>JABSTQ010010752.1:1200000-1793029 GCA_013358835.2 Ixodes persulcatus | reverse complement strand
ACAACCGGCTGTGAAGGAAAAGCTTCCCGTATCGCTGCAATTTCAGTGAAGTCTTTGTCAATGACCACCACATTTGTGTCTGTTGCCCTCGCATTTTCCTTTACAAAAGTTTCCAGCAGGTGTGTAACAACATGCTGTTGCTCAGAAGCAACAAAGGCATAGGCCACAACATGACTACGGTCAAAGCCGTCTTCCACGACGAACACAAACAAGGGCATCCTTAGGTTGTTTGCCCGGTAGGTTGCGTCAAGAAGCAAAACTTCAGGAAAGAATGAGAAGACCTGTTGCATGTGCTGTGTTTGGATGAATAGGATTTGCAGTTCTTGGTTCTCATCAGTGATTGGGATGACCTTGACATGCTCCTTGGACCGGCACTCCTCGATGACCTCCATAAGCTGGTCCGCTTCTCCTCTGCGGTTGTTTGCGTCTTTCGTGTTTTGAAGATCATCGGCGATGATTCTTTTGCCTGTAAACAGTTCAAAAGAAAGAGATCCCAGTGAGCTTTTGAGACCTGAGGAATCAAAATCATGAAATGGAGAATCATGGAATGGCTAGCTGTCATACTAAAAAATAAGAAATAATTACCTGTCTTTTCATTCAGCTTTTCCACAACCAGGCTGGGGAGAACTTTCATCTCTAGGAGTGGTTGCACGAATTGTTTCTCATCATCCTGAAGCCTGCGCGTCTCTGGATAGGAGTTGTAAATCTCGCTTGATGTCTCATGGTTATGCTGGAGCACAATGCTTGTGATTTCCAGCTGCTGGGTCAATTTTTTAGCAGCGATGACCACCTGAGCCGGGCAGTCTTTCTTCATTGTTCTGATGAAGAAGAAACGATGGAAAGAACAGTTAGATTTGACGTGGTGCACTCATCTAGAAGTATAAGGCCAGGATACCTATCAAGGTATAACTTACGTACCTTTGATTCGGACGAATCCCCGTGTCGGTCGTCCTGTGACGTCCACCGTGCTTACACGTGAAAGTCGCGTTAGCAAACTGGAGCTTGCTGTCAAGTTTCACCGCTCCAACTGAGAGAGCATTGACAACGGCCACCGATCTAGTTGTCGTCTTGAAAAACAGACTGTTAGTCTTCACTTGAAACAGGCGAAAAGCCTTATCGAAATCCTCGTACGACTCGAACCTTTCTCCGAGTCTGATCTCTAAGGAGCCACCGACACCTATGACCGACACCCTTCGCAATATGCGCGAAATGAAGCGAGTGTGACAAAAAGTCCGCGAGATGGCAGCCCGCATGTGTGGTTCGACAAGCGTCCACGAGATGGCGCAACGCCGTGGTGCATATAGCAACTTCCGATAGAGCTGCACTACGTAGTGCATATAGCAAGTCCCTCAAACAGTCTTGCAGAATCACGAACTTCACAGGGCAGGTTCCACCGTGGATCTCAACGCGAGCAGTGCACGTGCCGACAGGTGTGATGAGATGTCCGCCGGCGGTTCGTATGTGCGGTCCCTCCCACGACGTTTAGCTTTCCGAAGGCGGCGAGAGAGTCTCCCACTCAAACCGGAGTAGTCTGCTCCGGTGCCGACAAGCGCCGTCGCGTCGTGGCCGTCGATGATAACGATGAGGTTATTCGACACTGTTGTAGAAACGTCGTTTCGGGGCGTTGCGGCGTTAAAGTGGGAGGGCTCCGACGATCTTGGGGGATCTTGGCATCATTCGCCTTCGGCAACACCACCTCCCAGCAGTGCCGCGCCTAGTTTTCTCGATGGGCGACAGGCTGTCTCGGCGAGACCGGTGGAAGGGCGATGGCGAGCGACGGGAAGACGATGAACGGAATCCTCGGCGGAGAGACGACTCAGGAGAGGAAGAGCGGTGGAGGTAGTCCTCGATGTCCCGAGGACGCTCTCCAAGACGTGGTCGAGGGTCGTTGGGCGCAGACCCTCGTAGGCCCAGCTGGCGGTAGGGGCATCGTCGGTAGATGTGGTCCACTTCACCGCAGTGGTAGCACAGTGGGCGTCGATCAGTCGTTCGTCACACGTCAGTCTTCCTGGGCGCCGGTTGTTCTTGCCAGACGTACTGAGATCAATCGCTGGTGCGTCCCGTCGTCGTGGCGCAGGAGGTTGATGGGCAGAAGGTGGCGGTCATCGGGCCATGGCGGCGTGGCTCACCGTCAGTTGTTCCGGTGGTGGCAGGTCGATGGGAGCCTCCGGCTGGACGGCTCGCTGCACCTCGTATCGCACTACTTCGGTCAGAGAGAGCGGGGCAGGGCGATCGGCAGTGGACAGCACCTTCCTGATCTCCTCCCGAACGACGGCGCGGATTATCTGGCAAACTGATAGCTTTGGTGCACATCGAATACCTTGTCGAGAGACATCCTAACAAGACCGCGGGGTTGGGCGGCAGGTCGAAGCAGGTAGGACGAACAAGTTCGAACTGCAACAAGCAGACAAAGAAAAAAGCGGCTGCCAGCGAGCGTGGTTCCGGATATCGGAGGCTATCTTATCAGCGGCCTCCTCCCCCGCGCGTCACGTGACAGAGCTGATTAGAGAGGAAGGAGGGGGCGCAGTCAAGGCGCAAAACCCCGGGACACCCCCGCAGCCTTTTTTCAGGCATTCCAGCACGACGTAATTGAAGCCATAAAAAAAGAAAAACAGAAAAACTCCGCAACAATTTTTTTTGGGGGAAATGCAGTGGAAGGTACATGCCCGCGTTCTCTCTCCCATTTTGAGTGTGCACGAGCTCTCCTTCTTTTCCCGGAAGTGGGGAGAGGAGGAGCGCCCGCGCACAGCTTTACAACTTTTCGGCGCTCAAAATGAGAGAGGGAACGCGTGCCTCTACCTTCCACTGCATTGCCAAGAAAATTTGTCGCGGAGCTAGGAGAGCAGGAGAATCGCGCGCATTTTAGCACGCTCGAACGCTGGAAATGGCGCCGGCCAGAAGCTCGGCTTGCGCCCAAGGGAAGAAAGCACTCAGAGCGAGCTCGTTGTTTGACTGCTGCAACGGCGGGAGTGCTCTCGCAATTCTCGATGTTCTTGCAGCCACGTCTTCGCGTGCTACCTTCGCTGCGTATTGACTTGAGGGAAACGCAAGAGAGATTCGAGCTGAATAAGTAAATTGAGGCAACAAAGAATGCTAAAGTTTTAAAGTTTTGTCAAAAATATCGGCTCGCAAACGTCGGGCGTTTACGTAAAAAAAAGAAAAAAGATATGCGTTTATTCCAGTTGCAGTATAAGCGAACATCAGCGCAATTTAAATATAAATATAATTACTTGCATTTCGCGGACGATTTGAAATCGATGGACCGGCGCTCCAGCAGCTTAGGGTGTCACGGCCGAACAAGGCGTGCCCACGCCGGCGATCTGTACGTTCAGTTTCAAACGGGCTCCGGAGAGCCGTTTGATTAAACCGTATACAGTTTGCCGGTCACCGGTCACTTGTTTGTGCAACATGTTAACCGGTTTGAGCAAACGTGCGACAACTTTGCCCAAACGAGCGGCCCATTTGCCTAGACGAGTGACCCGTTTGCCAAAGGAGTCACCTGCTTGCCCAAATGGGTGACCGTTAGGGCTCATACGGGGGACCCCTTTGAACCATACGGGAAAACCCTTGACAAACTGTTGACCGGTATGTCTAAACTGTTACCGGTATGAACCCGTTTACTTTCATATAGGCGCCAAACGGTTTTTTTCAGTAGGGAAGCGCCGTCCGCCGCCGCTCTAGCCGATGTACTTTTCCCCCCAGCCGAGCAACAATTGGCGTAGTCAAGCCAAGGTAAGACACCTCGAAGTTTACTTTTCGGCCGCTAGCAGCGTAGAACGATCTATCCCCCCCCCCCCCCCCCCTTTTTCTGTTCCCGCAACCCTTCCGCACCTTTTCGAGGCCCTTCTTTTCCTCTCACTCTCCACCATAATGACCGCAGGCTTCTTAGCATAAGGAGAAGCAACCCCCCCCCCCCCCCCCCCCGGAGTTCCGCGTCATCGCTGAAACCACCGTGAAAACCTCTCGCCCTCTTTAAAAAGACAATCCCTTTTGGAAGGTGTTTTTCAGGCCAGAAACCGAAGTTCACCTTCCTCGTATCCTTTCTTTACGGTGGTCCAGGCAAGAGAGAGAGAACTCCGGCTGCCCGTCTCTTTTGTCGGCTCGGCCCTTCAATTCGCAGCGCCCCCCTTGGCCACGTAGACCTTCCCATTGGCCGAGTCTCGGGGATGCGTCTGTCCCGTCTCGGGAGCGGCGTCACGTGACGTCAGTTGATGCGGGTGTGGCCGCGTGGAGAGGGGGGAAATTTGTCAAACAGATGTGTCTGAGGATGACGATAAAATGTCGTTTGATTAAGAACGAGCCTGCAACTGTTGAGAAATGAAAATTGCTAAAACAAGGACGGCTTTATATAGGGTTAACATGTATACGGCTTTCAGGACAGCCGTAGGCCAAATGCCAAGCACAAAACGGGAGTCCTTCAGACTTCCACTGTTGGGATCGCTGCAAATAATCTAACCCCCCCCCCCCCCCTTTCAACCTCTCCCCGAAGTTTCTACAAAATTGAACTCAGACTTTTTTTTATAAGGAAGCGCTGAAAAATGGTGAATAATCTGCAGCTCTATTTAAGTAATTTCTGAGCACCAGCCTGACGTTAGTGCAAAACGTTTGGGCTCTGTAAAAAGAAAAAAACAGCTAAGGTTTCAAAGGAGTAAATCTACCCCCCAAAACGATAGAAAGATTAAGTCTTACATCTTCGGAGGTACAGTACATAAACCGAAGTGCACTTTGCGTGAGCAAAACAATAGCGTGCTGTCGAGAGGTTCGCCACTCCTCGGGCCCCGGGAAGCTATCAAGAGATTCGATCCTTAGCCACACAGTTGCGCGCACGAAAAAAAAAAAAATGACAAGAGGGTGTTTACTGTCAGGACAGTAAGGTCAGCAGCACCGGCACTGAAAGAAAGAGGTTAGCATATGACGGTAACCAGAGGCCGCCGCCGCCGGGCGCTGCTTTTAGAGAGCCTAAATTTAAGATGAAGCAACTCAAGCCATGGAGAGCGTTTGATATTTAATGGCGGACGCCAACTGGACAGAGCGGTCGCGACTCGCAAGTGCGCGTGCCTAGCATCGTCGCGGGGCGAGAAGGAAAGAGGGCAGGGAGGCGGATACGCTTTTAAACGATTTTGACTCCTCTCAGTTTCCCCTTTGTTTAGGATAGCTTGTTTGTTTCGGAACGCGATAAAAACAAGGAACTCTTGTGAATTCTTGTGTGAACGTGCCTGAGAGATTATTTTGCGATTTATCTGCCCCAAAACATAAACATACAACCAGAACATAAACATCAGCGCAGCTGACTTACTGAAACGTGAACGAGTTCTTACTGACGTGAAGGGCTATCACTGACTGAACTATAGTAAATGAAGACACCCAATTTACCAAAGGGTAATGCTGTGGTGGCGACGTCGTGCAGCTCAACCGGAAATAGCTATACGCACGATGCGGAGGGCCCACGCCATTGAGTTGTGAATTTTGTACCGTTTCCGTCGAAACACGTTTCGTGTACAACTTTTCGTGGTCGCACGTTTAAAAACTCAGGTTTTGTGGACATTGGTTCGTTTCGTAGAAGCTCGCTTGTAGACACATGCTTATGTGACGTTCGGTCGACAACGTATATTTTTTACCAAGTGCGTAATAAAATTTGAGAGCCGCTAAAAGCTAGCGAGTGATTCACTGAGCCGCGTTTACCCAAGCCTTAGGCCCCCCTCTTCTCTTTCCCGTAAACCAAGTGAGGCGTAAAAAGCTTTGAGTCGTGCGTATATCTATTTCCGCTCGCGGTGCACAACGTCACATTTCTAGCATTAGGGGCGATTCCCACACTTGCGTCGAGTCGGACCGAGCGCAACGGCAAAGGCTTGCGACGTACGGGTTACTATGGCAACAGCTGCATCGTCCCCTACAAAACCCGTTTTAACCCGTTTGTTGGAGCCGACGCAGCTGTTGCCACAGCAACCCGTATGTCGCATGCCGTTGCAGTCGCACACGGTCGAACTCATGCAAGGCGTGAACCAACCTTTACTCGTTACCAAATAAACTCCATATATGGAGTTTGTTTACCAGGAACTAGAGAACCATAGTTCTCAGGTTCCTGGTATACGACAGGCAGTACCGTTTTCCACCAACCTCGATAAGAAATACGTTTATATAGTCAACATTCTACCAGGTGAGATCGTGAAAATAAAACCCGGTTTTTAGACCCGTTGAGGTAAACTACGCATCGCAGAAAGCTGAAGCTCTTGACAACGTGACTCTAGCGGAGGTGATCATACTTAAAATTTTGAGCACATGGTTTAACATGACATAACTTCAACGTAACGAAGAGATACAAAAATAAAAGCAAAATGCATCTATGGGCTGTCGTCCACCGGACTCTAATAGCTTCCAACAGAGGAGTGAGCCTCCAACGGAGGCTCACGCCTCGTTTGTGTTTAAATCGGCTTTGAAACGGCAAATTCTTGCGTCACTGAATAGTTCCGCTTTTAACCGCAGTATTCGTGACGGCTAGATTTCGCGGCGATATTGTCGCGTTTCCCTTTTAGCAGAAGTCCACGTCAGCTCATGCCGCCCCCGTCGATTAGGCATCGCGTTTCGGAGTGTGAGGAGCCGCCCTCGGATGCAAAGGGCACAACGGGCTTGCTATGGCTACGCACTGGCGGCACCTCCGATTATCAACACGATGCCCGCCGTTTCTTCCCTTGCAGCTGAAAAGACGGACAAGGGGGAGCGGCAGTAAACTCCGCTCTTTCTTTGGACCTGATCGTGTCAGCTATCGTCGCAGGTGGCGTGCTGTGCGGCGAAGATGCGTTAAGAAGCGACACCGGGTTGTGGTGTGAGAGTTCAACTTCAAAAATTGTTTTCTCCCTTTAAACAAAAATTACTTTGAACAAACTTTCAGAATAAGAAGACAATCGATTGTTTTTCCAAACCCACCATGTTTTGTATTTTTATTTGGACCGCCTCAGAGTAAAATAAACGGCTGTTTTTTTTTTTGACAAAACACACTTTTTGGCAACTTCAGGATATTTTTTTTTTTTTACTGCGAGATATGTAACTGAGCGGTTTAAACATTTTTTATAGATTATATATCTGAAGGGCAGCCGGTAACAAGCTCTACTAAGTCCCGGAGCAATTAGATAATTTTTAATAAAATAACAAAACTGCAAAAACTTTTAAAAAATATTTACGTTTTTAAAAAAATATTTAAATTAAACAAAACTGCACAAGCCTAACCACATTGCAAGTCGAAAGCCGTGCAGATTTAAGAAAAAAATATTGTTGGGTGTTTCATAAAAACGCTGATTTTTCATAAATTATGAAGTGATACCTAGTTTCGCGCTATTTTTAAAAACTTAAAACCGCGCTCCCGCCATGAAACAAATTTTTTCGTCAAAACTCTTTTAGGGCATGGCTACGGTATAATTTATATATATTATATATGTATAATTTATTGACACGATATAGATCTGCCCTTCGTTCGAACGAGCCTTTCCTTGGACATGATTCAAACCTAACACCAAATATAAGGGTATACGACGTTCGTGAGGGGGAACATTGGAAAATACCAACAAATCTTACAAACTACGGGTTCCAAATGCGAAGGTATAATCTTACGTGTGTTATAAATAAACTTCAGAAGCATAATTTAACAAATATCGAGAGGCTGAATCTCAGTACAATTAGAATTTTTTTTTTCTGCATTGAAACTTCGCTTGTAATCTGGAGTCGTAAATTCTGTATATTTCTGTTATCCTTGAGGTAATACGACTATTATCTTTACATTCCTTTTATGTACCTAAATATGTCGTCATGTGCCTAATATATATAATTTATTTGATATCTTTGATAGTGTGATTAACTGATGCAGTTCGTTTCGTCTCTTTTATTTTTTTGCTTTATGTTAAAAACCTGAAAACTAAATATTAATACTTGTTGTGTAGTATGTCGCCGTGAGCCAATAGACCTTATTCATTATTAGCGCCATCTCTCGGCGGCCACGGGTACTATCAGAGGCTCGGCGCCATCTTTGAGGCTTCGTCACTGACCCCGTCTCCCGCCGCAGTACGAACCCCTTTACCCGCGTTGCGTTCGTGCATGCCCTTGCGGGCTGTTTTTTTGTATATTGATGGTGTCAGTTGCTCGAGAATAGGTCACGAATATTAAACTCAAGTTTGTTTTCAGTGGTTTCACTAAAAATTTCTTTTTTATGAAAATGAGCTTTCTTCCTGTACCAGAGCCGGCCGACTCACGCACTTGTTATAGGATCGTGAGTTAACTTGCCTGATCAGCTGATTATGCCTGTTTCCACAAGGACGATTTGTACGATATATTTAGCAGGGCCGTCAGCCCTTGTGTGACAGTTTGTTTTTATTTAACATTCGCGGCTGCGGGTGTAAATAAAGTGAACAGTTCTTCACCCAGTGTGCCTTGACCCAGCGTGTGCAGATCCGAATCGAGCTCTATGATGGCGGCGTTGAACGTTTAATCATGGTTCCCTGTTGTCTTAACCTTAGAAATATTGCAGATTTGATTCCATAACACACATAAAAAACACACTTGAAATTAAATTTATGATAAATTTTTATTTGTTCCTTGGGGAGATCGCCGAATGGTAGCTCAATACAACATTATAAGAAGTGCTTGTGATACAACACGAATTTACGATAGTAGTATTTTTTATTGCACGTAAAAAATAAACTACACCGAAGATCTACACTAGCGAACTCACACAAGCGTATGCGAGGCACACAAGCGTAAAAGGAAATGATGTCGTGTCGCCGCGGGGCAAGTACGCGGAGTAGAACATCTTAAGAAAGAAAAAAACTATTTTACGGAATGCCAGAATATTTTGCTTTTATAATCATAATAATAATACTAACAAATAAATTCAGCGCTTGCGCATATATACTCTTTGGCCCCTTGAGAGAAAATGCATCATATATATGTCAAAGACACTTTTTGGGCTCCTCCTGGTAGCGCGGTCACGTGTAGTTAAATTTCGTGCTTACTCGCAATAGATAATTACCAGTGCTCATATAAGTGGTTACTTGCAGTATTGGCTACAAATAAAAAAGCTTCTCCCGCAGCACGAACCCGATCTGTTGGGAAGCAAGCAAGCGCGACTGTCAAACTCGCCAGCAGGACCGGGTTAGCAGTCAAGAGCCCGCTTTTATACTTTCGTCTACATCTCGAAAATGTTTCTCGAAATGTGAGAGTCGCGTAATAATAATGATATAGCGAAAAGTAAGTGGGCGTTCACCTTTGCTTTTTAGCACCGTCGTCTTTATCATTCAAGTGCAAAACGAAGTTGTTGCGTTGTCTAGCTCTTCTGCCCTTTGCATCAGCCTTCATTCGTGTGTAAAAGACCTACGTGAGCGAAAAAAAAGCGCAAAACAGTGTATTTGAGTGATGTTGACTGGACCTCGCCGTTCCTCTGCGCGAGCGAAGCTACGATGCTAGCCAACATCGAGCTCCCAAAAAAATCCCATCAAATAATAGATGCTCCCTGATGTTACATGCAAATATCAAGAGCCCTTCATGCCATTGTGGAAAGTGTCATATATTAAGAAAGGTTTAAGAGCCCTGTAAAAGCACAGAACACAAACGCGCGGGTGCTCTTTTTAGGAGCATGAATAGTACAGGAAGGCGCTACTGCTATTCAAACGTTGGCTATAATACCTTTAACTTGAAAAGAAAACATACGATCCGAATGTTTAGATCGGTTGTTTTTCATTTTATTTCCTCGTTGAATACGTAGCGGAACAACAGAGCAGTCGTGCGGACGCTGCGCGTCGCTTTCACACGCGGACCAGTCTTGTACACGTTACTAAAAAAAAGTAATCGATTACAATTACTATTACTTTTGGCTAAAAAGTATTCGATTAGATTACTTGATTACTCGACAGCAAACGTAATAGGACATTACTTTAAGAAGTAACCGTTCCTTTTTCGATTACTTTATTGTGTGAAGACTTACATCTTTAGCACTCATAACAATGAACTACTTCCAACATATATTTCACATTTTCACAAGCATTGAAGAAGAAAAAACGGGTTCCCTCTACAGCATCAGCCATCTCTGTGCGCTTCATTATGGGATCATCATTTTTTCTAGCTGCAAAATTTCTAGCAGAGTCGCAATCGCTATTTCACCCGAAACATCTCCACTGGTCTTTGATGAATAGAAACTTAGAGTGCTTTTTGGAATCTCTGGTTCCAAATGAAAGGTATTTTGTTTTTATGCTCTATATATTTTCTTGTACTAGCAACTAAGAGGCCCTTACTCTTTTTCGCACACACACGCGCTTCTCCAGATATTATTCACATGTGGATGAACTCGCATGTTATACAAAAGAGCAGCAGCTCCAGGATTTGTAACGGATCATGCGTAGTATCCATTAGCGGAAGTGATCGCCCCGTCCACTTCTCAACTCGAAACCTTGTTTGTCACAAAGACCACGTAGGGGAAATACGGGATCTTGACGTGTATTTGAACTGGCTTTGTTATATTTTGCATCCGCTTTAGACATTCTTCGGTTCTGGTTCTCCCACGGGCTGCGAGTAGGTACCGTAAGCAGGATTGTTTTATTTTCTATTTGTGTGTGTGTGCGTGAGGGGGCTAGTTTGAACGAAGGACTTACAAAGTTACAATCTGCTCCCTCAAACTTCGCCCTGAATAGCCTTTGTGACGCACTGGGGCTTCCCCGGGGCTTCCCACTCCCAGTCCCAGCTCGAAAAAAAAAAAACGGGCATTCTACAGAAACTGTACATAGAAGGGGTTGACCTCCTTTCCTACAGCTCCGCAAAAATCTCTTTTTTCCGTTCGAAACAAAAAGAAAATTTTATTTTTGTCATTTCAGAAAAAAAAAAAGGTGTGCGCGGGGGGGGGGGGGGGGGAGGGGGGAGGTCTTGTGGAAAATTAGTAACGGTTAGAACTAATTTACATTACTTCAAAAAGTAATCACATTACTCTTTTGATTACTGCCTAATAAAAGTAATCTGCTGATTACAAAATTACTCCAAAAAGTAATCGATTACAAGTAATTTGATTACTTGTAATGCGTACGGTACAAGTCTGCACACGCCGCACGCGGCCACAGCGGTTTGCCAGTCGCCTCAAAGATGGCGTCGGAAGGAAGATTGGTGCCACGTCCGATAGATGGCGGGCGAATCTGAATAAGGTCTATTGTAAGGCTGCAGAGGCCTTGTCAAGTCGAACTTTTGACTTTTTGCCCCTGCAGCGTACATCGATTCTGGAGTGAAATAAATGATTGATTGATTGATTGATTGATTGATTGATTGATTGATTGATTTATTGATTTATTGATTACATGTGCTACGCGCAAACAATAGTGCTCACATCGAGGTTTGCTAATTAGCGTAAAACAAGACTTTAGTCATTGCTCTTAGGGAGTTGCTCAACAACATTTTTTTTTGTATCATGAAGTGTCCACAATAAATGGGCGAAGGTGCGAAAGAATTTGATCTACACCTTGTATATTAAACTGTCCAATCTGCGAAACACGCTAAAGTGCAGGAGAATCCGAAAAACATTACTGTCAGCACGCCGTTCGCCATTTCCGTTGTTATGTAGAAGCAATCATAATGGCGTCTCTCGTCGAGCAGTCTTCAGAGATCAACCGAGATGAACGAGTGCTTCAAACAAAGGTATACGATAAAAGAGCACCTGTTTTACGCACACCTTTCATATTGTTCTGTATATAAAATATTAAACCAAATATCAAAATTTGAAGAATAGTGAACAAAAACAAAAATTGGAAAGACGAATTGCTTTAGAAGAAACAAATCTTCATCTAAACTTGTCTTCGTTTCAGTTCCTTGCATAATGTGTAAGTCTAAATAAACTTTGTCAACCGGATCACCATAGACTTCTTTTTTTTTTTTTTAAGAATCTCGCCGTAACTTTTATGCTTGAATTTGTAGCACGAAACTCATAATTAAATTCAAGGAAGCTATCCTACATCTCTCAAACAGGCAAAGCGATATTAAATGCGACATGAGCTCTTCAAGATATTTATTTTCATGCGCACTTTTTCAAGGAAAATAATGATATAAACAGAACTCCATGCATAGGAGCAACAAATATATATACTCCATGCAACTAATTTAGCTGTAATTATAGACATTATTCAGATATGAAATAATCCAGCCACACACACAAAAAGAGTTATTATGTAGACACAACGTTCACCAGCTGTTTTTTTTTTTTTCTTCTTTGCTATGACAGTTTGGAACTCGAAACTCTGGCACGTGTTCCTCGCTGTCAAAATTACCATGTCTGCTGGTGGGCCGAGAGGCTCCCCTGTATCAATTAGTCTAGAGGCAACGTAATTGCGAAAAAAAACTTGGGCAGCATTCTCGGTAACGAAGCATTCCTCGTGCCTCTTTAATTGGCACCGAACGGGAGATCCCGTTTCAATGTTTGACCCAGATCCGCGCTTGGCAAATTACGCGCGTTAATCAAAGCCGTCACTCGGGCCCACCACCGGCAATAGCATAACATTTACCCCTGCTCAGAGACCAAGCAAACGAGGAAGAGAAGACTCATGTGCCTCCTAACGTGTAGGTCACCATGCATGCTTGATAGTCGTATAAACCAGTTTTAGAATTGCAACAGTCCCAGCGTCGTAATGCCACGCAAAACATCTTGGGGACTGGCTGGAAACTAAGTTTCGGTTTTGATTAGACACCCTCACTTCACGACATCACGTCAATATAAAATACAGTGATAGTATTTTCAAATAAGTGATTTCCCTTACATTTATTATACTGTACGTGTTACCTACCGATAGGGATGGAATGCTGGGGCACATTTTTTTCGGGCTCACGGCGGGCAGTAGTTTGTGCCCAGGTAAACACACGACTACGACCGTAAAGAGAAGAAGTATACTGGACCGGTCATCCTTTTTTATAGTCCTGAATGTCCCAGGATTTTTAATTAATCCTTGAGCTGGGAGACTCATGCTGCACTCTGGAGTGGTGACTGACCGCCAGAGAGTCATCGCTAAGCCTTGGCCACCTGTAAGTAGGCCCTCACGACCGGTTGAGATCTGTGTTCGGAGGGGGGCTCTCATGAAAATGAGCGGCTATGAAGCAGGCCCTTACGGCCGGTGACTTTATTTTCATGCAGTACTAAAATTCCCTACTTCGCCAACGGGACGATAACTATCAAAACCATGCCACGCTTCTTCATGGCCAACCAGATCCCAAAGTGCAACGCGTGCAGTATTGCGCTTGCACAGATTTTTAGAAATAGTTAATTTGTTTAGCCTAAGTATTCACAGCTTCACGTAGCCTTTCTCATGTGCAGTTGAACAAAGGGAATCCATACTACTGCTATGGGATACGCTGGGTTTGGGAGCCGAAAACAACATACGAGCTCACACTGAGGATTGGCGCTTTCCAAGGTTTTGACCTCACACCCGTAGCTTTCACCGATTACAAAGCCGAGGCATAGAACGTAGCGGTCAGATATCGAGGCCGTTAGAACTAAGAATCTGAATCGCTGGTTAATATTGGTCTCATTGCGGCACACACGACACGGAAATTGGAGTTTGTAATGTTGTTTCCAATTGAAGAATACGTAAATGCATGTCGCAGTGTGGAGAATCAAAAAAGAAAATAATTAATTATATATATGTCACCAGTGGGAGTGATCCGCAGAATATTGGACTACCTGAAAATCGCGAGCAGCCTTTAAATATGATTAGGCAGTCGAGAAATTGATTTATAACGATAACCCGATACTTAGAATCCAAGAAGAAAAAAGGGCGGCCAAGAAAGGCGTCTCAATCCGTTTCAGGGCATTTCACTTCCCGAATCTGAAGTTGAGACTCCAGGGACGCCTCTATTGCTTCGACAGTGTCGGGCACCCGGCATTCCCTTTTATACCTAATTTATTATTTTTGTTTGCTGCACAATCTTTAAGGCGGTGGCGTAATCACAAACCATATACGGTTTCTGCGGTATGAGTTACGTAGAGGTGACATTTCCAACAAAAACAAAAAAACGAACTGTTTTTCGGTGCTTTGTTGCAGGCTACGTCCAAATGCGACAGGATTTCGGCGTTCCTTTTATGCACGCCATAATTCACTGAATGGTTTGAGGAGCCTCGTTCCCTCATTGGTACATTTGTCGAATTCCTAAACAAACCTACCTTGCTTCAGTGTGTCTAGGCAAGCACAGTCCTCTTTTTCCGGCATCTAATATAGGCCGACGATCACGCTTCGTTTTAGTGGGCCATCATTTCTGTTCTACGATGTCCTCTTCAGTGCGCTCAGTTTACTTGCGAGGCAATTGTGAAGACGACAGAGCGTATCTTCTATTGTAGGCCGGATGAATAAATGGATGGTATTAACTATGCCTTTTTTACCGGGTGGTAGTTGAGCCACCAGGCCTAAAAATATACACACCCTCCCTTTAAAACTTTGTTTTTGTACATTCCGTTTCTCGTTAAATTATCTACCCCATCAATTTTGTGTATTATCATGGTTCTCTAGACATTCTCTACCAATCTTGTAACCCCATTTTTGTGACCATAATCCTTTGTTTCTCAGTTCTTCCATTTTCACCAGCAAAACCCAGCGCTTATGTCAAATCCGTTACCTGTTTAAGGAGAGCGGAACGAAACCCCGTACACTTCAATACAAACCACAAGTTGCTGCGTCTCACTATTGGTTTAACAAACGAAACACATCTGTCTATATTTGGAAATTTAGCCAAATATATGTCTTTGTCCCTAACAGTCCCGTTCTCGCCTCAAACATTGAAGAGCTTCCCCGTGCGTTAGTGAACAATTGTTCGTTCCTCATATCCTCTGTAGGTGACCTTTGCTATGCTAAAGCTCACTGATACTGCATTCTATCCCCCGAAAAAAACGCTGTTCCATTTAAACCTTCTGCTGAGCTAGAGCTTTGTAAGTTATCTCCGCTGCCTCCCTCCGCCTTGTTTCTTTATCTTGCGAAATTATGATTTGCATATATCATGAGCACTAGAAGAATTTTGAGCATCAAAGACTGGTCTCCATTTCGGAATAGTCTGTACACTTAATATAAATGCATGCTTCCCAGTACATCAAAGACACTTTACATGACTTTGACCCTACCAGAAAACGCATAGAATATTTACTCCCTAAAAGCGACAACTGTTTGCACTATGAGCGCTATAAGCGCATTGCGAATTCGAGTAAATACTAATGGATTTCTCATGTCGCAGCAAGCTGCCGAGCATTAGAAACACATAGAGGACAAATCTCCACATAACCTTAGTTGGCAAAAATATTAAAGTGGTGAATAAAGTGTAAAAAACCTCTCCTGTCTTTGTATTGTTAATCAATTGGAGGTAGCGTCAATAATCCAAAATTAAAAATTAGTTAGGTCTGCATTCAGGCATCGCTGCCTAAATAGTCAAAGTTAGGGCCACTACATAATTTCCCTTTAAAAGTAACGACACATTAGGCAGCTCGGTGCACGCCATTAGTGTCCAAAGCTTTATCTGAAATTGCAGGAAACGTCTTTCCGTTTTCAGAAATGAAAAAAAAAAAACAGTCCAGAGCAAGACGATATCGCCTGATCTTCCTTACGCTGTGTCTAAAGAAAGAGAAGGCGCATTTTTAAATCCTGGCGATTGTCATTTGCCCACTCCGTCCGCAGAATACGAACCGAAATGGGGGAACACCGGATAAAATAAGACATTCAGTGTCGTTTCTGTAAGCGGAGTTTATTAGCAGCTCCTCTCAAGGGTATGGTCGCCGGTGCGCTCGCGCCTTGAATATTTACGATAGTGAGCAACGGTCAAAGCGACAAACGCCCAATTTTCGCGGCTTTTGAATTGCCAAATGAAGCAGAAAATTTGCCACAAAATGAAAGCCATAGTTTGCTCGGATTGCATATTTCACGCGCGTACGGCAACTGGAACGCGACTCCGACTGGCGTGTATACCGGGTCCTAAAAAATGTTCCTTTCGATTTGCGCCATATGAGATGATTGGGATGTCTCGTTATGGAGCCCACATGGCAGAGAGTATAATTATAATGCAATTAAATGCAAAGGTGCAAGCGAGCTGGACAAGAATGACGAAAATAATCCCTGGAGAAGGGGAACAAGAGGGACAAAGAATTGTGTTTGTCCTTTGTCCCTCTTGTTCCCCTTCTCCAGGGATTATTTTCGTCATGGCAGAGAGTGTCCAACTACTCGATCGGGGTCATGTGGGTTTGAGTTAGACCCTCTCTACAATCTAAGCTTTCTATGTCATGTTGCCACCGGCCGCCATCCTGGCGGTGTCATAGTACACTCTTAGAAAAAAGGGTATAGATAGTCCTCCCTAAGGGGAGCAAAGGTCTTGTAACTTATGTTCCTTTAGAAAAGGAGAAACTTTCATCCCTGAAGCAGGGGAGCAAAGTTCCTCCGTTGCCTGCATCTCATTATGGCGGCCCCGAATCGAGCAAATCGAGCTCAATAAGGCTTAACGAAGACGCTACGTCTTTTGTACGGGACGAGAGGAGCAGCAAATAAAAGCGTACCACGAGCTTTCCGCGAACTGTGTTTATTTCCGAAGCCAGATTTCCCCGCAGGTAAAGAAACTTGCGTTTCAAAAACAGTTACATATAGCGAATTCGCGTGGTTCTTTCTGCGCGCTCTCGAGCGCTCTTTCCAGAGCGCGCGAGATCGGGTGGTTGAAAGAGAGTGCTGTGGCCTAATCGGCTGGTTCATTCCGAGGGCGCCTCTCCCTCTCAGATCGCTCTCTAGCGCTGCGCCTGTAGCCGTCGGAGTGCGGAGCGGCGCAGGTGTCACGTGGTACTTGGACTGGAATCGCGTGGTTTTGTTGACTATGGCCAGCAGTGGTCTGTGGTGGTGTGCGGGGTACGGCATGACGGCGATTGATATATGGTTCTACAAAGTGCTTGTGCATTTGACGGTGCGAAGATTGCAACGGGCGGGACGTGTGAAGTATTCCCAGTGCTTTCACGTGAACGTTCATCTCACGGCGGTGAATCCGCTAAGCCTAACCGACGAAGAAACAGCTCGCCGAGCTCGCCGCTGTTTTACCGGGTTTTGTTGTCGCTTCAAGACATTTTCAGGTTTGGTAAAAGTGCGTTCAAAGGTTTGTGTTGTAAAATAAAGCGAGAGCCGAATTTAATGCACTGTTATTTGTGTCACATGGCGATATGTGCTATATCCTGCTTGCACGATATTTTGCCGTGAGAAAAATGCGGTTTATTAACTATTTTATCTTTGCCTGCTCTGCTGTACGCATGACCGCTATCGCAGCGCCTTCACTGTCGAAAACGCGATGAGTTGACAACTCTCTCCAAGCATTGGCTTTCGTTCCATTCTGCAAAAATCAATTCGCATACTGCTGTTTTCCTATTTATTTATTTATTTATTTAGTAATACTGCTAATCTCACATGGAGATCATAGCAGGTGGGGTACAAGCATAATGAAACACAATACACAAAGTCAACTGTACAGGCACTCACATCCACCGCCACACAGTAACAGACAGAAAAAAAAATTATTATACTAAACGCGCGGCAAACAAATCAAGAGATCCCTGCTCAATTGTCTCTTGGGGAAGCTCGTTTCACTCCACCACGGTCCGTGGAAAAAACGAATATTTAAAACAATTATTACGAGACATGAATGGAACTATGGAAAAACTATGTCTTTGTCTCGTACAATAGCCCTGTGAAAAAGTTATATAATCTTGCACATTAATTTTATAATACCCATGAATAATCTGATACAAAAATTTTAATCTGCACACCCGATTTCTTTCAGTGATCGGCTGGAGGCCAGCTCTTTGGACAAGATTTTGTACTGATGTCCTCCCATATGAATTAAATATGAACCTAGTGGCTTTGTTCTGAATTCTTTCTAGTTTTGTCAAATTTAATTGTGTAAATGGGTCCCATATGACATTACCGTATTCTAACATAGACCGAATGATAGTTTTATAAGCTAGTAATCTCGTGTCGGAGATGGAGTATTTTAGAGTTCTTTTCAAAAAGAAGAGTTTACGAAGAGTATTCGAAGTAACATAATCAATATGCTTATTCCAGCTGAGACGGTTGGTTATCCAAATGCCTAGATACTTATATTCTGAAACTTCTACTAGGCTGTGGTTTCCTACATTATATTTAAACTGGAGGGGCTTCTTTTTGTGAGTTACTGACATAAAAACACTTTTCTCATAATTTATGCACATCTGCCAAGAGCTACACCATTTATCAATCAAATCTAAGTCTTTGTTTAACCTATATTGATCACTAGAATCATTTACTTCGTAATGAACTACACAATCATCAGCATACAATCTCAGTTTAGCAGAAATATTATTTACAATGTCATTAATGAATAACAAAAATAAAAGAGGTCCCAGAACTGATCATTGTGGAACCCCCGAGTCTACAGTCACCTTATACGACAAAGTATTGTTAAAATCTACGTATTGCTGTCTATAAGAAAGGTATTCCACGATCCAATTTACAAGTTGATCATTTTTAAAAATTTCGCGTAATTTGGTTGCTAACTTGTTATGCGAGACCTTATCAAAGGCCTTCGCGAAATCTAAAAAAATAACATCAATCTGATTTCCTTTATTTATGGAGGATGCAAAGTCATGTGTCATTTCTACTAACTGTGTGGTTGTGGAATAACCACGCCTGAAACCATGCTGTTTTTGTGTAAGAACGGCATTCTCTTCAAGAAATTCAAAAATATGGTTATGAATAATATGTTCGAGTAGCTTACAGGACGTACAAGTAAGCGAAATTGGTCTATAGTTGGCGACGAGTTGCTTGTTCCCAGTTTTATGTAATGGTCTAATTTTGGCCGTTTTCCAGTCCTTTGGGAGTGAGCCTTCAGACAAAGATTTTTTATAAATGATAAATAAATACTTAGATATCCACTCAGCCTACCGCCTAAAAAATGCATTTGGCAAGCAATCGGGTCCCATAGACTTCTTTTCGTTTAGGTTCAGTAACATATTCAAAATCCCACTCTCACTTAAAACTAAATCTGAAATACTAGGCAAACGTTCATGCTTTATACAGCTTGGCATGCTTCCATTATCATCTGTAAAAACGGACTTAAAGTGATCATTAAATGAGTTGGCAATTGCGGTATTATCATTCATAACCAGACCGTCACTAATAAACATATTAGTGATAGGGGAGGACGGCTTAATGTGTCTCCAAAACTTTTCCGGAGAAGTTCTAATAAATTGACTAAGTGTAACGTTAAAGTATTTGTACTTGTCTGAATACATTTGAGTTTTTAATTTGTCCGACAACATTGATATTTTGTTCTTGATCGCAAAGAAGCCATTCTTTCTATACGATTTTCTTGCTCGACTGATTTGGCGCTTCAAATGTATCGAGTCGCGCGATATCCATGGATTATGAGGGTTAATCTTCTTAGTTTTACTAGGAACAAAGCGTGATATACACCTCTGAACAAGGTTTTTAAAATACAACCACAGTGAATCGGTACTACAACCACTAGACAGAGAAAAGCTGTGAAATTTATCAAACTCAAAGTCCAACAAGTCAAGAACGGAAACGTCATTCGCTTGTGCAAACTTTAGAACAGTAGACTCCTTCACTTTTGTGAGCATATTTATATTAGATAACGAAAAAGGCACGGCCCTGTGGTCTGAGATACCATCAACAACTTCATACTCATAATTATTTCCAACTTCGCCATTTACAAACACAAGATCTAAAATTGAGTTCGAGTCACCTTGTACTCTAGTAAATTCATTTACAACTTGACAAAAATCAAAAGTAAAGGCAATGTCCAGAAGTTCGTGGTTGTGCATACTGTGAACAGCACCGGCCGAAAAATTAGGCCAATCAATATTAGGTAGGTTAAAATCTCCGCACATTATTACTTTTGTATTCGACTGGACATGTTTTGCTAAATAGTCTCTAACATTATGTAAGACAGAGAGAGGTGCATTTGGAGGTCTGTATACCGCCCCAAACATATATGAATTGTTATGAAAATGTGCTTTACAAAAGATTCCTTCCACATAAGGAATATCCTCCATTCTCAAAAGCTTAATAGATTTGTCATAAAGGACTGCAACACCCCCTCCTCTCCAGTCTCTATCTTTGCGAAAAACATTATAATTCGGCGGAAGAAATTCACTGTCAAAAATATTTTCATTCAGCCATGTTTCAGCTAAAACTACAATTTTTGGACAATATAAGGAAATTAAATGCTCAAGCTCTAACACCTTATTTACAACACTCCGACAGTTGACATTTATAATTCCGAGAACCTCCGGCGTAGGGCCACGACGTCAATCTCTGATTTCGTTTTGCTGTTCTAGCACTCTTTTAGTTGACTCATCCCATGTATACACCTTTCCGTTTACAACTGCCTTATCGTAGATCAGTTTAACTTTTTCTTTATTTGCTCTGTTTACAGCAGTACTCTCCCAAAGATGCCTACGAATTTCACGAACCCTAAGCGAAAAGTCCTCGGTCACAAATATTTCTGAACCCTTCAGTTTATGGCAGTTTTTTAATACAGATAACTTTTCTCGGAAATCGATCAGTTTCAAGATGACAGGCCGGGTCGTATCTGCTACCTTCCTTCCTAATCTGTGGCATCGTTCAACCCCTGTTATCGAAATTCCAAGCCTATCTCGAAACACACCATTAATCAGTCGGTCATGCAAGCTCTCTGTAGATTCATCTGGCAGTTCTTCCATGCCATGAATAATGAGGTTGTTTCTACGGCCTCGGTTCTCTAGGTCGTCTATTTTACCTTGCAGAGAAATAACATGCCTTTCCAACTGAGAGGTTTGTGTCTCGCACCTAACCATCTTCTCTTTTAACTCTTTGAATGTTCCCAGAGTTGTTTCAAATGTTTCTAGACGCTTTTCGAAAGATGACATTTTTTGTTCCATGCTTGTCTGAGCAACCTTAACTTCCTGTATTCCTTTCGCAATTTCTTTCTGACCTGTAATAAGCTGTAAAATTAGCTGTGTGTCTGATGGATCAGGGTTTGTGTCAGTTGGGCCAGGGTTTGTTTCCACATCACCACAAAGTTCTAATAGGTTTACAACAGCGTGAACACAATCTATTAACAACTGTTTACATCTCTGCGGGCAAGGCAGCAGCACAAGAAATGGATCATTGCTACGATAATTCCAAGCAGGATACGCAGGACTAACCTGTATAGCAAAAAAGACGTGCGTGCTTAGCATCCTTGACGGTGTACTGCCACCTTGCCCACTGACGAACCAGGACGATGTGCCGCCTTTAGTAGATTCTTGATCCGGATATGACATCACCATAGTCGAGCGGCGCTGTTGGGTGTCGAAGAAAGGGCTTCCGTCGACAACTTGATCCGTGATAATCGGCTGTTCCGCAGTATCATTCCGAAGAGCGACGGTCGAAAGCAGCGATTCAGATGCAGCGAAGCAGGTATTGTTGTCCACAGCATGTGCTCCGATAACACAGCTCAGGATCTGTATAGCAAAGAAGACGTGCGTGCTTAGCATCGTTGACGGTGTACTGCCACCTTGCCCACTGACGAACCAGGACGATGTGCCGCCTTTAGTAGATTCTTGATCCGGATATGACATCACCATAGTCGAGCGGCGCTGTTGGGTGTCGAAGAAAAGGCTTCCGTCGACAACTTGATCCGTGATAATCGGCTGTTCCGCAGTATCATTCCGAAGAGCGACGGTCGAAAGCAGCGATTCAGATGCAGCGAAGCAGGTTTTGTTGTCCGCAGCATGTGCTCCGATAACACAGCTCAGGATCTGTATAGCAAAGAAGACGTGCGTGCTTAGCATCGTTGACGGTGTACTGCCACCTTGCCCACTGACGAACCAGGACGATGTGCCGCCTTTAGTAGATTCTTGATCCGGATATGACATCACCATAGTCGAGCGGCGCTGTTGGGTGTCGAAGAAAAGGCTTCCGTCGACAACTTGATCCGTGATAATCGGCTGTTCCGCAGTATCATTCCGAAGAGCGACGGTCGAAAGCAGCGATTCAGATGCAGCGAAGCAGGTTTTGTTGTCCGCAGCATGCGCTCCGATAACACAGCTCAGGATCTGTATACCAAAAAAGACGTGCGTGCTTAGCATCGTTGACGGTGTACTGCCACCTTGCCCACTTTTTTTTTTTACATGCCGATGCGGAAAACAATTTACGTCAAACCGTTATTTCATCACGTTGCGAGCGTAAATTTTGCTTGCTCAATCGTCCACCGTACGCTGTAAAATCTTTTTGTTTTTAATGCATTACCAATGTCAAGAAATTTTAATTCCGTGAGTGGTCTGAGAATCTCGGAGCGCTCTGAAGCCAGCAGTTGTGATCGGCTGAAAAGGATTCCGAGTAGCTCTGGCGGCGAGGAGGAGGCGCTCTGCTGAATCAAGGTCAGAGGAGAGAGGCGACCGGCCCGAATTCGCCATCAGTCTTCTCGTCATCAGCACAGCGATGTTAAACAAAGACAACTGATACCCAGTTACCTCGCGCACTTTACGTCTTACCTTTGGTGTTCCTCGAGTCACAATTCCTTCGTCAACCGCACATCACGGAGGAATGGTAAACCAATTCGCGAAACCAAAAGTCGCTCTCGAAAGAACAAAATCGAAGCCGCTGTTTTTCGCGTAGCGTGAAAGAAGGTTAAATCGCTTGCCACCAGATGGCAGGGTCAAGCAGAGTAATTGCAAGTAGCTAGGCTAGGTGGCGCTAGGTACCGCCCAATTCATGTTCTACAAAAAGTATTAATTTCCTCATACCACCATTGCGCTTCGGGATCCTTCGGGAACCTTTATTATACACAAATTTAGACACATTACGCATACTACAAACATGAGCTGAACGTACACAGGGAGCGCATACAGATACGCGGCACATACAAACATCAATACAACAGCATAAGAGCCCGATCACTACTTGCGAGCTCTGCGTTTCCGTCTTTTACACTGGTCGTTTTGAACGTACGGAATTTCTCGGTGACCGCCTAATCAATACAAAATATTCCCAGCATGTTGCTTTTTTTTTCCAGCGATGTCATACTTCTGAGAGTATTTTGAACGGCTCAGGGACTGAATCTCTTAGTTAAAAGTAAACGCTCATGCCGTAATTATTTGAAAGCCAATAAATCAAGCCACTCCAATTCGGTTCCAAGCCATGAGTTTGTTTCCCCGCACGGCATGTCGTAGCCAGTATTCTTTATTATAGTGCTTGTTTTTATATTTGTGCTGTTCGCGCAAGGCTGCAATTGCCGTTTTGATTTAATCTCTGTAGAGGGGATATTCACTCAGGTGGAAGCGAAGCTTCGCGGGCAGAGAAATCGCTTTTCGATCAGCTTGAATGCAGTCAAAGCCTCGACTTGCGGCAGGTGTTAAGTGTACGGAGCTACGCCGTGGCAAGCTCGAAAACTTCTAGCGCTCATCCCAGCGCGCCACTAGGAGGGCAGTTTCTCCAGGAACCGTAGTATATTTAAACAGCAAGAAAAAGGGTAGCTTTTTTTTTCTCTATTTTACCTACTATTCTTTTTTAATGCTAAAACTCCACACTGTAAATATACCTACTTTCCGTCATAATTTCGTACTGTTCAGTCCTTTCCCCAGAGCGCAATCGCTCTCGGGGAGGAGGCAACCGACAGCCACATTGTCCACTCAACGATAGGAGCTTACGGTTCAGAGCAGCATTCCAACATGACTCAATTACTCAATTTCTCAGTGAGAGCTAAAAAAAAGGAAATAAACTGTTTCTCTCTACCTGCACCGCCTGACGGTATAACAGGTCTAATCCAATATAATATAAAAAATGAGGGCCGTAACTGGCCAAACGTTTCTTTAGTTCTTAAAGCCAATTGAAAAGAAAAACAAGGAGGCAGCTGAACCTTGGCATTGGAACGAATTGGAGAATCTTGCGGGCAATTAGGATTATTTGTGTTTCGTTTTTTTTTTCTTTGGCATTAAGTTATTACTTGTTATTCCGCTTGGTCCTGCCTCTTGTCTTCTTTGTTCTTGACGCAGAGGAAGTTGTCTTCTTGTTTAAAATTTTCGTACTGGAATATATAAGAAAATGTATTGGAAACAATTTAAAAATCTGATTATCTTTTAATGATTTTCTTTTTTAAAATAGTTATGTATATATCTGCGTATCTTGGTATTCGCATTATGTTTTCAATTTATTTATTATTTGTCTTTCTCCTTAATTTTTTTTTTTTTTTTGGGGGGGGGAGGAAGCAGAGATCATTTTAATTCTTTGTTGTTTTTAATTTTTTTTTATGATTTTTTTTACAGCAAGAGATAATTATTATAGCTATACATACCTCGGTATTTACATATTTACATATTTACATTTTCCCCCGAAGAAGAGGGATCACACTTATAAAACTTAATGTTTGCGTCCTGTATTCGTATCATGTGTTTCTATTAATCTTTTTTTATTAGATTGGAAGGAATGAGGTTATGTCTTGAAACCGACACTAAATATATAGTCGTTTTTATCAGCATTACTTTTTTTTTCTTACGTTGTTAGTTGTTGGTGATCGGTCTTGAGGTGCTGCAAGGAGAGATCAACCTCTTCTTTTTCACTGTCTATCTTGGGTGTCCATTCCTGAACACAGTTGATTTGAGAGTAGATGCTTTTTCGTTCCAGTTTTATTATAGATACTCTCATTACTTTTGGTGAGAAGCCCAGAACCTGGAACTGGTCTTAGGTCCTCCTAACCTGTTGTTTGGGGTCTTCTCTGTGGATGGCTGTTTGTCGCGAGTGGTTAATGGAAGCCCAGGGAAGGAAACTGGCTCACTCCCCCTGATCTTGTTGTGGGTTTTCCAATTTCCATTGATTGTGGTGTTGGTTTTGGATGGAAAGTTAAGAGAAGCTCCGAACCAGGAACTAGTCCACGGCTCTCCTAACCAAAGATGGAGTCTTCTCATGAGATGGCGTTTTTTTTAGTTTTGATCTAAGAAGCTAAGGAAGCCCGGAGAATGGAGCTGGTCCACACCCCCCTATCCACCACTTTTGGGTCTTCAAAGGCCATCGACAGTGTACATATTTGCAGTTTGGTGTTTAAAGATGACTGTTGGATGTCTTTTTCTTGAATTCCGTTCTTGTTTGGGGTAAAAGTTAGTTTGTAAGAAATATTCTTTACAGTAGTTTTTGTTTCTCTCTTGAGTTTGATATCTACCATTCTCAAGTTTGTTACAAATACATATAATCATATATATATATATATATATATATATATATATATATATATATATATATATATATATATATATATATATATATACCTACGGACACGTATACGCACACACACATACATAAACACACATACTTATATATATATATATATATACTATGGAATGCTGTCTGAAATATGTTTAACTAACGCCTCCAGAGTATTTATATTAGTTTTAGAGTTGAGTAGCTTTTGACGAATATTCAGGTTTATGTGTGAAATTGAAAGTTTTTGAATATATGGCTTTGTTAGATGGCATGTAGTACAGTAATGATCCATACTAGTACACGTTTGTCCACAGGGACAAGTAGTGTTATTAAGTATATCAAAATCTATAGAAATAAAAGGGAAATCTGCCGTGCGCAGTAATAATTTGTGTGATGTTACTAGAAGGAGGAAAGCTAATGGATATATGATTTGTTGATGGTATCCATTTAAATAATTCCGTGTTTTTCCATCGTTTTGCCAAGAGTGATCCCATCTCCTACGTGATAATCCCATTATTGTATGTTTTATATTTTGTTTTGATTTTGGTAGGTGCATGTACTGGCCATGATAACGTGCCGAGTCTGCAAATTGGTCGGCTTGATCGTCCCCTAATATATTAGAATGGCTTTTGACGTGAAAAAAAGCCGTTGTATTAAATGTGTTGACTGATCGGATTATATGTTTTATTTTGTTAATTAAAGGAATTTCATTATTTTGATTTGCAAATGCTTGTAGGACTGATAGGCTGTCCGTGTATATGTTACAATCGCGTTCATCTCTTGTTGCAAGATTATATTCAAGGGCTTTTAATATGGCAATAGCCTCTGCGTCGAATATTGTACGGTGTTTTGGTAAGCGATATTTTCTTATTTTTATAATTCCTCCATTGTTTTTCAGAATAATGAATACTGCTCCCACCTGATCTAAGTACACTGAACCATCTGTATAGAGTGATATGACGTTGGTCATTTGAGATAGAGTAATGGAATTCATTCTTTGGAATGATATATTAAATCTCTTTGTTGGATGAGTTTTCCAAAGATCTATAGGATATGATACCTCTGTGGGGAAAATACAAAAGCCATCGAATCGGGCGAGTATTTTAAGTTGGAAGACATTAAACATAAATGATTCTACGTCAAGAGTAATGTTGATTGGGATGATATTACATAGTATAGGTAGGCTTACGTTAGAAACTGTGCGAAACGCTCTTGCTATTTTAAATAATGGTAACCTTTGTATGGATTGCAGTTGTCTTAACATATGTGAATTGCCTGATGCTCTCCACCACGCGGTTGATCCATACACTATATATCTTTCTATGCTGCGTAAGTATATTTCCCGTAGTTGGCTTGATGTAATACCCGAATTTGTTGAATATATTTTTGAGATGTTGGCTCTATGGATTTGGACTTTCTGTTTAATATATTGAAGTTGTGGGAAGAAATTTAAATGTGAGTCATAAATAACTCGTAAAATTTTAAGTTGTTTCACAATTTCTAGCTTATGATCGTGAAAGTTTATTATTGGGGGTCTTTTTTTTATATAGTTCTCCTCTAGTTATTCTGTGACATTTACATTTCGAGTAGTTAAAATATAATTTACGTTCGGATGTAAACTGTCCTATTTCTTGCAGTATTTCAATAGTTCTTTCTTCTAATTCTCTTCTTGAGTTTTCTTCTATGACAACTACGATGTCATCTGCAAATGCTTGTAGATATATGTGATTTGGAAAGGTTCTTTCTAGTAATCCTGATAGTAACATATTCCAAAGTAAGGGGCTTAGTGCAGAGCCCTAGGGGCATCCCATATTAATTGATTTGTTTATTTCTTGTTTCTCTGGAGTGATATATGTGATGGTTCTATCGTGGAAGAATGAATAGAGCAGATTGTACAGATTGCTTGGGCAAGAATGGTGTTTTAAATAGGCCAAAACTACCGCATAACATAGTGTGTTAAATGCTCCTGTGAAGTCTAGAGACACCAAGCTACAGCTGTTGATTTATTTTTTAGTTTTTGTAGATGTGCAGTAAATGTGAACAGAGCTTGTGTAGATGATTTAAGATGTCTGAACCAAAATTGTCGTGAGTGTAAGAGGTTTTATTTTTTTTTAGTTAAGAAAGAAATATAATCTGCTATAGAGTGCACGTTCTAAAACTTTTCCGAGTATGGAATTTAGGCAAATTGGGTGATAGGCGTTGGGTGTTGCTTTGTCTTTATCTTTTTTATTTAGTATTATTAATTTCCCTTTCGGCCAAATTTTTGGAAAATATCCAGATGTTAGATATGAGTTCAATAGAGCCAAGAAAAATTCGTGATGGTTATGCCAAAAATATTTATGAAAAGTAACATTAATTTTGTCTAATCCGGGGGCGGTTTTAAGTCGTTGTTTAGTTATTATGTTTGATATTTCTTGAAATGTTAGTTCAACATCTGGAGAGAAGAATGAGGGAGTGCATACATATTGTCGAAAGTTAGTTATATATGGTGAGTCTTTTGTAATGTCGTCTGTTGGGAACACCGTGTCTAAAATATATTGTACTGATTCATTAAATGAATACGTTAATGCATTGCTCTCAATATCGGTGGAAGAATTAGGAGTGACTGAAACTTATTACATGCAAGTTTTATGGGATTCCGAAGAGAGTCTTTTTTGTGGTAGCCGAACATGATTCTTGACAGCTGAAATTTTAGCATGAAGGATGGCTTCTTTGTATGTAGTTCGATAGTCGTAATAAATTCGTTTTGGCAGTGATCTAATTTCTGTGTTATATGATCTTTGGTACCTTCTTCTTAGTGCGTTAGATTTAGATCTCATGATTTGTAGATGAACTGACCATCAAGGGACCGTGTGATTTCCGGAACGAACATTTCGTTCACACTTTTTTATCCGAATTAAAAAAAATTTGTATTGTATATCTAATATGTGATCTATCCATTCTGGTGAGTAGTTCTTAGGTATCCAGGTCTTAAACCAATCATCTTGTTTTATAAGTAATTATATTTTAGCACCTTTTTAAGGTTAATCTTTATTGCGTGGTTTGTTTTTGATTGAAAAATCCAAAGGCAATAAAGTTATGATCACTTAAAATATCAGTTTCTAATACTTTCCAATGTGTAACGTTATGGGCTAGAGAAGGGGTTATGATTACAAGGTCTATCCAACTTTCTCTATTTACAGTAAAGAATGTAGGAATAGAGTGTGGGTCGTTTAATATGATAAAATCATATGTTAGTACAAAATTATTTAATTGTTCCCCTCGATCATCATCTATTTTGTCCCTCCAATTGGTGTGTTTTGCACTGAAATCTCCGGCTATGATTATGCGTTTTTATCTATTGTTATGATTGACTCAAGACGTGTTAGGAATGTATTAAATGAAGCTGTAGGAGATATGTAGACATTTATTATTGTTACTGTTTTGTTTGAGTATGTACATCGTAAGACTATTAGATCTTTTTCAAGTATTTTTGGAAAGATTGAACAAGATTGGTCTCTAGCTATAGTGGCGCATTTAGAATCAATGGGGCAGTGAAAGAACGGTTCCGAGTTTGGAATACTTGTAATGTGGTTATTGTAATGTGGTGATCGGAGGGGGCCCGCCCCCTCCGATCACGGCCCAACCAGCGGCATCAATGCCCGACAGTTTGCGTCATCTCATCGTGTTGTTACACCACTGATACGCGAACACACGGTCACATCGGCAATAATTCCAGTCTTCTGTTCACAACGCACAACACTGCCATCACGATGTTGCTGCTATGTTGCTGACACGCAAAAATACAGAACCACGTTGATTGCCGGTTGGCACTCGGCATCGGAAGACAGAACCGAACTCAGCACAGAAGGCACCCAGGCAGCCGGCAGGAAAACCTGCCTGTCTTGGACGCAGTTCCTGCATTCGATTTCCATAACGTCGAAAACGTCGACACAGTTCCTCGTGGTTCCGCTACTGTAGTCCCGCGTGCGTCCCGCAATCCACAGACGATCATCTTACCCAGTGTACGTAGCGCTGCTGGCACTGCTCCGGAACTTCGCCGTTTCTAGCGGCTTCGTTTGCTCGTTTGATAAATTTAGTGGTAAAAACGCCAATGCAACCGAAATGTTCTGCACGTTTGGACTAGAAGACGGAATTACAGGCGGCCTTCGCTGCCGCTAAAGCTCGATCAACTCAACAATATTTATTAAACAACGTGCGCGACGTGCTCGAAAAATGAAACCGAAAGGAGATGAGTCGGCAGGGCGAAAGCTTTCTCCCGTCTGCCTGGAGAGGAGAAAAACATCTCGTTCCTCCCTTCTTCTCGTGTCCGCTTGG
This sequence comes from Ixodes persulcatus, assembly GCA_013358835.2. Classification (NCBI taxonomy): domain Eukaryota; kingdom Metazoa; phylum Arthropoda; class Arachnida; order Ixodida; family Ixodidae; genus Ixodes; species Ixodes persulcatus. The sequence goes on along the minus strand of JABSTQ010010752.1, from coordinate 1,763,486 downwards.
GGACGCGTCATTAGAAGGAAAGAAGACGCGCCGTTGCTGCCCCTTTTCGTCCATTTTTTCTTAGAGTGCAGCTGCGTTGGATGCGGTAGGCACCTGTTCTGTCAGAGGGCGCCCTCCAGCTTGACAATTCATGGAAGCTTCGGCAGCCGGGTGTTGACACTTCGTGACGACAGCGACACTCCCGTTCGCTCGTATTTTTGCCGAACGTTTACCTCCAACCGCCAGGATCACGAAGTCTGACACTGTGCACGCCGGTGTCTGTGACGTCATTTGTTCGCCAGTTCGGGACCACTTTTGACGAATGCATGCAGGATAGGACGCCAAACTTACCAGTCGAAGACGCGTTACAGGCGTTCGGAATCGAGCTTTGTTGTGCCCTCAGTGACGGTATTTAGGTCGGGCTCCTATAAGGTGGACCCGAGCACCGCTTCAGCATTCGATTTGCTCGCGAGACATTAAATGCCACGACATGCATCGGGCAGATGGCTCGTGCCCAAGAACTGCGATGACGGGAATAGCCGAACATTAACAATGTGTGGGACTCAGTGCGTGGCTGTGATTAACATTAGTGGCACATAATCGGCTCCAGGTCACATGGCCGCTTGCTATGGCTGCGGGTTGAGGGCGGCAAGAATGCTCGTTTTTCTCGAAAATTTTCAGCGACTGCCTTTGAATGTGCGCAAAATAAAACTAACACGTGTTTCCTGTGTTATGAATGTAAAATCTTTTACCGGTATTTACCGAAAGTATAATAATTGTTGCATCTTTCCTTAAAATTGCTTAGAGGGACGCAAGAAAACTTACACATGAAAAAAGGAAGCCAGAAGCCGTTTTTGGTCGTTTTTTCCCCAGCGAAACTTTGGAATGTGGGGCAAACTGTTTTTTCTCCCTTAAAAAGTAAAGCTCTTTGGGATCTTATTATGATCCTTCCGTTTCCAGATAAGGCCGGGTGTGCCAACATTGCATGTTTCACAGATTTGTCTTGAGCACATATTACTAGTCGGCTTCCACTCGGTTTCAAGTAAGGATGTCGCAAACCTGCAAATATATATATATATATATATATATATATATATATATATATATATATATATATATATATATATATATATATATATATATATTTTTTAGGCTGCGTTAAATCTTTGTAAGGTTCGAATCCGAAACATTCCAAATTTCGTAGCCAGATGATGTTAGAGTTCGAGGAGTTCAAATATGTCAAGGATTTCTGAAAGTCCGGGTTCAAGGATTTTTCATGTCTTACAGATGAGCTAAGCAAATTCAAACAATTCTACTTTTTTATGTTTAAGTGTACAACGTTAAAGCGTAGCACATTTCATTTATGCCGTAAAGACTGCTTCCTTCTCACTGCGGTGGTACTAATGGTACTACGCGTTATTTTTTTTCAATTCATGACAGCAAGTGTTTAACTGGTTGATAAACCTGATCTCCACGCTGGAAAAAAAAAGAAAATAGAAGGGAGGTGGATTGGCCCTTACAAAAACAGGTCTAAACATTATTTCTAAATTTTTTAGACTTTTTACTGACTTTCCGGGATCCTACTGAATTTTCTTAAAAACACACTTTGTTTTGATTATTGTCAAAAAATTTCAAAATAAAAATAAATATGTTTTGTAGACTTCTTTATAAAAAAATAAAAAGTAGTTGTAATGACGTTCTTCTGTAGGTTATTTTTTTTTTAATTCAAAAGGGACAAATAATAGATTTCTTTTTGTTGACTTATTTATATAAAAAATAAAAAATAGGTTGTAATGACGTTTTCCTGTAGGTTATTTTCTAAAAAATTCAAAAGGAAAAGAATAATAGATTTTTGTAGACTTCTTTATAAAAAGTTAAAAAGAAGTTGTAATGACATTTCTTTGCAGGTTATTTCCTAAAAACAACTTATTTGCATTGTTTTTTATATTATTTCATAAAAAGCTACAAAATTATTTTTTATTATTTTTTAAAAAATATTGAGCTTGTTTTTAATTTGGAAGGGAGTTTTAAAGAATAACAGCTCACTTATTTCAAGTATTGAAAAGGAAAATACATTTTTACAGATTTTTCCTGTTGACATATTTGGACGAGTTCTAAAAATGATAGTAGGTTGCTTTGTACTTCTTTTTCTTTTAATTTAGGATAATTTTTTTTTTAACCAGAGGACAAAGGAAAATTACCTTTTTCATTCGCTTTCCTGTTTCTGTTTAATCAAACATTCTGATAAGACGGCCGACGTAGCAAAAATAAAATTAAAGTTTCGTCCCACGTAACATAAAAGTTCGCTGTGCCTAGCGTTACGTCCGGACGGGCCGCTGAAACGCGTTAACCTAACCCCCTCCCCCTCTCTTTATCTACCGTAAACACTGAAAAGCGATTACATTTCCTCTAGGAGCTGTTTTTGTAGATTTTGTTTTAGCGACTGCGCCGAATTATTATTAGTTGTACCAATGCCCTTTAGTAAGAGATGGAGTCTATGAACTTCGAAACACTGCTTTCGCCATGACAGACTTCCGAGAAGGAGATCGGACACTTGGAACATTAATAAGTGCTGAGGTGGTCACCGGCCAAATGATTACCTTCAATATGTACGCTATATAAGGCTCTGGAGAAGTTAACGGGACTGTGATTCTGGTGTTGAGTGATTCATGATGTTTGTGTTTGTGTTCGTTTCTAATGCGTATTTGTGGGATGTGTATGTACCACAGGGACACTATTTTCTAACAAAATCCAAAATATATACTTAAAAAAAATTCGATTGTCTTTGTCTTTAAAGAGAATCTACGATTCCGTCAAAAGGAATTCAAAAAAATGTATGTTAGAGAAACTTTTAAAAACTTTAGGTGGCCAATTTTAACTAGAAGTTAAGTAAGTTGTAAAAATAAACTCTAAAAAACCTCGAAAAGGTTTTTTTTTTTTTTTTAATGCCGATACAATTTCAGAACTTTTTTAACAGAAATTCAAGAGAATCTGACTACAGATTTTTGTAAGGGTTGTTCATTGCTTGTCAGTTATGTGCTCCACTATTTTAAGTATATACAAGCCATTGGAAATGAAGCGCAACTGTACACGATAACTTGCCGAACTGTGGAGGCTACGGCACCCGCGACCCGATACGAGTGTTGGAGCGAGGCTTGTGACACCACGTCACGGGGGCATTCATGTCACTGCGCCAAAGGCGAGGCCCTGAGTAACCGGCTGTCGTCTGATGACCAAGAGTCGTCTGCTGCGAAAACAACCTATTACGGATTCATAACGTTCACCGCCTCAACATTGCCGTCAGGTAGAGTGGCAAGCTCTTCGGCAAGAGTTCATGAGACAACCATGCGCTCAATTTACCCTCGAATCTGTGGCGGGTTCTAATGCCCGGGCGATGTTTTGAGCGGAAGCGGCCGATTACACGGCCGCGATCGTTCAAACATCGTTCAAAGGCCATTTTGGTTTCGGAAAAGTGTCGCTCGGTATTAAGTATCGTTGAGACGTAACATGTCATCGTCTTTCTTCCGTGTTGTGTAGCGTTTCGGTCAGACTCATCCAACAGCAATACTACACGACACGGAGGAAAGAACGATTACATAATGTGGCGAACTGTGAAGGCTGCGGCCCTTCGTCCCAATAAGTGAGTCGGAGCAGGTCACGTAACAACACCCCACGGTCTAGTCCACAGGGGCCTCGTTACAGCCACAGCAATAACGCCGTCCGCGACAAAAAGTAGTTATAGGCTTCTTTTTTCTTTAGTAGTGCTCTACTATAAGACAGAAAAAAAGCCTAGAACTCTACTAAAAACAGAAAAAAAAAAGCCTAGAACTATATATATTTCTTTTTTTTGCGGGCGGCGCTCATGTTGTGGCGGGAGGGAGGCCTTTGTGGCCTCGACCATGGGGTGTTGTCACGTGCCTTGCTCCGACGCTCTTATTGGGTCAGAGCGTCCCCCCCCCCTTCCCCCATCCTCCCGGCAAAGAAAATCTCTAAATGAATGTTTTTTTTTTTTTGTGTGTGTGTTACACTCCGCTCTTTTTGCTCCGCTCGAAGTTTAAATATTACTGTGTATGCCGGAACAACTGCCGATCAGTGCCTATCGTAAAACGCTTCAACGCATTTCTGTGAAGAATACTGATATTGACCCTCGTTGTGTTCTTCTTGAAGGAATATTTGACACACTCATCCAAAGACAGTTAAAAGACATAAGCAAAGAAAAAACAAGTAATTTTTTTTTTTAAACAGCCTGGATGGGAAAATGACATCATAAAACAAATTTGCCGCGGAAAAACAGTTCGGAGCTATATTTACGGCGCGATACGAATTATATTTTGGCACCCGCTGGAACCCGCGGAAAAGTGACCGCTATAGTCACGTGACTGGCCACAGTAGTCACGTAATGCTTGCGCTCTTTCGTGAGCGTCATATGGGCTCTCGAATTTACTTATAAATCTTCGTTTTAAGTTCAAAACCAAAAAATACAAAGAGTAATAGGTAACTCTTGGAGCCCCCAGGAAATTCCCGAAAGAGCGCAAGCACCACGTAATCAACCTGTGCACCGGTCAGAAAATGGCGTAGGCGGTGGCGCGCCCGGAAGTTCCCTTCAGGCGGCGGCGTAGAAAAACGCGCGCGTTCTGCTAGCGGTGCGCCATGCTCAGCGTGAGGCGGCGGCTTGAGGGTTCTGGGGACCTCAGCAGCGGCGCTCAACGGCTCCGGCATAACTTGAGGCGGCGGCGGCGGCGCGCAGGTCCACAGCATGACTTGTGGAGGCTCCCGGGTGCGCCAACTACAAATTCGTTTCGCGCCTTAAATGTAGCTCTCATATTTTTTTCGTTTGTTGTAAATTAATTTTATGACATTCTTTTCCCATCCCGGCTTTAAAAAAAAAAAAAGGTTATGCTTTGCATCATTTTTTTTTCTTTTTTTTTTCGTGCCCTTTGGGCGGCAGCTGGGCTAGATTTTGTGCAAATCTGATTTGTCTAATTAGCCGTGCGTACACGAGGGCGAGCCGTATTTGGTTGGGCGTGCGGTTAAATTTGCGAGCATGCTTACTTTTTTCAGTAAACTGGAAAACCATTTGAGAATGAATGTATCAACAAACATCGGCGAAAATATATACTCCATAGAAATGTATGCACAACACCTCGCGGTAGTGCGCGCTCTATTCCTCTCGAAGCTATATTATCCGTAAAGTCTCGGACCCGGAAATATTCCTTCGAACATGCAACCAAGCTAAATTCTGGGCACCGCTCGGTAAAGCAAGTGATACAAAGCAAAATAAAACTGCAAAAAACAGTATAGCCTCATGAAAAGTCCAGTCAGTGAACATTTAAACGTCTATAGCTCACGGGCAATTTTTTATGGATCAGACGCGTTACACCGAAGCTTATCTCGCAGCATAAAAACCGTGTTATCCCTGCTATAAGAAACCCCGCTTCGTAACCCTACCGCTGGAAAGCCCTCCTAGTGATCGACATTACGTCCTACGTAAAATGAGAGCTCGGGCCGCTTCGCAAGACGCAAGGTCGTAAATGTTTGTACAGAACCGGTGTTAGCGTAACAAAATCTCACTTTAGTAATATATTTTTGGGCCGGCTCGACTTCTTTAAGCGCACGTATACTTTAGAAGTAGACTTTAAAAAATATTCTCACGACGTTTTACAATTACGGCAGCTCTATCAATGAAATGCAGAGAAGAAGCGGAGAGTAGTTCGACCGTGTGCCTACGCACAGTCACCTTATGGATGTCGGACGTGAGATGAGAGGGTTCGCTCAATCCACGTTCGAAAGGGCATTCAGCCATAATACTTTGTATACAATCTCAAGAAACCTTTGACGCCTTTTCTTTTAAACTTTCGGATGCACATTATGTATTCCTTCAGCGTAACTGTGACTGTTAAGCCTTAGTTCCACTGCTCATACATCATGCAAAAGACACGGTTTTCACTGAATACATGACGACATAAATATCTGCGTACCCGCCTCAAACGTGTTCAAAGCACGCTTGCATCGGTATCTATGTATGCTCCGAACGTGTCTGCAGATGCTTTACTTTGTGACTAATGTTACCTCGGACAATCATAGGAGGAAAAAAGACGCCTCAGATACTATCGGCAGCCTGTGTTTTTTTTACGATATCCTCTGCGGAGGGCAAGTTCGTCTGCTTCTTCAGCAAGGGTCGCGGTGACGTCAAAACGCCGGGATATGATTGGCTCTGATTGGAAGGATAGTGGGCAGACTTCAAGGCAGCTAGCATTGAGGTCTACCCACCATCCCTCCATCAGAGCCAATCAGAGCCCGGCGTTCTGACGTCAGTACAACCCCTAGCTGCGCAGGAAGCAGACGAACTTGCGCTCCGCATAGCGGTGTGGCCGCGCTTTTTAGGGTTTGCGGCGGGACAAAATTCTTTCGATCGAAGCAAACGAAATCCCTTGAATCTTTCTCTCGATATTTTTTGTGAGAACTTGAAGTAACGAGCTTGCACTTTCACTGAAGACATTCCAACTTTGGATTCTTTAGAACTAATATTTTAATCGAACCAAACCGTCCTTAGAGTTTTGGAAGACCGAAAAAGCATCGACAAATCTTCGGAACAAAAAAAAACAAAAAAAAGAAACGTTTCAAACCTGGCAAGTTTTTCTCCGTTCCTTTTTTTTTTTTTTACGATATAACTTTATTTGTATATATATATATATATATATATATAGGAAAGTAAACGTACCTCGAAGCTTTTCGTGGAGTTTTATTACATATAGGTCGACGTTTCGGCCTGGCTCAGGCCGAAACGTCGACCTATATGCAATAAAACTCCACGAAAAGCTTCGAGGTACGTTTCCTTTCCTATGCACTTTTCGTCGTCCTACGCAACAGTATTTTTCTATATATATATATATATATATATATATATATATATATATACCGGGTGTTTTTTTTTTATTCTTACAGATTTGTTTTAAAAAAGCCATAAAAGCCATAAAAGCCACCCACATAATGTCCCCAGGGGGGACATTATGTGGGTGGCTAATCTTTGCGATAAGTTGGCTAATTAATTAAAATTCACTAATTAACTTTTTAATTAGTGAAAATAGACCTATGGCTCCAATTAGGAACTTGCTGAGCGACATCCAAAACCACTAAAGCAATAATGTTTAGAAAGAATTTGAGCGCGTGAGAAGCGCAGTTACCACTCCTGGAGCAGGTACAAGGCTGGGGCTAAATAAGAGACGGAAAAATTCCGCGGGCGCCTTGCCGGAACCCCTAGCCTTGTACCTGCTCCACGAGTGGTAACTTTAGTGCACTACTATGCTTCTCACGCGCTGAAAGGTTTTCTGAAAATGACTGATTTAGGGGTTTTGTACGACGCTCAGAAAGTTTCTAATTGCAAGCATATATCTATTTTCACTAATTAAAAAGTTAATTAGTGAATTTTAATTGTTTAGCCGACTTATCGCAAAGATTAGCCACCCGCTTAATGTCCCCTGGGCGTATAACTCACTCGCACAAACAGCATAAGTGTAGCTTTAATGGTTTTTTTTAAAACAAACCTGCAAGATTAAAAAACACCCTATATATATATATATATATATATATATATATATATATATATATATATATATATATATATATATATATATATATATATATATAATAAGAGTGGCTTCAAAACCTAACTCCTTTACTTAGGCGTTTCGACCCGAGACGGGTCTTATATATATATATTTATTTATTTATGACCTCACGCATTGTAGATTTGTTATTCATTTAGTAAGCTTGTGCAAACATAAATTTATTTCTTGTGTTTCTCATCTGTAACGACCTTGTGCAACCAAAATGTGAACCACGGTCAGGACAAGACCGTGCCTTGATATAGTATGAGAAGAGCTTGCTGTGCTGTAGCGTGTGGAAGGTGCTGAACAGACTGTACAACCCTCTTCTTTTTTTCTTTTTTTTTGTTTGGGGATGTGATTACAGGTTTGTAAAAGCCACTTTTACTTTCACATAGATTATTATGGTCTCCCAAAAAGCATGGTTCTTTGAAACCCGAAAAAAGCCCCAAGCAATTTAGGGTATACCCAAACTCGATAATATTTGGCGATACTCCGTATTTTGACTAAAATTTGCCAATGAAGAGACATAGTTAAGGCCCGTACACAGTCTTGCGACTGAGTAAGACCGAGTGAGATCAGACCGGTTTTTAAGCCTCTTGCGATCTTTTAGGATCAGCTCCGCGTCAGAGCATCCGGTCCGAAGAAGGCGCAAAAGGCTTAAAAACCTGTCTTGTCTCTCTCGGTCTTACTCGGTCGCAAGAGTGTGAACGGCGCTTTAGGTTTCACAGCCTGATTTATTTGGTTATCTCTTGGCTTCTTTGAATTTGAATTCCCGAGGACATGCCAGAATTAAGCGTCACTTCTGGTTCTTCGATTGATAAATGATGTCTTATGCCGGGCACCTCGTCCATTATGTGGCGAACCAGACAGAAGCCACAAAAAGCAGAAAAAAAGTAATTTGGCACTAACTAGCCCCTTCGAACAAAACTTTGGTCCCTAGGTTTGCCAAACTTGGGTCAAGTTAGGCGTTTCGTTGGTGTGGCGCATAAGGTAAGGAGGAGAAAGAAAAACCATTGAAACCGCCTCACATAGTTGCTCTCTCTCCTAACAAAAAAGGACTCACCAAAGAATAAAGTATGAAAGCAAAACCGCAATCAAACCACTAGCACACATATTCTAATTTAAGTAGTAAATTGACCTTCGCACAAAATTTATAAAGCGCTGAGAACCTAGCGTAGTTTATTTTTGATGAAGCACCAACATGACCAATGATAAACGAAGTATTAATTAATTAGAGAGAAAAAAGAAGAAACGACTATCTTAATTGTTGAACGCTTTTGTAAATGAAATAAAAAATTAATATTCACAAAAGTTTACGCTTTTGCATCCTAGCTAATTTTGTTTACACATACCTCTACGGTGTATCTCTCTCGTAGCCGAATTCATGGTTCGAATTAACTTTCTCTGTAACACATGATGCACGTTAAAACCCGAAATGGTGTTATTTCCGCATAACCTAATGGCGTACTTTAAAAAAAGCGTTAGTAAAACGATGTGGGCACACCCATGAATTATTGTCAATAATCCCCTAAATATTCGAAAGCTTTGTCGCTGAATTTCGACATCTTTACAATGCGTTTAGTCAGTAATATAAGACAAAATCAATTTTATATTTGTAATATCCTTATACCAGAGATGCCTAGGGGGAACTCATTCTCATAGAATTTTATTTATTTTGACCTGAACACAACATCCTTTATTTAAATTATCGTGTTACTCTTATCACCTCAATTTGTTTATGGTTATTCCCCTAGTTTTATAGAGTCTATGCGGTTATAAGTAACATTGCTGCGGTAAACTTTGTCAAACCCCTTCAACAAGTCAATAACAATTCCTTACGTAGGAATCTAATTCTCATCACTGTTTAGATTTAATTGTTCTTGATTTAACGGAGGTTCCTCAGGCACGTTACCATTCCGAAACCCGCACTCATGAAGAGTGAGAACGTCATATTTTTCGCAAAGCGATCGCATTTTCTGTACATATTTTTTTCACAATTCATCTTAAAAACACAGAGATCGACCTTTAATTATCAAAATTGCTATAATGTTTTACATATATTAAAAAAACTAAAACCAGCGTTTCCCTCGTCTATAGAAACTAGACTTTTAGAAACGGCATTTGAATACTTTGAAGTTCGTGCTGTCTATAGAATATTTTGTAAATCAGCCAAATAGTCGTTAAACGGATTTAATAGGGGTAGAGAGATTTTATTTTTCACCCTCGTTTTCAGGTTTAGTGAGTTGGTCTAATTCCTGGCCCTCAATCGCCATTAAGTTTAAACTCTTCAACGAAACCTCTTTACACTTCGCATTTAAAAACTTAAAGTTATATTATGCTCGGTACGCCTAATGTAGCTGGTGTTATACTATATTTCATTCTTTATTGGCTATCCTGCAAGGATAGTCGCACGTAACCCGCAAATATAAAATCAAAAGGCATTATTTTTTTGCTTTAAAATGTAGCATTATTAATATTTTAAAACTTTTACAAAACACTCATATGCCTCGTCAGCCGCTACTTGGAAAACCTTCATGTGTTGATATGGTCATAAAAAATGTGCCATGCATTTTTTTTACTCGGTGCACAGTAACAACGTTTATGCATACTTTGTATCGTGGATATCATCTTACAAGAAACAATCATAATATAATCAGAAAGCTGGCTATTTAGCGTAACAACGATTAAAACTCAATGTGTGTGTGTGCCTTTGGTACGTTCCTCAAAAAGATATCTGAATGGGTCTTTTCCATGTTATTGAAGAAAGTTTTCAGGTGGAGAAATAACGCAATTTTAGCCATACAATTGCGTTATGCGACTGGTGTGGTGATGACAAAAGCATTTGTGTATTTTATATACAAATACTGCTGACCTCTTTTTGGAAGTTGTCGCAGGGGTGCCGGGTGGGAGAGGGGTTAGTGCGTTTTACCGCACAAGAAGTTAAACAAAAGTATAACGGAATGTAATGCAAGAACAATAGAAATATAGAAATGCAACAAAAACGTCAACACGTCGTCAACGTTTTACGGTCAGCCTTCTAATGTTTTTTTTTTTTTTAGAACAATTTGACTGAAGATCAATCAACATATATTTCAGGAGGGCGGTTCCATTCTGTTGTTGTTCATGGAAAAAATGTTTTTTCAGGAGTCACTGAGACAATGATCTCATTACTTTTTCTAATCACCTTCTAAATTAAATAAAAACCACCTCTTAATAAAACAAAATCTTTTAAAGTTTTACTTTTTTTAAATACAATTAATTTCTTATTGTTTTACAGTAAACCCACAAGAAAATCTCTGCATCTGCTTTTAACTTAATATTATCGTCATTTATGTTCCATACAGGCTTGTCTGTATTACACATACTTACCTGTAGCGTACTCAACGTTTTTTTTATAAAGAAGAAACACGTTTGTTGCGTTGTATAATTGTTCAGAAATATTACGTTTTGGACAAAGAGCGCCCTCACTTTCTGTTTGGTTAGCCTAGCAACCGCTACGTCTCTGTCTGTGGTCCTTTGGTACGTCTTTCTAGAATACATAGTAAATGAGTTCCTTTTATGTTATTACAAGGAGTATATAATTGCACATATAGTACAATTATAGCCAAGCAATTTTAATAACGTTCAAAGTTTTTTGTTTTCGTATTTTGTATAAAAAAAGGCGCAGGTTATAAGAGTTTGAAATACGCTGTTTTCGCAAACACGTTCCTTTTCTCTGTGGGGTTTTCCTACGATTGAGCAAGCGTTTCCAATTTTGCGAAGATCCTTGGAATGAAGTATTACAAAGCGGCAAACATTGAACTAAAAAATATACCGGGAATCTAATTGAGTTACTAAATATGAAACGGTGCGATGATGAAAAACCTATATGACTATACTAGAAACGTATAACTACGAAACAAGGAATGGAGGCCTAATCTTATTTCGGAATGGTACAGCATATCCTTTTTGCTCTTTTTTTTTCTTTTTTTTTTTTTGTTTGCAGTGATTTAAGAAACCAATTTCTTGTCGTCAAATTGCCTCCATTCCCAAATATCTTCTACGTTTCTTTTTTTTTTTTTTAGCTAAGAAAGTTTGACGAGGAGAGTACTTATCTCGTACGTAAGACGTTTTTCCGAAAAAATAAAAACAAAAACATTTGTTTCAGAAACAGCATATGATAGTGGCATGCATAAGAATGCCAGCTCACATGAAGAAGACAAATTGATAATGACGTTAGTTACTTTTCTCTCAAAAGCTACGCCACATAACTTTTGCAATCGGATTAAGTAAACCAGTAATTATTTGCAATCTATTACACGTAATATTAAATGACTATTTCTTCTTGAGAACGGCGGATATGTCTGCCGTCCTCCTTTATGATTATTTTTAATATTAGATATAGACGCTTTTAAGCAGCTGTGCATGGGCGCCGCCATAACCGACCTTCAGTTTTTGTTTCTTCTTATTCCGTTCGCTCCACTGCATCATTACCACAGTAGGTCAGGTTATTGCCATTTTAGATTCTACCGCGTCCTTCTCCCCATCATAGGCCCTTGTGGTGACTCGTCAACGCCCGCTTCAGTGGCTCGGCATCTCGGTAAGACAAGAAAAGGTCGGCTATGGCGGCTCAATTTGGCGCGCGCTGAAAGCGTCTATATGAGCATTATCTGCTCATTTCCTCTTTTTTTCATTCGATGTTTTGTTATTGATTTGTTTTCTGCTTCGAAACTTCGCCGGCACGTTTAATTTCCGGTTTTTCTTTTTTTTTTTCGTAAAAGGCATTACAGTAATATTTCCTTCCGGTTAGAAGTTTAGCGAGGGGAGAAATACACAAATCACGACAATTTCACTTCTGTTGTATTCAAGAAACGCTCTTTTACGTTATTTGTTAGATAGTGGAGTGCTATTTGACTTTTAAAAAATGGCACCATTCCTATTCTTAATCAGGAGTTGTCCCATTCTAATTCCTCCTGATCTTTCGCGTACTTTCGTTTTGTGTCGTCGGATTTTGAGACGCGATCCCGGTCCCTGTCGCCAAACGCAACGTAATGCGTCAAGAAAATCCATGAATACAGCATATCATAACATATTTCGCAACCAAAGACATAAAGAAAGAATATAACGTGACGCCTATTACGTTAGCGTGGAAACTTCGCCTCTGTTGGCTGCTGTTAAACACTAACGCACACCTAACACTACTCCTAAATCGTAAAAACTATTGACTACTATTACACTTAGCTGACCGTAACTAGCTTGAATTTTTCTCGCATTTTACTACTATTAACGTAGAAAAGACACGCGAAAAAAGTTGCTTAACGTAGCATTTTAGATGGTAAACGTAAATCCGAGTGAGCACAGTTGGTTCATTATCAGCCATTGTTAGGTATAGGTCACGGTTCTCGCGAATGGCTTGCACATTGACCAACATGCTGTTGACAAACAAGTCAGTGTTAGCCCGTACCAGGTATGGCCCCTACGCGCGCAGAAACCTGATTCGCCTGAAACTTCTACGCATGCGCTGCGCCACTACCATGCGCCACCGCAGTTGCGTTACGGCTGAGCGGCGTGTTGGTGTATATACATCCTGGGGCCTAATCTGGACACCTGGCGAAGGTCAAGCGCGGCGCCGGCCAATCACGGCATCCGGATTTCTCGCCGGCTTTTTCATTTAGTGTCCACAGTAGGACTCCTGGTCTAATGAGTGTGGACTGTTCATAGACTCGTTTAATAAGCACGAAGCGAAACATTGAGATTGACTTTGCCTCTAAAGAAAAAATCTATATATATATATATATATATATATATATATATATATATATATATATGCGTATATCGCACCAACTTGCACCAATCGTAATCAGCAGATCGCATCGTAGATAGGGAACGAAGCCATAACGTCCGAAAATGGACAACTTCGTATACTCGGGGTGCAACTAGCAAGTTGTAACAGCCCGCGAACGTGGATCCGACAACTCAGACAACAATGGAGCCCACTACTACATGATATACGACGAATGTCTAACAAATACGCGGGTGCGCGACAAAAGGCCTGTCAGACATTGGCCCGGGCAGTTGCAGTCGGAAAACTTCTATATGGATTTCCAATTTACGTCCTTTCGAAGAAACATATGGAGGATGTGGAGCTACTGCATCGTGCGACTCTCCGCACCATCACTGGGCTGGACACGGATAGACCGGCTCATCGAATTAGTGGCTCTACCTCCTATAAGGGCGACATACGCTGATGCTCAACAAGCCCTTACAGATAGACTCGGAAACACGGTGCAAGCGCGCAGCACTTCAGCGTGGGACCAACTGAGTCACGTAGACAACCGGGCCCCCAGTCTGAGTCCCCCATGGGACAGTCCTGTTATTCCAATGAGACAACAGGCAATACCGCCCCGAGAACAAGAGGCCTTTCGAATTCGTATTGCCAATCAGCACCAACAGTTCGAACAAGATCACATGGTCATCTACACAGAAGCCAGTTTTAACGACGGCAAGGTGGTCATGGCCTGGTACTGCCCCACACGACCAGAACTAAATGGCGCCCATAGCTGTCACCTCCTCTATTGGGACGCCCAGCAGGCTGAACTCCTGGCAATATGGGAAGCCCTTTAGTCAATCCCCGGCCCCCTACCACAGCATGACTCCATAAGAATACTAACGGACGCCAAGGAAGCGCTCGAAGAAATGGAGAACATTAACACGGATGACGCCACGGCTCAGGACATAAGGAAACGAGTGCACGACTTACAAGAAGTGGGCCTCGAACTACGTATTCAGTGGACACCAGCACACACCGGATTGACAGGAGGGAACGCAGTGGCACATAACACAGCCACGGCAGCCCGAGGTAGTATTGACTCAGTCGCCCCTCACCCTCCTTTCAACCCACCACTTAATTCCAACGCATGAATCACAGACTCATCCAGAACGTCATATCGAGGGTACCTCTCCTTTATCAGAGCCGAACACCGCAGGGAACGTAAACAATTTCTTACAACAATAACACCTCCACCCCAAGTCGATCCGCAACTACGACTCTCGTGCTCCCAAGAAGTATTCTTAAACAAAGTATTCGCAGACGCAGCCTTCACACCGCATATCATCAGGAAATGGTACCCCCCAGCCGCGGACCCACCAGTTCGCTGCAGTCACTGCAGATTGGAGTGCAGAGCTAATCTCCTGCACCTTATCTGGGACTGCCCACGCTTCTCCACCGGCAGGACAGATATTCAGGATATACCACATGCCGATAATGACACATTACTTGCACACCTCCGAACATACCCTCCTAGCCAAAACAAGCTAGCCCAATATGGTAGTAAGAGTGGCCTTGCGAGAGAAGTGTGAGGTGACTCCCAGTACTTGACCGGCAGATTCCCATACCGGCAGGAGGATTGAGAAGCAGAACGACCGCCAAGATGCCTTCTGCACCCCAGAGAGATTGTCAAGCGTGCACAACTCCTCGCAGATACCTTCTATCCCCCTCCTCAAACCCTAATGCCACACCACGGCTTTAGCCATCCCTTTCCCATGTGGTTCAATAAATAAATAGTAGTTTTTTGTTCTAATGAAGCTACTAAACAGTTGCGGACACATATACTGTTGGCACCACTAAGATTCGCCTCCACGTGTCTAGACTGCATGTATACAATAATCCGCCCCTTTGAGTAAAAAGCAACGACGACTGTTGTTGTTCTTACACTTTGATTGGGAAGGGTGGGCGGGGGGTGGGCGGGGAGGTGGGTCGGGGGGCGCAAGGGTGCATATTAACCTGTCTCAACAAAACTTTTCAGCTGGTCACTTGCATTCTACTAATGCTGATGGAAATTATGTGAATAATTTTTAATTTGAGCTGCTGAGGTGCCAAAGGGCATACAAGCATATCCCCATTTTCAGTTCAAAAATTATAGACGGTGAACATTCGTGACGCCGACACAGCGGGACTAACCCGTCAATGACACGGGCGTCGCCTCCCTGCACCGCATAAGATTTGACTTGACCTCAGGAGAAGTGCATGTGGGCCTCTAGTGTTGCCGAATTTACGGCAAAAATGTTATGCCATAACAAAAAATGTTATGGTGTTTGACGTACGAGACCTAATATCTCCATCGCCTTGGTATTTCTAAGAAATGGGAGGGGTGTATTTATAAGGTCGGAACGCATGCGCAGAAAGCGAACCCAAATGTCTCGAAACTCAACTTGGAAACTAATACCACACTCGTTTTCATAAATAATTAACCTCAGGTGTGTATGCGTGATACGGATGTTACGAATGTGCTGTTGACACGGCCATAGTTACACTTAAGTGCAAGAAATCTGTCTGTTTTTCTAAGCTTACGTATATAAGATTTTATCATGTTTTTTTTTTTTATTCGCAAATGTGTTTTAAACCTGTCTCTACTTGACTTATGTTCTTTTTCTTTTTTTTACGGTCGATGCGCTGGGTTGATTCTAAATTCCACATTTCCTCTTAGTACTTTTAGCGAATATTATGCAGAGCCGTCAATATTATGGGAATATAAAACAAGCACCGACCGGCTGGAACGGGAGCGATGCCTCGGCGATGCCATTTTATATATTGCCTGAAAAATAATCACAAACCAAAAACGTATTGCAGTCGAATTTTTTCTGACCCTTCAGAATGAATCCGAGAAATGAAGCTGAATCCGACACAATGCTTTTCTGTGCTTTATTTTTTTTTTTGAAATTCTGAATGTCTGAAGCGCTGCGCACATTTCATATGCTATGGCAATGCAACTTCGCACGTTGCCTTTCCGAACTTCGGTCTGGTACTTTCCATGACTACAATCATCTGAGTGTATGACATCTGCCGCACGCTAATAGCGGCCTTCTGGTGGCTGATGAAGGAAGAAGTTAAAAACATGCAACAAATGAGATAACGCAAAACCTTGGCTTGTTAGACGTTATCCCAATGCGACAAATAAATTAGATTAACTCACTTTCAATAAATAGGTTGTTTTACGACTGAACCACAAGCCCGTGATGTGGTGACTTTTATTGCGAGCTTTACTCAGGTCAGTGCTTGGGTAGTTCCTATTATCACCATGAAGGCGTGAATTATTTGTAAACAAAACAGTACGGTGAAAAACAAGTTCCCGTTTGCCGTTGACGCTCGGAAGTTGTCATTATCATGAAAATATTGAACTAATATGTGAGCCAATAGATGACACTGTATTTTGGAAAACGTCTTTTTTCCAGCTTGGTGTAGAGGCCACGCAGAAACCAAGAATGTGCTTCCAGCATTGCCATGAGTCTTATTTTATTTAAAATGAACACACTTCTTGGTTATTCGATGCGTGCACATAATCTTGTGGCAAAAGCTTCGGCGGAGACCGTAAAGTATCACACCTCTTTTCAAATTTTTTTGTTTTAGTTTTTTGTCGCGCAGTTGTCGTTTTAGTTACTGTTTATATTTTAAGAAACTATAAATTACGGACGCAGTGTTCAATAAATATTCAAATTTTCAAACCTGAACCAGCTGTAAGACAGGATCGGTTTCTCAACACATCTGAATGAAACATCGGCGAGTTCTTTAATATATCAAAATGTGGTGGTGTGAACCGCACTAAAGATTCTATTAAGCGCAATTTTTGCTGCCTTCGTTGCGCTAGAGCACAAATAGAAACTCTAGGAGTAAAAATAGATATGCTTTATAGGCACGCAATTTGTGCCAGCAGCTAGATAGGTGCAAACAAGACATGCCGTCACGATTTTAACGGCGAAGGCCAAAAAATATGATCGATATAACTTTATTGCTTAAATATACATACCTTCTCTAATATAGATTAACATTTGTGAATTCTCAAGAATGTAAAAAGCATGTTTTAACAAACGGTGCATATGACCACAATGTTCGCAGTGCCCGGGTGATAATGGGCCTATATCACTCCGGCATAAGCGATATACCAACAAAACTGTAATCGGAAATACAGTAGTACTATTAAAATCTAGAAAATATTAAAATCACACGAACATTTCAGCAAAACTTGTGGTTGGTAGATGTGCACCAGTTAATTGGTAGCAAACGAGCTTTGGTTTTCTCCCAAGAATCGTCCAAAACGATTATGATCAGACCTGCAGCGCACAATAAATTTCAGTCAAACAGATATACATTATACTCTATGAGAAATACGTCAGTTTTGTGACGCTAGCTGTGTATATTAGCCTGATAGCATACCTATGAAAAAACAAAAATCTCCCTAGAGCTCTAGAGCTGGAGCTGGTCAGCGTCCTTCTTCAAGTGAGTACCAGCATATAACTTATTACACTTGTCCCCCAAAGAAGTAATTTTTTCACAATCCTCATTTTCAGCTTTGGCATTAGTAAACATATATTCCTAACAAAAAATGTATAAATCTCAACTTAGGATGAGAAGATGTTAAACTCAGTACACATGAATTCCCAATCAGAATAACGTTTGCGTTTTACAACTTATATCGACTCATATAATCTTCCCTGATGTTCGAAAATATGGTATGCACTTAGACGCAAACAAAAACAAATCATTTCAGAAATATATATTTCAGGAACCTGTGTATACTTATTAAGGTAAACAACGACAGGTGCTCTGCACATGTGTCGATGGAGCACATAGAGGCTTGCTTAGTGTGCACACCCAGTAGCACGTTCAAAAGAACTTTTCTCACTCACTAATTTCTCAAACCTGTCACAAAAACAACGGAACCCTAGTTTTCCTTCTCCCTTACCTCTTATAAGCTCGAGTTAAAGCAAGTCTACCCTGTGTACTTCACATCTACACATCCACATGACAATGGTCTAAAACCGCTTCAACATGCTGAAACTTGAGTTATATGCCTGGAGACCATTCTCACGCATCCATGGAAACAATATGCGCCAGAAACACAACAGCACCAGACTTCTCGTGGCGGATGAACGCTAAGAAAGGGTGATCGACCGTGAACTGTGTAAACTGCACCAGCGACTTGGAAACAAACTGTGCTTGTGTGGCGGCCACAGCCCGAGTACCTTCCTCGTCGACATCCAGCGCGGCCTTGTGCATCACTTCGTTCAGTCTCAAATCCAATTTTTCACTGATTCCGCTGAAATTCGCCGACTCAGAGAACGGCACCTTAAGGCCCAGTTGCTCTAAAGATCCGCGCAGTTTAAGCAACTGGTGAACGTTCAGCTTAGGCATCGTCAGCTCGACGTTTTGTGTGTCCAGGTTTCGGAGCATAGAATTCAGCTTACTCGTGCTCAGACCTTGGACAACTGCTCCGATGCTGTTCTGTCGGTTCCTGGGCACCAACAGAATCATGCTAAAATGGTCATCCGCGTAAGGAAGCTTAAGCACGTCCACGTCCAGGGCGGCGTCGTAGCCGAGCTCAAATCCATGAATGAGGAACATCATCGGCACTCTGGACTTTGTACCGTCAAGGTTGTGGAAGGTGCGCATTTCCTGTGAACTCGGGGTCGAACTGAGTTTTCCAGTTGCCCTTGAAGTACATGGCGTTCAAGACAAGCATCTTCGTTGCCGCGTCAGGTGCCTGCTGCAGAATTTGTCGATCCTACCCCGCGTCTTGTGGTTCGCCCACGCGTTCACTTCTTTCACGATCTCGTCGGGGTTCTGTGCAAACTGAGTGACTCCCAGGTTGGCGTCAAACAAGTCTTCAATCTCCCTGTGGTAGCTCTCGTTGTACGGCGCGCCCTGTTCGATGAGCATAGCCGAAGCTATGTCCAAAGACGTGGCCCTCTTATTGCCTCCGGTGGATGTCATGTCCTTGAGGAGCTCGCTCAAGCCCTTTTTGTCCGGATGATTCAGCTGGGAAGACATTTGGTAGGCCGTGCGACCTCGTGCTCCCAAAAGCACCATGTTGAGCACAACGCTCACGCTGAGTGGTGAAAGCAGCATATTGCGGTCGCCCACTGTTTGGAGCAGCCTGATGCCGAGCGAGTTGATGCTTTCTACGACCGAGTTGATGGCCGCGGCGTGTTGTTGTTGTAGCCTCGCTGTTTTCCGACGAAAGTGGATGGAGTGGACCCCCATTGGGACGAAGAAACACCACAGCAGGGGCAGTAACAGCTTCATGGCGTCGATCTAGCTTGTTATTTGTGGCGAAAGACGTTGAAAGTGCTAGAAGGGGAGAGTTTAAGAAAACGTAAGCGGTAATCGACCGAGTACAAACGCCGCCTCGTACAACGAAAGGCACTTATCCCCCCCCCCCCTACACACACACACACAAGCACAAAGCTATTGACAATGTGGGAGCCAGAGTGCCTTCGATTTTTACGTGTGCAATAACAGTTCTTTTTTTTTTAAGTTGGCTTAATTTTTTTTCATACATTTTTTAATATATATATATATAAAGAGAGAGAGAAAAAAACCATAGCGGAGGATGGCGAAAAGTATAAACAGCAGGAAAATGTAATTGAGACGGTTGTTTGTAGTTTTATAACATATTATTCGTAAAGTCAGTATACGTTTCGGACTAAGACAGACCTGGTCTGTCTCAGGCCGAGACGTCGACTGAATGTACAAGTAGTATGCTATAAAACTCCGAATAACCGTCTCAAGTACGGTTTCCTGCCGTTTGTAAATATATAGGGTGGTTCAAGTCACCAGGCTCGATCTAAAATGAACCGTAAAAATCGACGCCTGCACGTAGCCATCTAAACTTTTCGTCAAAGGTGTATTTCACAGGTCGGTTTTTTCTTGTAAAATTACAAAACGTAGTTCCCTTTTAGTAAAAAATAGGGCCAAGAAACTTGCCAGGGTCTACGGCGGGCGGCGACCCAGACGACCAAGTCCAGTAGCGGGGTGTGTTTGGCGTTCGTATTGATAGATGGCGTCGGGAGCAGCGTCTGAAGGTGCAGCCGACCAGCGAAAGAAAGCAGACTACACGCAGACGAAATCCGTTGGCAGCAAAAGCGCCGCCGTTGTGCAGACGCGCTTTGTTTTACTTAAAGTTTTGTTTTTATTCGCATTTATTTTTTAACCGAAGGTACATTTCAAAAAGATTATATTCATTTTGATAAACCACGGTAGTCGTGAGCCGTCGCGATAAGGAGGTAGCGCCATCTATCAATACGAACGCCAAACACACCCCGCTACTGGACCCCTGTCGTCTGCGTTGCTGCCCGCCGTAGACCCTGGCAAGTTCCTTGGTCTTATTTTTTACAGAAAGGGAGCTACGCTTTGTAATTTTACAAGAAAAAACCGACCTGTGGATTACAACTTTGACGAAAAGTTTAGATGGCTACGTGCAGGCGTCGATTTTTACGGTCTATTTTAGATCGAGCCTGGTGACTTGAGCCACCCTATATATATCTATATCTATATATATATATATATATATATATATATATATATATATATATATATAAAAGTCAAAGATCCGCATTTTCGGAGTTGCTGTGCTAGGAGTTATTGTATGTATTACGACAGTTTCACCGAGAGGCTCGGCTTCGTCAGGAGATATAAACTCCTAGCATAGCAACACCTAAAGAATGGATATTTACCCCCTTTTTACGATATATATATATATATATATATAGATATGGGTGATTTCATCTCAACTCAGGCACGGATTTAGGGTCGAATTTTTAATTTTGACGGAAAAAATTTATGTTTTGGGGCAATTCCTATAATAAAAGAAGACGCAAACGGCAATGTCGTCGGATTTTTCGTTCTCAAGTTATGGACCGTTGAAGCGGTCAAGGTGGAAACTGACGTTTTTCCAGCTTATCGGAGGTGCCATATTTCACTCCATCCCTTTTCCATACTTTTTACGCTACATCAATATAACTTTTTAGGAACACTCTAGACATAGGCTTTTTCATGCTAATTAAGCGTCTAGGTCATAACATTTTTAATGATTTTTTTTTATTTGTCAAACCACCTATCTGCGACGATATTTGACGAAGTTCAGCAAGCTATGCTGTGTGCCCTAATCAACATATTTTTATGATCTTTATATCACCGTAAAGCTCCAATTAAGTTCTTTCTTTTGATTATACTTTCAATATTTTTCGATAAGTATATATTGCGCTACATCTGCCTTAAAAACGAAAATTTCGAAAAACTAGCAAGTTTGGAGTCGATTTTCTAAAAAAACCCACTTTTTATTTATTTTATTTTTTATTCACAGTTAGTTGATATAGTAGTCTATCAGAAACTACCAACAGAAATTGTAATATATTGTTTGTATGGCCACTATTAAGACTTAAATCTCGTGCTATGAGCGTTTTGAACAAGACTTCGCACACGCGCTCTGCTGAGCAGAAATTTGGCCTATGCAAGTTTTTCTATTTATCCTTAGCAGTTACCTCAATATCCAACCATAAACATTAATAAAATTTGGAGTAGTGTACTTAAAACATTTACTTCGAAGTCCGAATCCACAAGTGCGGGCACAGCGCTTACTTCCTCTCAATACGGAGGAATGCAGATCGTTAGAGAATTTCTCTGGGGCCTTTTGCTTTCGGCTTTGAGTTTGAAATACCGAACTTGACTTGTAATTGTCATATTTTCTAATGTCAAAAAGATATTCAGTGCATATACATATGTACGATTTAGTAACTGACGCTTAGGAAGTACGGGTTATTTTTTGCGCGTACGGACTCTTTCTTAAAATAACAAGCATTTCGTAGCGTGTAAGGCTTCAAACGTGTTAGTCATGTGTTTAGGTTTCATTTTTATTTTCAGTGATTCATGCCGGGTTACTTAGACTTTTTCTTCTTGACCTAAGTTTGTCCGGGAGTCTAGATATTACGTATCTTCGCCGTCAATACATAGGGCGAAGCTCACACACCTTGCAAATCACGCCAGTGCCAAGTAAATAAATATTGTTAGGATAAATATTGTTGCTTTACTGGCTTTTATGCTGAGATATTGAGGTAAGTACTAACATTAAATAGAAAACCTTACATAGGTCAAAATTCTGTTCAGCTAAGCGTCTATGCGAAGTCCCGTTCAAAACTCTCACAGCACGAGATTCGAGTCCTAGTAGCGGCAATACAAACAGTATAATAGAATTTCTGTTGGTAGGTCCTGGCAGACTACTATATTACCTAAATGTAAATAAAAAATAAAATAAATAAAAGGTGTTTTTGTTTAGAAAATCGACTTCAAACTTGCAAGTTTTTCTAAAGAAAGGCTTGCAAGTTTGAAGTTGATTTTCTAAAAAAAACAAAAACCTTTTATTTTTTTTTTTCATTTTTTATTTACAGTTAGGTAATATAGTAATCTGTCAGGACCTACCAACAGAAATTGTAATATATTGTTTGTACGGCCGATATTAGGACTCGAATCTCGCGCTGTGAGAGTTTTGAACGGGACTTCGCATAGAAGCTCAGCTGAGCAGAAATTTGACCTATGTAAGGTTTTCTATTTAATGTTAGTACTTACCTCAATATCTCAGCATAAAAGCCAGTAAAGCAACAATATTTATCCTAACAATATTTATTTACTTGGCACTGGCGTGATTTGCAAGGTGTGTGAGCTTCGCCCTATGTATTGACGGCGAAGATACGTAATATCTAGACTCCCGGACAAACTTAAGTCAAGAAGAAAAAGTCTAAGTAACCCGGCATGAATCACTGAAATTATAAATGAAACCTAAACACATGACTAACACGTTTGAAGCCTTACACGCTACGAAATGCTTGTTATTTTACGAAAGAGTCCGTACGCGCACAAAATAAACCGTACTTCCTAAGCGTCAGTTACTAAATCGTACATATGTATATGCACTGCATATCTGTTTGACATTAGAAAATATGACAATTACAAGTCAAGTTCGGTATTTCAAACTCAAAGCCGAAAGCAAAAGGCTCCAGAGAAATTCTCTAACGATCTGCATTCCTCCGTATTGAGAGGAAGTAAGCGCTGTGCCCGCACTTGTGGATTCGGACTTCGAAGTAAATGTTTTTAAGTACACTACTCCAAATTTTATTAATGTTTATGGTTGGATATTGAGGTAACTGCTAAGGATAAATAGAAAAACTTGCATAGGCCAAATTTCTGCTCAGCAGAGCGCGTGTGCGAAGTCTTGTTCAAAACGCTCATAGCACGAGATTTAAGTCTTAATAGTGGCCATACAAAGAATATATTACAATTTCTGTTGGTAGTTTCTGATAGACTACTATATCAACTAACTGAGAATAAAAAATAAAATAAATAAAAAGTGGGTTTTTTTAGAAAATCGACTCCAAACTTGCTAGTTTTTCGAAATTTTCGTTTTTAAGGCAGATGTAGCGCAATATATACTTATCGAAAAATATTGAAAGTATATTCAAAAGAAAGAACTTAATTGGAGCTTTACGGTGATATAAAGATCATAAAAATATGTTGATTAGGTCACACAGCACAGCTTGCTGAACTTCGTCAAATATCGTCGCAGAGAGGTGGTTTGACAAATAAAAAAAATCATTAAAAATGTTATGACCTAGACGCTTAATTAGCATGAAAAAGCCTATGTCTAGAGTGTTCCTAAAAAGTTATATTGATGTAGCGTAAAAATTATGGAAAAGGGATGGAGTGAAATATGGCACCTCCGATAAGCTGGAAAAACGTCAGTTTCCACCTTGACCACTTCAACGGTCCATAACTTGAGAACAAAAAATCCGACGACATTGCCGTTTCCGTCTTCTTTTATTATAGGAATTGCCCCAAAACATATATTTTTTTCGTCAAAATTAAAAATTCGACCCTAAATCTGTGTTTGAGTTGAGATGAAATCACATATATATGTATATATATATATATATATATATATATATATATATATATATATATATATATATATATATATATATATATATATATATATATATATATAGACAGACTTGTACGTGTTACTGAAAAAAGTAACCTGTTACAATTACAATTACAGCCTCAAAAATAATAGAAAAATTACCCTGAAGTAATTGATTACTTCCCACGTTACTTTTCATTCAGCTTTTTTTTTTTTATTACGGTAGCATAATACTTAGAAACTCGCGCTCAGTTGTTCCGAAAAAAAAAAGAAAGCCTTGAGTGTTTTCGTTTAGAGCTGAGTGAGTGACGCCTATACACCACATCCCTCTCGTGAAAAAGAAATGAAATATAAAGAGCTCTGTTTAAATGCATTACTCACAATTGTCTGGATAATGTCATTTTTCATACCTGAACGTAGTCTCCGGTGAACCAACAAAAAAACAACAAATGTGCCCAGGAAATGAAGCATAGTGAAGTGGCCTACAAATCCTCGAAGCCCCGTGCTCAATAGTTTCGGGAAAAGCAAAAAAAAAAAAAAGACCGTTGCCCAGGGCTGAGTGACTCCAACACATCTAACACATCGCCCCCCCCCCCCCCAAAAAAAAAAAGAAAATAAATAACTGAATAAATAAAATTAAACAATTTGCAATGGGTAATTTTGTAATCGATTACAGCAAAAAAATAATTCATTACTTGTAATGGATTTTTTTTTTGCTGTAATCGATTCCAAAATTACCCATTGCAAATTGTTTAATTGTTTTATTTTATTTATTTAGTTATTCATTTTATTTTATTTTATTTTATTTTCATTTTTTATTTTTTTTTTGGCGGGGGGGGGGGGGGGAGGGGGGCGAGGTGTTAGATGTGCTGGAGTCACTCAGCTCTGGGCAACGGTCTTTTTTTTTTTTTTTTGCTTTTCCCGAAACTATTGAGCACAGGACTTCGAGGATTAGTAGGCACTATGCTTCGTTTCCTGGGCACATTTTTTTTTTTTTTTTTGGTTCACCGGAGACTACGTTCGGGTATGAAAAATGACCTTATCCAGACTATTGTGAGTAACGCATTTAAACAGCGCTCTTTATATATATATATATATATATATATATATATATATATATATATATATATTTATATATATGTATATATATATATATATATATTTATATATACATATATATATATATGTATATATATATATATATATATATATGTATATATATGGGGGGTTTCATTTGAAATCGAACACGCTTGTCGGGGTGGGTATTTCGATTTTTTTTTAAAAATATATGTAATTGCCCCATTTCCGAAGAGAACAAAACCGCTTTTCAAAATTTTTTAAAAAAATATTTCGCTTCACAAAAAAATATTGAGTGGAGCAGGGTGAAAATCTGTTTTTTACTCCTTGATTTTTCTACCCAGTTCTGTGCGCTGGTATGAATACGAAAAGCATACACAACTCACAGTAATTTTTTGTGATCTTGTATGTTATTTCGACGATTTTTTAGTTCAAAGGAAAATACTTTTGTATTTTTGTTTATTGAGGTAAAAAATGACAAACGTCGTCTCTTTGACAATCCGTTGACATCTTCAGAGCCTTGTAACTCATGAGTTATTTTATTTGTCGCTTACCGAATACTATGCGGGTGTAGCCCTATACATGGGCTATCGACGGGCATAAGTTTAGTTTATTTTATTTTCACTGAATTTTTTATATAAAATTTGAAACATCGTCGAAAATGAAATTAACCGATATTTTGAACCCACTTTATCGAAAAAGGCCATTTTTTATTTCGTTCAATTTTTTTATTATTGCTGCCGATTATATGAACTTTAAATTGGGTTGATGCGATTTCCCCCTTTTTTTGTTGTATTTTCTCTAGAAGTGATCGAATTTGCTCCTACGTGACAATGCGGTGACAACTTCAGAGTCTTGTAACTCATGTGTTATTATATTTGTCGCTTACCAAATACTATGCGGGTTTTATACATAAAATATCGACGGGAATAAGTTTAGTTTATTTTATTTTCAAGTAATGTTTTATAAAAAATTTGAAATATCGTCGAAAATGAAATTAACCGATATTTTGAACCAACTTTATCAAAAAGGGCCATTTTTTATTTCGTTCAATTTTTTTATTATTGCTGCCGATCATATGAACTTTCGATTGGCTTGATGCGATTTCGCCCTTTTTTTTTTTTGTTGTATCTTCTCTAGAAGTGATCGAAATCGCTCCCACGCTCTCAGAACGGCCAAACGCAGCTTCCGCAGGTCGGCTTCGCTGCAAAGACTATACTGCTTATTTGTGTGCTCAAGTGCAGCGGGTAAATTCATTTTGATTGATAACACTCGTGCTTGGCTACATAGTGTATTTTCTTAATTTTTTAATGATGGAAACTGACATTCCTTAGACTCATAGTTAGCGGTGCAGCGGATGTTCCATTATCCCATGTCTAAAGCCAGGGCACAAAGGGCGGAGAAAACGGAACGAGCTCTTCATGTAGCCAGACCGGTGTCATATATCTGTTTGTGCTATACACAGCTTGTAAGGCACGTACAGCACGCCCGGCCCCTCGCGCTATAGGCCCATCTCCGTTACACCCAGGAAGCATCCGGCACGGGCGCCAATCATGATGTGTCTTGTCGCGTGCGATCGAATAACCATGTAATTGCCTGTTCTTTATTGTCAGCGTGTATGTCAAAAATATGTATTATCACATGCCCCTCTTTAAGAAAAAAAAGCAGTTTGCAGAAAAAAAGTGAGGAAAACGGACTGAGTTTACATGAAGCGAAGAAAATGTTTTATAGAACACAAACACCAATTGGCGATAAATAGTCACTTTTATTGATTAACGCTAATATATTTAGGATGCACTTGTAGAACAACATGTTGTTGTGCTTTAAATAGTCCAGTTCACGAGCAACGCAATGTTGGAACTTTTTGACAACGGCATCGGCTTGCCTCTGCGGAGACGATCGAGCGCGGGGGCGTGCTGAACTTTGTACCGCAGCGGTCCGATGCAGCCGAGAAGTTCAACAGCGTGGTAAGTCGAGACGGACTGAACGAAAACTGGAGCCAAAGTGAGCGAGTGGTGAACCCGAGACGGTGGCCCTTCTGTTTGAACGAGTGTGTGCAGTTAAAAATAAAAGTGTTGGGTTTTGTTCAAGACTGATCGATATCTCTCATGCCAAGAAGCAACGATTCCCACATGCACAGAAGGCAGCGAAAGCAGTCACTTAATGTCTCTGTAGACATTTAGTTTCTCCACTTTGTCACACCGAGCTTAATGCAAAGAATGTACAGCCTTCGGAAATATGGAAAAGCGATTTGACGATTTTATTTTAGGTGGCTATGGTAGACTTGCTTTGGCTAGGCACACATTGCTTGGGTTTGGGAATAAACAAAGGTTTGTTCTATTTTCTCCTTAAAAATAAAGCGCGTCCGGATAAGGCCGACTTGGCACCGCTGCATAAACAGCATCGGCGAATGTCTTTCATATTGCCGGATTCTGTACATCTTGTGCTAATGTCACCTTAGGTTCCTGGACCGGCTCGTGAACTGTGCACCACACATGTGAGGAGCGTAATCCTGTGCGAGCACCTACTGAGGCCCATTCTTTATTTTTTTTTTTTTGTGCTTCCTCAATATATCGATTTTTTTTCTCCGGTAAGTCGAAAAGCTGAACGCTTCTTGTCATTGTTTTAATTTTTTTTTAACCTAGTCCTTTGACGTCCACATCAAGGAGCCGTCCTGCGAACGAAAAGTGTGTACTGTGGCGAGTGTGCTCCAAGCCTTACAACCTGAGTATAACACAAAGAGATATATGACACCGGTCTCGCTACATGAAAAGCTCGTTCAGTTTTCTCCGCCCTTTGTGCCCTGGCTTTAGACATCGGATAATGGTACATCCGCTGCACCGCTAACGATCGGACTAAGGAATGTCAGTTGTCATCATTACAAAATTAAGAAAATACAATATGTAGCCAAGCACGAGTGTTCTCAATCGAAATGAATTTACCCGCTGCACACTCACAAATAAGCAGTGCCGTCTTTGCAGCAAAGCCGACCTGCAGAAACTGCGTTTTGTCGTTCTGAGAACGTGGGAGGGATTTCGATCACTTCTAGAGAATATACAAAAAAGTGGGGGGGGGGGGGGAAATCGCATCAAGCCAATTGAAAGTTCATATGATCGGCAGCAATAATAAAAAAAAAAATTGAACGAAATAAAAAATGGCCTTTTTCGATAAAGTGGGTTCAAAATATCAGTTAATTTCATTTTCGACGATATTTCAAATTTTATATAAACAATTCCGTAAAACTAAAATAAACTAAACTTGTGCCCGTCGATAGCCCATGTATAGGGCTACACCCGCATAGTATTTGGTAAGCGACAAATATAATAACTAATGAGTTACAAGGCTCTGAAGATGTCACCGGATTGTCACGTGGCAGCGATTTCGATCACTTCTAGAGAAGATACAACAAAAAAAGGGGGAAATCGCATCTAACCAATTGAAAGTTAATATTATCGGCAACAATAACAAAAAAATTGAACGAAATAAAAAATGGCCTTTTTTCGATAAAGAGGGTTCAAAATATCGGTTAATTTCATTTTCGACAATATTTCCAATTTTATATAAAACATTCAGTGAAAATAAAATAAACTAAACTTATGCCCGTCGATAGTCCATGTATAGGGCTACACCCGCATAGTATTTGATAAGCGACAAATATAATAACTCATGAGTTACAAGGCTCTGAAGATGTCAACGGATTGTCAAAGAGACGATGTTTGTCATTTTTTACCTCAATAAAAAAACATACAAAAGTATTTTCCTTTGAACTAAAAAATAGTCGAAATGACATACAAGATCACAAAAAATTACTGTGAGTTGTGTATGCTTTCCGTATTCATACCAGCGCACAGAACTGGGTAGAAAAATCAATTAGTAAAAAACA
The DNA here is from genome assembly GCA_013358835.2 of Ixodes persulcatus. Lineage (NCBI taxonomy): Eukaryota > Metazoa > Arthropoda > Arachnida > Ixodida > Ixodidae > Ixodes > Ixodes persulcatus. Next base: position 1,734,216 of record JABSTQ010010752.1, on the reverse strand, counting down.
GATTTTCACCCTGCTCCACTCAATATTTTTTTGTGAAGCGAAATATTTTTTTAAAAAATTTTGAAAAGCGGGTTTGTTCTTTCCAGGAATGGGGCAATTACATATATTTTTTCAGAAAAAAATCCAAAGACCCACCCCGACAAGCGTGTTCGATTTCAAGTGAAACCACCCATATATATATTTTATTACTTTATTATGTTAGTAGAAATCGGCGCCTATTTGAGCAATGTCAAACGAGTCGCCAATTAACCAACGATGACTCTCAATCTCTACTGGCTAAAATACCAGAAAATAAAAGCCTCGTTGAAGTCGCCTTATATAAAATAACCGCTCCTTTTTTTCTTTTTTGCTTTTTATCTCTGTTTTGACTGAGAATACTGGTAAATTGGCTTGACTTTATCTAAATAACTTTCATTCGTTTTGTTCGCGTCTGGACCTTGGAACCTGGCTAAAAATGACGGCTAAAATCGACCTCACAGAGTAAGGTGACGCAGTTGTCTGGCCGTTCTAACAGGTTAATCAATAATAAATTTCAATGCGGATGTCGAACGAACTCGATAGCAAATGACACTTCTAAAAATCGCAAATGGATTGTTTCGGCGCATTATTCCAAACATAAACCAATACAAGAGATGCGATAACTCAGTTGGGAGGCTTTTATGTTATATTTAGAACAATGATTTCGGACAACAGAACGCTGTTTTAATGAACTGCGTGTTGAACTGGTTCCCATAATATCACACGAGAAAATATTCAATCCACGTGCAACAGGTGACGTTCCAATTACAAATACGTCTTGCGAATCGAGTACACACAAGAGAGAATGTGGTATCACTCATTACCAAACTATGCCAAATTATTCAAACGAAACGCAACTCCAAACCATGATGTACTTACTTTGGTGGAGCACACGACCAGCGATCCTTCGCAGACGACAGTCAAGACGCCATGTTTACCCTCGATACGAAGCGCGAGTGCAATCCAGGAAAGTTTCAGAAGGCGGAAAAAAAAAAAAAAAGAAGAGAGATACGAAATCTTTCAATTACCTCGACGCGCGTGGCGTTGTAGAACCAGTTTTGGAAAGGATGTGCTTCTGGGAGGCGGCCTCTCACGATACACGTAGCGAGCGACAACAGTTCCAAGGACATAAAAAGCATTTTCCCCTCTTGCCGGCGAGCGCCGCAATCGCTAACCAGTAGCCGAACTGGTATACGGTGCGTTGTGTAGTACGGGCGACCCGAGTGGCTACGGTCCTTTTATCTTCTGGTAATCTTGTGGACAATTATTTAACAACTGATTAATCATGGAAATTGATTAAGACGCCTCGCCGGCTCCGAGACAAAAGCGTCGGCCTTACGGATCCCCAGGTAGCGGGTTTGAATCCCCGCCGAGGTGCCCGCAATCCGACGGAGGCTCATTGCGGATTAGGAGCCGTGTAACCGAGAATTCGGTTAAAAAGATCCCCCAGGTGCTCGAAATTATTTCTCCTGCTGCCAGATGCCCAACAACGGGCATCTGGCAGCTAGGGCGTGCTAGATGCCCGTCATTGGTTTGACACGTAAACCTCCAAATGAGGCGTTGATGAAAATTGATTACTCAACTTATAAATTCATGCACAACCAGAATGTTGCTGTGCCAGCGATATAATCTTCCCGTTAGTTTGATCAGGAATAAATATAGAATAGTGTTAAAACACAAAATTATTGTCATTCATTTATTTTCAAACATGTTTAAACTTTTTTTTTTTTTTTTTTGTAAAGCATTCTTTAGTGGCGTATTTTGAATTTGGTTTCCCAAGAAGTAAATTAACGGAATAGGTCTTACACAAAAGAAAACAAAATATTTTAAAATATATAAAGCGACTTCCTTTGTTGATAAAATCGACTTGGTGCTTTTATTGACTTCAGGAAAGCTTTTGACTGCCCTAGTCACAAACCTCACTTGCTAAGCTAAACAAATATGGCATACGTGGCGCACCAATATGCTATCGAAGTTGCACTTAAATGATAGCTAGCAGCGTGTAAATATTAACAGTAAACATTCCTCGCTTTTTTTTAATATTGAAGGTGGTGTTTCGGAAGGCAGTGTACGTGGGCTTTTTAGAGCGCAGCTCTTAGGCGCCTGTTTCCAGCTTGAGCGGCGTCGGCGTCACCGTCGCCCTCGGCGTTACTGTAACGCGTAACCGTAACGCGTCGGCGTAACACGTCGGCGTGACGCGTCGGCGTCGCCGTCGGCGTGGTTGTAACGCGTCGAAGTAACGCGTCGGCGTAACGCGTTGGCGTCCCCGTTGGCGTAACCACGCGGTGCATTACGGGAAACGTCCCATAATGCACCGCGGTGACGCGCGCGTTGCATTATGGTGACGTTTTCCATAATGCGCCGCGGGGTAGGGAGGAGGGAGGAGGGGGAAGGGAGGAGGGGGAGAAGGAGGGGGAGGGGACGGAGGATGAGGAGAAGAGGGGGAGGAGGCGAGGAGCAGGGGAGGGGCAGATGAGGAGAGAGGAGGAGAGGCATACCGTCCCTTCCGTACCCTCCCCTTCTCCTCCTCAAGAGCTGCGCTCTAATTCGGCATTACAGGGAGTTGTAAACGTTTTTCATTTTTTTTATTTTACTTTATATAAATGACAGGGAAAATAAGTTAGGGCTCGGCGATTAATCGATTAATTGATTTTTGCTATAATCGCGATAAATTTTTTAGATGGTTAATTGGTTGAATTCGAAACCGTGTAAACAAAACAAAACAAAATTGTCATTTTACTTTTTTTTATTACCGTGCTTTTAATTCCTAGAACGCGAACGCTACCCTCTTCGTCAAGAAGAAACTCAGAACGAAGAACATAACTATTCATAGTCAAGGCAGGGCTGGTTCCAAGAAGAAGGCCTTTTCCGATTTACAAAAGCCCACCAGGTTTTCTTGGCGTTCGGGACTCACAGGAACGCGGTATTCAGATTATAGTGTAGCGCAGAGGGGGCGCTCCTCAAAGACGGCAGGTTTCTGGCAGGCGAAGATTCCCCAAGAGGGAGTTCACTAATCTGCCTGCGCAAGCAGCGAGTGGCATACCCATCTGGGTTTACACACGGAGGCACTCAAGGCGATGATTGGAAACACATTTTTCATAACATGTCGTTGAAGTCGATCTGACGACGTTGTAAAGCCTCTGAAAGCAGCCGACATTCACAATGGGCCAGCCGCGCATCATGTCGCTTAATGGCGACGGGCCTCTGTGTAAAATGGCTGGCGGAAAAGTCTAGTTGTCTCTCTATCGATCCACAGCCAACGTGAGGAACGGCAAACTGCAGCGGAGATCGCACACTTTTTCGATTCTAAAGTAGTGTCAGTCGTTAAAAAATGAACTACCTATATAGCAGCAAGGATGATTGTGAAGAAGCAAACAAATCAATCCCTCCTAGTCATGTCGAAGAATGCCAGAAAACACATTTAGTAGTGACTTCACCGGAGGAAGTATAATCTTTGAGTATCTTTCGACTATACACAACTGCACATGTTTATGGCCATCTGAAAATTCACATTGTATCGTCTATAACGAAAAATAAAGAATGAATAAATTACAAAAGGAAACCTGTGGTTTTTCCCTTTTGGAGCTATTTTGCTTGGGATAAACTCGACCGACTAATCAATTAATCAATTTAATAAAAGGTGCCGATTAATAGGGTTAACATTGTTAATCGATGCCCTAGTTAATATGGACGTTTAAACTAAGTTTACAAATTATGCAGACAACACCCCTTTTTATTTCTGCCAGCGATGCTGATGCTTTCGTTAGCGAAATCTCGTAAACAACGTTAGAGGCACAAGCTGTGTACTGAGTGACGTTCTTTGAGCATTGAACACGTTTCTGTCTTTTCATCATAGGACAAATTTTTGCCAGCTTGCATGGAGCGGAAAAAACTAGATTGACATCGTACTTAATTCCTATTTTTTATATTTGTTTATATTTTTCGTTTTTGACGATTACGCTCGTTAGCCGCATTGGCGCTGCAAGCGGGAAACGTAAGTTCCCCACGCTCCGTTGAGAAACCCCTATTATATAAGCCGTCGATACCAATCTTGTCGCGTTTGTGTTCCCCGAATTCTTAGGGAAACCCAAACGTTGGGGCGCCCTATTCTAAAACTCTTTATTATGTAAGTATCCGGCTCGGCATTCCTTGCCGTCGCGTACTCCCAAGCTCGTGGAACGCTACAATCTCTCCGAATAAACAAGTATTCACAACGTAAATAGCGCAGCTTACCCGAAAACAAGCCTTCATTGTCGCGAGGATCCATGTTTCAACGTACGCCGAGAGCAGGCGACTTGCGGCGGTAACCACACGTGTAGTGCTTCCAACATCGGCCGCACGGTGGCGACTCTGTTTGATCTCGAGGCGAATACGCATGCAATGCGGAGGTCTTGCTTTCAGAAAATGCAACCCACTTCGATAAGCAAACCGAATGCCTCACAGTCGCTGGAGTGTCTTCTCTCGTGTTGACAGCGGTGTCCGAGTCTCTGCTCAAAGAAATAGAAATTGGGCTATGACGTGCGTTGATACTACCAAAAAATCACGGGGAAAAAAAAGTTTGTTGTCATTCCGTATATTCTTGGTTTGTCCCATAATCTGAAAAGAATAGTCAGCAGATGTGACGTGGACGTGCTGTTCTCAGCTCCTGACAAACTGTCAAGGTTTTGCAGAGGTGTGAATCCCTCTGTTAGGAATTATAGCACTTGCAAGACGTATCATCGTGATGATTGCGTAATTTATGCTGAACGAGTTGTTTATTCACTTCCTTTACCATGCGGATAGCGTCATTTGGCCAAACGGGCCACTGCCTTAAAAGGCGTCATGAAATGATATCGCGTTGGATTGTTCATGCCTTTGGAGAGGCTTACTGGTCCTAGTCTGGCCAAAGAATACTCGCACAGACCGCCGCTGATTCAAAATCTTCTCGCGGCGAAATTGCGCCGATAAAATGGGACTATTTTTTTCTTCAGTCTTGCCTTCGCAAAACTTGATGACATCATTGTGAGATCGAAACCACCCGCATGACGACGGTCGAGCGCGAGTCATAGGTTGGACACGATAACTGCGTGACCACTCGACTTCGGCTCGGAACAATCAATGCCTTGGCGGACACTTGAGTAGGCGCTCGTGTCCGACCACTGCGATAAGAATAGCCGAACTCTAACAATGCATGGAGCTCAGCACGCGTTTTCTACATTGCCGACCCCAGGGAGAGCCTATGAATAACGTTGGCGGCTAAGGATGCGCACCAGGCCACGTGGCCGCTTGTTCTGGCTGCGAGTGCGGAGGGGATGAACGATGCTCATATTTCTCGAATTTTCGGCGACTACCATTGCCTAGAATGTAAAGCTAAGGCCAGTTGATTCATTTATTATCGTTAGGGGGTGATTCTAAGTAGCATTTTGCGAAAGTAGAAAAATGTTTCATGACCCTTTTAATGACAGACTGAGAGAACATACTTACAATATGTCCTCGGTGATATCTGGTCACCTTGGCATTCATTGCCGTGACAGTCGTTTCGTGCCTTAGTTTCAAGGATGTGAGACTTCAAAGCTCCACCGTGTCCAGCAGACACGGGGAAATCTTGAGGCCTTAGAAATAGCAAGATAAGGTGATGCCTGTGTCAGCCGTCCTTCGATTGCCTTCTGAAGAGAATAGATGGCTTTCCTTGTGCCTTGACTTGCTTGTGCTTTGCCCGTGATCTTCTATGACTTTTTTGCGTTTTTAAAGGTATCTGTTTTTTATAGGTTGATCTTCTCTTCATTATTTTCTATTTTTGTTCCTGATTGCGCAGACATCTATAGCGCTGTTTCGATCAATAGATCGAAATTAAGTCAGTTCTGTGTCTATGTCTTTCTTCATCTGTTCCCTAATTTTTTGCTGTGTTTTAATTCACAAATTTTATTTAGACAACGCATAAAGTCGGGCGAGTTGGTTAGACATCATGAAACGGGAACAGCGCGAAAATAAACGAGGGACAAGAAGAAGAGGTAACGACAGACACGGCGCTGACTAGCAACTGAAAGTTTATTTGTGCACAAGACACGAAATAAACAGGAAGAAAAACACATAAACAACCCGTCACCACAGGTGCGAGGGTAGTCTCCAAGCGCAGATTGTTAGGCTGACTTCAGCAGGCTTCCTTCTGGGGGTCATAGTGGGCATTGCTGAGTTCCTGCTAAAAAAGTTCAGGGGTCCAGCTGGCCCTGAAGTACGACAAAAACCAGCGTCGAGACCAGTTGTTGTGCCGTATCTTCATGCCCTGTCCCACAATGTCAAGCGCGTCGCAAACAAGTTTGATGTGCCTGTTGTTTTCTCAGCGCCACGTAAGCTGTCCCGACTGTGCACCTCTGTCAATAGAGTCGGTCCCCCTCCAGTGGCCTGTGATGTCAACCACCGCACCCATTTTGTCACGTGTGCCACGGGGGTGGTCTACCAGATCCCGCTCTCGTGCGGCAGAGTCTACATAGGACAGACGGGGAGGTGCATAAATGTAAGGGCGAGGGAACATTCCCTTTCCCTTCGTTCCTCCCCCTCTGGCCACCTCGCAATTCATTGTAGCCGGTGCGGCTGTGAGCCACGCTTCCATGACATCACAATTCTAGCCCGCCATAGAAACAAAACCGTGAGGGAAATTGATGAGGCATTTTTTATATCTGTGAAAGGAGAGGAAGAGTGTGTCAGTGCCCTGTCCTTAGCACTGAGGGGTGACGAAGTTAAATTTATCTTGAACTGTGGCAAGTTCGTTTGATAGCAGATAAGCGTGTGAGTGGATCTATTGTGACGGGTTGTTTATGTGTTTTCTTCCTGTTTATTTCGTATCTTGTGCACAAATAAACTTTCAGTTGCTAGTCAGCGCCGTGTCTGTCGTTACCTCTTCTTCTTGTCCCTCGTTTATTTTCGCGCTGTTCCCTTTTCATGATGTTTTATTTAGACCAATCAATAAATGAGTGAAATCTTTCAAGTCTCCTAAAAGTCAGGACGACTCCAATTGAATACTGCAACCACATACATCAATAGGAATATAAATGTTTTTCTAAAATCAAATCATGCAACTTTCGAGTCGAATATTTAGCTAAACAAATGGCAACAACCCCAACTACTTATTTAAGTAGTTGAGGTAGTTGCCACGTTCCGCAGTTTCCTAACGACTAATGTTAAACTTAATATTTATGATGGAAGTTTTTATTCACTCTTCAACTATTGCCAATTGGTTTGGTCCACATCCGCGAAAAGAAACCAAAATAATATTATACTCGCTAAAAAAGGTAAATTTGAATTATTTGGCTTATATAACGCATTATTATGATTCAGAGCCTTTAATTTCTAAATAGAAAGACCTTTTTATCAAAAACATATATGAAAAGTGTCTATTTCGAACTCTTCGCATTTTGACTACAGCATTTATTAATGTTTTGTATTCCACTTGTGAAATAACTCAGTCATCTGAAACCCTCAGTACTCACCGAACGGAGAAACAAGGGGTCCATCCACACCGCAATCGTTCTTATATACAGTTACTACAACAACCTCCAGACAGTTATAAGCTAATTATTTCCTCAACAAGAGTGGCTCACGTATCTCTGATTTCAAGAGCCAATTTACGCACACATCTTTTCCATACTCTACCTCACCAGTTGCGCGTAGCTCTAGGGAAGGCACGGGGACAGAGATTGAGAGAGGGCCGCTTTTGTATAAATTATGAGTTACAGGGTAATCTCTAAGACGGTCAAAAGCAACGTGAGGGTACACAAAAGAATATCCGGCTAAGAGGGAATTTTTTTCCCCTCCTCTGCAACAAATTCAATTACGCCCTCGCTACAGTACCTTTCGTAAAGCTTCGCAGCAGACGTAAGTTAGGGTATAGTCTGCTGAATATTTGATGTATATTTTGATATGGTAGTGTATGATTATTAGCATTGTACAGTCTGAATGTAGATGGTGATTTATTTTAAGCTGCTGCTGATGTAACGGGCTCTGTTCCAGTCAATCTGCTCTTGATCATTTTTGTTCCTGTGGGACCTTCCATTTTTATGTATGTTAAATGATTTTTTTAATTTAATTTACGTTTATTATTACTGAGTTGAAAACCCTGCATATCATTCTAGTTTGAGTTGTCTTTTATTAACCATCTGGACGACTTTTCCAATTATTTTGTCTGGTAATGGCTACTGAAAAAGCGAACTACTGAATCGTGAACATGTACATGTGCATCTTTGGACTATACCAAAATGAAACGGTGGACAATGTTGATAAGTTTACTTTTATAAGAAGAGAAAGCACTCAGGCTAGCTGGATGACGAAGCTAACTACTTCTAAGTTATAAATCGAACAATAAATCAAAACAGCACTTACAGTGTCCTTTTTTTGTAGTATTTCCCATTTTTATGTAATATTGCCGCGCGCGCAGATTACCAAGTAGGCAGCGCGCCCGTGTCCTAACGGTTATCGCGCTTGCCTTCAACGCAGAAGGCTCCTGGTCCCGGTTACACATTTTCGTTGGCTCTGTAATGTGATGTTCTGGTAAATTCGAGGACTGTTTTGCTGCTTCGAGGTTACAATGTTCTACGCACCGAATCTTCTACGCCGAATCTTCCAGAAGCCCACGCGTGTACAAAAGGGGCTCCGCGTGGCAACCCGCAGTCAGTCTCGCCCCAGCGTTCGACTCTGCTGTTACGCCGACTTCGACGCCCGCGACGCTCTGCTGTTATCTTCTGTTTCCTTTTAATTTTTTGGGCAAAATTTCCCCCAGTAAACGTTTCAGTTTCCCCAGTTATTCTCTGTTTCCTCGCCTGTTCATTCGAGACAATATCTCGTAATTGTTTACCCTGCATGTTCTATGGTTGTGCCAGTCTTTTATATCGCAAGATCAATACCTTTTTAAAGGGGCCCTGCAATGACTTTTTACTGGTTTTTAATTTGCACCGAACCTAAGCGCACTGAACGTAGTAACTTAGTGAAACTTTTCTTTTCGCAAAATTCGCTTTATTTTGAAAGTTATAGGCAAATTAGAATTACAAAAACAAGCAAAAAATAACCTCCTTCGTGACGTCGTAGGTCCTGGCTTCAGTGGCCGTGAACTGGAGGAGAGATAGTGAGCTCATCGAACGCTCACGGCTGCCGCACTCCGTGTCGACGGCTCGAGAGGGCGCCACTAAAGCGTGTGTTGGATAGGCTGTATGAAGCGGGCGGCCAGGGCGGCTCGCATTGCATTTGCTGCGCGATTAAAGACTATTTCGGCATAACACTTCATTGGCCGCAAATGACAGCAAACACGGGGTAAAAATCAGTACAGAACGGGAGCCACTTCGCGCTGCCATACCGCTATATGGCCTTTCCTACGCTCGTCGTTCGTCGGCGCCTCATCCCACTAGCCCTTTCTAATATGCGCCGCTTTTCCCGCCGCTTGGTGGCAGGTATGTCGACGGGTCATTTCTTGTTTCCGTACTTTATAAACTGCATTTGTTTTTTTTTCTGATCTAAAATACTAAACAAAAACTACTTTCATACATAATTGAAACGGTTCGCGACACTTATATTTTGTATCTCGACTAAAAAAAAAGCTTTTAGCGACTCTGACCAGTAGTAAGCCCAGGTCCAAAAACGTCACATTTCGCGCGCTTTCGGTACCGCGGGTCGCCCTCGTCGGTGGAGGGGGTTTCCGCGTCGTCCGGTTTAAATATGACGCACTGATATTTAGTCACTCTCTCCGTGCCCGTTGGCTTGCCCGAACCCCAAGAGACGTGGAAACCGCAAAAAAGGTAGACGCTTAAATATGATTGCAGGGCCCCTTTAAGGAAGTTAAATCGTACGAGAGACAGAAAGAGACGGGGTAAGGGGGGGGGGGGCAGATTAAATTACTGTAAACGACTAAAACTTCGCGAGGACCTAATTTTCGCGAATTTCGCAAATCGCCTACGATTCGCGAAAAATTCGCCCCGCGAACACTTCGGGCAATATGTCAACGCTACGGAAGCTACACTCGATTCGCGAAAATTAAAACCCGCAAATAATTTCAAATTTTCAGCTTTGGCCCGATTCGCGCAAATTCGAGCCCGCGAAAATTAGGTCGTTTACAGTATACATGCAGACCCTGCTACACACTTATAAATATCACCTGCTATTTCATACCGGACAAGTGTGAAAATAAGTTGAAAACTGGTCATGCACATACAGTGATGTCTCTGTATAATGAACACTTCGTTCCCCCGAAAATCGCCCATTATGTGAGTTGTTTATATTAACGAGACGAAAATGCACGTATTTCTCCAGTTTGTCCCAGAAAATGGTGTTCATACAAGGGAGTATTCATTTTAGCGGTGTTCTTATAAACGAGATATGCATGTATAATCTGGCAAAAAGTAAAGAAAATAAAGGCAACTAACGTGTAACTGAAACTAGATCGGAAACTCATTAAAAGAAATGGTGCTCAAAGGAACCTGACATATTATCTTCAAGCCTTTTTGAAAGCCGCTATCCAACCAGACCATCCAGGAGGTAGGCAGAAAACAGGTGATGTTCATAAAATAAGCAACGATCAATCAGCAACGAGATACTTTGTTGAAGGATCGTTCCGAATGTTTGACCTATTTGGTAGGGCTCGAGAAAACTTATCAAGACTTTATTGTGTTTCAGATTTTCCAACCGATGACGTGATTTCTTTCCTTAATGCTGTAAAAAAAAGTTTTGTACGCTCTATATATACTAGATAGCATTTTCTCGTTATTTCCTACGCAAGAGTCTCTTGATTTATGTTAGCGCATTAAGTCCAGAAGAGCTGAACTACCTAAAATACCGGAACAGTCGATTCTTGAACCTTAGTAATTAGTCTTCGTTCTTATCTAGAGAAATACACTGGAGCACAAAGTAAATATAAGTGTATAAAGGTGTTCAGCATTATCAACGTTTTTCTACAATCGAGAAATATAAGAATGGAACTCCTTGGTCAACTTCATCAAGCTTACGTTCTTATGGACTTCATGTGATCAACAAGCTTATGTATGGTATCTATGAGAATTATTTCCGTCAAAATGAATGTTATAACAATAAAAACTAATATGACAATTACAATTTATAACTAGTAACATTTCGGTTCTTGGTTTTCATAAAGTATACACGAAACAATAACGCGAGTATTAAAGTCTACACAATAAAATAGTAGGCTGTGAGAAAAAGTTTGTACCAAAAAAAAAAAACAAAAAAAAAACGAAGTGTGAGCCGTAATAATTTATGTGTCTAATTTCCGAATAATATCGCTATTTACATTTCAACACTAATTCTCTAAGCGCTAAGACGCCTCTTCAGTATCCACAGCCCCAAAGAAAGAGAGGGAGGGGCAAGGTACAAATAAACCACGCGTTCGCGCTCGAAGATCGACCGTGTCAAGACAAGGAACTGCTGCAGCTGCCGGTGCTTCGTCTTCTGCATTTTTTTTTTTTTTTCTGATTCTATTTTTATAGTTTTCATTTTTGCTAACATACTTTTTTTTTTTCAAACCCACTAATGACCCCAAATTCGCATTCGCCCAAATACGTTTTGCCGAAAACATAGGCGCCTCTATGCAGACAAGGTTGGAGCCGCGTATGAGCAGCTGCGGCATTTTCTTAACGGATACCATAGCGGAGAAGAAAAACGATCCACTACAACTGGCTATTTACTTTCATTTATATCGTAAATGGAGCGGTTTTGGGTAGTTAGCATCTGCATTTTGTTCGTAGGGGTTTTGTTGCATTAAAAATAGCGCTTCCAGACCGCTATGCCAGGTAAACAAATAAGATTTTGAGACATTTAGGATGCAACTTTTGGCAGCCGATGAATTAGGCCGGTAGGAATGTAACGGTTGGGGTGCTTTTTGTGTGGGACATATAGAGCTTTTCATCGGAGTCTTTACCTGACCGGTGGACAGAGGGCGCTGACATACGCCTTGCTATAAGGTCGCTTTAATTTGGTTGGTTTCGGTTTCAGCGGGCTTGCGGCTGTGTTGGCGTGTCATGTCATTTTCGCTCGAATTTGCGACATAAATTTTAACCCTCATGGTACAGAACCAATAATACAGCGGTAATGGACCATTTTGAAAACTGCGACGTAGTTGCGAGCCTAAATTGTGGACGTTTTTATGAATATCTTCATCTGATCATGGTCTTCGTTCGGCCAGGTTCGGCGGCGAAATGACTGAAGTTATGTCGGGGGAGGATTACGGGTGTGTACGGCCATACTGGATGTACCCGCTGATATTGGTTTCCGTAAAAAATAAACTAATGAAGAGACCAATGCAAGTAGGAACAGTGAAAAAGCAGATCGACGACGCGACTAACAATGCACTGAATCGCATCGAACAGACAAACTCACAAGTTCATCTGTTCATCTGCATTCAAGGAAGTAGTGCCAGGCACTACTTCATAGCATGCAAAAGAGAAGCGATATTGCTTTCATCGGTTTCTTTGAATGAATTAAGTACCCGAGATATGGTTTGATGGTTTATCCTAGGCCGAAAAAGGAGTTTTTGTTTTCAACTATCAGCTTTGCTAAAGTATTCATTAGCATCATTTCACACTTAGGAAACTATTTGTTATGCGGACATTTTCCTACAACGTATTGAAAACATGAGATAAGGGACAAACCCGTCAATTGAAGTCTAAAGTCTGTCTTCGGTATAATTTGAAAAATAAATGTAAAGGGCCCAAGAGAATTGACCTCCAGCAAGCTTGGCTGACTCAAGTCAAATTCAAGGCACCACTTGATGAATTAGGGTAGACAGATATTTATTTGTTTGAACAGACACGCATTTTTAATTTGAGCGGCGTCGAGAGTAAATCCGGCATCAACAACGCTCCATTCAAGTGATTTCTATCAAAACGGCTTTTTTTTTGCGTTATATATTGCGTACCTCAGGCGCTTTAATCAGGCAATCACAAGCTGTCTTTGACACGTTTTCCATTTGGGGAACCCAACCCTTTTTGTCTAAATAAATTAATTGAATTGAATACCTTAAAAACATTTAATAACTGCCAAACATGAGACCGAGCCCAATGCGTAGTTTCTTTAAATTCATAAATAAACACATCAATCGAATGCATATACCGTACAAATGATTCCCCCATATATTCAAAAGCAACTGTGTTGGATTTGTTATGAAGGCAAAGCACGATGCTTTTAAGAAACACACAGAGTGGCTACTTGATCGAATGTATTTGCATTCTCAAGGGAGAATGAAGATTGGATTACGTTTCGCTTAATGAAAAGAGATAATCAGTCCACAACTGTCTACCCATGAAACCTACCTTGTCGCTTAAAAATTCAGAATTTAATATTGATAATCCGTTAGGAAGAAGAAATCATATATGATAAACATGCGACTGTTTCTCCGAGACAGTCGAGAGAGAAATATCACATTTGTTTTTTTATTTCTTTGAAGGTTTTACCGCAGCGCACGGAACAAAAACGCGATAAATGTAAAGAGAAAAAAACACCGCCTGGGAGTTTTCTCTGGAACAGAATGGCGTGTAACTGGAACCGGGTAAGTCGAACGTCATGTATCCGCTTAACACCTGCTTGTTTAAGTTATAAAAAGCAAACATAGAGCGAAAAGAGCCGGCGTTTCACATATTATCCTGGATTCACATACTATTTCAGCTTGTCCCAGGTAGAATATCTAGAACGTTGATTGAACTGGAACCTATCTGGAACCAGAATAAGAGTGTACTGTCAGGTTACGAATGAATTGCGTATGATCCTTCCCGGAAAGAAACTCGTGAGCCCGTCTGGGAATAGCCCAAGGGGCGATCCAGGATTCCGTGTCAAACGATAGCAACAGACACTCTTTCGGTGCTCAGGACCTGCCAGTATGACTAATCCCTGTTGTTCAGATTTGAAGGGTTTTAAGCCACTTAGACGCTTAGCATGTCAGGAGGACGTAAAGAAGTGACAAGAAAGTTGGGAGGTGGGGGGGGAGGGGGCGAAGGAAAAGAGAGAAGAAAAATTATATTTTGCGGGTCGGTCTTTAGATTACAATAATGGGACCGAGTGCACCTTTAAAAATGTATAAACCAATAGATAAAGCTAATTTGTGTGTGAAAAACACGATTATTGCAAGCACATTTTCGCCTGATGTTTCCAAGCATAAAAAAAAAATGAAGTTACTTTGGTCTACATCAGGGGTGACAAAGCTGCGGCTCTTCGCGTGTTAAAATGCGGCTCGCGGCCCCCTCCCCTAGCCCACTCGCTAAATTCGTCCCCCCCCCCCCCCCCCCCCCAAAAAGAGGAATGGAACGCGTTTTAATTCGATAGACAAGTTGCGGTTGGGTAGTCTTGTGCTACTACTGCTTTACGTACAGTTGCACTGCTTTTGACTTGGAGAGATTGAAATTAGTTCGAGTTTCGTTTGTTACTCTAGAGAAAAGTCTAACCCCCCCCCCGCGGCTCTTGGAAGTTTCTTGGTTTTGTTTTTGCGACTTTTAGGTCGGGTCAGGCTGGCCCCTCTTGTCTAAATACATTGCACAAAACTTTAAAATATTGTTTTTTTCTGTTTAATTTGATATATGTAGAACATAAAATATTAAGTGAACGATTATAAATATACCTTGCGCTCCTTATTGCAAATGTTACGTCTCCATCACTCAGAAAACATGAGCTGCCATAAGAAATTGGTTGGAATTCATCTTGCTGACCTAGGGTCCTATAGATACTATGAATTCACGAGCGCTAACGCTGAGTCCTATGTCACCTCAAAAGTATCCAGTACACCGGCGATAAAAAAAAGTCAAAAACATGTTCGAAAATCAACTGTAGCAGTTGTTCACATAATGATGGTCTGAAATTGTATAGTAAATGTAAGCATCGGGCGTTACTTTATGGAGTACGTCCATAAACAATGTGAAACACCACGAAAAATACGAATAAATCTTATTCGCCCATGAGGAAGGCGAGCGGATCGAGGAGTTAAATTTGAGGCCATCTAAGGGCGCCTGCTTCATGTGAGCTCAAAGTGGCAGCTCCCAGGCGACGGAAGGTGTACGGTATACTGAACGAAAATAAACATCCGAGGAACATGAAAACTATCAAGCAATTTCTGGTTGCTCAGCCACTTCATATCTTATCCCATTATGCAGGGTATCTATTTTGAAGACCCCAGGAACGTGGTTCTGAAACGATGTTAGTGTTTACCTGTGCTCTGAAGAAGGGGATAATCCCCACACGTGACTTTGAGAACGCTCTCCAAGAGAACGCACGTATAGCCTGTTAACACCATGGAAACTTCATGGTACAAAATGCACGCTGCAAACGTACTGTGGATGCTCACCGTCAAGTTCAACTCACACTCAACAGCCACAAACTCAGCTCTGACCGCCACTGAATTGCCCCAATGATTCTGCGTCCTCATATTGGCCACAGCTATGTTGTGCTACGTTGTCAAGGCTAGCGTAGTTTCCGCACTGTTATAACTTTGCCAAAGGTACTTCAACGAGCGCGTGGACTCGTTTGCCAACCCATTTGCACGAAAACGCGGGCAAACGAGACTCGAGTGGTCGTCAAATTCTCTGGCAACTGTGCGCGGATGCAGCGTTGTGGAAACTACACCAGCATTTACAACATAGCATCACATAGATGACGTTGAGTATAGTTGTCACCGGAACGTATCTTATCGAGCTCCAGTGCATGCTCCTGTTGTTCTGCCCATCCTCGCCAAAGGGAAACAGAGCTATCGCCACAACGTGCCTGCACCTCTGCCAGAGTGTCCATAACTAAAGGGAGTATATAGGCATCTTATGGAGGAGACTGCGACACGATTTTGGCATACTTCGTCGTCACTACCATTGCCTCACTATGGAATGGAAAGTACATATTCTTCATCTTTCTGCTGTCAGCTTCGCAAGCTTTTTTGATATTTTTTTTCAAGGACTGAAATAAAATACAGCTGCGCACTAGTTTTTGTATTGTTGTTATGTTGTTTAGCACACCGCTTCGAGTTTATTTTATTGCTTCTCGTATCTAAGAGTATATTACTTTATTTATTTTATCTTTAATATTTCCTGCGAGTAGCAGGTAATGAAGCGGTAATGTTGTGTATTTTTGATGTTGCTCGAAAAATCTCAAACGTCTCTCTTAAGTCTCACATCAGGTTTCTAAGTGGTAAAGTTCCGATCACAAACTTGAAACTGATGCAGCGTAACAATGAAGCGCTAGCAATCTACTAACTTTGAACTCACTATTATGAAGCGAGTTTTATAAAAATATTATTGTGTCCCCAACCACGAACCAGCCAACAGTCAGCACTTTTTTGTTGCCTTTCTTTCTGCCCCAAATCTCTGCTGACATCCTTCCGTGTCAGCGACAGTGTAGCCTCGAAGGTTCCATGAAACTATTTATTTTACTTTCGCTAAATA
This sequence comes from Ixodes persulcatus, assembly GCA_013358835.2. Taxonomy (NCBI): domain Eukaryota; kingdom Metazoa; phylum Arthropoda; class Arachnida; order Ixodida; family Ixodidae; genus Ixodes; species Ixodes persulcatus. The sequence continues at coordinate 1,717,816 of JABSTQ010010752.1, read as the reverse complement.
CTTCAAAGAAGTAAAATTTGGCGTTTTTAACTAAGGCTTCCTGTTTTCAGTATCCACCGATAAACCCCGAAAAGATACCCCGACCCGGCTTCATAAAAACCGGGGAAACAGAAATAAAATTGTAGCTGTCTTTGTAATAAAATAAATACCCTACTTTTCCGCGAATACATTTTTTTTCTCTTGTTTTTATTTGTGTTGAGTCGGAGCACAGCCCCCACTGAACTGTCTGCAATGCTACGTCTTCCCTCCGGAACCACTCCCGCAATGTCGTTTCGTTATCTCATCAATATCAGAACCTTTTCATCAATTATTTGGATTTCACACATATTTTCCGGAGGTTCGGACTTCTACCTTCGTGTATGCTTTCGCTCGATATAAGCCCAATTAAATGTCACTTTCTTTTTTTTTTTTCACGTACCAAAAATAGGTATCTCAAAACACCAAAAGTCTGACAACAAAATAAAATAAAAAATGTAAAAAAAATAAACTCGCAAAGCGAGGGATCCTATATACAAGTACCATAACCTGCGATTCGTGCTTTGGTTGTATCTGCCTACGCTCCAGGATTCGTATACAAATTGTAGAAAAAAAAAAAAAAAAACCAGCAGTCACTCTCTCAAACCGCAGCTATAAAAAGCAGCGGCGTGATCTGAAAGTAAAGCGAGAGTTGAGACGAGATGGTGTATGAAGGACGTAGTAACCCAGGGGTAGGAAAAAAATTAAGGAAACTGGCAAAACAAAACTTGGGGTTTCGTGGGATTTGGCCCCGCTTTTTTTCCTTGCTACTGCGTTATAATGACTAGCATGACCTAGTACGGAATATTTGAAGGGGTGTTTAGTTTGCGGAAGAACCTAATATTTTTTTGTTTTTTACGAGGACAATATATATACAATTTAGGTCAAAGACGAGCTCTCCAAAGCCGTCCAGGAAGAGGAATGAAGAATGCAACACGAGCGGGTCTGAAAAAAGAGTTCGTCACAACACAGAAAAGTTATCCTCGATTCACTGGAGGATAACACATCAAGATATGAGACCCATCACCTCATCTAGTCTTGAGATCATCACCTACCACAACCCTTATGTATCTTAACCTGTCCCTCTTTGCTAATTATAACTCGACCAAGGCAGGTGACGCTTTCATACAAATAAATACGTGTTTTCACTCACTCACAGGCCAATCTTCTTCCTTCCTCGCAAAGCTTGAGGTTGACGTCCATGAGTGATCAATAAACTAAAGTTATTGAAATTAAAAAGACCAGTATTTGCTTCCATAGTTTATTGTTGGTCAGTTGTTCAATGACTGCAACTTCTTTTATCTTTTGTGGCCACCGACGTATATCCGGTTCAGAATAGGTTCGATCAGTCTCTGCTCGTAGTAAGCCTCCCGAACACAAGTATTGATTTAATGGTTTATTGGCATAACACTGACGCACACAACTCCAACTTAACAAACCTAACACATATAACAATTTGTTTACATAAACACTACCAACCCCGGCTCATAGAAAAATTTTGTTTTGCAGCTATAGCTGTTATGGGCTCTCCCCACCGCTGGAAATAACGTCCGTCGTTAATGTTGTAGTTGTTGATGCCGTAGTTGTTTTTGTTGTACTAGTTATCGTTGTAGTTATTGTCGATGTTGTAGTTGGCGTAGTGGGGCGTTGGGTGTCTGTCATTGAAGATTGCCAAATCCTTGAAAAATATCGCCCACCACCCGAGGGAACGAAACATGTGTCCGGCGCGTGCGATTCCCTGGCGTTGCCGCAAAGCTACGCCACAGCGTTAAAGGTCAGCTGAAGTGGTTTCTCATATCGTAATTTTATGGTGGTAACGTGACCTACGCGTTGAAAGCGTCCCAAAAAGTTCAAAATTACAGTCGTGCGTAGCCTATTTTCCTGTTAAAAAAAAGATGTTCAAAACTCGCTGACACGCCCTTTCTCAGGGCGAATTCCCCGAATTAAACGGTCGACGAAGGTGCGCGCGTGCGGATGGATCAGCGGAGTGGTTCCGTATCCCACGTAGTACCAAGCTGCCACTGCCTCGCACGAATTATGTTTCAGCACCTCTTTGGGCATGCAAATAATTATTCACAATCTGACGCAGTTAGAATTAGAAATCGTTCTGCGGACAAGGCTCTTTGTACTCCAATGACGACAAACGCAACCCTAGCCAGCGCGAAACAACCTGGCAACCGCGTCGTCTCGCGCAGCGTATTTTAATTTCCTGGTCGGTGCAAATCATGCAATCGGAATGTGCGATTCGTCCGTGCAGTGTGGTCATGCTTCGAAGCCGCGATTTGGGGCAGTGGTTTGTAGTTCAAAAACAAGAAAATGACCGGGATAACCAGTGCACACCAGCATTTCTTTTCTCCGAAATGTCACACAAATGTCAACGGAAAAATTACAAAATCGCGTCTGTTGAAGCTAGCCACTTGGCAGGTTCGCCGGAGCCGTATCGAAACGACTCCGGTGAATCTGCCAGGATAGTTTGATGCACGCGATGCACTCGATATTCCACAGCGACCTCTTTCTTAACGCTACTATCGTTTACAAACGGCGACACCGCAGTTTAAAAATTCTGTCCGGCTAAATAGCAGATGTGTCATTGGACTCGCCGTTCCGGTCGATACGACGGCGCTTGTTTTTTCTATCGGGAACGGCCTTCGGCGCCTCTTCGAGCGTCCAGCTTTACCCGGCACAACGTGCACGCGAGTCCGGCGAGTAAGTATTCGATTGCACGAACGTTAAATATGCATACCGACACGAGAACGCAATAACAGCACACGTCACACACCAAGAACGGAAGGTTCAGATTTCAGAAATGAGCGTCTTACACACTCCGACTGGCTCCGACGACCACGCGTCTTCGAGAATCTAGATTCCACAATGGGGTGCTCTCGCAAGAGCTTCTGGGAAAGCCACCGTCGTGGCTGTGCGGAGTGTGCGCTCCTTTCCGTCATGAGTTACGCCGAAGTACGCTTGGCGGCCGCTGGGATACACTGCCCTACGTCACCTTGCGCATGAAGTTGAAGTAAAGCAGGGGACACATAGGGCATGAAAAGGGGCGCCGCGCGGCAGCGCGCGCACCCATGGCAACCGTTGGTGTCGTCCTTACGTCACTTCCGTGCGGCGCCGCGTCGCTCTGACCTAGTCGATACAGACATAGCTTCCTATAGACACTTTCTTCAAGGGCGCCGCCATCTTGAATTTTCGTCACTTCCAGTATGGGCGAATACATTGTTTTGCCGTCGCCACGCCAATTGAAGACACTTAGGATATAAGCGTAACCGTCACAGATTATTGTTTTGCCTCCCCCTTATTTTCTTACTAGTTACAGGTTGAAACGTTTTAGTATTTTTTCGTCGCCCATACCAGATACGCTTTTTAGGTGGCTGGGGACGAGAGTACACAGGAAAGGTCTATACACCAACACACGTTTACAAACAAACCGGAGCGCCCCTAGCGGGCGCCACCGGCGCCGCTTATGCGCCATGGCGTGTGGGCAAGAAGCTCGTCGTCGCCCATAAACAAACCATTGAAATGCGATGTTGTCGGCGTCGGTGTGAGTCCCCCTGCTTTTTTTCGCGTTCGAATTGTTGATTCTACGTCTTCCTGGCAATGCCTGACTACTTGAGCGGCCTCAGCGAAATTACCGAGGCTTGTTACACCGCAAACCTTCGCGTGAATAACGTGGCATGCGGCGATTCAATCCTCGTGGACGCCGCAAAATGTACGCTAAGGCCTGATTCGCATAATGAGATTTCGCTCGCAATTTTCAGTCGCAACGTCGCTCGGGCTGCAAAAGCGTGAACCGTAGCTGAGATGGTCGACGTCGATACTGAAAATCGCAAGCAGAATCGAACCAAGTGAGTTAGGCATAACAAGTCGGTGATGGTCACTGGTAACAATGATCAACGTTATCTCCTTGTATCTACTGTTCACATCGAGCCTGCTTACCGACCTTCAAACTTAAGTCTTTGAGGCCTGCACTTATTTCTTATCGCAAGCGCCGGCCAACATTTGGTCTACGGGCCGGTGTTGTCTAAAAAAGCAGACGACAAGCAGAAACGTTTGAAAAAGCAGACGACAGTTGAACGATCATGCGGCCGTTTGAACTTGAAGACGCACTGAACGTAGCCCGCAGGTGGTCCGCCCAACTTGACGGTTTCCCGTCGTTCATGTTGGAACAAAACAAATAATTCTGATTACCACAAGTATCCGTGAATTCAACCCAAAGTGCTTCCCGCCCAAACAATCGTGGTCCGACGGCGTCTGGTTTTCCCTTTTCACGGCACATATCCACGTTCTCGGACGAACCGAGCACGTGAAAACTGACCTTCAAACCTTTCCCGACTCTTTTAATACAGCCCCAGTCGCGGCATTTTGACGAGAAGGCAGGCTTTTGTCTGGTTCCTTTCAAAACAACGCAGGAATACACGCCTCACATGGGGCCTTCCGCCCACAACCCCACACCGGAAGTGCGCCCGACGACCCACCACCGTGCCGTGCGTAACAGAGTTGAGTTCGCGTATATACTGACGAAAACTGGCATATCGTCACGAGAAGCGGCCGCCAAAACGGAAAAGGTGGGACGGCAAGCAACGGATGAAAGGAGAGTCGCGTGACTGGCGAACCGCTTCAGCGAGACGCGGAATTTTGTTTGTGTATTAGGATCGTACAAACGCGAATGAAAGGTTTCTTTTTTTTCCTTCTTTTTTTTATTTGTAACATACTGCAATCCAAGATGGTCTAAGCAGGAGTGAATAAGAAAGAGTAAATCACACACCGTGCAGGACAATATACACGCAATACCTTCGACAGGAAGTACAAATAAAGACTTTTATAGAGAGCATAAAAAGCCACCAACAGCGGAAGGAGATGAAGCAGTGAGGACCTATGAAGTCATGAACTGGGAGGAAACGGCTGAGTGGGAAGAGAATTCCAGTCACTTATTGTCCTGGGGAAAAAATAAAATTTAGAAAGATTGGTGCGAGCAAATTAAGGTGCCAGTAAGTGTGGCTGATAATGTCTGGTATGTCTCGTAGTAACGGGTTGTTGGTATGAGTGCCGATTAATAGAAAGCCTATCATTTCCCAGAAGATACAAAAACTTCAGCCTAGCCTTTTTTTTCTTCTTTCCTGTAACAAATCAATTTGGTTTATTTGCATTAGTGAGGAGGGCGAGTCGGATCGTTTGAATTTATCGTAAATAAACCGGACTGCCAGCCTTTGAACTCGTTCTAGTTTATTTATTTATTTTTTGGTAAAGGGGTCCCACACAAGGCTGGCGTATTCAAGCTCAAGTTTTACGATTGAGTTGTACGCTCGTAATTTTACATTAGATGGCGTATTCTTTAGTTTGTGCTTAATCAATCCAAGCTTCCTAAAAGAAGCAGATGTTATGTTTTCTATATGTTTAGACCAGCTCAAATGTTTGTCAAATGTCAGTCCAAGATACTTATAATTATCTACCTCAAAAACGTTATAGTCCCTTATTTTGTACCGAAAAGAAAAGTTTTTTTATTGTTCGTGATTCTAAGAAAAACTGTTTTCTCAAGGTTCAGGGTCATCTTTCATTGGTCGCACCAATCCTGTATAGAATTTAAACTCAAATCCAGTACAACTTGATCACTCGGACACGTTACTCCTTTATACAGCGCACAGTCATCCGCGAATAAATGGATGCACCCACCTGGGGCAACAATAGAAACAATATTATTAACATATATCAAAAACAGTAATGGCCCCAGGACACTTCCTTGTGGTACTCCGGAAGTCACATCAAGCATCTCTGAGCAGCCAGCACCAACCTCTACATACTGTTTACGGCCACGCAGATAGGAGCCAGTCCATTTTACTATGGCTGGATCAAGACCAATACTTTGCAATTTCAGGAGTACCTTTCCATGTGGTACTCTGTCAAAAGCTTTGCTGAAGTCATGGAATAAAACATCTATCTGTCCAGATTTTTCCAACGTGGAGGAGATTTCGTGTACTGTGGTAACAAGCTGAGTTACTGTTGAATACTCCTTCCGGAATCCGTGCTGGAACTCGGTCATTAAGTTATTTCTATCGAGGAAGTCAGTCACCATATTTAAAATCACATGTTCTTGTAGCTTAGACGATGTACACGTCAAAGGAATTGGTATGTAGCTGCTCATAGATAGGTGGTCCCCTTTTTTAAACACCGGCACAACTCGTGCCAAGAGCCAAACATTTGGCAGAACGCCCGACAAGAAAGAAACTGGAAAAATCACTGTTAGAAAGCGTGCCAAGGGATACGCAAAACGACGCAAAAAGCATTGGGTATCTTATCAGGCCCAAAAGACTTTCTTTTGTTTCTAAATTCAATAACATAGAAAAAATTCCTTCGTGAGATATGAAGTCTGCGTTCAGATGTGACGATTCAAGATTTTCACACGCGTACATTTCAGCGTCGGCAAATACTGACTGAAAGTAGGCATTAAAATGACGAGCGATTCTTGTGTCATCAGCAACCACCGTACCGCCAACACATATTTGATTGATTGGTTTTCTGTTGTTGCTCAAATAGCTCCAACACTTCTGAGGATCATTTCTAAGAAAATTAGTCAGTGTGTTGGAAAAGTAATAATCACGGGCTTGTTGAGTGCATCGTCCCAGCTCGCCCTGCATATTCTCTAGCCGACCGTTGTTAGTTGTTTTGTTTTTCTAAGGCTTTCAATCCTTCGCTTTAAGTGAACTATTTGCCGATTGAGCCAGGGGTTAGCCTTATTTACGCGTTTTTTCTTACTAGGGACAAAATGATCCAAACAATAATGGCAGATAACTTTAAACTTGTTCCATAAAACATGCACGTCAGAGCTGTTAAAACTGTCAAGTGCCATTTCAAGATAGTCCAGGATGAATTCATCATTGGCGTTCGAAAATCTTTAATGATTTTAACTTCACTTTTCCGTTCAGATAGTTTTTTCGTCAGGGTGCAACAAACGTAAACAAGCTTATGATCGGAAATTCTCCTCTCGACACTGACCTATATTTAGATATACATCTACTAACAAACACAAGATCTAGAACGGATTGGCCTGTACCTTGCTCCCGTATGTTTTCCGTTACAACTTGCTGGAGATCTTAGGCAAACATAGTGTCAAAACAATTTTACTATGCTGACATGAATCATCTGACAATTGAGTCCAATCTATGCCTGGGAGGTTGAAATCACCCACGACGGCAAGCTTATTGTTCCGGTACAAGGACATGTGGTTCTATAACTGATTGAGAACTGCTGGTGGAGAATTGGAAGCTCTATACACAGCGACCAGAACAATGCTGTTGCCCCAGCAATTCAGCTTTATACATAAGCTCTCATGATTCTCCATCTGGTCTAAAAGCACAGCTTGAATACTACTTTTCACAATTACAGCAACCCGTCCACCACGTGATGGGCGATCTTTACGGAATATCTTATAGGATGGAGGGACAACACTGGCATCGCCAATCTCGTCAGGCAACCACGTTTCAGTTATTACTGTAATATGTCAACATAAACATAACTTTATGTTTATTTTGACAAACTAAAACACGTTTATGTTTAAAATGCGGAGTTGTTTAGATACGGCAGAACATAAGCGTCATTCACTGGAACGTGGCCGCGATGGTGGTAATCGAGCACGGGAATTTGCAACGTCATCGTAGATGTACCAATCATCATTAATTCGAAGTTTGTGATGCACCAAAAAGCTTTTTTTCTTGCTCCTTATCGTCGTTGGCGCTAACCAAAGCGACCGACGTTTTGCCAGTGTACTTGGCGAATAGTCGTTGCGAATGAATATGCGTGTATTTTTCAACTTCTTGGCATTGCGTAGTACCGCTTCTTTTTCATTGAAATTTAGAAAGGACAAGATGACGGGCCTTTTATCGCTAGATTTTGCAGAGTCTGTGAATCCTTAAAATAGAGGTGCAGGATACACCTAGTAACAAAATGTAAGGGCGCAAACGAGCTGGTGTACATTGCACATGGTTGAAAAAAAACCCGAGACTGCGGGTAAACGACACGACACTAAAATGTCTCTAAGTCCATAGCTGGTCGCAGAGACGACTCACGGTTCCAAACTGATCTCTTGTGCCGTCCCTGTAGTCGTTGAGGATTCTCTTCTTTCGATGCCACCCGACTTGCATGGATGGCAGATGACCGAATCGTGTTCTGTCGACGTACTTGTGTCGGAGGCACATTCCGATGTACGACACCTCCGCTTCCATTTGGGCCATCCGTTGTCCGAGTTTGCAGACAACCCACAATGAGTGGGAAGACACTCGTGGAAAGTGGGCTGAATTCACAGAAATAATCGAATGGGGGGCGAAGTTTGCATCTTGTAGGATTAATGAACAAAATGTAAGGGCGCAAACGAGCTGGTGTGCATTGCACATGGTTGAAAAACAAACCGAGACTGCGGGTAAACGACACGACACTAAAAAGTATCAAAGTCCATAGCTGGTCGCAGAGACGACTCACGGTTTGAAGCTGATCTCTTGTGCAGTCCCGGTAGTCGTTGAGGATCCTCTTCTTTCGATGCCACCCGACTTGCATGGATGCCAGATGACCGAATCGTGTTGGGTCGACGTACTTGTGTCGGAGGCACATTCCAATGTACGATACCTCTGCTTCTATTGGGCCATCCGTTGTTCGAGTTTGTAGAGAACCCACAATGAGTGGGAAAACACTCGTGGAAAGTGGGCTGAATTCACAGAAATAATCGAATGGAGGGCGAAGTTTGCATCTTGTAGGATTAATGAACAAAATGTAAGTGCGCAAACGAGCTGGTGTACATTGCACATGGTTGAAAAAAGTCGGGTGGCATCGAAAGAAGAGGATCCTCAACGACTACCGGGACGGCACAAGAGATAAGCTTCGAACCGTGAGTCGTCTCTGCGACCAGCTATGGACTTAGAGACTTTTTAGTGTCGTGTCGTTTACCCGCAGTCTCGGGTTTTTTTTGCAACCACACCTAGTAGGTCGTCCAGAACGTCTGTAATCACTTTAGCCTTAAGCTGTCCCTCTGTTTCATCTTTTGTTTCAGCGATCCCATAGACAACCAAGTTGGATCTACGGCTTCGATCTTCGAGTTCTGTAAGTTTCCGACTTTGAAAACTGACAGTCCGTTCAAGATCTGTGACGCTGCGTTCAAGTACCTGAATTCGTTCCGTTTTATTGAACGAGTTCTTGAAGTAGTTTATCAAATTCAACAAGCCTGGTATTCATCCTGCCGATCAAGGCTTCGGTATTAACTTGTCGTGTCTTTAGCTCTAGGATTTCTTTGTGAATTTCCGTCTGTTCGTTCATTATTTCTGCAAACATTTCTTCGGTCGTAGGGCCGGGATTAGTCTCAACATCCCCGCAAACAAGCAATTTGCATACATGTATACAGTTATACATAATGACCTTGGGTAATACACGTCTGTGGGCATGGCACAACAATTAGCGTAAGGCTATCGCTAAAAGAATGGGAGGTTTTGTCTCCAACCTGTATGAGAAAAAACGTTGTCTTAGTTGACATCATGCTCTTGTCGCTTTTGCCTAGCCCACTGAAGACGAATTCGTGGGTCAGTCCTTTTGTAGGCGTTGCTGCACTAGACGTCACAAACCCAGAGGGCAGCGCTTCCACAACTGGAGGCGGTAAAAGCACTTGGTCATTCTTGGCTGCTAGCTTGGCGCTTCCATCCGTGCCGCAATCGATGGGCGCTCCAAGATAGGAACACCGGTAAGATAGCAGGGACTGTATCAGAAAAAAACGTTGTCTTAGTTGACGTCATGCTCTTGTCGCGTTCGCTTAGCCCACTTTCTTTCTTTGTTTGGTAACGAAGATATTTCACTGTTAACACGAGTGGGTGTCATAATAGGATTTCGTGTTTCCGGTGTCTATTTCTCGTAAAACTCGGCGGGTGTTTTTCGGAGTTTATGTTTTGCTGGGGATTTTGAGTTTATCGCACTTTATTTTTGTTAAACTTAAAATTCTTTGAAATTCTGAGTTTATTTTACTGTGTAAAATTTAAAGAATTCGAAATAAAAATAAATAAGGTCCGGGTGCCATGACCAGTTGTCCCGAAGGAACCTCGACGCGCTAAAAGGCTAACCCCTCTTTTCAGTAGTTCTAGATTTCAAAGAAAATTGAAGTAAAATTTCCTCAGGACACTGACCTTGCGCCCTTATAAAGTTTAATTGTAAAACTTTTTGCTGTTTCTTTCGTCGCTGTGACCTCGAAGTTCGGAGATTTTCGGATAAATCCCATTTGACGGAAAATTTATTGGCGAGTGGTATTCAGATTTTTCCAGATTTTTCCGAAAACACGGAACCCTAGTCATAAATCGTCAACCGTCCGAGCGCACCGTTGGGAGGATGTTTCGTTTTTTGTTGACGTTTTAGGTCACGAAAATTGGGGTGCAAGATTTCATGCTTCAAGCAGTTTTTGCGTGAGGGCTGAAGTTAGCAACTGCAGACATGCAAAAGCTGCTGAACCGTCAATGAATTGATACTGTCTTACCACTTCTTTCTGTTTGAAGTAGGAGAGGTGATTTGATCTGGTGACTTCAGATATTCTGAAGAGATGCATTTAAAATGTTTACTTATATTAAATGCGGAAGAAACATACGTTAGTTCGTCGATTTTGATGTAATTTTGATATCTGCTTCGCATATAAAGTTTTGGAGGCTGATTTCTACCATAAAAAAACAAACATTGTGAAAAATTTATTCAGTGAAGCGAAAAAGAGAAAAATCTTTTTGGTAGTAGGCGTTACAGGTTGCTATTTGGAAGTTGTGAAAGTCTGGCGCTGAAGATTCTTTGTTCGACCCCGACCAACACACTCTTCATTCATTATTTTATAAAATAGAGGCGAATCTTTAGACCAGAACCCGCACACTTTTTATTGTGGTGTTCGTCGATTGCACTGTCTTGGCTGCGATGAGCCCTTGGCCGGCTGTTGCTCTTGGACGGCGGAGAAAATCTCACCGGAGAACGGGCGGCGGAGAAAAGCTCACCGAAAGAAGCTCACCGGTGAAATGGTCACCGCAAAACCGACAAATGCGGAGAAAAGCTCATTTAAGAAATATTTTATTCAATATATAAAATAAATATTCTCGGCATTGTTCGCACTGCGGTGTTTATATTTAAAGCTCACGTACGCGCTTTGCTCACCGCTCATACTGCGCTTTTTGCGTGTTCGTATATTTGTAAAACCAAGTGTTCTTGTTCAAGCCCAGAAGGATAGCTTACCTTCTAAGAAAATGGGGAAGAGGCAGACAAATCCAGTTTTACAGAATGCGAACAAATATAAAAGTGGAAAACGTTTTTCTTTTTCCTCTGTTTACTTTTACATGGAGATTAGGACATTGCCTCAAAGTTCAGTACTACGAACAGCAACAATGGGACCTCTGTCTCGGTACCCGACGACTTCTGGCATCCCAAAAGGTATCAAGTCCGTCTTAGGCCACATCACCGAACGAGGTCATTGTTTACTACAAAGCGAAAGAAAAACGGAACATAATATTGCCGCGTGCGCAGCTGGCCAGGTTCGCAGCGCGCCCATGGCTTAACGGTTACCGTGCTTGCCTTCCACGCAACTAGCCGAGGTTCGATGCCTTGCCGCGGACACACCTTTTATTGTTTTTGTAATGTCGCGTTATGGTAAATTTGAGAACCCTGTTGCTTATTCGAGGTTAGAATGTTTTACGCGCCGAACCTTCTATGCCGATGGTTCCAGAAGCCCACGCGTGTTCATAGGGGCTCACTGTGGCCAGGAGTCAGTCTCGATCCTGCTGTTCCGCCGACATCGACGCCTACCTTTTATTTTGTTCGCCCCATTAAACTGCTAGTTTCTCCAGTTTTTCACTAGTTTCATCATTTGTCATTAGTAACAATGTCTTTATCCTTTGATGCAAAGAAAAAGACACCATTTACAAAAAACCAGAAACGATCTGGCCAGAAACCGTGATGTGCGATAAAACGGCGTTCTACGAAACGGTTTTGATGAAAGTGGGTTAAATTAAACGGAGTTCAATTAAATTACTTTGATAGAACAGAGTTCGATAAAATATCGAGAGCTGCGAAGAAATAACGTTAGATCGGTTTGTAAAGGTGAGCTTTTCTCCGCATCTATCAAACGTCTGGTGAGCTCTTTTCGGCATCCACCGGATTTCCGGTGAGCTTTTCTCCGCCGGTGAAGAGCGCAACACTGAGAAGCTCACGGGAGAGAGGTTCACCGCAAAACTGACAGATGCTGAGGTAAATCCACCTAATAATTATACAATGAAGCTTTTAAATTTAGTATTTGCGGCTCTACTCTGGGAGTCCTATGGAGAGCACAGAGATATATACAAAATTCGTATGTTACAGACACCAGTAGTAATGAACAAGCAGAACTAGGGTGACCACCCCTCCCGCGACTCGCGGGACTGTCACGCATTGAGGGCTCGTGTCCCGCGTCCCACAGGAAATATCAAAATCGTCAAAATGTCCCACATTTCACACTCTCATAAAACTCACTACGCAGCTTATGGCGCTGCCGAACAACGGAGAACAGGGAAGCGCGGAGATCGCTGGTGAACGTGTGAATCGCGATGGTACACCATTTCCTATCCAAGCATTGTGGGAAACGACCGTCGTTCTTGCAGGAGATCTGACGCGCATGCGCCATTGTGCCTCTCTTCCCTCGGTGGCCAAATATTGCAAAAGACAGTTGCTCACCAAAAGTTGAAAATAAATTATTTTAATTATTTTCAAATCCTGCTGCGTCAATGCGAAAAGGTTGCTGTGAAAAGCTTTTTTGTTTTTAGTAAAGACGATTACGCTTGGCAAGAAAACTGCAATTACGATGGTCAAAAACAACAACGTAAAATTCGAAATTTCTGTAGGATCATGTTGGTAGAAATACGAATCGAAAGGAAATGAGAAGCAGTCAAAGATTTACTGCTTCTTCTATCCTTTTGATGCGTTAAATTCTGTTGCAGTGGATTTTATGTTTTCAACTCAGACAATGTCACTTGTAGTGAAACGTGTTTTGAGCTTAATTGCCGCAATACAATTTGCAACTGTACGATATGCTTTCAGACAAGAAATGATATCAATAGTGTTAGCAGAGCCGCATTTTGTGGCGAGTGTTGATAAATTTCCTCGAATAGTTATTTTTTTCTATTATGTTTTTTAACCTGAGACTGGGGCAGACGGCGGAAAAGTAATTTCTCTCCACCGGCCCCAGTCTCGGGTTAAAAGGCAGCATGGTAAATTTCCACCGGCACGACTACGCATTGTTCTTTTTTGCAGCTGCCACAGCCGAAATATAATACCGTTCTTCTCTTACACCCCCCCCCCCCCCTCCCCAAGGTGAGCGTGTCCCGCGTTTTGCTAGCGCGAAGGTGGTCAAGTGACCTCGACATTGAACCCGACGACCACAGAGAGCCCCAAAATCTGTCAGGACCCACAGCACCCAAACATCATAACTTACTACAAAAAAAACAAAGGTGAAATAATGTTCCTAATATCCGTATACCAAAAGAATGTCATTTCCGAAAACGAAAATCGTAGGTGAGTTAGCTTTCATCAAGAGGCGGGCGAGCCTTCCTCCGCGTCGGTCGGTTTTGCGGTGAGATTTACTTCTATTAGTTTTTTTTTTTTTCCGGGATTCATGACTTTGGCATCAACCTGCACCTTTTTTTTTTTTTTTTGATATCGGAACCGAAAAAAGATAGCACGTGCCTGAAAGACGATGCCGGTTTTCAGTCATCGTATTTTCACAAAAGGTTCTTTTGTGAGGTTTTTTTGCGCACTAGAAGGTCAACCGCACCTGGGACCGGACATTTCACCGAACGCCGTTTCATTATGCGTCATAAGTTTCTGCCAATAAAGTTTGAAACTTTAGACTTTCTTTGAAACTTTTGAATCTTGAAAACTATGAAGTCATTTCTCATTGTCCTCTCCTACGACAGACGCTTAAATGGCACGACGGAGGACACACCTGGAGTTGCAACCAAGCGGATGGATTCGAAGTTCCACCACCTCCCTTCTCCACCAGCCCCAATTTCTTTTTTTTTTTTGGTTAGCAGCGTTTCTTTTTTTTTTTTTTTTTTGCTATTAGGATTATTTGTTTAAAATAACCGGCCAATTGTTGCAATTGGACGTTTCTGTACGGGCCGACCACGTTTTTGATGAAACAGCGTTTTATGAAATGTCCTCGTTTCCCGTTTTTTTTTTTGTTTTTTTTTTAACTCCGAGGTTATTTTTTCGATTATTGCTTTGCTCGACGACAACTCAGGCGCAAATATGCAGCCCCCTCCCCTTTTTGTTCTCCCTAAAGAGAAACCGACAAAACACAAAAAAAGCCCAGACTCCTCGGAATGCCATACAACGGCGCCTACCCCAGCCACAAGCCAGTGGACCCCCTCTAATTATTTTTGAGAGTAGCGTTTTCCCCAGCGCAAAGAGGGAGCCGGCCCGAAACAAGCCAGAAACCGAAACTCAGCTAATTTTTGCTGAAATTGGAAATATATTCGTCGGTGCATCGATCTCAGGTTTTTAAACTAGAATCGGTCATATTATGCGAGAACAAACACTGTGGAGGTGACCGCGGTACATGACTCCTAGCTTTACTGACATTCAAACATTTCACTTTCTCTCAGTTTCGATTGACATAGAGTTGGCTTATTTCGAAAAAAAAAAAAAAGTTCTTTACCTATGATCTCGTAAAAAAGATAATCACATGACCCTAAATAAAAGCACCCAGCGCCCATTGACGCTGTTACTTGGTGCCACAGCGTTTACTTGGTGATTTGCGGTGGCGGCGTCTCGTCTGGGCGAACAAAACACAACAACAACAAATGCGGCGCTCGGTAAAAGATGCTGGGGCCTTAGTGGTGATTCAGTTTTGCGAAGTGATTAATCGGAACACGTAAATATAAAAGTTATTGTTATTTTTTTTTAACATAGCTTTGTGACAATAGAACTACGCTATGATCAGTATGTATATAAGACGCAACGCTATCCAAACTTCTGGTAGTTCATGTTCTGGCCTTTCTTTTTTTTTTACCGTTGAAATAAAACGAAATTTGGTGTTCTGGGGAAAGAAAAAGCTGGGATTTTAATAGCTGCTGATTGCATCGCGAAGTGGTTTATTCGCACAAGGAGATCAGACAAGTTTTTAAAGTGAGTAGCTTTATTTTTCAAAGCACTGCTTCCCGGGAATGGAATGTAGGCTCTGAGAGGCCGCAATTTAGGACGCAACGCCGTTCCGACTTGTGGTAGATTATTTCGCAACATTATGACACAACACCATGGAAGAAATGTATGGCATATTTCGTTTTTGTAATGACTATATCGACAATCTACATTCTAAGTGGAAATCGCATCGTGCGAAAAATCTTGGAAGCCGAAATAGCCGAAAAACTGAGCGTTAGAGGCGTTTTTCTTTTTTCTTCAACCCGTTTTTTTTTTTAATCTGGTAAGAATCCCCAGTGCTATCTGGATTCTGGAAAAGTTCATATCGGAGATGAAATTCTACTGCAATATCCTCTTACGCGCTATAGTGCTAGGATATCGCAGTAGAATTTCATCTCCGATAGGAACTTTTGCAGAATCCAGATGGCACTGGGGAGGAAGCCTTTCCACCCATCTGCTTACGCAATATAGGGCTATTTCCAAGTAAAAATAACGAAAAAGCTCGTCTTTTTTTCTGGTTGTCGACGGACGGTTTGACCCTAAACGCCCCCCGACGCACCCACTCCGTCTTCCCGCCGAGCTGCAAGAATGGCTGTTTTTTGTTCTGTAGTTAAAAAGAAGATATCGGGGAGGGGTGTGGACTTCCGAAGCCATCGCAAAGTGGGCCCTTTGTCCAAATCTTACCAAAAAAAAAACGACTGAAGAAAATAAAAAAAACGTTTCAAACGCTCAGTTTTTTTTTTGGCTCTTTCGCGTTCCCAGATATTTCGGTCGACTCAATTTCGAAATAGAATGTAGATTGTTAATATCGTCATTACAAAAACAAAATGTTCCATAGATTTCTTTCATGGCGTTGTGTCATAATGTTTCGAAATAATCCACCACAAGTCGGAACGGCGGTGAATCCTGAATAGCGGTCCCTCAGAGCCTACGTTTCATTCTCGCGAAGCAGTGCTTTGAAAAATAAAGCTACTCACTCAAAAAAGTGTCTGATCTCCTTGTGCGAAAAAAGAAACGAAATTAACCAGTTCGCGATAAAATCAGCAGCCATTAAAGTCTCAGCTTTTTTTCCCAGAGTACAGGATTTCCTTTTCTTTCAACGGTCACCCTGATTTCCAAATAGCTGTGCGATTTCTAAATTGCATGGAAGCAGAACTATATGTTGTACTGCCGAAATGCCAAAACATTAATTACCAGAAGTTTGGATAGTGTTGCGTCTTGCATACGTACTCATCAAAGCGTAATTAAATTGTAAAAAAAGCTATCACAAAAAAAAAGATTCAGTCAATAATTTTTATAATTACGTGTTCCAATTAACCACTTCTCTACACTGAATTGATAAGGCCCCAGCATCTTTTACCGAGCGCCGCATTTGGTGTTGTTTTGTTGTGTTTGCCCGGACGAGACCGCCGCCACCGAAAATCAGTCAAGTAAGTAAACGCTGTAGCACCAAGTAACAGCGTCAAGGGGCGCTGGGTGCTTTTTGGGTCATGTGATTATCTTTTTTACGAGATCATAGGTAAGGAACTTTTTTTTCGAAATGAGCCAATGCTTTGTCGATCGAAACAGAGATAAAGTGGAATGTTTGAGCACCAGTAAAGCTATGAGCCATGTATCGTGGTCACCTCGGCAGTGTTTTTTTCCCCATAATATGACCGATTACAGTTTAAAAACATGAGATCGATGCACCGACAGATACGGTCCGAATTTCTGCAACAATTACCTGGATTTCGGTGTCTGGCTTGTTTCGGGCCGGCTCCCTCTTCACGCTGGGGATAACGCTACTCTCAAAGATAAGTAGAGGGGGTCCACTGGCTTGTGAGAATCCCGGACAATAGCTCACCGGACAAAAGCTCACCGGACAAAAACTCGCCGGACAAAATCTCACCCATTTTTTTACAGACCCGAACAAAAGCTCACCAGGACACAATTTTATGTCCTGGTGGCGGACAATTTAGGTACATGCGTGCGATACTAAAATGCAACGATAAATTAAATCTGACAGTCGCATGGTTTGTTGATTTTAATGTAAACAAGTTTATTTATCGATTGGATAGAAGTGAATTCAGTCCCCTACTAGCTCCAGCAGTCTTGGTAGATCTCGATGTCCCTGGAAGCCCTCACAAATATTTTGAAGACGATTCTGCAGGCGCAGGGTGGTTTTTCGCACCCGCTTCACTGGGGGCTCACCTCTCCGGGCTTGTGTCAATGCCGTGGCAACGAGCACCTGATTCTTCTGTAGGCATTCAATCAGCCTCCAGACGCTTGGATGGACGTGACCGACAAGCTTCTGGAACCCTGCAATCCAACCTTCGCAGGTCTTGATCGTCCGGTCTTTATCTCAGTGAAGAATGGCGTCGTACACATTCCACCGTTCCAGGGAAACTCCGGTCGTTGTCGGAGTACAGTCAGGGAAACGGAAGAATTCGCTCTGGGTGCCACCGCAGAAGGAATAAAAGCATAACGGAAGTGGTCGTTGACATACGTGCAATCAAAATAGTCCAGCAAGTAGCCTATGTCACCGGTAGACTTTTCCCTACTGGCTTGTGCAACAAGCTGTGGTGGAAGGAACGCGAGCCTATCCGAAATCCCGCACAGTTTTCTAAATTGGTCATCTGTCTTGTACTTTTCCAAAAAGCTCAACATCCGTTCCTTCAAAATATTGTTAAAAATTCGCAACTTAATAGTTTGTGTATTAAAGTTTTGCTTCAGTTTCCCTTTCAAATCACCTTGAGATAATCCTTCATTTCAGATATATTTATTACGCACAATGACGGAAACAATTAAATTTTCTTAGCCATTCACTTTAAATATTACCCTGAACCTAAAAAAAAAACATCCATTAGTAATAAAGAGACACTGAGCCCAACCTTTATGGCGCGTTTAGCGTGGCATACGCTCAATGAAAAAGAGAGGTCACCAAAGGGTAACTTCGCTTCTTCGGTCCCTCTTCGGGTTCAGAAAATTCGCTTCACGGAGTTTCTTGGGCGTGGCACAAGGGTGCCCCGGCATACCTTCAGTCTGATCTTATCAGCTCCAATCAGTTTCGGTGACCTAAATTTTGGTCCCAAGTCGTTGCTTCTCTGCTTGTTATGGCTTATCTGTTCACACTTTTGCATTAGATGGGGTACAAGTTCTTCTAAAAATGGTCCAATGTCCACCGCTTCCGCACTCTATTCCAGAACCGAATAAAAGGTTAAAAAGCGCGAACAAACGGGGACAGTAAAGAAACACGGACCCCATCTCATGAAACAAACAAGTTTCGACCTAAGTCTCAAAAATCTGCGGCTATTGAGTTGCTAAAAGGTCTGAACCTAGACATTTTTAGGAAAGCTGTAGGCAAGGCAGAAAGTGGAATTTTGACATTTCTTTTCACGGGAAAAACGCACAAGGCTGAGTGTCCTTTTCGAGCCATTGTGTCGGAAAAGACACTTGGCAGGTTCAGATCAGTTGGTTTTTACAGCGCCATTTGGGCACTCTTGCGCTAAAAGACCCTTTTTTGGTGCAAAGCTAGCTAGAAATAGTGATTGAACTTAGAGAAGGTTTTCAGAATGCTGTCACTGCAATATCTGTGGATGTTGAGGACTGATATTATTCCGTTCCTCACGATGGACTTCTCAAGGCTGTTCGGGATAAGATCAACGAGTCTGGAGAAGTTAGATTTCAAAGTTCCGCGGGCGTTAGCAGCAATCATTTTTTGGAGCTGCTAGTCTTTTATCTTCAGTCGACTGCCGTCAGTTTTGACGAGCGATATTTTGTACAAAAGTCTGGTGTGTGCATTAGGTCGACAGTTGCCCCTGTTTTGTGTAACGTTTTTTTGGCATCACTGGACCGGCAAATTTCGGATAGGCTTGCAGATTTTCATGTTTTAAAGACGTATAGACACGTAGATGAACATTTTTTTTTAAATTTTAGATACAGACTCGGGTTTGAAGAAAACAGTTGAGAAGATTGTTGAACTGTTTAGGGAGGTGTCAGGTGGACTTAATTTTACCTGGGAATTGCCTGTGAACAACTGCATTCAGTTTTTAGACATTTTGATCCTTTTTTTTGAAGAACATGTCTGTTGGCAGTTTTGTCCGCGCACTAAGAAAAGCCTAGTTTTGTTTGAAAGTGCTCACTCTAAACTGGTAAAGAGGGGTATAGCCTTGACATGTCTAAGTGCGGCTTTGGAAAAACGTTGCAATTACCAGATGAAAATCAGTTTTGAACGACAATCCAAAGGGTTAAAAGACGCGGGGTACCCCCCTAACCTATTCTCGAGTTGTTGTGAGAGCCTTCTTCAAAAGCTAAAAAGAATAAAAAAAGGCAGCGAGGCAAGTAAAGAAAGGAAACGACTGCAAGTCATTCCGTACATGCATACCGTGTCTCATAATTTAAAAAGGATAGCTGGTAGATACGGCATTAACGTGGTTAATGTCCGATGTTGACAAGGCAGAAAAAAGCACCATGCTCCAAGAAACACGCGGTGCAATATACTGCGTGCGTCACCAATGTGGTGTACGAGATTCCGTTTAGTTGTGGCAGAGTCCACATTGGGCAGACTGGGTGCTGCTTCAGTGATAGAGCACGAGAACATAATCTGTGTGCGCGCAACAAAGCGGGGGGCCATCTCGCTGACCATTGTAGGCGATGTGAGTGTAAACCTGACCTGACTGCACACAAAGTTTATAAGAAAGGCAAAAGAAAAAACGGAAGGAGATTATAGAGGCATTCTACATTAAAAGGAAAGAAAAACATTTCGTCAGGGCTCCGTCTTTGTATTTACTTCAAAGTGAGATGGTGTTTCTGGAAGGTTGGTTCTGATTGTGGCTTTTGAATTCGATGTGGTTTGGGCAATGTGTATATATAGGTCACAATGGTGTTAATAAAAACCAGTTGAGAGTGAAGCGCCTGTCCCATCGTCCGTGTTTCTTTATTGTCCCCGTTTGTTGGCGCTTTTTAACCTTTTATTCAGTAATGAACCAACAAGCCCAAACCCAAGTTTTAATACTCTATTCCAGCCCGTGTCTCGCGGGGTAGCAAAAAACAATTTAGGTGAGCTTTTGTTCGGGTTTGTCAAAAAACGGGTGAGCTTTTGTCCGGTGAGCTTCTGTCCGGTGAGCTTTTTTCCGGTTACCGGCTTGTAGCTGGGGTAGGCGTCGTTGTATGGCATTCCGGGGTGTCTGAACCTTCTTTGTGTTTTGTCGGTTTCTCTTTAGGGAGAAAAAAGAAAAGGGGGGGGGGGGTGACTTCAATATTGCGCCTGTGTTGTCGTCGAGCAAAGTAATAATAAACAAATAACCCAAATGTAAACAAAAAAGAACGGGAAACGCGTAGCGTTCTAGTACCTTTCATCGAACGCCGTTTCATCGAAAAAGTAGTCGTTCCGTACCGTAACGTCCAATTGCAACAATTGGCCGGTATATTTAAACAAAGATTTGTAATAGCGAAAAAAAAAAAATTCGATCAATAATTTTTATAATTTCGTGTTTTCCGATTAATCGCTTCGCAAAACTGAATTACAACTAAGGCCCCAGCATCTTTTACAGAGCGCCGCCTTTGTTGTTGTTTTGTTTTGTTCGTCCAGACGAGACGCCGCAACCCCAAATCACTCAAATAATTAAACGCTGTGGCACCAAGTAACAGCGTCAAGGTGCACTAGGCGGTTTCTGGGTCATGTGATTATCTTTTTTACGAGATCTTAGGAAAAGAACTTTTTTTTTTCGAAATGATCCAACTCTATGTCAAGCGAAACTGAGATAAAGCGGAATGTATCAGTATCAGTAAAGCTATGAGCCATGTACCGGGGTCGCCTCCACAGTGTTTGTTATCGCAAAATATGACCGATTTCAGTTTAAAAACCTGAGATCGATGCACCGACGAACATATTCCAAATTTCAGCAAAAATTAGCTGAGTTTCGGTTTCTGGCTTGTTTCGGGCCGCTCCCTCTTTGCGCTGGGGAAAACGCCACTATCAAAAATAATTAGAGGGGGTCCACTGGCTTGTGGCTAGGGTAGGCGTCGTTGTATGGCATTCCGAGGAGTCTGGGCTTTCTTCGTGTTTTGTCGGTTTCTCTTTAGGAAGAAAAAAAGGGGAGGGGGATACAAATTTGCGCCTGAGTTGTCGTCGAGCAAAGCAATAATCGAGGCAATAACCCCGAAAGTAAAAAGGAACGGGAAACGCGTAGGGTTCGAGGACATTTCATCGAACCCCGTTTTATCGAACGCCGTTTCATCGAAAAACTGGTCGTCCCGTACCAAAACGTCCAATTGCAACAATAGGCCGGTATTTTTAAAAACAGAATCCTAATAGCGAAAAAAAAATGTTGCTAAACAAAAACAAAAATTCGGGGCTGGTGGAGGGGGGAGGTGGTGGAACCCCAAATCCATCCGCTTGGTAACAACTCCAGGCGTGTCCTCGGTCGTGCCATCTAAGCGTCTGTCGTATGAGAGGACAATGAGAAATGACTCCATAGTTTGCAAGATTCAATAATTTAAAGAAAGAATAAATTTTCGAATAATATTGGCAGAAACTTATGACGGATTCAATGAAACGGCGTTCGGTGAAACTTCGGTCCCAGGTGCGGTTGACCTTCTAGTGCGCAACAGAACCTTAGATGCCTCGCTTTGTGAAAATATGATGACTAAAAACCGGCATCCTTTTTCAGGCACGTGCGGTCTTTTTGCGGTTCCGATATATAAGAAAAGGTGCAGGTCCATGCCAAAGTCACGAATCTCGGAAAAATGCTAATAGAGGAAAATGCCACCGCAAAACCGACCGACGCGGAGAAAAGCTCACCGGCCTTTGATGAATGCGGTGGAAACTCACCTACGATTTTCGTTTTCGGAAATGGCCTTCTTTTGGGATATATATAATAGCAACATTATTTTCCGTATTTTTTGTAGTAACTTATGATTTCTGGTGCGGATGGGTCCTAACACAATTTGGGGGCTCTCTGTAGTTGTCGGGTGCAATGACGAGGTCACTTCGTTACTGTTCATAGAACTCAACATTGAGGCAATGTCTTCATGAAAAAAGTACGTGTCTATCACTTTGGTAATTTTACCCATCCTTCATAACTGTGGACTTCTGCTTCTTCGTTTCTATTGGTGTCTGTAATATACAAATTTTGTATGTATCTCCCCTTGTGTTCCCCACAGGGCCCCTACAGTAGAGCTTCGAATACTAAATTTAAAAGCTTGATTGTATAATTATTGGGTGCGTTTAGCTCAGCATCTGTCCGTTTCGCGGTGAACTTTTTTCCCGTGAGCTTCTCGGTGTAGCGCTGTTCTCCGTCTGAGAAAAGCCCACAGAAATCCGGCGGATGCGGCGAAGAGCTCACCAGACTTTTGATAGATTCGAAGAAACGCTCACCTTTACAAACCGATCTAACATTATTTCTTCGCAGCTCTCGCTATTTTTTCGAAATCTGTTTTATCGAAGTTACTTAAATGAACGCCATTTATTTGAACTCAATTTCATCGAAGCCGTTTCGTAGAACGCCGTTTTATCGAACATCATGGTTTTTGGCCAGATGGTTTCTCGTTTTTGTAGACAGTGTGTTTTTTTTTTTTTGCATTCAGAGGATAAACTTATTGCCACGAATGACAACTGATGAGGCGGTGAATAAGTTTAAAAACTAAACGTTCAATCGGGTGAACAAAATAGAAGGTCAGCAGGATCGATACTGACTGCGGCTCGAAACGCGGAGCCCCTTATGTACACGCGTGGGCTTCCGGAACAATCGACGTAGAAGTTTCGGCGCGTAGAACATTCTAACCTCGAATAAACAACAGGGTTCTAGAATTTATCAGAACGTGACATTACAGAAACAATAAACAAGTGTATCCGTTGCCAGGCATCGAACCTCGGCTATTTGCGTGGAAGGCGAACACGGAAACCCTTAAACCACGGACTTTTTTTCTTTTTTTTTTTTGGCCGGACGTGCATCTTGGAAGTACAATATTAAAAACGTAAATCCTACAATAACGACGGCACTAGGAGCGCAGTTCACGAGGGTTGGTGTCATAGGAATTAAAAAGGTTTCATAGTCAGCAGCGCTTCGATCCGCGAAAGCCACTCAGGCACACACTTATTTGCCTTTTATACTTCCACATACAAAGGAACACTTTCTCGGAAATATTCCCGCGCCTCTCGCGGATCACTTTCGGCATGAAGCACAGCCATTCGGGACTTCCAAATACCGTGCAGCAGCCCCAGCAGCCTGACCAAGTCAAACGGAAAGCCCTCCTCGTTTTCAATCGAAAGAAAACGTATTCCGTGCGCCTCTATGGGGAGGCGCTTCATCAAGGTGCGTTGGAGGACGTCTCAGAAGAAGACCCCATCCCAGCACTCAAGGAACACGTGTTCGATCGTCTCGGGCTTTTTGCACAAAAAACAATGAACCCCCAACGGTACAAAAAGCCCCTTCTCGTCCAACCATGACTTGACGGGCAAGGTGCCCAAATGTAATTTAAAGAAAAAAGTTTTGATGTCTGCGGGCAATGTCATCATCTTAACACGGGTTAAAACGTTCTGACCTGTGTCCGCACAATATAAGGACCTGTATAAGGGTACAGGAAAAACAAGATCACAGAGATGCTTATACAATCGTTTTCGAGATACTTCGCTCAAATACTCAGCTGAAAAACGCACCCAAAAAAATTACATTACTCAACCACTTCTTTTAGATGGCCATGAATGCCACCTGGCAACACAGCCGTGGAAACCATCAACTCGGGCAGCCTGCTTTCAAGCCTCGCTTGACAAAACAGTACGCAAAAAAAGGGTCCTGAACGTCACTCCAATAAATAAAACGATTTACAATTTGGAGCAAAAACAAATGCGACAAACTAAGATCCCCATTGCGCACGCGCCGAAAAAGATTCGTCCGGCTGGACCGCTCCTGTGTGGAGCCCCAAATGAACACCGCAAACACACGATGTAGTTTTTGTAGTTACCCGCGAACAATGCAAACGTTGTAGCACGTAGCACAGTGTGCTAACAAAAAATAAATTCCAAACTGTGGCACGCGGAAAAATAGACAAATAATTCCCCCTTCTTTTCTCTTCTTTTTCGCGAGGCTCTGCCGTCTGCGCTCGCCAATGGGGCTCACTGTCCCGGAAGCTTTCTAGTGGGACTCCTAAATATTTTGTTTGCGTGGTAACCCACTGCATGTTCGAAAAAAAAAACTCGAACTGGCACTCCACTCACCGTGCCGAAATCCCAGGCTCTTTTCCCAGTTAACCGAGCTGCCGCTAACCTCACAAAAACGTCTGAGCGTGTGGACGACTTCGACAATACTGTCGCGGGTAGTACAAAGCACCGCGATGTCGTCCGCATATGATAAAACCCTAACCTCGGCTGCGTGAAGCTTAAAACCATCGATTGAACTACTCATAATGATACTAAAGCCGAGAGATTCTATTTGAATACAAAAAAGAAGAGGGGAAAAAAGGACACGCTTGGCGGACGGATCGATTTACTTTTATACGCTTTCCAACCGACTTGTTTTTATAAGTCTAGTCGAACAACCGTTGTACGCCATGCGTACACCTTCGTGTTCAACAGCTCCGACGTCCACAAAATCCAGAATGCTTAAAAGAAGGTCATGGGGTACGCGATCAAGGGCCTTTTCCAGGTCAACCTGGAGCATTGCGACGTGAGTACGCATTGCATCGCAACACTCTAAAACACTACGCGCTTTATGAATATTTGTGAAAATCGTCCTGCCTTTTATGCCGAATGTTTTATGCGGTACCACTCTCTCTGCTATTACTGATTGCAGCCTGCCTGCCAATCCCTTCATTAAAATTTTATAGTCGACATTTGTCCGACTGATCGGACGACAAGCGGTGACTTGCCGTAAGTTCACAGCGTCTTCTGTGTTGGGGATTAACACCGTATGGGACAACATAAAGAAAGGCGGTAAAATCTTGAACACATAAGCTTCGTTAAACACGTGGGATAAATACGGAGAGAGCTCTCGTTTCAGAGCCTTATATAAAAGAGGCGCTAAGGTCGTCCGGGCCTGCGGAATTTCCCGGGTTTACGGCGTCTATTGCAACAATACCCGCGGACAAATTCTCACCGGAAAAAGTCCCCGGACAAAATGTCCCCGGAAAAGAAGGCCCCAGGTGGAAAGTAAGAAAACAATGTTACAAAGGATTTTCTATCTCTGGGTTTCCCTTTTCCTCATAGCCTTCGGGCTGTCCTTTCGTATGCCCTGAAGAAAAAAGGCGCCATGTGGCAAGTACAAAAAAACGGCCTCAACAAATAAGACAATATACGATTCCGCGAGGTACACTCGACACTGTTAGCGCGGGCACGACATCGGCGTATTTTCACATTTTACTTAGAAAGGGTATTAGTGGGAACGAAATTTTACCGTCTGCATTATATCCCCAAATCAGCACTTTCAGTACCTATAATAGCTTTCATGACAAATAACCTTTTGTTTCTATAAGAAAAAGATTAAAAAAAAAAAACTAGCGACCGTTTGTTTGTGCTAAGTGTCGCGCTTTTTACCTATTTGGAAATGGTACACAAGTACCTCTCAAATTTCCCCAAACACAAGAATTTGGTTTGGCTAGAAGTGTAATAAATGTTTATTTCACAATAAAAAAAAACAAAAACAGTTGCGATGCAAGGTTACAAAATCAGAAATTACATGACACACTCTAGATTCATAACAAAAGTCAAGAGCGGATCATACGGAAGTGGAAAAAAGTCTCTTTGGGGACATTATTTCCAACTTTCCACCTGGGGACTTCTTTTCTGGAGACAATTTCCGGAGATTTTTTTTCTGGGAATTGTCTTCCGGGGACGTTTTTTCTGGGGACATTTCTTCCAGAACCCGAAAAGCGCAGACTCATCTTTTTTTTTTTTTTTTCAGCGTGTGTTACACTGGCCGAGGTTGAGCAGTTTCGCGTGGCTCGTGGAGAGCCGTAATGCGCATGCGCGAGGAGCAGTGACGTCACACGGCGCACAGCTGGCGGAAACAAAAAGTCAAATTTGGGGGTTTTACGTGCCAAACCAACGACGGGCATCTGGCACGCCCCAGCGGAGGACTGAGGACTAATTTGGACCACCTGGAGATCTTTTGACCTGCAACCGAAAGCTCGGTTGCACGGCGCCTCCTCCGCAATAAGCCTCCGTTGATTGCGGGCACCTCGGCCGGGATTCGAACCCGCCACATTGGGATCCGTAGGCCAGCGCTCTCGCCTCGGAGCCACCGAGGCGGCTGCACTGCTGGCGCGCCGGAGCTGCTGCCGCCGCGCGCTCCGCCGCCGCCGCGCGCGACTCGGCGGTCTGCGCATTCCAGAGGAGTGACGTCATAGCCGCAGCAGACGCACTACCGCCGCCGCGGGCCCAGCTGTGCGCCTCCGTTGCGCAGTAGCAAAGTCTGACGCTGCACCGGAGCCGCTTGATAGCGCCTCTCATTTTGTGCGCACGCGCAGAGGTATCAGTGGGGGAATACATATAGCGGGGCGTTTGCCAGTGTGGTATAGCCATGGAGAAGAGCGAAATTGCCGCTCAGCGGCACAAAAGAGCAGAGAACCTTTACTCATCGAATCCCGAAGTAGTCACATAATGCGTATACCGTGTGTGTGTCATTGAAGCAGCAGTAAGCATGATAATCAAGTTAATGCTAGACAACCAGGAAAGCTAAGAATAACCATCTGAACCTAAGATCACGCTACGTATATCCTGGCACAGCCGAGCTAAGCCACTGTAATTTTTTTTATTGCTCGTCACTGTTCCGTTCCTCTCTAGCTCAGTTATATCGTTACGCCGAGCGTAGCTTTTCTCGAGGCTCAGTGCGCATTTAGTTGGCGCTTCGCCCGTTGCCCATCTTTCTGCCCTTGCTCCCACAATTTCCCCGCGGTATCTTTCCCTATCTAAAGCCTTCCGTTTATTTTTTTAAAGACGAAAAGCCATCCTTGAATGCATTAGGCATTCTACATTCTAGGAACACTCTAAAAAAAAGGTGTAGTGGGTACACCCACAGGGGGTGTAAGTGCTGCCACATATACTACACCCATAAAGGTGTACAAGTACACCTCTAGACTAGGTGCATACATACACCCTTTTTCAGGGTGCATATGTGCACCCTTTTAGACACCTTCAGCATTCGGGGGTGCACAGATACACCCCATATTGGGGTGTGTCACTACTCCTTTCTTACACCCTCTCTGTCGTTTCAGTGTGCAGGTACACCCCAATTTAAGGTGTACAAGTATTCCCTTCTCTACACCCACGCAACTCTTTGGGAGTAAAGATACACCCACCAACAGGGTTTACTATTGCACCATTGTTTACACCCACCCCGCTCATAGGGAACAGAGATACACCCGCCAACAGGGTTTACTATTACACCGTTTTCTACAGCCACCCCGCTCATAGGGAACATAGATACACCTCATTCAATGGTGTATCATTACACCTCTTTGTGCACCCACCTCAAGGAAACCTGTAAAAAATGTACGCGCCCAGGTGGTTGCAAAAAGGCAGGTAAACAGACACAAAGGATTGTTTTCAAATCTCCTAGAAGTTTATTAGACAGCATAGTCCGTAAACAAGTACAAACGTGCATGCAATATATGAAGATGTACAACGAAGCTGTTACACAACTGAGAAGATTACTTAGCAAACAAGAACCGGGTTGATTCTTAGGTAGTGTCTATTCTCCCAGCAACCGGCACAATTATTTACCCGAAATTCTGCCGGCAGTCGCCACTCATTAGTGATACAACCACTTCATCGAACGACGTTTCATCGACACGCGATGTTTCATAGACAGCTTAGATTAGCTTTCCTATATTAGTTTCTCTTTTTTTTTTGTAATGAGCCGCCCTACACTATATGCGCGAAGTGACATGTACGGGTGGCACAGGTGGGGTAAATTTTTTGTAATGAGCCGCCGCCGACTGTCGCCACGAAGCGACGTGAACGGGTGGGTTGGGTCGGTGAGCACGCGCCTCAGAGACACACGCGCGACGGAATGTTCCTTCAGCGTACAGTTCACGTAACGAGTGACGATGAAACGTTAGCGTCGACGAAACGTGTCTACAAAACGTGTGTCAACGAAAAGTTGTCCATGAAACGCGTTTTCACAAAACGCCGAGAGAATAAGAAAGTCAGTATTCTACCTGCAGTTATCACCTGATTGTAGGCGGCTAATGGCAGGCGACTGCCGATAGAATTTCGGGGAAAGTGTTCTCCTGGCTGCTAGGAAATAGACACTGCCTAATTTTAGAGGTAACCCGGAACGGAAGGGTCAATTGCTGCAAAGGAGTAGGTAGGTAGCAGCGCACTTACGATGAAAATACCGGACTTAAAATATGTAATCCGAAATGTCAACACGGGCTCACTGCAGAACCACCACACAAACACAAAAACGAAAAGAAAGGGGTCTTCGAAGATTCAACACAATCTGGCAGAAGCAGTAATTTGCCAAACCGAACACTAAACGCATCACAGGAATTCCTTGGGCTTTTTTGAAGAAATCGCTTGTTGCCGATGTACGCGTAGGACTTTTCAAATACTGGAAGCCTTGGTGCACTCGAATACGTTGTCGCGGACGAAATCTCCGGCAGCCCCGCCGGTCGCAGCACAGCGCACAAGAAACTAGGCCGGGAATCAGACATTCCGGGATCGGAAAGATCTACCTGCCATTACCCGCGCCCAGTCAGCGGAGTAACGCGATAAAAAAAGCCCCCGGTTCATTGGTCCGGCGACTGCGCAGCTTCTTCCACGCTTTTAGCTTAGGGAGAGAAAGAAACGAGGAGTATACGTGTCACAGTCGCCCCCGCCTGGAGGTTAGAGGCGCGATTCCCCCTTGACGGTTTGCCCGTCGGCCCTCTACAACAACTGTGGATAACATTTCTTTTTGTTGAGGCCGGTCAGCCCGCGCGGTTGGCGCGTGTGCCCAAGTCGGGGAAGAACGGAATGAGCTCAGGCGGACACATAGAGTTTGAACAATGAACAATATATTTACGTAAAAGCAAAATAGAATTTTAAATTCCAAGGTTTGGCACAAAGGCAAACAACACACAACAAAAACAAAACCCCAAAGCTCCACACGGAGATTCAACCAAAAGAAACAACAAGGAAAACGGTTGGCGTGCTACAGCAATACAAAATAAAGACAATGAAATCAAGCAACAAAACCACGGACGGAGAGCAAGTAAAATTAAAACGTCCGCAAAAGTGAAGTCCGAAGTGTACGGACGGGTCTCACTCAAATTTGGTGTCGAAGGGGATCGTCGGGCTCTCGGCGGTGGTGAGCTGGCAGGAAGACGGCGGCGGTGACGATGAAGAAGACTCATCTTGCCTCCTTGAAGACCCAAAAAGCTCTCTCCCGAAACTATGCGCTCCCCACGAAAACCGTCCCAACCGTCCCTCTCCACAGCGACGTATTTCCCGCCTTTGTCGGCGCCGAAGGCACCCGCGAGGGAAAAAAAAAAGAAGAAACAAACAAAACCGGCTTTGGTTTTCCCGTTTGTGGTCGCCGCAACGCGAGGCGGTCCACCGAAAAGGCAGATTGTCGAAGGGGCACGGCGAGCAGCACAAAAACACAAAGAAAAAGATCGCGGGAGAGTCGGCCGGCGCCAGAGTTTGTGACAATACGAAAATAGCAGCTCCTTCAAGGCCAAAAGAGGCTGTCCTTGCAAAGCCTTATCTTCAGGTTTATCCCAACAATGAACCCAACGAGAGGTTTGTCCCTTATATCCTCTTGAAAATTCGACCCAAAGTTAATAGTGCAGTGGATGCTATCCGTGGGCTTGGCCTTCAGGCAGGTGCCGTGCTCTGCTTATCTCTAGCTTGGAGAGTGTACTCACGTGATCCTACCCGGAGACTCGGGCCACCTGTCACACACTAACCCAAAATTTGTCATATGGTTCTTTCTAGTTGGGTTTCTTGGAAAATTTGGTTGACCGTGCCAAATCCGTACAAGGTCACCAAGGTTGATCGCGGGCGAAGATTCTGTAACAGGTGCTGCAGTTCCGGGTTTCAGTCCGAAGGTCGGACATTCGGAACGAAACTAGAAGTAGTAGAAAACAAAGAAACATCGCAAAGAACCTAAGCCATACATAGAAAGAAAGAAAAAAACGAACAAAAAGAGTTTGTCTAAAAGTATCGCCAGGTCGTCATTGTTTGCTTTGTTGTTGTACGCGTGTCATCCGATTCGCCCAGATTCAGGAATTTTGAAGCTGCTTTTCTTTTTTCGGATGGCGGATGTCCCAGGGTATAAAAGAAACGTCATTTTTGCATGGGATCTTACTCTCGCTTTTGAAATGGAGTTAATCACAACAGAGAGGGGTGGCGCTATGCTGCTCCACGACGGACATTCTTACACTCGTATTAAGTCTAACGAATCGACGCTCTACTGGGCCTGCCGGCAAAGGACACTTTGTAAAACTAAAGTTGTAACTGACCTGGCCATAACTCGTATACTATCCTACTCGAGCGACCACACGCACGCCGGTGACCCAAGCGAGCTAAGTGTTCTCAGAGTACGTCATGAGATGAAGCTAAGAGCAGGTAAGTTGCGAAAGGTTCTTTTTATATTCCCAGTTTTGCATAACGAGAACCAATTTTTATATGTGCTTCTTGTTTACAGTGGAAGGACGCCTAGCACCACACCAGATACTTTTGGATGCAGCCTCCTCCGTAACGGACGACACTGCCTCGCAGATTCCTGCTGCATCCACACTACGGCGCACGATTCGGAAACAGAGGCAGCGTGCGAATTTCGTGTACAGTGTACCGTCCTGCAGGGCAGACATTCGAATGCCCGCAGAGTTTAAGTTAAAGTGCTTTGCTGCGTTATGTATTTGATTTCGTAATAACTGTTCCAACTTCATGCAGGTCACAGCCAAAGGAGATTCGTCTCTCCTGCACGACAGCGGCGATGGCGACAGCGAGAGACTTCTCATCTTTGCAACTGAGCGCAACCTGAGCTATTTGGCCCGGGCAACCACCTGGTTCGCAGACGGAACCTTCAAGGTCAACCCTGAGCAGTTCTACCAGCTTTACACTGTGCATGCAGTCGTCAAAGGTGTAGTAGTGCCTTGGTTTACGGCTTGCTGCCCAACAAATCAGAAACTACCTACAGAAGGTAAGCACTAAAAGTTACAAAAACGGATCCCTCGGTGTGCCATTATTGTGATTTTGTCTACATAATTGTTTCTTTTATTTGTAATACTGACCACACAGAATTGTTATTATTATTTTTGTTCAAGGTTCTTCGATGTGCTGCTGAGCCGCGTTGGGACCCACTGCGTTGAGGTGGTCTACACTGACTTCGAGATCGCTGCCATCAACGCCATAAAAGCCGTGGCCCCCAGCGCAAGGATTCGGGGATGCTTCTTACATTTATCCCAGTCGGTATACAGGAAGGTGTGCTCTAGCGGTCTTCAGAGTCGATACAATGCGGATGAAGAGTTTGCTGTTAAAGTATGGAAAATTATTTCGTTCTTTTTTTTTCTGTTCTTTTGTTTTAATATAAACTGCGTTTCAGACAAAAAAAAAATATATTTTACTTCCTGTGCACTTTCAGATGAGAATGCTGCCTGCATTGGCCTTCTTGCCAATTTCCGACATGCCAGAGGCATTCCAGGACTTGGTTGAGGTTTTCCCCTCGGAGGCTGCACACGTGGCGGACTACTTTGAGGATGTCTACATCGGCAGGCCCCGTCGGAACGGCATGTCTACAGCCATCTTCCTTCCGACAGTTTTGTCAGTGAGGGAATCGACATTGGCGGAAATGCCAAGAACAAATAACAGCATCGAGGCTTGGCACCGAGGACTGGAGGTATTAATCTAATATCTCCTAAGTTGTTTGTAGCAACAAACGCGAATTACATTATTTCGTTGGATGGGCGGTGCAGTTGGTGTTTCAACGTAAAATAACTAAACTTTTCTAAGTACTAATTGGGGGCGCAAACTTAAAATATATTGTAACGAAATTACAAAAAAAAATTAAAATTCCTTATCATCACCACTGCTCGGGTATGAAGAGAGAGAGAGAGAGAAAGAGATGAATCAAGACTGCTCCGGGATTTCTCCAAAATATGATGACGGCATACATGACCGCGCTTTATCTGTTCCGTCACCCATATATGTTGTTCTATGTAAATATATGCTTCATAGTAAAGCTGTGTTCGTGCTTTCTGCGGTTAGGCACGTACTCAGTGAGACTATGCAGTAATAACAGTTTGCGCGTGTTTTTCTTTTTCTTTCTTTAAGAGCAATGTGGGCTGTAGCTCCCCCAACATCTGGGCCTTTCTGGGATGTCTCAAGAGGGAGCAGTCCTTGACGGAAATGAAACTCGCTCAAGCTGAGGGCGGCACTACGTCTTCAAGGGTGTCGAAAAAGCACGCTGACTGCAACAAGCGCCTTCAGATTGTCGTCAGCCGCTACGACAGTCGCAACCGTCTGGAAACGTTGAGGGCAGCAGCCCGAAATATTGCGTTTTAAAATGCTAATTGCTCGACCAATAAACATTTTGTTTTCAAGTGTAATCATGACGCACGTGGTAGTCACTTGTTAATTAGGTAATGACTTTCATTGCATCCAACTGCGGCAGCACCTGTTATACGTCAGCAATGATGGGCACCAGCCCGGTGTAAATGAATATGAGCGTAGTCGGTTTCGCCACTCACTGTATATCAAAGGTCTTGCATTATAGTCTGAATTCCAACAAATAAATAAACTTTGAACTTTAGTTTCAGTGCCTTTTTTAAAATTTCATATGACGAATTCTCCTGTGACGAGTTCCCCTATGACGAATTATCCTATGTGACCAATTGCCCTATTACCAGTTGGCCTATGACGAATCGGCATGTTACGAACGGGCCTACACCCGCTACATCATGTTGAATCTTCTTGGACACCTTCCTTCTGGTTACACCTTTCAAGTCCCGTCTCGTCAAAGTAAGTGCGCTGCAACCTACTTCGCGACAATTGATCGTTTTCCTAAAAGATACTTTTTCAGATTACCTCTAGAATTAGGCCGTGTCTATCTCCCATGGCAGCCGGGAGAATAATTTTTCCGAAATTTTATAATCGTGTCTTTTCGACCGAAACTAGGGGTTATTCTTATACTTTAGTGCTTTTGAAGCGCCGTAGGAATATGTTTTGTGTGTGTTTTAGTTCGTTTTTGTCGCTATCGGACTCGTTCACCGTGGCCGCGTTTCTTGCTCGGCTCCATGCAGCGCTCTGTGTCGCGCGCCGTGCCCACGGCGGTAGCTCTTGCAAGAACAGATTTTTCTACTTTGGTGCTCTTGTAGCACGGTGTGATTACTCTTTGTTTTGTTTTGCTAGTTTCTTTATTGCTTTTTTTAGCGGATTTTCTGCACTAGGGCCGTGTAACCGTGTTGCTCCATCGCCTCCATGTCGTACGTCGTGCCTTTGGTGTTCGTTCTTGTGCAGAAACATACCGTGCGGCTCACCGAGTGCGCAGCTTATGAAGAATGCGGCGCATTTTTCATTAGCCCAAGCGATTTAAAAACCGTATGTACGTGATTTGGCGAGCGGCGAGACGAACGACGGCGACCCCCTTCGCTGCCGCTCGGTCACTCGCGCGACGGGGCAAACCGCATGAAAGCGACGGGAGCAAGCGACCAAGGCAATGGACGCTAAGTTTTCTAGAAATCCCAAGACCGAGCTACGCGACAGGCGACAGTGGAGGGTGAACCGCGTGTAAGCGATTTAGCTAGCGACGGCGACAGCGACGGGAGTCGGCGACGAGCGACGGAGATTTCTCACGGTCGCACGTCGCGTCGCTTGGTTTTTGGATTTCTAGAAAACGTCGCTTAACGCCTTGGTCGCTTGCTCCCGTCCCTTTTATGCGGTTTGCCTCGTCGCGCGAGTGACCGAGCGACAGCGCAGCGGGTCTTCGTCGCTTGTCTTGTCCCGTCGCTCGCTAAATTGCTTCCATGCGGTTCAGCCTTTACACACGGTACTCGGCGGCAACAAGGAAAACGGCCAGCCCCCGAGATCAAATTTTCTTTTCTCTTCTGTTCAACGAAGCTTCTTCAACAGTATGAAATTAGCACACACTAGCAACGGACGACCGCGTATCCAAGCCAGTCAAACCGCGACATCGGAAGTGGCGGATCGACGGTGGCGCTTCCTGGCAAAATTGAACCTGCAGGCTCAGTGAATACCGTCTATTCTTGCAGTTTTGTTTTAAAAGAAGCCGTGAAAGCTACACTTATGCGGTTTGTGCGAGTGAGTTGTACGCCCAGGGGGACATTATGTGGTTTGCTAATCTTTGCGATAATTCGGCTGATTTTTTTTAAAATTCACTAATTAACTTTTTATTAGTGAAAATAGACATGTGGTTTCAATTAGAAACTTGCTGAGCGTCGTCCAAAACTCGTAAATCAGTAATTTTTAGAAAGACTTTGAGCGCGTGTGAAGCGCAGTAGTGCGCTGAAGTTGCCACTCGTGGAGCAGGTACAAGGCTTGGGCTACATAAGAGACGGAAAAATTGCGCGGGCGCCTTACCGAAACTGCTAGCCTTGTACATGCTCCACGAGTGGTAACTTTAGTGCACTACTAGGCTTCTCACGCGCTGAAAGTCTTTCTGAAAATGACTGATTTAGGAATTTTGGACGACGTTCAGCAAGTTTCTAAATAGAACAATATGTCTATTTTCACTAATTTCAAAATTAAGTAGTGAATTTCAAATCATTAGCCGACTTATTGCAAAGATTAGCCACCCACATAATGTCCCCCTAGGCGTATAACTCACTCGCACAAACCCAGTGTAGCTTTCATGGCTTTTTTAAAAACAAATCTACAATAATAAATAGAAACACCCTGTATATCAAGGTTGCCTTACCTGATTGGGACATATCTTCCCTGATATGGGAGGCAGATATACCCCTATCTAACAGACCCTGATATGGATATATAAAAAATTTGGCAGATCTGGCTTGATAAGGCTTATATAAACTGACCCTTACGAAAATGGCATATCTGGACTTATATAAAAAAAATAGATATGGTTATATAAAAAATTGGGCAGATCTGGCCATATCAAGTAAATCAGTTTATATAAGCCTTATCAAGCCAGATCTGCCCAATTTTTTATATATCCATATCAGGGTCTGTTAGATAGGGGTGTATCTGCCTCCCATATCAGGGCAGATATGTCCCAATCAAGTAAGGCAACCCTGATATTCAGGTTTTTTTTTTTTATTCTTGTAGATTTGTTTTTAAAAAAAAAGCCATGAAAGCTACACTCATGCGGTTTGTGCGAGTGAGTGCCCAGCGGATGGCAGATCTTTGCAATAAGTCGGGTAATGATTTCAAATTCACTACTTAATTTTGAAATTAGAGAAAATAGACATATGGTTCCAATTAGAAACTTGCTGAACGTCGTCCAAAATCGCTAAATCAGTCATTTTCAAAAAGACTTTCAGCGCGTGAGAGAGTTGCCACTCGTGGAGCAGGTAAGGATAGCGGTTTCGGTCAGGCACCCGCGCAATTTTTCCGTCTCTTATCTAGCCACAGCGGTCCACGAGTGGTAACTTCAGCGCACAACTGCGCTTCGCACGCGCTCAAAGTCTTTCTAAAAATTACTGATTTATGGGTTTTGAACGACGCTCAGCAAGTTTCTAATTGAAACCATATGTCTATTTCCACTAATTAAAAGTAAATTAGTGAATTTTAATTAATACGTCGACTTATCGCAAAGATTAGCAAACTGTACAATGTCCCCCTGGGCGTATAACTCACTCGCACAGACCGCATAAGTGTAGTTCTCACGGCTTCTTTTAAAACAAATCTGCAAGAATAAAAAAAAACAAAAAACACCTGGTATTCAGGCATTGCACGTACGTCACATCATGACGTCGAACACCGGTATCCATCATGCTGGTGGTTGACTCTTCGACCCTGCACAGCGAGAGCAATGGTAAATTGTGCTGCGCTCGGCTGTAGCAATGACCCGCTATCCCGACGATCGTCCGAACGTTTCGTCGGCATGAACCGCGAGACAGAATGTCCGTCAAGTTAGAGAAAGTACGAGCGGCAGGAGAGGGATACGTCCGCGGATTACCGAGTTTGCGGCACGCATCTCATAGCGGCAAGCAACTGCACTTTTCTACCGTTGTTTACGTTCGCGCACGCCTTTGCATCGGCTTTTGCCCATTAGTGGTGTAGATGCCCTTTGCCTTTCGTTACATAACGCCGTTTCCCCGCTTCGAGCGATTGTCGCGCCGCGAACCCGGCGATCGAGCGGCGGCGGCCCCGTGTGCAAGCTAGCCGAGACGCCGCCGTCAGGGGATTGGTTTGTGCCGCCTGCGAGACGGTAACCTTTGCAAGAAGCGAAAGTATGTAGGCAAGCCGGTTAGGAAACATCATAATATAAACCCTGAGTCAACGAGAGTTGTACGTTATTTGATTTATTCTTATCTCAGGGTTTAGATTATGACGGTAACCTAGCGTTGTTTACCAGTACTTCGCAAAATCGTAACAATCTTTCTCCAAGCGACTCGTAAAGCCGCTCGTCAAATTTTAGAACGCGCAATTAAGATTTTTTGTTGTTGTTGTTGTTCTTTTTGGCGACACGTCAAAACTTTGTCGGCAGGATATCGTAACTTTCTGCTCGTAGCGCAATCGCACCAATGCCGAAACATTCTGCACAATTATTCTCCCGGCTGCCAAGAGATAGACACGGCCTAATTCTAGAGGTAATCTGGAAGAGTACCTTTAGGAAAACGATCTATTGTCGCGAAGTAGGTTGCAGCGCACTTACGTTGACGAGACGAGACTTGAAAGGTAATCCGAGATAGATGTCGACACGGCCACGGCGGAATCACCACTCAAACACAAAAACGAGAAGGAAGGTGTCCGTGACGATTCAACACGATGTAGCACAAGCTGTCATTTGTAGAACCGAACATTCTTGGGCTTCTTTGAAGAAATCGCTTGCAGAAGCAGAAATCCGCAGCAGCCACACGGGGAAAAACACCAAACTAGAATTTTAGAACCGGGCCAACGCATTCTTTTTTTTTTTCTTTTTTTTTTCTGAAATTGCCAACGGCTAATGTGTCATCCGTGAAACCTCGTCACCACGCTTTCAGCTTAGGGAGAGAGAGAAAAGGAGAGAAAGAAAGGCCAAAACGGAAGTCCACAAACAAAAGCCTTATCTTATGGGGCATCAACGCGCGGGTTGTCACTTGTACCCAAGGTTGATAGTGCAGTGAATGCTATGCGTGGCCTTGGGCTCCAGGCAGGTGCCGTGTTCTGCTTCATCACCAGCTTCTAGACTGTAGTCACGTGACCCTAACCAGAGACACGATTGGCCTGAAACATGCATAGCGTCTACCCTGCTGTCAATACCGAGTGAACATACAGCTCTATGAAGACCAACTTTTGACCTTCCAAAGAAGCTGTCTATCTCGAAAGGGACCCAAAACGATGCGAGTTTGAAGATACAATGTTTTACGCCGTATAACCCACATCATAATATAAAATGAAGAAATAAGCGCGACCATTTTTTTTGCGCACAATGTCCACAAATAAATAAATAAATAAATATGTATATATATTTTTTACCAATAAATTTAAAATCATGTGTACACTGTTAGATTCGCGTTTTTAAATTTCAAATTTTTTTACGAAGAGTTGCACATAAATACACCACGGACAGCTCATCTTCCAACTTTCAACACACGATGAATCGCAGACGCTCGAGAGCGGATGGTTATACGAACGGTTTTTGAAACATGCTGCGTAGGGCGCGCGCAACGGCTTCGCAGGCGTTCGAAGGAAAAAGGATTCGGGACGACGAAGTAGCGTCTTGCATCTTCAGTAAGCTAACGGTTCATGTTTCCCCGCTCAATTTAGCGGGGAAACACGAACAAAATTAGTTTCACTGCTAGATTTAGCAGGAAAATGTTCGTCAAGTGACATAAGTACCAATTCAATTTCTCGCTAAATTTAGCGGGGCGGTTACTCGATGGCGAAGCCGAAACAGCTTGACTCGGATACGGGCGCCTAAGAGCTGCGATCTCAAATCCATTATTTGATTAACTCGCTTTCTGATCTTATAAGCACGTCGTCATAATGTCACACGTCAAACATACAAACAAATTTCATTTGTCTTTCAATCTTCAAATTGCGCAATTGGTTAATTGGTCCAATTACCTGAATAACTTCACTTTAACGATTTTAACAATAATTTGCCAACTATATGAGACTCATGCAATATAGATCAATAAACTAGTGTCTTGGCGAGTACACATGACTTACTTGCACGACCGAAACGGGCCCATATATCATTATCAGGGGCAAGATTTGCACGCGTATCTGGCGAGATATATCCGTATTTACGCACTTATACGGCCGCATCTAGCAGTATTTGCCCACTTATATGGCAATATCTGGGCGTATCTGCTCCCATATATAGCGGTATATTTCCCGATCTGACTACTTATATTATCATATCTGGGCGTATTTAAAATATATCAGGGACATATCTGACATTTTCGTACGGGGGTCTTTCTGAAAATGACTGATTTAGGGATTGTGGACGACGTTCAGCAAGTTTCTAAATTGAACAATATGTCTATTTTCACTAATTTCAAAATTAAGTAGTGAAGTTCAAATCATTAGCCGACTTATTGCAAAGATTAGCCACCCACATAATGTCCCCCTAGGCGTATAACTCACTCGCACAAACCCAGTGTAGCTTTCATGGCTTTTTTAAAAACAAATCTACAATAATAAATAGAAACGCCCTGTATATCAAGGTTGCCTTACCTGATTGGGACATATCTGCCCTGATATGGGAGGCAGATATACCCCTATCTAACAGATCCTGATATGGATATATAAAAAATTGGGCAGATCTGGCTTGATAAGGCTTTATAAACTGATTACTTGATATGGCCAGATCTGCCCAATTTTTTATATAACCATATCTATTTGTTTTTTATATAACTCCAGATATGCCATTTTCGTAAGGGCTAACACAGTACTGGTGTAAAAAATCAGAAAACACCAGCCTCTCTTCAGCCCAATTGGGAGTATAAACACAATGACTATTCAGTCATAAGACGAAAAAGAAAAGTCGCACAAAATAAAACGCCCCGAAGTACTAGTCATTACCTCGTCAATGGTCGCACCTAAACTTTGGCGCACTAGCAGCCAACACCCCGCCGACGCCCCAACCGCGTGACTAACGCACACGCTGTAACGCGCCGTAAAGGGTTGCACCATAAATTCGGTCTGGTCCTCACTCTCGACCTTGGTCTCCTGTACCGCAACTGATGTCGGCTTAGGCGACAGAGTTGCCTCTGCCTCCTGCGTTCAGAGAGCCCTCGGACGTGGAGGGTGGCAAATCGGACAGGACGTTCTAAGGAGACCATGGGTTAGTGAGGACCAGACCAAACGAAAACGGCGTTTACCAACACACGTCGGTGTCGCACAGAGCAGTCCAATGGCATGCCAGGTCACTGCGACAGTTTGTTGCGTTCCTTCGATGCCGCAGACCGCTGCTTGTCCTCTACGCCCTTCCAGCCGGCGACCATCTTCTATTTACGCTCCAGTTGGCGCTGTCGAAGTTCTTCACCGGTCGTTTCCGCGACGCCTTCGATCCGGCGCTTCGCTGAGCCTGCTTCAGCGTTCATTTCTGGCTCGGGGGAGACCTCGGCAGGAACCGGGGCTGCGCCAACCACGTCGCTCTCTTGTGAGGCCTCCGACTGGCGCTCGACTGCCGGGGCGTGGCGGGAGCCGCGGTGGCCGGCGGCTTCGGCGGCGAGGCGCTATCTTCCGCGGGGTCGGTACCAGGTGCGCCATCCGTCAAGCCAGGAATCGGGGCTGCGGATGGTGCCACTGTTTTCTCGGCTTCTTCCTCATCCATCCGGTCGTCGGCCTAGCCGTCGTTGATCCCTCGTCCCGCGGCTCGGGCATAGGAGCGGACACAGTCGTCCCGCTCGTGGCCGAAAGCGCTGCACTCGGGGCACCATGGGGGCCCTGCAGTGGCGACGGATGTGCCCCGTCCTGCGGCACGGTAAGCATATTAGGGCTCTTTCAGGCACGACGACCAACACGAAGCCGCTGCCGAATCTCAGCTGGTGAGGGAGGCGGTCAAGATTGACGCCATCCTGTAGCACCAGCCGCACTATCCAAGTCGTGGACTCGGCCCCCTCGAAGCCCGGCACCTTCCAGCGGTCGTATGCGACGTCCTTCACCTCGCCATACTCCAAGAAGACCTTTCGGATCATGTTGTTCGACACGTCGGACGACACCCAGTGCAACGTAATGCGCACGTCTTGCCTGGCGGGGTCGGTGACGAGGGTCGTGCATCCCTTCACCGCGAGCCGCCCTACTTCCACCAACTTGAGCTTGGCCGCGTCGGTCTTCAGGTTAAGCAGCCAGACGTGCGAGTACGCCCCTATGCTGGCCACTTCCCTGAGTACCTCAAGCTGGTCGAGCGGCTGCCGGAAATCCTTAATCCGGTACGGCCTTGCAGCAATGTCGCAGTGAAGGACAACTGCTTTCTTCATGGCATCCCCTGCTGGAAGCTGGGGCAGCAAAAACCTGTAATCACTTGAGCCGGCCAAAACAGTAACACCGCGGCCGGCGTGGGCCGTTATCTCCGTTCCTTGTGAGCTCATGATTCTGCTGCCTTTCGCTCTCGCTGCCGGAAGTACAGGGTGTCACCAATAAAATTTACAAAGTTTTTTTTCACCGCAAAAATAAACTAGGCATCGCCGAACGCCCATTCTCCGCCCAAAGGTAGCGCCAGAAATTGCAACCAGATGCCAAAGTTTCAACCCCATCCGATGCCTCATTCAAAAGTTATAAGTGATTTTCTGAAAATTGCAATGAGAAAATGGAGACCATTTTTGCCCGTTTTCGGTTTCTGGTGCCATAGAGCCCCATGTATTCAAAAACTCCGTCGGCCGCCATTTTCCCATTGAAATTTTCAGAATATCACTTAAAACTTTTGATTAAGTTATCGGATTGGGCTGAAACTTTGGCATCTGGTTGTGACCTCTAGCGCTACCTATGACCAGAGAATAAACGTTCGGCGATGCCTAGATTATTTT
The DNA here is from genome assembly GCA_013358835.2 of Ixodes persulcatus. Classification (NCBI taxonomy): domain Eukaryota; kingdom Metazoa; phylum Arthropoda; class Arachnida; order Ixodida; family Ixodidae; genus Ixodes; species Ixodes persulcatus. Next base: position 1,676,575 of record JABSTQ010010752.1, on the reverse strand, counting down.
GCGGTAAAAAAAAAAAAAAACACCTTTAATTTTTTTTTTCTTTGTGACACCCTGTAGAATGAATTGTTGGGCCGTCGGGAGCGCTGCCTACCTGCTGGGCACGCGGCAATATCATGTTTCGTTTTTCTTTTGTTTCTTAGTAAACAGTGACCTCTCTCGGTGATGTGGCCTATAACGATTACGTGTTAACACATCCATCGAGCCAGTGCATCCACCGAGCCATTACATCCATCGATGGATGTAATTATTATTATTTATTTATTTAAAAGTTCCCTCAGGGCCCGAAGGCATTACAGAGGGGAGCGGGTTACATCAGTGGAATTCAACAACATACAAGAAATAACAACCTATGCATGTAAAACAATATGTACATATTAGTGAAACGCTGAAATGTGAACATTGTTAAGGCAATTTTTGAAAGCAACGCTGTCGGATATTGATACCACAGACGCTGGAAGGTGGTTCCACAACACTGTGGTTCGGGGTATGAATGAATTATGAAAAGTTGTAGTGTTACATGACGGTACGCCCATCTTGTGTCGGTGATCGAAACGTGGTGATATGTAAAAAAGAGATGCTAATAACTTGTCACGCAAAGTACGATTGTGGTAGTAGATTTTGTGAAACAGGCACAAACGGAAAACTTCTCTACGCGATGCAAGATTAGGCAGGTTCAAACTTGATTTCATGGATGTTACGCTGGCAGTGCGGTGATAATTAGTAAGTATGAATCGGGCGGATCTATTTGAATTGCTTCAACTGCAGATGTTAATACGTCAGTACCTGGGTCCCAAATTGAAGAGGCATATTCTAGTTTAGTGCGGACAAGCGTTCTGTAGAGAAGTAGTTTAAGCGATAAGGGGGCTGCTGAAAAATTTCGTTTTATGAAACCCAGCATACGATTGGCGTTACTTGTTACGTATTGAATATGAGTTTCCCAGGACAGATTGGAATGAAATATGAACTCCCAAATATTTGTAGGTTGTTACTTGTTGTAAAGAAGTATGGTTCAGGTAATAACAAGAGACATCACTGTGAAGCCGAGAAACCCTCATTACCTTACATTTGTTAGTGTTAAGCTGCATACGCCATAAGTCACACCATTCAGATACACGGTCAAGGTCGCACTGAAGAGACGAAACATCGGATTTGTTAGTCACTTCACGATATATAACACAGTCGTCAGCAAACAAGCTAATTGAAGATAAAACACAGGAGGGTAAGTCATTGACATATATAAGGAAAAGAAGAGGACCCAGTACAGAACCCTGCGGCACCCCGGACGTCACAGAAGCTGAAGGAGACGACGTGTCATTCGCAAATACAAACTGAGACCGGTTAGATAGGAAGGCGTGAATCCAAGATAATGTACCGGAATAAATACTGAGTTTGCTTAGTTTATGAAGTAGTAGACTATGTGATACCTTATCAAATGCCTCGGCGAAATCGACGAAGCACGGTGGATATACTAGCTCGTTGGATGTGTTGACACGTGTATGGATGTAGCTGCTCGATGGATGTAGTTGCTCGTTGGATGTAGTTGTTCGATGGACGTAGTGGCTCGATGGATGTAATTGCTCATCCTTCCTGTTACGACGCCTAGCGTTCCATTACATCCATCGTGCTAGCGCACCCATAGAAGCCAAGGTGGCCACCATTGGGCTTTTTCGTTATTCACATTCTTCCGCGGAGAGCAAATTCGTCTGCTTCTTTTGCAAGGAATTGTGACGACGTCAGAACGCCGAGGTCTGACTAGTTCTGAATGAACGATAGTGGGCAGGTCCGCTATCGTTCATTCAGAACTAGTCAGAGCTCAGGGTTCTAAAGGCAGCATGCTTTGAGGTCGACCCGCTATTCTTCATTCAGAGTCAATCAAAGCTCGGCGTCTTTCTGACGTCACCGCAATCCCTACGCAAGAAGCAGACGACGTGCTCGCCGTATTGGTTCGGGAGCCACAGGGAACAAGCTGTAAGCCCCAGAACGTTAGTATATCAAAATCAAATTCTATAAGACATTCAGATTTTTTTTTCTCCAAGCGAAATAAAAGGTGCGATTCTGTGTACCGTCCTAATTCTATAATAAAGTTTCTATTTAGTTACTTTTGAGGGTGAAAAAAGTAGTAACTAAAGTTTGACCACTGTGAAAACAACGAGCCGACGATGCGTGTTCGACTTTGGAGACGCCAAGGGCCGCAGAAAGTGCATGACGCACAAAGCGTCCTTTTACTCGCTTTTGTACATTCAATTAGCGTATAACTATTCAAAATAATGTGATATGTATACAGCATAATTAATGAAAGAAATAAACCTGCGTGAGTGATGGATGTGATGGCACGTTTTTGGAGGAAGCTGCTCAATGGATGTGCTGGCGCGGTGGATGTAATGGCGCGATGGATGTAACGCCATGATGGATGTAATGGCACGCTGGATGAACTGGCCAAAAATGAATGTAATGGCACGATGGATGTGCTGGCACTATGGATGTACGGGCACGATGGATGTAATGGCATAAAATTGGACGTAATTGCTCGATGGACGTAATGGCACAATGGATACGTTGGCCCCAAGCCGCCTAATACGGGCTTGATGCTTTTTGGGGGTCAGGAGTCGTCGGGTTCGGAGACGGAGGTCACATTGTTGCTGTTCGTACTACTCAACTTCGAGGCAATGTCCTGTCTACATGTAAAAGTTGACAAAAAAAAATGCGTGCCCCACATTTTTACTTGTTTGCATTCTGCAAAACTGTGGATTCGCCTGCCTCTTCTCCATTTTTCTTAAAAAGTAAGCTATTTTTCTGGAACTAAACAAGAACACTTGGTTTTATACAATACGAACACACAAAAAGCGCACCATGAGCGGTGAGTAAAGTGCGGACGTGAGTTTTAAATATAAACACCGCAGTGCGAACAATGCCGAAAATATAAAATTTAAAATGTGCTATCAAATATTTCGTAAATGAGCTTTTCTCAGCATTTTTCGGTTTTGCGGTGAGCATTTCACCGGTGAGCTTCTTTCCGGTGAGCTTTTCTCCGCCGCCCGTTCTCCGGTGAGATTTCGTTCGCCGCTCAAAAGTAACAGCCGACCAAGGGCTCATCGCAGCCAAGACAGTGCAATCGACGAACACCATAATAAAAGATGTGCGGGTTCTTGTCTAATACGTTCGCCTCTATTTCTTAAAATACTGAATCAAGAGTGTGCTGGTTCGGGTCAAACAAAAATCTTCAGCGCGATACTTTCACAACTTTCAAATAGCAGCGTGTGACGTCTACTACCAAAAAGCTTGTTCTGTTTTTAGCTTCACCGAAGAAATTTTCGCAAAGTTTGTTTTATTACGGTAGAAATCAGCCTCCACAAGTTGATATGCAAAGCGAATGTCGAAATTAAAACAAAATCGACGAACTTACGTATGTTTCTTCCGCATTTAAAATATGCAAACGTTTTAAAGGCCTCTCTGCAGAATATTTGAAATCGTCAGATCAAATCACCTCTCCTACTTTGAACAGAAAGAAGTGGGAAGACATCATCGAGCCTTTGACGCTTCGGTAGCTTTTGTCTGCCTGCATTTGGTAACTGCAGGACTCACGCAAGGACCGCTTGAAGCGTAAAATCTTTCACCCCCCTTTTTGTGACCCAAAACGCCAAAAAAGTACGAAACATCCTCCCAATGACGCGCTCTGGCGATTTGAAGACTAATGACTCACACCCACCCGCAAAATATCTTCGCCGCCGAAAAAAAAAGGAAAAACAATTGCAGTGGTTTAGCTCGGCTATGCCATAATATACGTAGCGTGAGCTTAGGTTCAGCTGGTTATTCTTAGCTTTCCTGGTTGTCTAGGATTAGCTTGATTATCATGCTTACTGCTGCTTCAATGACACTCACACGGTATACGCATTATGTGACTACTTCGGGATCCGATGAGTTAAAGGGGCCCTCCAACAGTATTTGAGCGTCTACTTTTTTTTGCGGTTTCTCCACGCTAGTGGTCCCTGAAACCCAGTGGACAACGAAAGGGTTTAAAAATATTAGCGCATTATATTTTAATTTGACAACTCGGAAACACCTCCTCCGACGGTGGCGCCGCGTGGTGCCGAATGCGCGCGCATAACGGCGCTCCCTTTCACTATACGTCACATTCACTGGGTTTCGTGATTGGCGAGAGCCGTCCCAGAAATTTTGAAGCGGAATAAAGTATATCACACGTTAACCGTCATTATTTCTCTAAAAAGTCGTTTTTATAGAGCTAATAAAGTTGCAAATTAAAGTTCAAAAAGGGCGAAAACAACGCCTCGTCGCTCATGCGCGCCTCCCAGCGGCGGAGTACCTCCTACTCGCCGAGGTGGCTCCGGTGGCGGAGTTGCGGGAGACGAGCCTTCCGCGTCGGGGCGCTTGCGTGGTGTGTCCTCGTACGGCGCGACGCCCAGCTCCGCACTCCTTTGTTAGAATTCGGCGCTCAAAATCCGATAAGCCCGGTAAATTAATCGATGATGGCAACCCGATTCCAAAGCTACGATGGTTGCAGCGAGGCCTAATGGCCGACCGGGCCGACGGGCTATCAACCAAACTCGCGTCCAATTGGCCAACGGCTTTGCTCCAATCGCTAAACTGTTTCATTTTACGTCATGAAGCGCAATGTTTTGCTTATTTAAAGTTTTTTTCTGCAATATTTAATGTGCTAATAACTCACAAAATATTGCGAATTTCTGTAATATTTTTTTCCCTCGGTGTTCCTGCTTTCATGGAGCTCCGTTTCAGCGCGAACTTCAAACCAGTCAAAAAATTGTTGGTGGGCCCCTTTAAGCTTCTCCGCTTCTTCTGCGCCGCTGAGCAGCAATTTCGCTTTCCTTCTCCATGGCTATACCACACTGGCAAACGCCCCGCTATATGTATTCCCCACTGATACCTCTGCGCATGCGCACAAAATGAGAGGCGCTATCAAGCGGCTCCGGTGCAGCGTCAGACTTGGCTACTGTGCAACGGAGGCGCACAGCTGGGCACGCGGCGGCGCCAGTGCGTCTGCCGCGGCTATGACGTCACTCCACTGAAATGCGCAGACCGCCGAGGCGCGCGCGGCGGCGGCTCCGGCGCGCCAGCTGTGCAGCCGCCTCGGTGGCTCCGAGGCGCGAGCGCTGGCCTACTAGCGTGGCGGGTTCGAATCCCGGCCGAAGTGCCCGCAATCTGACGGAGGCTTATTGCGCAGGAGGCGCCTTTTAACCGAGCTTTCGGTTGTACGTCAAAATACCCTAGGTGGTCCAAATTAATCCTCAGTCCTCCGCTGGGGCGTGCCAGATGCCCGTCGTTGGTTTGGCACGTAAAACCCCCAAATTTGACTTTCTTGTGCCAGCTGTGCGCCGTGTGACGTCACTGCTCCTCGCGGTTTCGCAGCACGGCTCTCCAGGAGCCACGCGAAACTGCTCAACCTCGGCCAGTGTAGCTCACGCTACAAAACAAGAAACCTTTCACTCGCATTTGTGCGACCCCCAAACATCAACAAAGAACGGAACATGCGATAACCCGCAAAACACCTTCGCTCGCAAAAAAAAAAAAAAAAAAAAGAACTGCTTTGAGAGGCACTTTCCCTCGAAATCCCAACCGTCAATCCGACGATCTTGAAGATGCAAGTAGTCCCGGGGCGCAATAACGCATTGGCCAATTTCAAGAAGTAGTATTAGCGACACGCTCATAGATGGCGCCAGCTGACAGCTGGATTTCTGACATTTTGATGGGCCACAAACTTAGTTAAAATATAACACAATGCGAATATCTGGCAAAAAGATCTTATAAGAGATATATAAAAAAAGTTTGGTATTCAATAATGTGGCGCCTGAATTTGTATTTAGGCCCTGGTTTGCATTTAAATGCTCATGAAGAATGGAACGAAAAAAAGGGATTTTTCACGCAAGTTTAAGTTCCCACAAAACTTGAAAGTATAAAACAGCGAGGACGAGGACGGGAACAGGACAACTTTCATTTAGCAACAACATAGAATGGTACAACGATAAAACCGCCCCCAAAGGTTTTAACGTTCTCAGGTTCTCAAAAAGGGAACGGACATAATTGTTATAAGGGAAAGGGAATTTACTGTAAATATAAACGCTTAAAAAGCGCTGGCGTCACGACGAGGTATCACTAATCTAGTTATCTCTGATTACTTAGAATTCGACCTTTGTCTTTGTCAATGATAATGAAGGTGCAGAAATGTTGTTGTTTACAGTCCCCATGGCAAATGATTCAATGATTTCTTTCCCAAATCTGTTGTGTCCGAATAGTATTCTAGCATCAGGGAAATGAGTAGTACAGTCATCGCACGTGAGGCTGTGAACGACAATTGGGTGATACGACTTATTTGAAGCCTTTGATGCTTCCAAGGTTTGTTCTCTGAGTCGATGGTTGACGCATCTCCCAGTCTGTCCAATGTACTGACTGCCACAGCTTCGTGGAATTGAATAAACCTTTCTTTCTTCGCATTCTACGAACTTTTTTTGCATGCTTTAAATTGCACACTCTCGGACTGTCGCTCCCATTAACCTTTTTACACGTCTGTTTAAGGCGCATACGACAGAAAAAAAACAACACTTTTGTCGAACTTGGACGCGAGAGATCTTAAACGGTGCACGGAATTGGCATGTAGAGAATCACAGCAAAACGACCTTTCTTTTTGGAAACAGCTTGCGGAAGTTGTGGTTTGAGAATGAACCTCTCGAGGGTGGAACGAAGTAGGTCAGCAGGAAAGCCTGCTTTTTCTAACTTCTGCTGCTGGAACTTGAGGCGACTTTCGGAGAAATGCGTGCACGACTTGGAGAATGAGGACTTGAAAAGTGAGCTTACTATGCCATGCTTAACAGACTTGGAGTGAGCACTGGTGAAAGGGAGGACTGGCTTCTCCGACCTCTGCTGGAAGGCCCAACAAAGACCTGAGGATTGAGGATGTAATCGTAAATCCAGGAATTGTAATCCTTCCACTGAAGGATTTTCCCGGGTAAAAGTTAGTCCCGCCGCACAGTCTTTGAAAACTTCAAAGATGCTGTCAGCGGACACAGCGTCTAGATAACTGACCAAGTAATCATCAACAAACCTAAACACTAGGCAACCCTGCAAGGACTTGTCCAACTGATCGTTGATGGGTCTGTCAACAAAAACAAAAAATATTTCACTAAGGACAGGTGCAAGGCAAGAGCCTATACAAACTCCCTTCTTTTGCCTGTAAATAGTTCCTTTGTATTCTACTAAAGTGGACTGAAAGTAAATATTTATCGGGTCGATGAAGCCCTCAACCGAAACACCGGAAGAATTTTGAAAGTCGCAAATTCCGTGTTAATGAATCGCATTAGTCACAGAATCTAAGATGAGTTTTGTTCTAGGCTGTAATACATATCTTCAAGGTAGAAAGACATAATTGAGTGCGGAATGGAATGAAAATGAAGCGAAGTGTTGTTTTTTCCTGTCGTATGCGCCTTAAACAAATGTGTAAAAAGGTTAATGGAAGCGACGGCCCTAGAGGGTGCAATGTAAAGCATTCCAAAAAGTTTGTAGAATGCGAAGAAAGAAAGGTTTATTCAATTCCACTAAGCTGTGGCAGTCAGTAAATTGAACAGACTGGGAGGTGCGTCAACCATCGACTCAGAGAACACAACTTGGAAGCATCAAAGGCTTCAGATGAGTCGTATCACCCAATTGTCGTTCACAGCCGCACGTGCGATGGCTGTACTCCTCATTTCTCTTATACTAGAATACTGGGCGGGCAAAACGACAGATTGGGGAGAGAAATCATTGAATCATTTGCAATGGGGACTGTAAGCAACAACATTTCTCCACCTTCAATATCATTGACAAAGACCCAACCCCCCTCCCCAAAACGCATATTATTACTACTACAACAGAGGTCGAATTCCTAACACCAGAGATGACTAGACTACTGACACCTCGTCGTGACGCTAGAGCTTTTTAAACTTTTATATTTATAGTACATTTCCCTTTGGGACTGTAAACAACCATATTTCTGCACCTTCATTGTCATTGACAATGACAAAAGGACAGATTTGTAAGTAATCAGAGATAACTAGATTAGTGATACCTCGTCGTGACGCGAGCGTTTTTTAAACTTTTATATTTACAGCAAATTCCCTTTCCTTTATAACTATTACCTCCTTTCTCTCTCTGAGAACGTTGAAACTTTTGGGGGTGGTTTTATTGTTGTGCCATTCTATGTTGCTAAATGAGAGATGTCCTGTTCCCGTCCTCACCCTCGCCGTTTTATACTCTCAAATTTTGTATCTATTAATCAACACGGTCGTTTTCAGTTATTATATAAGTTCCCGTAAAACAATTTTAAGATTTATATCGGAAAATGTAGCGCCACAATATTACTCAGTTTTTTTTTTTTTATTATCTTTCTAATAAAACCATTCCCAATTCAATCCGTTCGGTGGTTGCTGAGAAAAAAATGTCAAGCATTTGCCATTGTAATGCATAGGGCTTGGGAGCTGCGGTATCCTCCTAAAGGGATACTTTAATGAAATTTGAAATATACCCGTCGTGTTCACAAATACGCCGAATATGATCCACAATATCCGTAAATGGCAATCGCATGTTTGTAAGGGTAAAAGAGAAAAAAATGCACTCCCCCTCTCACCCCGCATGTCGTCCGCTCCGCCGAGTGGGCTGTAGCTAGCGTCCGGCTGGCGTGCAAACTGTATTTAAAATCGCGTCATTTTGGAACTTTTAAGCACAGATGCGCAGATTTTGGTATGCCAGTTGTCGTGTAATACTATGCTAGATAAAAAGACTCACAGGGTCTAATTGCGCTGTTACCTACGTGCAAATAAAAAACAAATAATATGGAAAACTGTGTCAGATTGGCCGGTCTCTCTGGCGAAAAGTAAATCCGGTTGCTGTACCTTTTTTGCTCTACAAAGTTCGTACTGGTGTAGGCCTTTAGCGACCATGAGTGGAAGTCTGAAATAATAAATAAAAACGTGCTCTCCTGCCGCAATACACGCAGTAGTTGAGGGTAGTACTGCCGGCTGACTCAACTGCTATTTAAGTAACGGAAAAAAGATATGCTAGTTGATCATTTATAGAAATAGAACAACAGAGAGCTGTAGGATGATTTTGGAGTAGGCATAACTATTCTCAGAACGGGAACCACTTCACAACGGCAGCAACGAGCGAGAGTTCGATGTTCCGTACAGCCCGCCGATACAGCTCAAAGATGGAGAACGGCAACTTCCCGGTTTGTCGTCTGCTAGCGGAGTCGGGCGCGTGCCCTCTCTCTCGTTTTACCCCGCCGAACCCGCTGAATTTCCCGGATGTATGGAGAGGGCGCTGCGGTCGAACAAAATGGTGCCGCCCAGAAAGCGCTAAATGGAATGGTCTATAGACGCTTTCCAGCAGCTGTGCATGGGCGCCGCCATAACTGACCTTTAGTTTTTGTTTCCCCTTATTACGTCTACTTCACTTCATTATTACTGTAGCAGGCCAGGTTATTGCCATCTTAGATTTTATTCTGTCCTTCTCCCCAGCATTGGCCTTTGTGGAGGCTCGTCCACACCAATTTCAGTGGCTCGGTATCTCGGTGAAACAAGAGAAGGTCAACAATGGCGGCTGTATTCTGGCGCGTGTGTAAAGCGTCTATAAACGGCCCACTCCGGCAAACGTTCGGAGAGCAGCCAGCGAAGAGCACGTCACATCCGCCGGAATCGCGACGTGGTTTGTCTCGGGACCTTTCGTCCGGACGCAGCGGACGCTGCGAGCTATTCAAGCCAATCACGCTCTTTGGACGTAGCCCATGATAGGCTTTCCGCGCGTCGCAGTGCCCCCTCTCCAAGGTCACGTGACATTCACACGGCCTTGGATAGGCCCCGATGGCTCGTAGCATCCGCTGAAAGCAGCCGAAGCACACCAGCGATCGGGCCAACACAAGTAACCTCAACGCTGTCTTTGGACGAATTTTGAGTGACGGGTTACTCTGCTGCAATCTTGTAGAGGGACAATAGCGAGAGTCTCGGGGAGAGGGGAGTTCCTCCTTCAGCTCTTCTCTCGTCGTCGCCGGAGGCGAGACAGTTACTGTCACTACCGGTCAAGGTTCCTAGACGGTCATTACAGATGAGTCGTTAGTGACATCCGCCAGGTGCTCTTTGCTAATCGTTTAATTCGTTTTAAAATTCCTTTTCGTGTCTTTTTCCACAAGAGATTGGTGTGTCTGATGTGATCATGTTTCATTGAACAAAAATACACCAAGAAATAAGCGCCGAAATTTCGTTGTAGCATCCCTTTAAAATGAAACGAAGTATAGCGCATATATATTATTCAATGGCGCCCAGTCACACATGGCGATTAAAACGAAAAAGCCTTTCTGCCAAACTGACTTAGCCAAAGACGTGCACCGGTAGATAACGCAAGGCCAATTAGTTAAAATGCCAGTGTTAATTTTTTTAAGCACAATTTTGTATTTGGTGTCAAGGGGCGAAAGTAACGTAAAACACAGGGTAAACATGGTGGCTCAGACAAAGCACAGCGCAAGTTCGAGTGAAATTAAGTATGTATACGCTCTCAACAAATTTTATTAAACGCTCTTAGTTGGATCACGCAAGTGCATTAACTTTCTTAATGCAACGCCCATGTTTGCCATAGTTTTAGTTCTACGTGTCAATATTTGAACAACCCCGCTGAGCAAACGTGAACACTCGCGTCGGCGAAGAGGCAAGCTACGCAGACGCGACCAAATGCCCTGAGCCTTTCAGCCAGGTCTCCCGACTGATCTTGTCTACACGGTAAACACTGGAACCAACTCTTCGACACACGATTCGAGCTGCATGGACCACGTGTCGAATACCGAAACTCATCTGCTCTTATACCGTTACCACTCTTCAATTCGCGCAAGTAAGTTGATTTATTCAATGTTTCTTTAGCATTTGTCGAAACAGGGAGGGTAGGGGGGTTGGGATGGGAAAGGGGGGCGGGGGGGCTTGGGTAACTGCGCAAATTAACCTCAACGCATCTAACCACTAGCTGAACGGGCATTTCACCGCGGTAGCCATTCCTGGAATTACTAATGCATAAAACTTGTTAAACACCCAGGGTTAAACGTCATTTTGTGCTGGTTGAATTCCCCCGTTCCGCTGGATGCTACGTTTCTTTCTCAAACTTGACTTCAAGCTGGACTTCAGCGTATCTAAGCTCGCAGTTTCCTCATAATTATTTTAGAACGTCGTCCTTTTAGTTATAATTTCTTTCTGTTTTAAATTCATAATTTAATTCTTTTATGAATGATGTTTTTTTTGTTTTTGTACTGTTTAATTTTTTTTGTTTTGATATTAGGCTATTGTGCAAAATTGTCATCGTGCGTAATACCCACACTGATGAAAATGTCGGAGGTTAAGTTAATTAAATAAACAATAAATATTGTAGCCGCTTAGTCGATTCCCGACACAAAGAAAGGAAAAACGGTCACCCTACAGAGGGTTGCAACTGACCGAACATGAATCTGTGTTGTGGCGAAAAAAAGAACACTAAAATACAAAAAAAAAAAGATAGAGGTTAGCGGCTTTGTGGACTTCATTTCATGGATTTAAAATGTGTTCTATTCTTTGGCGCTCGCCGACTTGCAACATGGAAAGTTACATTTACTTCTTGCCTTAAAATAATAAGTTGTTTAGGCATTAATTTAGCTAATAAAGTAGCCATATTCCTCGGGCCCCAAAGAGGGACGCGTATTGGAGGGGGGAGGAGGGGTTATATTGTTGTGAGGCTTGAAAACTTTATATTTTGGTCACAAATCACACCTTTTTAGTATTTCATATACACCGTACACATTTGTTTTCATGCGCATCTAATAAATTTCGGTGGTATTTTTCTTTAGTATTAATGTATTTATTTTTGCAGATAATATTTCCATAGTATCAGCATCTTCACGGCCAAGCGACTCTTCAACATTGATTAGAAAAAGCATCCTCTCACTGGTGTGAATTTTTTGTCTTGCCGCGTCTTTTCTCTATTCGCGGTTCGGGGGAGCCGAAGCGGGACAAAACACCATCTCACAAGCACGCTTGCGGGACAGCGGGACCGCGGACGGAAAAGCGGGACCTGTCCCGCCTAAATCGGGACGTCTGGTCACTTTACTTTAGCACAATTTTATTTTATATATTTTTTCCTTACCATTGATTGATTGTGAACAAGAAAAATCCTCATAGCCTATATTCATTAAAATCCATTTAGAAGACTTAGGTTCCTCACGCGTGCAACCCAATCACTTTTATTGATATAGGGTACTTTACGGAGCACCGGCCAAATCGTTCCTGCGAAAAGTTCGCATTACACAGACAAAAGGTTGATGATGTGATTTCAAATTAGGTTAATCAAGCGGTGGCTGGTGGATATTTTTAATTCTCTTGATATTTGTTTTATAAAATGGCCTAAGCTATAATATAATGTGATTCATAAATAATTTTGATAAATAAAATTCTGCAAACATTTTTCGTAAATAAACCTCTGCAAACTTAGCGCCCGCAAGCAATGTTAAAGAGCGCAACAAAGCTCGAAGCTCAACCGAAATGCGTCCGAGAAATATTCGATATTGCTCTATAGACGCGCTGCGCAAACTTGAGAGTTACAACCCCAACCCCGTCTAAAAACGTCTGCAACTCTGGTAAGACGCGACTATGGAAACGGCGATCAAGCGTTCCATCATGTACGAGTCAAGGTCAAATACAAGCGTCTCTCAGCGTCTGTTCATTTGCGGTGAAGAGTGACTGTGAGGATAAAAATATTAACAAAATAAATACGAAATCCTTGCAACTTTCGTTCTCGTCTTTTTTTCTTTCTTTTTATTTTTACATGGCATGCGCGAGGAAGGTGGGAGCGCGTCATGACACACAATTAAAACGCAACTTAAAATCATGCGCTTTGGCAGGCCAGGGGCCCTGTAAAACTGGAGAGTACTTGCTTTTTGAAGCGAATTGACGAACATATACTCGGACAAACTTGATATGAAGTGAACGCCCGATTGTCTCCGGCCAGATGTTTGCAAATTTTTAGTTGTGCAGCGACCTTCTCGGTATTGAAATCATAGTATCAATCATAACGTTTTCACAGTTCACAGAGCAGCAATGCCGATATCACGGGAAACAACTTTTATATTTAGAATCAGCAGCGCAACCAAAGAAATCAAGCCAGATCAAGCAAAATCGCTGCCTTTGGACGCTAGGCTTAGACGTGCCCAGCTACAAAAAGAAGCACCCGCACAGCCCTTCCCAAGGTCCGTACTACGCAAGTTTTTCGCAGTAAAAGAGGTCTGTCGAGGAGATCTTCCTCTGAACAGCTTGGTGAACGCAAAAAGCGATTCGAACTCATAAAAATGGACGAGCTCTACCAGACTTTTATGTGATCTGTTAGACCTAACTAAATTACTTGTAATCCCTTACATTTATCAGCAGTTTTGTAAAAAAAAAAAAATAATTACATATTTCAAAAAGTAATTGAAAACTAATTTCGTTAGTTATTTCTGTAAGGGAATGATTGTAATCCGTTACTTGTTCGTTTTAATTCAGGGGGGAAGAAAGCGGGAATATAAATCACACACAAAAAAAAAAAAATCGTAAAAAAAGATTTTTTGTTTTGTTTATGTAAGGGTGAGCTTTACCGGAACGACAGTCATCTGCACATACAAAACGCCAGGCATGGCGCTCTTCGGATGCTGTAAATCTTCTTCATGTCACCTGAAACCTCGATTATTTTTTTTTTCATGACTCGGTTGTTTTTAAGTTGTAACTCGTCAGCTCGCTCGCCCACAGCGAAGGGGAAGCAGGCTGATACAAAGAACCGGACTCTCGATGCAAAAAATAGTAAACAAACTACCGCGAACAATATGTTTCCCTTAAAAAAAAACAAAAAAACAGCCATTGTGCACGCGAGTTAGTGTACCGGATCTGTGCACGCCTATTATTTTTGTCCCTTCGCTCATATTTTGCTTTCGAAGTCGCGGAGATTACACAAAACGATCGTCGACTACGCGCCTTCCAAAAACTTGAGACGATTAAAGGGGTGTCCAAACAGGACACTACAAAACGCACAACTCCGACAAATCGTGAAAATTGAAGCGGACGCCTAACGCTTCAATTTTCACGATTTGTCGGAGTCGTGCGTTTTGTAGTGTCCTGTTTGGACACCCCTTCAACCAACAAGAATCGCTGCCAGTCACAGTTCGAATCAATAAAGGTGTGTCCAAACAGGACACTACAAAACGCACGACTCCGACAAATCGTGAAAATTGAAGCGCACGCCTCACGCTTCAATTTTCCCGATTTGTCGGAGTCGTGCGTTTTGTAGTGTCCTGTTTGGACACCCCTTAACAATGCCATCCTCGGTTATAGTGACTACGACAGTTTGCATAAAGCGCAAAACACATGTACGACGAAACCGTCCGATCCGACGTGCGGACTGCCGGAATGACCTTGGGGGGCAGGGTTTTCGTAGCACCGGAGAGCGTTGAAAACCCTCGCCTCCGACCGTCGTATTGCCTTATCGGACGTCGGATCGGACGGTTTCGTCGTACATGTGTTTCGCGCTTAATGTTACAACAGGACGTTTTTCGCTGAATGGAGCTCAGCACAGAAATCGATGGAAAGGGTGTGACATTAACTGGCATGCTGCTCAAAAGATATTAGAACACTTATCATCTTTGGGAGATAATAATGTTTATTTGATTTGTTTTGTCTAAACTTCTAAAAGCATCAGTATCCTTTCTTTATTTTTTTACAATACTGGGATAAGCCGTTGTGGTAATATAAAACGACTTTCATCAATGGTGGAACCGCGGTGGGAGAGCCGCGCTCCCTAGCTCCTGGATAATCGGCTTCAGATAGAAGGTGCTTGCATAAACCTTCCAGACGTAAAAGAGTTAGGAAAGGCTTAAGTAGCTCGTATTTCACAAAATTAGAATTACTGCTGTTGCTGTTGGAGGACGCTGTCGGTGCCTCGCCTGACATTTAGCTGAAGAACACTGAGCAGTGGTTCGGCCGACCCGTCCTGCATTCGTTTTGGACGGCATCAAGAAACGGTAGGCACGGCCGGCATACGTGCGCCTACATTTCATTTTTAATCGACATTATATTTTTGTTCGTTTTTTTAGATATCCAATGATGTTTTTGCTGGTAATATATCCAAAAAGCTCCGCCCTCTTCTTCACCGACGTCTCAATCAAGGCACGACATACGTTCAAAGCTATTGGAAGGTTAACATAAAAATATAATCTATAAATTATTTCTATGTGCAATTACCGTGTCTTGCTATTTTCCTATACCACCGTATAACAATATTTGCCGGATAAAATATGTATATATAATATATTCAACATATATAGATTTTACACGAAGTTTAATAATCTGTTTTACAATTAGAGGACACGTAGGTATGTTTTTGTGGGGGGGGGGGTTCCCGAACATTTGCCCTAAATGTGTACTCCCGAAACCAATTATCATATTTTCGTGTCGTGTGTTGTGTGTCTCTTAGAACATTGCGAGAGCGAGCTGCGGTCTGCCTTGAAAAAGAACTCTGGACTCTGGCCGAACAAGAGTCCCTCCAAAGGTGGCACTCTTGATTCGTTATTATGAATGACAACAGACTCTTCTTCTGTCCCACCACCTATTATAGATCACGTAATTGTGAAGAGTGTATTTGTGTGGCCTGCATGCCACAACATAGATTAATAAATATTTAGATCTGTAAATAAAAAAAAGACTGTCGGACAATAAAAACAAAATATTGAGTGCATTGTGAATGTCGCTGTAACGACAAGGTCACGCGCGTCGCCCATTTTTATTATATTTATTTTTTTATTTCTCGGCCTCGCCTTCATTGGTTATTATCTGCACCAATGCTGACATATCAACAGGCGTTTAGTTAAATACGTATCAAGAATCCTGGAAAATGTAAAGTGCAACTATACGTACAATCCGTAATGTATCCGGGCAGATTTTTCGAGGAGCACAATTTAAGGAACCAGAAAATATAATTGACTAAACACAAACTTCGCGTGGCATGGCCATATCTTTACCGGTTGAAAAGTTGCTTATTTGTTTATATGTTAGGAACATAGAGTTATTATAATGTACGCTAGAGGTTCAACTGGCGCTAGTGTCTATGCGACTTCCGTGACGCAAATTGAAGCAGACAGCAACCAGTCTACTTTTGCGGTGCTCCTGTGCATTCTTATAGGAAAACGCGCGTGCATTTTGTCTCTTCGCCGAAAAAAACACGGAACGCTTTAGTTATTTGGGTCGTACCGAATAGTATGTACCTTGATTAACATTGTAAAAGTGTAATTACTTTAGTTAGCGCATTTTTCTTCAATACTGAACGATGTATAACTTCGCTATATTTCAATCCCAAACGTGTGGTCCGCAGCACGTATGTAAAAACAAGCGAAGATTCAAAGCAAAATTACAATCGAAAGGAATACAGAGTGTGTTCAAGGCTCGCGAAGCATTCCAGTGACGCTTATATACTGCTAATATGCCAGTCCTGTCACTATATGAAAATGACCCGTCGTGCATGAGCGGATAAAAACATTCAAAATGTAAATAATAAAGCACGTGGGCTATGAAAGGTCCTCTTTGTATTGTTTTCTCTGCCGGGCAGCTTTTATCGAGCACTTGTTCTCAAAGATTTCGATCGTGCTGGTGATATTTTGTACGTAGAAGTTCGCACAGAGCAGAAAGAATAAAGCGGTGCTTACTTATTTAAAATCAGAATATATTACGTGGCCCTCAATTTATTTTGATCGTACATGCGCGGGTAGTTACTGATCCAGTGTTACTGCGAAGGTCTTGCCGTCTCCCTTAATTTTCAGATGTCCTTCGTTCGTTTGGCACGTATATCTCTCATGTTGAAAAGCGCCGACGTCTTGTTCGCGATAACAGTTTCCAACAGTGCACATAAATACACGTACGAAGCCGTTTTAGCACCGTTTTTAATTCGATGAATTCGAAAGAAAAACGCCGTAAGTGACCAATTATATCGTCGGCCTGACTGAGAAATGTTCCAAGCTACCTAGCACGTACGAATTATTCGGGATATTTGCTCTTATGAGCGAGCACAGGGAGAAAATGCACTCACTTTTTCCCATAGAAATGCATTACCGGAAGTCAATTTTCGACTGGTTGCTATCTGCTTCAATTTGCGTCAGCACACTAGCGCCACTTGAACCTCTAGCGTACATTATAATAACTCTATGGTTAGGAATACTGTTTTGTGGCCCTGGAGAGTTGATTCTAAGATATGGCACTTCAGTTTGCTGTCAATGCGGAATAAAAAGTCTGCTTAACCAAGTGATGAGTGAAGCAGAGTACGGAACTTTTTATGAGGAATGCGTAAATGATCGTGATGTGCAGAGGAGTATGGAGAGCGCGTGTCACAAGGCCCTCGGTATCGGGGAAGAAGCTTAGCAGCTCTCCCGACTGACCGCATGGTCCGTCTCGCCAGAACTTTATCTCCAATTTAAAACTCGTGCACATTATGGATACCGGCCTCTGACATACTGCCAGTCTCTTCCTGACTTCGCCGAATGGCGCCCCGTGCCTGTCTACGAATCTCATCGAGAGAAGCACGTTGAGTGTCCCTGCCACGTTGTGCCCCGTTCACCCCAAGCTTTGTCTCAATAGGCAGCGTCACGTCACGACCGTATAAGAGTCTGAACGGTACTTCTTTTGTGGTTTCTTGCTGTGATGTGTTCAGTGCGAACATGGCCTGTGGGACAAAGTTATCCCAATTAGTATGCGTGGAGTTTACATAGGCAGACAAGATATCTGTAAGTGTACGGTGTTCCTCTCAACTAGGCCGTTCGTTTGAGGATGATACACGGATGTCGGAGAATGTCGTATGCCATGTCTCGCCAGACAGTTTCTAAAATGATGAGACATGGACGGTGTGCCACGGTCTGAAATTATTGCGCATGGCGGGCCATGTCTCAGAACAATGTCGACATCAATAAACTCTTCTAGGAAATATGCGGTAGCATCTGGCACCGCTAAGGCCTCTACCCATTTAATTAAGTAGGCAACTGCGACTATGACATAACGATTTCCGCTCCGGGATTTCGGAAAAGGTCCGAGAAAGTCAATTCCAATTAGCTCAAACGGATGTTCTGGAGGTGTGACTGGACAACGGGGTACGTCCCACTTAGTTGTAGATGTCTTCCGGAACTAGCAGTGTTCGCATGTCTGAACGTGTAGAACGACGTCTTGACGTAAGCCGCGCCACCAAAAACGTGCGGCGACCTTAGTGTAGGTCTTTTCCTCGCCCAAGGTGACCTGCACTTGGAGCGTCATGGCATGCTTGAAGTATTGCCACCCGCAAGCTCACGGGTACAACTGGGAGCCAGACGGTGCCTGCTGACTGTCGTTTCTTTACGTGGCACAGGATATTATCGACAATCCTGTATGCTCGCAACAGGCCCGGTAATTGTCGTCGTGTGTCATTCAGTCTCTCGGTGGAACTTTGTTGGAGGATCGCGCGTATATTAGCTAGCTCAGCGTCGTTCACCTGTGCCGTGTACAAGTCTTGAATAGCAGAAATTCCCACAGGGTGGCGCGAAAGAAAGTCCGCATCTTGGTGAGATGATCCACTGCGATGACGAATTGAGAAGTTGTATTCCTGCAGCTGGAGTGCTCACCTAGCAAGCTTTGGCGTCAGGTCCTGCTTGGATTGCAACCATTGCAATGCGGCATTGTCCGTTACTACCGTAAAATGACGACCATAGAGATATGGACGAAACTTGCTGACGGCCCAGACCACGGCGAGACATTCCAGTTCAGAGGAATGGCGTCTACTCTCACAATCGTCTAAATGCCGACTAGCGAAGGCCAACACTCTTTCGATGCCGGATGAATCTTTTTGGAGCAGTACTGCCCCCAGACCATCACCGCTAGCATCGGTGTGCAGGATTGTCTCATTAGTCTCGTTGAAGTGTGCTAGAACGGGAGGGTTTAGCAAGGCATGCTTGATGTCTGCAAATGCCTGAATTTGAGCCTCCCCCCAGGTCCAGGTGGTTGTTTTCCGCAGAAGGATGGTTAGGGGTCGTGTGCGTCTCGCGAAATCTTTTATGAAACGCCGAAAATAGGACGCGAATCCTATAAAGCTTCTTAGCTCTTTGATCGTCGTCGGAGCTTGATATTCTGCAATCGATCGCACTTTCTCAGGATCGGGGAGGATGCCTTCCGACGTGATCGAGTGTCCCAAATATGTGACTTGTCCAAAGCCAAAAAAACACTTCTTAGCCTTCAGTTTAAGTGCAACATCAGATAGAGCCTGCAGTACAAGACGAAGTCGGCGCTGATGCTCATCGAATGTAGGGGCATAAATGATGATATCGTCGAGGTAGACCAGGGCCATTGTCCATTTGAGATGACCGAGTTTTTTATCCATTAGCCGCTGGAATGTGGCTGGAGCATTGGTGAGTTCGAATGGTAACCGATTGAATTGAAATAGGCCGTCAGGTGTTACGAAAGCGGTTTTCTCTGCATCCTCGGGTTTTATGGGGACTTGCCAGTACCCGAAAATCAAATCAAGGGTGGCAAAAAATTTTGCGTTCGCGAGACGATCTAAGGCGTCGTCTAACCGGGGTAGTGGGTAGACATCTTGTTTAGTGACACTGTTGAGGTTTTTTCAGTCCGGGAATGGATTTGACGAGTTACTGTTCCCAACTTCTCTCCGCGACTAATGCTTGTGTCGGTGGATCCGAAGTTGATGACGAGGATTTTGGTCTGACCCTCTTTACAGAGAAGAACGCTTCTCGCAGCTGCCATTTCTTGACCGGGTAAGCACTTCAGATAAGGATCGAAGATTACATCTCCACAAAATCGTTCCGACACAACGGCGTTTACCCATACTCCAGAGTTTGCCGGGACAATTGTTCGTCTGGAGACGACTGCAGTAAGTTTAGTGCCTTTTCGGGTAGACCTATGTTCCTTGATGACGCGCGTTTTCATCGCTTGCCAACAATATTGGGCGAAGGTAAGAGAAAACGTGATGAACCACGTGATGAACTGAACCACGTGATGAACGTGGTTCAGGAGGCCATTTTGATATCTAGTAGGTTCATCTTGTGAAACTAACGTCTTTGACTTTGGGTTACTTGGGAGAACCATCGTTGTTGTCTCAATGAGGGGTATGTCTGATTTGAAACTGATAGTCAGCCCGGTCTTTTTGCACCAGTCACAGCCAAGAATGACCGGATGGACTACATTTGTGACGACAACAAAATCATGTAGCAGTTGTGTTGCTTCTCCCGCCATTGTCAAGGACATTACGCCTGCGGATTTTAACTCGGAACCATTGGCAGAAAGGAGCTGGATGGTAGTTGCTGCCTTGAGATTGCTTAGCAAGCTTGCTACAACTCGACTATCAATAATGCTCACTGCGGACCCAGTGTCCACCAGAGCATTAAACTGCTGGTTGAGTTCCGCAATATGTCTAGATACACATGGTGGTGAGTAAGGTTTAGGCATCTTTACTGATGTTTGTGTTTCTGCAGTTATGCCTAAGGTAACGTTGGGGACTGGATGAACTACCAGCGAGCCCTGCCCCGATGGCTCGCGGAAGCGTTTCCCGGACGTGAAGTTTCCTGGGGTTCATTCGGGCACTGTCGAGCAAAATGTCCGATGCCACCACAGCGGAAGCAATGTTGCGGCCGCGACGACTCGTAGTGGTTCATCATGGAGAAGGTGCTGATAGCTGTAGTACGTGCTGCCCTTTCCGTAGAACGAAACGCGGCTTCTGTTTCAACTGCTTGGACTAAAGCTGCTCGCAGGGGTCGTTGGGCGTCCAAGGCGTACAATTTGTTGAATCTGGACATCACCAATGGCGTCCAGAAATGAAGCGGTAGCCAAGGTACTTATGGTGTCGGGGGAAGAGCTTGGAAAGGATTTTCGTGCAAGACGTTCGATGCTGGCTGCCAGCTCTGGGAAAGTCTCGCCAGAACGTTGACGGCGAGAGCGCAGTTCCGCATAGTGAAGTTGTACAAGGTGAGTGTCGCCGAACCGAGCGTCCAGGGGCAGCGATTAAGGTGGGGTAGTCGTGAAGGAGGTCTGCTGGGATAGTCTCTAAGATTTCGACGGCCTTCCCCGGAGGTAAGACATCAGGGCTCTTGCTTTGTATGAGACGTTCCAGCCGTTGGCTTCTGCGATTGTTTCAAAATGCATCTGATAGGCTTCCCAGGAAACTGTTCCTTCAAATGGTTGCGGTTTCAATAGAAATGCGCCGTGTGCCGCACTACCTTGAGGAGCCGTACTGCCTCGGAAAAGTCGGGGTGCGGGCCCGGCTTGTTGTAGTTGATTTCGGGGGGCCTGGACTTCCAACTGCAACTGGCGCACCTGGACTTCCGTGGGATCCTGGTTTGCAGCGCCCAAGGCAGATTGATCTTCCAGGTCTCGAACGTCATCATCGTTGCGGTCTCCGGCGTGGGAGTGAGAGCGGGTGAGAGGCATATCCCACCGCTGCCACCAAAACTGTAACGATAATTCTCCTCAGTCACTCAGTCGAGCCGTCCCGTTCTCAGTTCCCGTCGTCTTCCTCCTACTTTACTTTCTTATCGTAACAATATATATATATATATATCAAAAGAAAGCTACTTTAGACAAGACATTTTTACTATGGAAAATATTAAGTCAATATTACATGCAGCTAAATATAAAAGTCTGCAATGCAAAGTGTACCGTCAAAACATTTCATTATAAATTTCGATTGAAGGAAAATTAAAACAACAGTGAGTGCCAGGGTCCATCAGTGCAAGCTATGAACCGGGCAGAAACTTGATGGGATTCCACACAGGGGCCTGGACACAGGATTTTGAAAGAGACAGAAGCGGGGGTTTGGTCTCATGTAAAGGGTTTCAGAGGCTCTCAGCTCTCTCTTACGCTTGAAAGTAATGAATATTAAAATAAAACGTAACTACATTAATCGCCGCCCTCTAATTACCTATTCGATTAATCGGCTCAGTTGCTCTTCAAGTATAAAATCTCGGAAAGGCCTAGCGACTTTATTATGTTTACATTTCCATATTATAAACTTTATTTTGCAGTGAATTATTTTTCGTTATTTTGTATGTAATAAACTTAGTACTGCCTTCTACAATTAATAGATGCTCAGGTAAGACACCTGGGCCGGCTTGCTGGAATCAGTGTCTCAGCTGAGACTGGGTGAAAGAAAGCACTGTAAAGGCTGGGGCGCGCGAGCGTCTTGAGTCGAGACTTGAGTCCCGTTCAGCTCGTACGCTGGCTTTGACAGTGCTCTCTTTCCCCCCATCTCTGCTGAGACGCTGTTTCCAGCAAGACGGCCCAGGTGTTTACTATTGTTTTGTTCGTCCGACTTATCCTTACTCAGAGCTCGATCGATCTAGATCAAAATATTTATAGTGATTTAAAAAAAAATAATCAAATAGAAGGAAGGTTCATTCATAAATTGCTTAGCTCTACTCTTGCAGCATCATAGCGTCCCTCAGCCCTTCATCTAGCCTTAAGACCTGTTAATTACAATCTCGCCATTTAACTTCACACCAAAAGTTCTACGTTGATCTGAAAAAAAAAACTGGCTTAAGACTTACGGTCTTTGCGGCACGGAAATATGTAGTTATAAATGTACCCACATTGCCTCTATAATATTTACAATTTATAAGTCCAACCGCTGGGCTCCCTCTTCAGCTCACCAGTGTCAAACGTTCTATTAAATTAATTCGAATGAATACCCCGTTATACAAAAGAACATTACAGTTGAACAGAACATGACGCTTGAATCAATCAAGAATTAAAATAAATCACGCACATAAAATAGCTTGTCGTGTAAAGACAATTGCTGGCAAATACACTTACAGAGCGCGGTGACTTAACTGACACTCCACTCCCACCCAACAAGCCGAACCTCGGCAAATAAGGACTACTCAACACTCTGTGGTATTCGGCTTTGGACATACCCGGAGGACTCTTTACTACAGCCCACATCTACCGCCAAGAAAACAGTCATATTTTAACACAGAAAATAAGATAAAAATGACGTGTGTGTGTGTGTGTGTGTGCGTGCGTGTGTGTGTGTGTGTTTGTGTGTGTGTGTGTGTTTCGCGGTGAACCAATCGCAGGTCTATCTTTAATCACATGATCACGCTCTCTCCCGTAACCACGCGCAGAGAGCAGTGCAGGTGATGACTGCTCCGACCGGCGCTTAGCTCCCCCGGCACTGTCAGCTTAGGAATGAACAGAGGTCCTCTTCGTTCACAAAGGAGACATTTGGAGAGATTAGTGACGACGTGGGGAAAACGGGAGGGAACTGTTCTCTCATCACCCTCTCTCGCCCTTTCCGAACCCGTTCCGAGGCCTTCAGCGCTTAGTCTGCGCGACAATCCCCTGTACACTTCCCTCCCTCGAATACATCTGTTTGCCTCTGCTGGTATTTTCTATTCGGGTGTCCAAAAACCAATGTGGTAGAGATTGCTTAGACATGATAGCTCTAGAGCAAGAGGAAAAAATGGACTGACAGACAACAAACTCCGAACTCAGCTTGGAGCCTAAGTTCAAAATTAAAAAGACAATGATAAATCAAAGGCCTCAACTGAAAAAAGGGGCGATATAAATTTCCAAAAAGCATCCGCCGCT
Organism: Ixodes persulcatus; assembly: GCA_013358835.2. Classification (NCBI taxonomy): domain Eukaryota; kingdom Metazoa; phylum Arthropoda; class Arachnida; order Ixodida; family Ixodidae; genus Ixodes; species Ixodes persulcatus. The sequence goes on along the minus strand of JABSTQ010010752.1, from coordinate 1,652,942 downwards.
TTGGTTTTCCTTCAGAGCCCCATTCTAGCTAACTAGCTTATTCTTCAAAATAAACAAAACTGGAGAGCATGCGCACAAACACGTGGAATGCGCCACGTCAGTAGTCTAAAATACCAATGACATGTGGGCGATCGTACATGTGTAGCATGATAGCCCGACGTGAAGAATCTTTTTGCGCGCTTTAACCAGAATTGTTCTATGTCATCCTAATATGCTGAGGGTCTACAAATGACGACATGATTACGTTAAACACGCTCGCGTGCACGCTTGCTGTCTCTTAATTAAAAGCAGAATGCTCAACCGTCACGGTAAAGACCCGGCCACCTGATCTAGAGATTCGCGTCATGGGCTTCTGATAAAACTGTCCTTTTGAAGGCGTGACAACGGACTGCCAGATTCAATCACGAGCCACTTAGAAATTACGTGGTATTGCGCTTTGGTGCACGTGTCAGTGCCCGCGTCTCGGATCACTGATGGGGATGGGCACACAGTGGTTCGAATCGAATAGCAGTGTGTGACTCAAAAAGTTTACATTGTAAAAAGGCCACGACGTACAGGCTGTTTGCAGTGTCGAAGCTATAGAAATGATGCAGCGTTTTGGGGTTCGGAGAATTATTCGTCCACCTCTAATCAATGCTAGGCATGTCACTAGTTTAGCGTGGAACGTGATTGGACCTGGTGGCCCGTGGCTTTGGCCTTTAGTCCATCGTAGGATGAGACAACGTGTAGAAAGCGGATCACAGACGGTGGCGTGTTTGTTGACATCAATGCATCCGATGGACGAAGCGCGTCTGGGGCTGAGCTATTCCTCAACCCCAGCTTCTCTGGACGTGTGCGCCGCGCGGTTTCACGGTTGATAATTTCCGCTACCACGCGATTGCAGCCATTATGACCAGACCTTGGCTTGGCTTGAATTGGCCTGGCAGCTTCGCGGCAAAAGAAAATTAGCGGGCTTGGACGCTAAGCCGGCTAGCTAAGTTTGACGCAGTTTAAGACTCGCGGAGCCAAAAATTAAAAATGTTTTCACTAGGCTGGGAAAAAAAGAAGAAAAAGTCCAAATGTTGTTGGTTGTTGTGAGGAATGCGTTCATTATGCGAGTCAATACGGTATTAATACTTAGAATAAAAACTCGTGACTGGCAGTTCTGAATTAAATAATTGCTGCAATTACATTTCATATAATTGCCCACAATTTCCTACTATAATGTTTTGTGCATTGCATTTGTGCATTAAGCGGATACCAGCAGTCATGACGTTCTGATGAAAAATGGCATTGTCAAACCTTGTTTCCTTTGAACTAACACTGCAGTCTCACCGCCGTTCACGCAATGACGCAAGCCCGTCTGTTTCTTCACTTGCTCCTGGAACTGGTGTGCTCTTGAACTATGGGGGCAAGCTTGTTCGTCGTCAGGAGCTACGAGAGCGGGACGAGTTTTCCGAACAATAACTCGGCACCCGTGCCGATACCGTCACCTCTGCTGAAATTGGACGCATCCGCCTACTTGATATGCCAACCTGGAACGCGCCTCGAGGGATGTCTTCAAAAGCGCCGTCCGTCGTCGAGTCAGTTGGGGCACGTCACTGCCGCTCAAGCAATGACGCAAGCCCGTCTGTTTCTTCACTTGCTCCTGGTATTGGCGTGCTCGTCAACTACCGGGCCAAGCTTAATTATTTGTCGTCAGCAGCTACGAGAGCGGGACCAGTTTTCCGAACAGTGACTCGGCACCCGTGTTAATACCGTCGCCTCTGCTGGAACTGGACGCATCTGCCTACTTGACCTGGCAACCTGGAACGCGCCTCGAGGGATGTCTATAAAAGCGCCGTCCGTCGTCGAGACAGTTGGGGCACGTCACCACCTCTTACGCAATGACGCAAGCCCGTCTGTTTCTTCAAGTTCGTTACTTCACCATTGTTCGGTACTTTCGCAGTAGCGATCTCTGTTTGTTAACGATGTCATGCCCGAACGTCGAAGTGCGCTCTTGATTGAGGTGGCTGTGCCACCATGGTTTTAAATTTTACTACGTTGCATGCCTCTGACTACTTCTTTTGGAAGTGTCGGGGACGTTGAATCGAACCCGGGCCCCCTCACCGACAGCCAGCAGATAGCCAACATTCTAGCCGTTGTTCAACGGATTGAGGCATTGCAAAGTACCATGCTGGCCAAAATCAGTGGCCTAGAAAGTGAACAAAAAATCACGAATGCATCAGTGGGCCAACTCTCCGCAAGATTAACCGCCGTAGAGTCGGAGTTGACTGCCCCACACGTCGTATCTAGTCCCACCTCTTCAAACAGTATGTCTATTCAGTTGGGTGATGTTCGTAAACAATGTGCAGACCAGCAATATTGCCGCGCGCGCAGCTGGCCAAGAAGGCAGCGCACGCGTGATCTAACGGTTATCGCGCCTGCCTCCCACGCGAAAAGCCAGGGTTCGATTCCTGGAAGCGAAGTGTCCTTTGTTTATTCCTGCAATTTAGTGTTCTAGAAAATTCGTGAATGCTGTTGCTTGTTTGAGGTCCGAATGTTCTACGCGTCGAACCTTCTACGCCGATTATTCCAGAAGCCCCAGCGTGTACATAAGGGGCTCCGCATGGCGATCCTGAGTCAGTTTTCGCCCCAGCGTTTGACTCTGCTGTCACGCCGACCTCGACGCCGGCGGCGCTCTGTTCTCTTCTGCTGTTATCTTTTTTTTCCTTTTTTATTTTTGGGCACAAGTTCGCCCCATTAAACGTTTCAGTTTCCCCCAGTTATTCTTTGTATTCTTGGCTGTTCCTCTGTGACATTTTGGTGGAGGTGCGGGGTAGCTGCATTCTATGCCCGTGGACCGTACCCCTCCGAAAACACGCCGGCCAAGTGACGTGCTCAGCCCCGGGAGGCTACCCTCCGCAGAAGACCAGACCAAGGCTCGGTCAAGTCGCCGTAACCAAGGCCTACTCCCGGAACTTGGACCCCTGCTGCAGAAATCAAAGAAGCGGACCGCGACAATGACTACCCCACCCGTCGTCATCCTGCCCGTCACTCCCCGCACTCCGACGCCCTTCCACGGTGAAGCTCACGAAGACATAGAGGACTGACTGCATCATTATGAACGTGTAGCCCGCCACAACGGATGGACGGATGAGCACCGCCTCCAGAACCTTTACTTCGCGCTTGAAGGCACCACGAGGAACTGGTTTGAGAACCACGAATCCTCCTTTACTTCGTGGGAGCCATGCGCCGCCGAACTGAAGCGGACGTTCATCAACTACCATCGTCGACAGAGAGCGGAGGACCTTCTTCGAACAAGGGTGCAGGGCCCCAACGAAAGCGTGACAAGCTTCGTCGAAGATGTCTTGCGTCTAAAGGCCCGTTCACACTCTTGCGACCGAGTACGACTGAGAGAGACGAGATCTCTTAAAACTTCTTAAATTTTTTTAGAACGAGGGAACACACTGGCATTGTGGCGCCATCTATGCGGTGACCCTGGAACTGCATTTCACAAGAGCGAAGGTTTTGCGGGATTTCCGAGGTCAAATGTGCGTAATACCCATAGAAAGGCTCGTTTATAACATTGACAAAAGTTTTTCGAGCCAAGAAAGAAAGGATAATGCGCGAGAAAAATAAAAAATATGCCGGACCGCCGAGTTTACACTGCTACCCAACAGATGGCTCCAGTGTGTCCTCTGGTTTAAAAAGTTTTAAGGAACCCAGGTTTAAGAGGTCGCAAGAGTGTGAACGGGCCTTAAGTGCCCGGGCCGATCCAGATGCCACCGAGGAGAGGGAACTTCGCGCTCTCATGCGTGGCGTGAAGGGTGAAATTTTCGGAGGATTTGTACGCAATCCCCCAACGACTGTCAGTGGTTTTGTAACCGAAGCCACCAATATCGAGCGCGCCCTGACAGCCCGAGAAAGCCACTACCACCGAATCGCCGGCGCGCCTGCTGCTCCAACTATCGCTGCTTCCCTTCTGGACCTGAATATCAGCGGTGTCGACAGCCTTCGGGAGATCATCCGTGAAGTCGTCCGGGAAGAACTCCGCAAGATACTCCCCGCTGCGGATCGCCCGTCCTCACTGTCGCTCGCCGAGGTCGTCCGAGAGGAAGTTCACTGGGCCTTCCAACCTGAGCTTCCGATCAACACGACGACGACAGAAAAACCGACGTTGAGCTACGCCACCGTGGCCCGACGACCGCCGCAAGCTCCTCGCCAGGCCCCGGTGCCACCCCGAAGAGACGCCCAAACGTCGCGGTATCCTCGGCGTCAAGAGGAACAAGCCCAGTACGTCCGCCCTGAGTGACCCTCAACGAGGAAGACAGACGTGTGGCGAACGGCCGACCGACGCCCGCTCTGCTACCACTGCGGGGAAGCCGAACACATCTACCGCGGCTGCCCCTACCGTCGACTTGGGCTGCGTAGTTTCCACCCGAACGACCCACGCCCGAGGAACGGCGAACGCCCTCGCGACATCGAGGAGTACCTCCGAGTGACGCTCGCCCCCCTCAGTGCCGTCTCTCCGCCGTAAATCTCGCTCACCATCGCCACGACGTTCAGCGTCTCCAGCGCCCCGACCCCGCCGAGAGAGCTTGTCTCCTCTGCGTCGCCGGGAAAACTAAGTGCGGCAACGCCTGGAGGTGGCGTTGCCGAACACGACCAAAGTAAAGAGCCTCCAAAACGCCGGAGCGCTCCCCCTCTCTCGACGCCACGCATCCCAACAACGCTCCTGCAACGGTGTCCAGCAAACTAAATGTAGCCATCGACGGCCACGACGCATCAGCACTCGTGGACACCGGAGCAGACTAGTCTGTCTTGAGTGGGAGGCTCTCCCGCCGCCTTCGAAAAGTCATGACGCCGTGGGATGGACCTCAAATGCGAACCGCCGGAGGACACGTCATTACACTAGTCGGGACATGCACTGCTAGCGTCGAGATCCACGGTGAGACGTGCCCTGTGAAGTTCGTCGTTTTACAAGACTGTTCCAGAGACGTCATTCTCGGCATGGACTTTCTGTGTGAATACGGCGCCGTCATCGACCTTGGTGAGAACAGATTGACGCTGCGCAAGCCTGTTCCGCCTTTAGAAAAACCCCAAACAGCGTCACGCGCCGTCCGAGTCGCTGCCGACCACGTGAACCTGCCGCCGCGATCATGTGTTGTCGTACCCGTAGTGGCCGATGCAGCTACCTGCGGCGAAGTTGTTCTGGAAGGCAACCTACAATTGCTCCTAGGAAGAGGAATAGGCGTCGCAAGAGGAGTGGTTGAACTTCAGGATGGGCGAACTATGGTCCTCGTGACGAATTTCCGAAATGAAACACAACACCTCACGAAAGGTGCCGCTGTGGGCCACAATGAGGAACTTCGGAAGTCCACCGAAATCGCCGTGATTGCTGAAGAGTCATCCCCACCTCCGAAAGACATTACGCCGCCAGCGCAGCTCGACATTGACCCCAAGCTTCCAGGCTCGAAACGACGGTAGCTGAGTGACCTCCTCGCCGAATACAGAGACTGCTTCGCGACGTCGTAGAGGGTGCGCCAAACCGCCGTTGCGAAACATCGCATCGTTACCGAGGACGACGCGCTCCCTGTGCACCGCTCGCCGTACCGAGTCTCCCTAAAAGAAAGGAAGGTCATCCAAGATCAAGTGCAAGAAATGCTGAACGAAGACATAATCCAGCCTTCAAGCAGTCCGTGGGCATCTCCAGTCGTGCTGGTTAAGAAGAATGGAACGCTTAGGTTCTGCGTGGACTACCGGCAGCTGAACGCGGTAACCACTCCCCGCATCGATGACACGCAAGACCGGCTGCGCCACTCTCGATACTTTTCAGAAATGAACCTGAAGAGCGGTTACTGGCAGATCGAAGTTGACGAATGGGACCGAGAGAAGACAGCTTTCGTCACGCCGGATGGACTGTACGAGCTCAAGGTGATGCCCTTCGGACTATGCACGGCACCAGCAACTTTGCAGCGTGTCATGGACACTGTACTGGCAGGACTGAAGTGGCAAAGCTGTCTCGTCTACCTTGATGACGTCGTAGTGTTTTCAAGTGTCTTTGACGAGCACTTGCGACGACTCCGAGCTGTTCTCCAAGCCATAAAGACCGCCGGACTCACCCTCAAGCCGTCAAAGTGCCGGTTCGCCTATGACGGATTGAAATTTTTAGGTCACGTGGTTAGTAACGAAGGCGTCCGTCCAGACCCCGAGAGGACTCGCGCCGTCGCGGCATTTCCAGCGCCCACAGACAAGAAGGCTGTGCGAAGGTTCCTTGGACTTTGCGCCTACTATCGACGCTTCGTTGTAATTTTGCAAGGATTTCCGCACCACTCACTAAACTCACGAATGACGCCGAGAAGTTCGAATGGGCCGAGGAGCAGCAGCACGCATTCGAGGAGCTGAAGTAACGACTCCAGACTCCTCCTGTTCTTGGACACTTCGATCAAGATGCGGAAACCGAGATTCATACGGACGCAAGTAACGAAGAACCTGGCGCTGTACTGGTTCAAGTGCAAGAAGGCACCGAGCGTGTCATCGCCTACGCACGTCGGACGCTGTCCAAAGCAGAGAGAAATTACTCCACGACTGAAAAGGAATGTCTTGCGGTTATCTGGGCAATCACGAAGTTTCGTCCGTACTTATACGGCAGCCCTTTCCGCGTTGTCACGGACCACCACTCGCTCTGCTGGTTTGCGAACCTAAAAGACCCTGCAGGGCGTCTCGCTCGATGGAGTCTCCGACTGCAGGAGTTCAACATGACTGTGGTCTACAAGTCAGGCCGCAAGCACAGCGACGCCGATTGCCTGTCCAGAGCCCCTGTCGAGACATCTCCCGGTAGCAGCGACGACGATGACGACGAGTGCTTCCTAGGCGCAGTGAACACCGACGACATGGCGCGACGCCAAAGAGACGATCCTGAGTTGCGTGCGCTAATCGAGCACCTCGAAGGACAAGGGGTGTACTATCCCCAGTGTCTTCTCGAGAGCCCTGCCGACCTTCGTCCTCCGACAAGGTGTAGCTTACAAGGAAAACTTCGGAGACAACAGCTCGCCATGGCTGCTGGTAATCCCTGCCGACCTTAGAGCAGAGATCGTTCAAGCCTGCCACGACGACCCGACGTCCGGACACCTTTGTTACAGCCGTACGCTGGCCCGAATTCGTGAGAGGTATTACTGGCCCAAGCTGCCGAAGACCGTTCACTTCTACACACGATCGTGCCACGAGTGCCAGCGACGCAAGAAACCGCCGACGAGGCCGGCAGGTCTCCTGCATCCGATCGCTCCCCGACCGTACCGTTCCAGCAGATCGGAATGGATCTACTTGGTCCTTTCCCACCATCGACGCAAGGAAACAGATGGATAATCGTCGCCACAGATTATCTCAGGCGGTACGCCGAAACAAAAGCCCTTCCTTCAGGGACGGCTGTCGAAGTCGCCAAGTTTTTCATCGAGTCCATCGTCCTCCGGCCCGGCGCTCCTGAAGTTTTGATCTCAGACCGTGGATCATCGTTCATCGGCCCAGCTGACGCAAGAAATCCTTCGTCTCAGCCACACCTGCCATCGGCGCACCACGGCGTACCACCCGCAGACCAGCGGGCTGACGGAGAGGCTCAACAAAACCATCGCCGACATGATCTCCCTGTATGTCGACGTGGAGCACAAGACATGGGACGAGGTCTTGCCGTACGTCACATTTGCCTACAACACGGCCGTGCAAGAGACCACCGGGGTGACACCCTTTCAGCTGGTTTATGGCCGCAAAGTAATGACAATGCTGGACGCGATGTTACCCCACGGACCGGCTGTCGACGGAAGCGACGACGCCCAGGTGGTTGCCCAACGGGCAGAAGAAGTCCGTCAGCTCGCCAGACTCCGGATTCAAGCTCAACAACGTGTCGACACTAGCCGCTATAACCTTCGTCGTCGGGACGTCCACTTTCAGCCCGGAGACAGGATGTTGGTGTGGACACCGATCCGCCACCGTGGTCTCAGCGAGAAACTCCTCAAGTGCTACTTTGGAGCCTACAAAGTGCTTCGTCGACTCGGGGATCTGAACTACGAGGTGATGCCCGACGGAAGACGGACTTCATCACGCCGCCCTCCATGACCAGAAGTCGTCCACGTCGTGCGCATGAAGCCGTACTACGCTTGATAGGACGGTGGACCTTATGTGTTCCAAATGGCTCTTTAGTTGACCGTTCTTTTTGTTTGCTTTGTTTTGTTTTGTGCTGCATCGGGGCGATGCACTTTTTAAGGGGGGGAGTAATGCCGCGCGCGCAGCTGGCCAAGTAGGCTGCGCTCGCGTGGCCTAACGGTTATCGCGCCTGCCTCCCACGCGAAAAGCCAGGGTTCGATTCCTGGAAGCGACGTGTCTTTTGTTTATTCCTGCAATTTAGTGTTCTGGAAAATTCGTGAATGCTGTTGCTTGTTCGCGGTCCAAATGTTCTACGCGTTGAACCTTCTACGCCGATTATTCCAGAAGCCCTAGCGTGTACATAAGGGGCTCCGCATGGCGATCCTGAGTCAGTTTTCGCCCCAGCGTTCGACTCTGCTGTCACGCCGACCTCGATGCCCGCGACGCTCTGTTCTCTTCTGCTGTTATCTTTTGTTTTCCTTTTTTATTTTTGGGCACAAGTTCGCCCCATTAAACGTTTCAGCTTCCCCCAGTCATTCTTTGTTTTCTTGGCTGTTCCTCGGTGACAATATAGACTTCGACGGTCAAACCTGTTGTTCTTTGGCTGTCCTGATTCCCCCTCCGAAAGCTGGAGTCAATCAGAAGGAAAGGTCGTTGCCTTCTGCTCCAACAAATTGGAATTGTTCTTGAATCCGGCAAATCTTAAACGGTCGCATCGACTTGGTAGATTTCAAGTGCGCAAAAACAGACCAATTACTGTCAAATTTTCTCGTTTTAAGGACAAGAAAAGACTATTGGCCTGCGGAGTAAAGTTGACAGGTACTGTTTTTGCTATCCGAGAGGGCTTCTCCGCTTCAATACGGCTGGCTCGAGGCAGACTCTTTTGAGAATGGGAGAGCCTTAAACGTTCCTTTCAAAATGCGCTTCGACAAATTGCTCGTTGGTAACGAACGCTACGTTTTTAACGAAGAATCTCAATCTGTAGACGAGCTTTATTCCCTCAAACCGAATTCGTAACAATCAAAGCGAAACGGGTCTTTTACTTCTTATCGACTCGAACGTCACGACAAAAACAAAATCCTTTCAGTCCTATTCACAAACATACAAAGCGTCATCTCGAAACGCGACGAACTTCATGATATCATGGAGGACATCTGATCAGATATCGTTATCTTAACGGAAACATGGCTTAATCCCGGTATAGACGATAACGAGATTTTTACCTGTCATGCCCACTAGAATATTTTTCGTCATGACAGAAATGCGCGAAGAGGGGGTGGTGTGCTTATCGCCAGAAAAAAAGAACATTCCCTGCTTTAAAATCGAAATCATAGATAGTAGCATTGAAATTTCCGCAGTATGTGTCTCTACCCCTTCAAACGAGATTATTCTTGCTGCGTGTTACAGGCCACCTGACTGTGATGACCTGTTTTCTGCCAAGCTGTCCGCCATTTTGGTTGACATTAAACGCTTTTTCAAAGCAGATTTTTTACTGTTCGGTGATTTCAATTTCCTCCAGATTGACTGGGAAAGGTTATCATCCGAAGGGTCTCGCGCATCTGCAGATTTTCTTAATATGTGCCTCACGCTTAGCCTGACGCAGGTTGTAAACGAGCCCACACGCTCGTCTAACATTCTCAATCTCATATTAACTACATCGTCTGACCTCGTAAAGTCTATCCAACACTCTGAAGGTTTAAGTGACCACAAAATGCTGCACGTTATTCTTTTATTACCTGTTTTTGTGAATAGTCCTATTTTCAAATCTATTCACGACTACAATAAAGCCAACTATGAAGAAATAAATAACGAATTATCAAGTTAATATGACACCTTCCAATCCGAGTTTTCGCTAAGAACTATCAAAGAAAATTGGAGTCTTTTCAAAAACAAAGTTTTTAACCTCGTGCAAAAATATGTGCCCACTATACAAATTCGCCCCGACTCATCTAACCCATGGTGTAATAAAACATTAAGGACATTATGTAACAAGAAAAAACGACTCTTCACCAAAGCTAAGCGAAGTAACCTATCATGTGCTTGGGACTCTTATTACGCTGCTCTCAGAAACTACACGAAAAGCCTTAGAGCACCGAAAACAAACTTTTTTTCTCAAAATTTACCGACAATTTTGCGATGTCACCAAAAAGCAGTTCCAGGACCATAAATCTCGCCGACCTCAACGAAGAACCAGTCAGAGAGAGTTACTGCCCAGAAGTGTTAAATGACTACTTTTCTTCCATATTTACAAATGAACACCCATTAAATATTTTAACCCTACTTCAAGAGTGTTATGATCTTATGTCACCGGTCACTGTTAACACAACCGGAATATTTGAACTCATTAAAAAACTTAAACTTTCGTCCTCAGCCGGCTCCAACAATATCAATGCAAAATTTCTTAAAAATACAGCTGCTCTATCCAGGAACTTTCTTAATCTCATCTTCAATCAGTCACTCTCCAAAAGCTGCCTACCCCTTGATTGGAAGATCGGTAAAATTGTTCCAATCTTCAGACAGGGAATTCGGTATTTAGCCTCTAACTATCGTCCTATCTTTTAACCTGCATATCGTCTAAACTCCTAGAGCACATCTTGTATTTACACATCATGACTCACTTGTCCTCAAACAATTTTCTCTTCAGACATCAGCATGGCTTCCGCAGGGGTTATTCTTGCGAGACTCAGCTGTGCGAATTTGTTCACGAATTGCACACAAACCTTGAAATTCGTGTGCAAACCGACGCCATTTTTCTGTACTTCTCAAAAGCGTTTGATCATGTTCCTCACCAACGTCTTCTCCCTAAGCTATCATCACTGCAATTAGACCCCTTAGTACTTTCCTGGATTAATATTTTCTCGTATCTCGCATTCAATACACAGTCACTAACGATAACGAATCAAGACTAACAAGCGTTACGTCAGGGGTGCCACAAGGTTCCGTTCTTGGCCCCTTCCTTTCTTTAATCTTCATTAACTATCTTCCGTGTACCATCACCTCGAAAATTCGTCTTTTCGCAGATGATTGTGTCCTATATATAAAGATTTCATCAGTAACAGACAACTTCCAACTTCAAAATGATCTAGAGAAAGCTGGCCACTGGTGCAGAAAATGGTTGATGCCGCTCAATAAATCCAAGTGCAAATTAATCCAATTCACCAGAAAGCAGTCCCTGTTAGCATATCAGTATACCATAGACAACGAAGTTATCGAACCCGTTTCCATGTACAAATATCTTGGCATCAGATTAACTACTAACCTTTCTTGGACAACCCACATTGAAACCATTTCTGAAGAAGCATCGAAGACTCTCGGATTCATCAGACGAAACTTACGAGAGGCCCCTCCACACGTTCCACAAATGGCTTATGAAACGTACATTAGACCTAAACTAGAATATCGTTTCATCTTATCATCATAAGATCGTTTCACCAGTGTTTCTACGTTAAAAACTAAACTCGGACTAACCCCTTTGCACTGCCGAAGGAAACTCTCCCGAGTCTGCCTACTTCACAAAATGTATTATCACTGCTCAGACATCAAGGACTCACTGCTGTCCCCCCCCCCCCCCCCGGCCCCCCAAAAGAATATCATCTCGCCTCATAACTACTGTGCTATCAAACGAATTTTCGGTAAGACCAATGCTTTTAATGAATCCTTTCTTCCTCTCGCCATTTCCGAATGGAACCAGTTGCCATCATATATAATTACCATTAACGACTCTACTACGTTCCTAAGTACCCTTCATATCCATCTTATGTGAGTGTGCTATTTGTCTGTTTTGTATTTTGTATAACTTTTACTACACTTGTTGTTTCTTTTTTTGTATTATTCCCCATTACTGCGTTTTTCTGTTGCTTCATGTTAATAAACTGCCCCCCCCCCTTTAAATAATGCCCTAACTGGGCTTTTAAGGTGAATGAAATTAAATTAAATGAAGCTCATCATCAAGGGAGAACGCCACAACAAACAACATCCGTTCACAGCCTCGAAAGGACAAGGAGATGGCTAGTGGTGAGGCCGCAGCATGCAACCCCAGGTCGCAGTCCCAAAATGACAACTGGGACCAGAAAGGCGCCAGTCGTAAGGACGGGGAGGAGGACGTGGTGGCAAGTCATGATCATGTTATGAACATTCAGGGCTGAAGAGTGTGAAGGTAGCAGTGCTTTTTTTGTGGCCCCCTCAACGGCTGCTTGAAACTAAAAAACTCGGTTAAAGTAAAGCTAGCCGGTCTCCGTCAAAGCTTCACAGTTGTAAGGTGGACCGTATTAATATGCCACTCAACAGAGTGCAATCAAACTCTCCACAAAAATGGTTCTTTGCTCATATTCGAATTCCGTTAGTTAGTGTATAGTTCTGGAAGAAGTTGTAACAAAGAAAACCCTGGTAACCCCCTATTTCTGAGCACAGCTAAAAGGAACCTAGCGAAGCGCTTGGTCGAAGCCGCTGCTCACATTTGGCGCCATCATTGGTGCAACAACATACCTGCTAACGTTCCCGGATTGTCCAGGAGACTTCCGAATTTCGGTCACATCTTCCGATTGCGCAAAGGCCACCTCAAACCTCCCGAAAAACAACCGCAACGTTAGTTGTTTGTTTTGTAGTTGTGCTAGTTGCATAGACTTGGCATTATCGGCCAGAGCCTCGTTTAACGCACTATGGCTGCATCGCTATTGCCAGCAGGCTAGCGCGGCTAGGCGGTGCTGGCTACCGCCTAACACAAAAGGGTGTATCGGGTGTAATATTTAACTATATTCATCTCGTGCGACCATGTGTATGAGGCGTGCGAGGACTCAGTGAAACAGTTCTATCTAGGCTTAGTCCTAGCCTAGATAGAACTGTTTGGTTTGCGTTGGAGTTCCGTTCATTGATATTCGGCATCAGATCGGAAAAGAAGTACGCCCAAGTCTTCTTGGAGTCGTATACGACTAAATCTACATGTTTCGTGTCATCAAGGGAACCTGACAAGTTTTTGATCTTTTTCGACCCGCACCTGCGAGTCACCTTAGCTCACGGCGGTAACACTAATATCAAGGTGCACATCGCCTCCCAGAAGCACTAGGGCTATATTTGTGGCGCAGCAAGTAAAGGAAGCCTAGAATTTCATTAATTTGTTGAAACGCGAAGGGTGCGGGTGGGGGGGGGGGGGGGTTGTAGTTTTTTGCTACCACCCCCCCGGTCTCCCTAATTTCAACATTGTTCATTTGGCAGGCATGCAACAACTTCGGAGCTCTTTCGCGCTAGTTATGCATGCTTTGATCTGCTCTCTGCTTAAGACTTTTGGTTTGTAAGATGGATGGCCCTTTCAGTGTACCTCCGTGGTCACTCCCGTACGTAAGTATCGAGAGTGGTGAAAATATGAAAAACCAATTTATCTTATTCATTGAACGATCTTGCTTGTGTTTCAGGTGTCTAACTACCACTGCCCCATCTGCTGCTGGAGGTGCGCCAGCAAAACAGGGGCATCTTGAATGAGCTTCCGCAGCTCAAGGAGGTCACTAAGGGGCATGACGACAAGCTGGGACTGCTGGAGGTACCAGGAGCACGGACTGCACCAGCACCAGAGGCTGTTGCTCGCCCAGGGGCTCTACCGAGGCTGCCAGCTACAACTCTGGAGGAATTAATGGTGGCGGAGGAAGCCGTTCAGGACATGGCTGTGGCGGCAGCCTCGGTATTTAACTGGCCTTTTTTATTTTATATTCTGTGTTACTACACATCATCATGCATTCTTTTTTTGTAGAATTGTGCACAAAGCCTATTTCTTAACCCCTTCCTTGGAGGCTAGCTGAACATGAGTACAACATGTTGTGGTCATGCACCCGAAGAAGTTGGCATGCATGCCTGCTCTGCAGTGAGGATTCTAACGTAGCGCTCACTAAAAAATGTTTTTAAAAAGTTATTATCTAGCAACATGCAAAGTTCGAACTAAGAGGATTTCAATTAGTGAGACCCCACTTTAGCACTTGTGGGGAGGCCACATTGTACTTTAGAACATCTCTAGTGAATATATGGATCTATACCATTTTGTTTCTTTTGTGCAAATGCGGCTTACGGTAGCTTTTATTGAGCATCTTGCCACACCGTCACTTCAGCAATGGGATGCATTGTTAGTGCAAAGAACGCTATCAGGTGTGGGGCACATATCGTGTTGAATTGCTGTCGTTCATTAAATGGACACTGCAAAGAAAAGAAAAACTCATTTTTAAAACAGCAGGATTACAGTCTAAATACCACAATATGCATTTACCCCACAAAACGAAAGTCTGTGCATTATTAAAGCTGTGAGAGTTATTAGAGTTCTCCTAAAAAAGAACTCTCAATGTGCCTAAGAGCCACCATTCTAGGAAAAACTCAATTAAGGCTCGAGGCATTATTATTGCTCCAATTAATTTTCTTTTTGGTCGAAAATACATCTTGTGGTGTGCAAATTATAATCAACCTTATTTTTAAAAATATTCAGTGTCCCCTTAACCTTTTTGAATCATGTAACAACATACTTTAGCCTCTCCAGTCAGAATGCTCTTGCAGAAAAAAAAACCAATCCGATCAGTGAGTCACTGTGTATTCAGGTTTTATGTTTGGTACAAGCAATACACTTTGAATTTAGTGAACTGGCCATCCACTATAGTCGGTGCCAACTCAAGAAGGTACGGCGAAGGGAAGGAAGGTGTAAAAGGAGGAAACTGCAACGCTAATGAGGGAAGAAGGAAACCCGGCCCTCCCCTCGCCAGGGGTGCGTCGGTTTCATCCTCTCCCACCTTCTTTTTGCTGATTCAAGTGACGATAAAAAGGCTTTAAGGATAATAAAAATTGTCTTTATCATTTTTCTGAACCCGGAAAAGCCCATTCGGAGAAATATAGGGCAATTGTCTCGGATGCGTTTTTTGTGCGACACACTTTTTACTCCCCAGGTTTAGCAAAATAATATTGACAATTATTTATATTTTTTCGGCAAACCAAGGTAGAATTATTGAGGTTCGCTGTGCTCTAGCTCAGTGGTTCTCAAATGGGGGTCCGCGAAGCCCTGCCTCATCAGTCAAGCCCGGCAATAAAAGTTGCCTTTTTTCAGATCGAGAAGAAATGTTTCAGTTTCCGGGCGAGTTTTCTCGTGTGTATGTCAATAAGAGGAGTCTACTTCACACTATCCCTTAATTAAATCCATTCATTATATCATTATTTTTTACCTATACCTTTCCACTCCCCTCACTACGAACGGGGTCCTCCATCATCTCCGCCGACCCACAAGGGGTCCGCGAAACATTGATAGTTGAGAACCACTGCTCTAGCTAAAGGGTTAAGCAACGTGTCGGTTAATAATGTTAACCCTCTTGTATCCAGGAAACACATCTGAGTGCGTGGCACCTGGAGGAGGCACCACCTGTAATTGCTTGTGGCCCTCGTTGAAATGTTTTCATTGAGCGAATTGCCAGAAGGACTAACATTCAGCCATGTCTGCGTAATGGTTAAAACAAAACTATACCCTTAGAACGGCTGCAGTGTACAGTAAACTGAGGAGAATTGTGCTGCCTGAATTGCTTCTTTTGCCAGTGACTAATTGACTCTAGGCTTGAAAGCATCAATCTTTAAAATACTTTCTGTGGAAGCAGATTAGATTAGTAAATGCGTGGTTCCGGACATAGGTTTTCAATTATATACCTGTACTACACTATTTCTATATAAAGCTTGCAATGTTGTTTCATAGTTATTTCTTACATTCTTTTGCAGTAAAAGCGGCTTCTTAGGATTGGGGGGAAGTCCAACGTGGAGACAGTGGCGAATATAATGACATACATCATGAGCCCCCCTGTGCAGGCCTTATATAGCCCCCATGAAAAAAAATGAAAAAAAAATATTTCTACTGCTGCAACTTTGCACCGTGGAGACAGGTAATATTTCATTACTGAAATTTGTGTTTGCCTCACAACGTATACAGTGACTCAATTTCTTATTTCACACACGAAGGGACATGGAAAACTTGTTTGGCTTATTAATGTTCAGCTTAACAAAAGTGACCAAATGTTGTGCTGTGTGTCCAAATTGCCCTTGCTCAGTATAAATTCATAATTGAATGGTCTTCAGTAATGAAGTACTTCCCATGAAACGTTTTTTAGCTAACTAAGATTTGCCATAAAAATTACTTTGAAGTTCCTACCACACTGGCAGGAGCTTTAATATATTTGGTGCGTGGCTGTGCGCATCCTTCTTGGTGCGAAGACGCCATCATTAAAAGCGTCCATCCTTTCCTTCCCATTGTGACGATGCCCGACAACGTATACTCTTTGCCACGCCAAACTTCCCGCGAGTCGGTGGGGGCAGTTTTTCTAGGTGCTGAAAGTTAAAAAAAAATAGAAGTTTACTCTAGAGCAGATCTCACATGCGAAGTTCTTAAGGTCCACAAGGCATTTTGAGGCTCCGCAAAACTGGGGCGCCTATTTTTCTTTTCTGGCTGATAATAACTTTGGGTTTTTCGAGTTAAGTCCAGTCCAGCCATGACTCATTTGTAGTTTCTTTAGCAAAACAACTAACTCTACAGAAGTGCCCCTGTTTACTGAAACCCATTCTCAATTTTCTTTCTGGTAGTTGCATTTCCAGTGCTCCCCCCCCCCCCCCCACCCCTCCCCCACCCGCCTGTTGCAGGGGGTCCCCCTCTGCTACCGCTGGTCCGAAAGGGGTCCACAAAATTCCATGGCTGAGAACCAAAGCTCTAGAGTGGATTGACCAAAATTTGACAACCCGACTGTCAATTTCGAGGTCTCCGCCTATATTTGTTCTTCAGCCAGGAGCGAGGTGGTGACATTGCAGGAAATGTGGATAATCCTTTGTCACTGCTGTCAACACAATATTCTCTCGTACGAACTCCCGCTCTGTAGTCCCAGAGTACCAAACATCGTGAGGCAGCATCGGCAGCTCCCGCTATAAGTTGTTGTGGAGAATATGCCCTATGATGCAAAGGTTTGAGCCAACAAATGGGCGTGTTAAGTGGTTTATGCTAAGCAATTTTTTTTTCTGCATTGAGTCTTTAGGAAACCAACCAAACATTCCAACTTTGTTCGAAATATCGAAGAAACCAATTGTTGTACAGTCGAATCTCATTAATTCACACTCGAGGGGGACCGATTTCTTTTTTTTTTTTTTAATAAAGCAAAGTTTGAATGATTGGGGATTTTCTCCCATAGAAACGCATAGAGTGGGACCTGCGTGTTAGTTTGAATTAAGAGAGTTTGAAATGATTAGCTTTTGACTGTAATTGATTTTTCCTAGTCAGGAGCACGTGTGCTTTACTAATGTTCAACCCCGGGGTATCTTTGCAGCAACCATCTCTGCAAAAATCAACAAAGATGACAAGGCATCGCAGGCCATCATAGGAGGGTGGCTACCGGAACCGGGTGACCGGGGTGGCGACAGGAAGCGTCGCTACACTCTAAAAATGGTCACGCAGAGCAAGCGTGACGCAAAGCGATTTTTTGCACGCTTGTTCTAAGCGTGGTGTTTTTCAACGCTTAAAATTCACGCTCCCTAACCGTGAACTGCAATATGGTTTAACGCTTGGCAGGCGTGACTCAAAGCTATTTTTTACACGCTTGTTCTAAGCGTGTTGTTTTTCAACGCTTAGAATTCATGCTTCCTAACCGTGAACTGTGCTATGGTTTAACGCTTTGCAGGCGTGAGGGGGCCCTTGTGTTTACACGCTTATTACGGGGTGTGTTTTCTCCACGCTTAGATAATGACTCCTTCTATGTGTGTGAAATGCGCGTCGCGGTGGAAACCTCTGGGCGTGAGCATGGGGCTTTCTCGCATTTAGTATATCGTCCCAAATATCTTAATAATTGGAACTATATACTAAATGCGAGAAAGCCCAATGCCCGTGGCCAGAGGTTTGAACCGCGACGCGCATTTCACACGCCTAGAAGGCGTTATCGTCAAAGCGTGGAGGAAACGTACGCCGTAATAAGCGGATAAACACAAGGGCGCCCATGCATTATATCGTTATCTGATATCGTTATCGGAGCTCAAAATCTATTTACTAAATCTCTCTAGTGAATTCAACAGGCGAATTGAGTAGTTCAAGGAAGCCCAACGTGCTGCTTTATGTATAATTACGCATATGTATACGAATGGCAGTTGTGAATCAAAAGAAACTGCCCCGATACGTCGCGTAGATAATGCATGTTACGCCTGGCACATTGCGCCAATTAGCTGCGCACTATTCATAACTGTGGATTTTGTGTGAAGATATGAGGAAATTTATCCTCGGTGTCTAAAAACTCAAAAAGAGAGATCTCGTTAGGCTTCAGTTTCCAAAAGGAACAGTCCAAAACGAACTAAGTAGAAAAAGGCAAACACATTTCAGCTTGGGGGATATACTCTTTATTAAAAAAAAAAAACTATTTTTGTTTGTACAAATGAGCTAAATGAAAACAGGTTTCTCACCCAAATATTGTAGTCGTCCATGGATAGCTGGCGAACGACCGCAGTAAAGACACCAGCCAAATGGGAAGCCCTTTCCTTGGCTTGCAGTCAGCTCCGTCTCGCGCAGAAAGTCGGGGCACTCGCACTCGTTGTGTTTGCAGCGACCCCGCGGCACTCCCCGCACGTGTAGTGCTGTAAGCATTGCACACTGTGCCCGAAATCAAACGCCGTCTCCCGCTAAGCCTCGCCAGTCGCAGTCAAAGTCAAGTTGGTCCAGCCACAAACAAAGCGTGTCGAGAACTGACTGAGCGAGCCAACGAGCCAGGGAAACAGCGCAACGGCTTTCTCGCTTTTCCCGCCAAAAAGAGGACGCATGCGCCCTCTGTGCTTCGAGAAACAAAGTTCACATCAACAAGAAATCAACAAAAAAGCACGAGCAGGGGCATCTTCGGGAGGGTCAATCCATTCGGATATATATTAGCGTGACGATGAAAGAAGGCGCGCTTTTGTTTTCGAATATCTAAGCGTGTGTTTTGCGGTCGTCACGCTAACGTTGTTGGTCCCGTCCGAAAAAAAGGCCGAGCGGGATTCCTCGGGTCGCTCTAACGCTTAGACAAAGAAAACAAACGCTTATTCTTGATCACGTGGTGCTTAAAACGTCATTCCCGTCGTATTGACGGCGGTTCCACGCTTGAAACTAGCAGTTAGCGTGAGGTTCAGCGTGATAGTTTTTAGAGTGTACATCATGGCGATGGGCGATGGTCCACCCCAGCAACTGCTTCCGCCCATGTCCCCAGCTCAAGGGGATTGTTAGGTCGAGTCGTGCAGGGTGGCATTTTTGAGGTGCCTTTTCCATGGACACCGTGGATCAATGCCACCGTATATGACTCGAGCTGTTTCTCTATTACTTTTTTTGTTTTGCTTCTACTTTTTGCTTACAACGTTTCCTTTGAAACACTAAAGCGAGTGTAAACTACCAAAATATAAATTTATATATTATTTAGTTTGGTTTCTAAGTTTTTTTTCTCTTTCGCAGTTATTCCCAATGACAAGCTTTCTTCTGAGGCAAAAGAATAATGGCAATTGTACAATAAGAAAAAATCAAAGAAAGAGACGTCTTGTTTGTCCCGTCTTTGTGGCCTCTGTCTTGGGCTTTAGAAGTGTTCAAATAATAGTTTCGCAAAACTGTTGGTTCCAAATTTGTAATTTGCATGCTGATATGCATGGTACAAAGCACAAGGGATTTTTTCGTTCTTTGTAGTTTTTTATACACAGTTCTGTAAAATGACTAAGTATTGGAGTAGTGAATATTCAAGACTAAATAGTAAGAGTAGTGGATATTCAGGGTACTATGCCATAATACCCAGGTCGTGGGAATAACTTCTAACCGTAAGATAGCCAGTGGATCACCGGAAGAGCGGTAGGAACACATAGCAATCAGTGGCCAAATGTTGGCTGGAATTGTGGTTGGATAATGGCTTACTATTGGTGTCAATGACGGCCAGAGTTGGCTAAAACGATGGTTGAGCAATCGCCAAAAAATGGCTGGAACGATGGTTGAGCAATGGCCCAACATTGAATCGGGTAGTGCTTCCAGTATTGTCCAAGTTTACGCCGGTCTTCGCGCCTCACACTCACTCACACTCACAAGAGGCACTCCAGGCGTGTCGAGACAGCAAACCCAAAAGCAGAACGGCGAAGAGAATTAAAGCGATTGCCAGAGAGTTAAGAGCGAAGGGCATCGTGATGACATTAGAGTGGATTCCGGGCCATGCGCAGATTCCCGCAAACGAGCGGGCTCACCGAGTCGCAGCGGAGGCAGCCAGCAGCAACAGCTCCGCGACAGGCTCAACCACTCGGGAGGACAATGAGGAACAGAAGACCCTGTGGAAAAGGCAGAACTAGCAAGACAAGCTAGGAAAGCTTACCTCAGAGGACTCGTACCTTCAGAGGAAGACCCACTACCAAATGGATACCGAAGATGGGAAGCGACCAGACTTCGCAGAATCAGAACCGGCACGGCACTAACGCCGGCCAAATTGGCAGCCTTTCGGCTACTGAAAGAAGACCCTATCTGCAAGGACTGCAGCGAAAATAAGGTGGCAGGTATCATTCACTTACTGTGGGAGTGCAAAAGCCTAGAAGACCACAAAAAAAAAAATGGCGTGGGAGAAATTACTCGCTCAGGACCAAAGGTTTGGCGACTGGACTCACCCTAGAGGCCAGGAACAGCACCGAAAGGCGATCCTAGACTTCCTTGTTGAATTCATCAGGAAATCTGGGGCTCATTAATTCATTTATTAGCACCATAGTCATCTACACCACCTCCTTATAACCCTCCACTCCCACCCCCTCGTCTCAGAGCACACCACTCATAGACGAGAATCCTATCATATAAAATAAACATGTTCTCTTTCTTTCTCTCTTGCCAATGTGGGACAACCATTGGCTGGAACGATGGTTTAGCAATGGCCCAACATTGGCACCAATGATGGGGCCAACATAGGCTGGAACGATGGCTGAACGATGGCCTAACATTGGCACCAATGACTGGGCCAACGTTGGATCGGGTAGCGCTTCCAATGTTGTCCAATATTGTGGCCGATCTTTGCCAACGTTAGGCTACAGTCGGACCAACATCGGTGTACTGCTTGGGATTTTTGGTTGAGTCCGTGCTCTACAAAACAAATGACACAGGGATGTTTGTTTCATTTTATGTTGATTTTGTTACGACGCCATGCGTGACAAAACAGCACAGTCAAAACTGCACGCGTCAAAACAGCTCATCGTCGAAAGAGCGTTGCGACAAAACAACACGCGTCAAACGAGCACGCGACAAAACAGCACGGCGACAAAACAGCAAAGTGACAGAAGAACATGCGCCAAAACAGCACACGACAATACAGCACAGTATGAAAATGGCCCGCACGTAAATGCATGCCTTATTTTTTGGTGTAAGACACATCATTAGCAGCACACGCCTAAATTAAGTACATACATGCTGCTAGCGTGTTCAGCAGAAGAAGTGTAATTGCCGTTACATTTTATTATCAATGGTTATATGACTTTATAATATTTTCTGCACCGTTATGTTTACTACCTACTGAGCGCTTTTCGTACTAGTTAAATAATATAAAGCCTTCCCACCACAAGCCCGATCAAGCTAAACTCCTTGCCATCTTGTTTATGACTGCCTTATTGTTAATGGGGTAACGTTTTTTATCGAAACAAATACGTTTCCCTATTTACCCAAAGGAGACGATGATCAAAGGCCAAAGAGGATGGACTCTAGCGGATTCAAAGCCATACGCGAGAATCTCGCCATGACTACGGAACGTCCTGTCCCACTGCATGCGACCTATATGTAAACAAGGTTAAATATGAAATAAACTATTTCTTTGGAAACTCCTCAAAACTCATCAATTGTGATCTTCATTCTTCTTTTGGGTAAATGGGGTGCCGCATTTATCGATATAAAACTTTAATCAGTCATGAATTCATCAGTCAGTAAAAAGACGGCAAGAAATTTAGCTCCATTGGCTTGCGGTGGGAAGGTTTCAAGTTACTGAACATGCATGAAAAGATATAGCACGCATGTAACGTCATTTGCGGCCATGACAGTATCTTATGCGCCGCGAGCGTGCGCTTCGCTGTGTTAGTTGCACACCGCAGAAGTTGTAGTTCGAAGAAACCAGTAAGTAAACATAACCGTCTGTACCCAGCAATGGTAACGCTTGCAAGCTACGTATAAGTAGGTAATTAAACATAACGGCGCAGGTAATAATGTAAAATCATATAACGGTAGATAATAAAATGTAACGACAATACAGGTGTTCTGCTGGACACGTGCAAGTATTACTTTAGGCGCGTGCTGCTAATAAGATGTCCTATATCGAAAAAAATAAAACAGCATGCGCATTTACGTGCGTGCTTTTTTGTTACGGTGCTGTTTTGTCACTTGCTGTTTTGGCACGGGCTCTTACACTGTAAGAAAAATTGAGGATAACGGTAACAACAAAGCGTCTTGCTCCCTTCTACTAACGCGCCCCCAAGCGGACCCGAGAAGGAGGGAGGAACGAAAGGTTTTTCTCCTTCTCCAGGCAGACGGGAGAAAGCTTTTGCCCTCCCGAGTCATCTTCTTTCGGTTTCCTTCTTCGAACACGTCGCGCACGTTGTTTAATAAATGTTGTTGAGTTGACTGAGCTTCAGCGGCAGCGAAGGGCGCCTGTAATTCCGTCTTCTAGTCCTAACGTGCTGAAGATTTCGGTTGCATTGACGATTTTACCACTAATTTTATCAAACGAGCAAACGAAGCCGCTAGAAACAGCGAAGTTTCGGAGCAGTGCCAGCAGCGCTACGTACACTGGGTAAGATGGCCGTCTCCGAATTGCGGGACCCACGCGGAACCACGCGGAACTGTGTCGACGTTTTTGACGTTATGGAAATCGCAGGAACTGCGTCCAAGGCAGGCAGGTTTTGCTGCCGGCTGCTTGGGTACCTTCAGTGCTGAGTTCGGTTCTGTTTTGCGATGCCGAGTGCAAAACTGGCAATCAACGTGGTTCTGTATTTCTGCGTGTCAGCAACATAGCAACAACATCATGATGGTAGTGTTGTGCCTTGTGAACAGAAGACTGGAATTATCGCCGATGTGACCGTGTGTTCGAGTATTACTGGTGTAACAAGATGAGAAGACGTAAACGGTCGGGCATTAATGCCGCTGGTCGACCCGTGATACGAGGGGGCGGGGTGTCGCAGGTTGACATTCTGCTTTACATTAAAAAGTTTAAGACCACTTGAGGGATTAGGTGTAATCGATCGACGTGCGGATATTCATGTTGGAACGCTGGTCTGAACCGTAAGCTCCTATCGTACAGTGGCCAATGTAACGGTCGGTTTTCTCCTCCCCGAGAGTGATTGCGCTATGGGGAAAGGACTGAACTGTACGAAATTATGACGTAAAGTGCGTAAATTTACAGTGTCAAATTTTAGCATTAAAAAAGAATAGTAGGTCAAATCGAAAAAAAAGCTATCTTTCATTTTGCTGTTTAAGTATACCACGGTTCCTGCAGAAACTGCCCTCCAAGTGGCGCGCTGGGATGAGCGCTAGAAGTTTTCCAGCTCATCCGTACACTGAACACCTGCCGCAAGTCGCGGCTTTGACTTCATTCAAGTTGATAAAAAAGCGATTTCTCTGCCCGTGAAGCATCACTTCAAGCTGAGTGAATTTCCGCTCTACAGAGATTAATTCAAGACCGCAATTGCAGCCGTGCGCGAACAGCACAAATAGAAAAACAAACACTACAATAGAAATACTGGCTACGACCTGCCGTGCGGGGAAACAAACTCATGGCTTGGAACCTACATTGGAGCGGCTTGATTTATTGGCTTTCAAGTAATTACGGCATGATCGAGCGTTTCATTTTAGAGCGCAGCTCTGAGGCGCCCGTTTCCGGCTTGAGCGGCGTAGGCGTCGCCGTCGGCGTCGCCGTCGCCGTCGCCGTCGCCGTCGCCGTCGCCGTCGCCGTCGCCGTCGCCGTAACCGCGCGGTGCATTATGGGTACATTTTACCGAAGGAACCCGAGGTCCTCCCGAGGTCCTCCCGATGTCCTTCGGAAGGACCTCGGGTTCCTTCGGGAGGACCTCGGGTTCCTTCGGGAGGACCTCCGGAGGACCTCGGGTTCCTTCGGAAGGACCTCGGGAGGACCTCGGGTTCCTTCGGGAGGACCTCGGGAGGACCTCGGGAGGACCTCGGGTCCCTTCGGGAGGACCTCGGGAGGACCTCGGGTTCCTTCGGGAGGACCTCGGGAGGACCTCGGGTACCTTCGGTGACCTCGGGGGGGGGGGGGGGGGTCACGTGACCCCCCGAAGTCAAGTGACCCCCCCTTTCCCCGAGGCCACGTGACCCCCCACCCCGAGGTATAGGCATCGTCATCGTCACTGATGACGTCATCGGCATCCGCATCGCTCATCGTCATCGTCCCTGATGACGTCATCAGTGACGTCACTGATGACGTCCTCGGCATCGGCATTGTCACGTGACCCCCAGGTCACGTGACCCCCCCCCCCCGCAAGGTCACTTGAAACCCCCCCCCCCCCAGTACCCTTCCCTCCTCCTCCTCAAGAGCTGCGCTCCAATTCGGCGTTACAGGGAGTTGTAAACGGCTTTAATTTTTTATTAAGAGATTTATCCCCTGAGCCATTTAAAATACTCTAAGAGGTATGACATTGCTGGAAAAAAATCAACATGCTGGGAATATTTTTTTTTTATTGCTTAGGCAGTCACCGAGAAATTCCGTACGTTAAAAACGACCAGTATAAAAGACGGAAACGCAGAGCTCGGGTGTAGTGATCGGGTTAGTGTGTGGATTCGTCTACTAGCTTCCGAAGCGAACGGACGTATCAACATGAGCTCCGGCGGAGCGGTATCAACGGCTACTGAGAGCCGCGGTTTTATTGCTGACCGAAGCATCGAGGGCTATAAGATTATCCTGCCTACGTTACCGACAGGCGTTTACGCTTCAAACTTGGTTTCTCTTCATACGGACATCGCAGCACGCCCCTACAGAATCGAATATTTCAAGGCTGGCCTGGAAAAAGCTGGGGTACTAGGAGAAATCGCCGCATGTGGTTCCTACCAAATGAATCACGTGTGGATGGTTACGCTCAAGTCCTTGACCGCCAAACAAAAGTTGGTGGCCACGGGAACCTTCGAAGCGAAGGGAAGGTGATGCCTCATCATCGACCCCGACAAGACCGAGGTGAGGTTGAATCTTCATTGCATACCCTTTCCCGTGCCTGACGAACCCATGAAGACAGTGTTGGAGGCCTATGGCAAAGTCGAGGAAATAGCCAGAGAGACGTGCAGTCTAAGAAAAAATGGAGGAAAAAAGTAGCAACGGCGCGTCTTCCCCTCTTCTGCTCACGCGCCCCCAAGCAGACACGAGAAGAAGGGAGGAACAAGACGTTTTCTCCTTCTCCACGCAGACGGGAAAAAGCTTTCACCCTCCCGACTCGCCTTCTTTCGGTTTTGTTTTTCGAGCACGTCAGGCACGTTGTTTAATAAATGTTGTTGAGTTGATTGAGCTTCAGCGGCATCGATGGACGCCTGTAATTACGTCTTCTAGTCCAAGCGTGCAGAACATTTCGGTTGCATTGACGTTTTTATCACTAATTTTATCAAACGAGCAAACGAAGCCGCTAGAAACAGCGAAGTTCCAAAGCAGTGCCAGCAGCGCTATGCACACTGGGTGAGATGGCCGTCTCCGGATTGCGAGACCCACGCAGAACTACAGTAGCGGAACCACGCGGAAATGTGTCGACGTTTTCGACGTAATGGAAATCGCAGGAACTGTGTCCAAGACAGGCAGTATTTATTGCCGGCTACCTGGGTGCCTTCCGTGCTAAGCTCGATTCTGTTTTCCGATGCCGAGTTCCAACCGCCAATCAACGTGGCTGTGTATTTCTGCGTGTCAGCAACATAGCAGCAACATCGTGATGGCAGTGTTGTGCGTTGTGAGCAGAAGACTGGAATTATCGCCGATGTGACTGTGTGTTCGTGTATCAGTGGTGTAACAACAAGATGAGATGACGTAAACTGTCGGGCATTGATGCCGCTGGTTGGGCCGTGAACGGAGGGGGCGGGGTGTCGCAGGTTGTCATTCCGCTTTACATTAAAGAGTTTAAGACCCCTTGAGGAATTAGGAGCGATTGATCGATGTGAGGATAGTCATGTTGGAACGCTGGTCTGAACAGTGAGCTCCTATCGTGCAGTGGCCAATGTGACTGTCGGTTGTGTCTCCTCCCCGAGAGCGATTGCGCTCTGGGGAAAGGACTGAACAGTAGGAAATTATAACGGAAAGTACGTATATTTACAGTGTGGAATTTTAGCATTAAAGAAGAATAGTTGGCACATTGAAAAAAGAGAAGCTACCCTTTATTTTGCTGTTTAAATATACTGCGGTTCCTGGCGAAACTGCCCTCCAAGTGGCGCGCTGGGATCAGCGCTGGAAGTTTTCGAGATCGCCACGGCGTGGCCGCAAGTCGCGGTTTTGACTGCATTCAAGTTGATCGAAAAGCGATTTCTCTGTTTGTGAAGCATCACTTCCAGCTGAGTGAATATCCACTCCACAGAGATTAATTTAAGACGTCAATTTCAGCCGTGCGCGAACAGCACAAATAGAAAAGCAAACACTGCAATAGAAATACAGGCTACGACGTGCCGTGCGGGGAAACAAACTCATGGCTTCGAACCGCATAGGAGCGGCTTGATTTATTGGCTTTCAAATAATTGCGGCATGTTCGAGCGTTTACTTTTTAATAAGAGATTCATCCCCTGAGCCACGCAAAATACTCTCAGAGGTATAACATTGCTGGAAGAAAATCAATTTTTTATTGCTTAGGCAGTCAGCGAGAAATTCCGTACGTTCAAAACGACCAGTATAAAAGACGGAAACGCAGATCTCGGGTGTAGTGTTCGGGTCAGTGCGCCGCTGTATTGATGTTTATATGGGCCATGTATGTGTATGCACTTAATGTATGTTCACCTGATGCTTGTAACGTGCGTAATGTGTCGCTCGTCCCGAAGATCCCGAAGCGCGATGATGGGATGAGGAAATAAAAATATTTTTTAGAACATGAATTGGGCGGTACCTAGCGCCACCTAGCCTAGCTACTTGCAATGAGTCTGCTTAACCCTGCCATCTCGTGGCAAGCGATTTAACCTTCTTTCACGCTACGCGATAAACAGCGGCTTCGATTTTGTTCTTTTGAGAGCGGCTTTTGGTTTCGCGGATTGGTTTGCCATTCCTCCGTGATGTGCGGTTGACGAAGGAATTGTGACTCGAGGAACAGCAAATGTAAGACGTAAAGTACGCGAAGTAACTGGGTATCGGTTATCTTCGTTTAACATCGCAGTGCTGACGACGAGAAGACTGAGTAACTGCTTTCGAAACGCAAGTTTCTGTACCTGCGGGGGGAATCCGGCTTCGGAAATAAACATAGTTCGCGGAAAGCTCGTGTTACGCTTTTATTTGCTGCTCCTCTCGTCCCGTACAAGAGACGTAGTGTCCTCGTTAAGCCTTATTGAGCTCGATTTGCTCGATTCAGGGCCGCCATAATGAGGTGCACGCGACGGAGGAACTAATTGCTCCCCTGCTTCAGGGACGAAAGTTTCTCCCTTTCTAAAGGAACATAGGTTACAAGACCGTTCCTCCCCTCAGGGAGGACTATCGATACCATTTTTTCTAAGAGTGTGGCGCGTCAAGGGTCTCGAAGGAGTTCAGTCAACCACGAGAGGGGCGAGGCTAATCCTGAAAGAGGGCGTAGCCCTAGAGCGTCTGCCGCATACGCTCCGACTGCCCGGATGCATGCCCTACTGAAAAAAAAACATTTGGCGCCTAGATGAAATTAACCTGGTTCATACCGGTAACCGTTTAGCTATGCCGGTCACCAGTTGACAAAGGAGTCGCCCGTATGGCTCAAATGGGTCCCCCGTATGAGCCATAACGGTCGCCTATTTGGGCAAACAGGTCACTCCTTTGGCAAACGGGTCACTCGTCTGATCAAATGGGCCACTCGTTTGAGCAAAGTTGTCGCACGTTTGCTCAACCCGGCGACCATGCTGCACAGGCGGGTGACCGGTGACCGGCAAACTGTACCGGTTTAATCAAACGGCTCTCTGGAGCCCGTTTGATACTGAACGTACCGATCGGCGGCACCCGTACGCCTATTTGAGCCGTGGCAGCCTGTTTCCGGAAAGCCGCGGGAGCGCCGGTTCATTGGTTTACAATCGTCCGCGTAATGCAAGTAATGTTATTTATATTTTGATTGCGCTGATGTTCGCTTATACTGCAACTGCAATAAGCGATTTTTTTTTTATACGTAAACGTGCGACGTTGGCGAGCCGATATTTTTGAAATTAAGAACTTTAAAAATTTGGTGTCCTTTGTTGCCTCAATTTACTTATTCAGCTCGAATCTCTCGCGCAGAAGACGCGACCGCGTGAAAGAATATATTTCTGGACTCCATCAAGACTCAACGAGGGTAACGCGCGAACACGTGGCTGCAAGAACATCCAGCATTGCGAGAGCAGGCCCGCCGTTGCAGCAGTCAAATTACGAGCTCGCGCTCGGTGCTTTTTTGGCTCGGGCGGAAGCCGAGCTTCTGGCCGACGCCATTTCCAGCGTTCCAGCGTGCTGAAATGCGCGCGTTTTGCCTGCTTTCCGAGGCTGCAAACGCGGCGTGCAGTGTCAATTCAATCAGAGGAGGAAAGCGTGTGTACAGCGGTCGGTGCACTCTCTCACTTAGCATTGACTGCATTGCCACAAAAAGCCAATCCCAAGTTTTTTGTTTTTTTTATGAATGCATGAGGAGAGGGTTGGGGAGGGGGGTGGAGTGCCCCGTTGTCCTGCGCCCTGTCCTCGCCGCCGCCCCATTCCCTCCTCTCTGGTGAGGTCTGTCGCGTGACCAGAGAGAGGGGAGGGCACGCTACACGCTGATAAGCATAGCCAGATCCGGCTGTGCGCGCGTTGGCAGTCGCTTTTTTCTTTGTCTGCTTGTTGTCCGTTGCAACTTCGTTTGTCCTGCCTGCTTCAATCTGCCCCCTTCAGGGTTGCCAGGTTTGGCTTCTTTTTTGGCGTCGAAATTTCGTGTGTGGCTATGTGGCTATTTTGGGCTATTTTAAATCCTAACGCGGACTTGTTTTTTTTTTTTTTTTGCTTTGTGTAGAGTAGATGTACAAAAAAAAATGAAAGCCGTTTACAACTCCCTGTAACGCCGAATTAGAGCGCAGCTCTTGAGGAGGAGGGGAAGGCACGGGGGGATCACGTGACCTGGGGTCACGTGACCTCGAGGGAGGGGGCGGAGAAAATTTTCCGCTAGATTTAGCGGGGAAAACTTCCCGCTAAATTTAACGGGGAAAGTTTTCCGCTAGATTTAGCGGGGAACATTTTCCGCTAAATTTAGCGGGGAAAATTTTCCGCTGAATTTAGTGGGGAAATTTTTCACTAGATTTAGCGGGGAAAATTTTCCGCTAGACTTAGCGGGAAAAATGTTTCCGCTAAACTTAGCGGGGAAAATTTTCCGCTAGATTTAGCGGGGAAAATTTTCCGCTAAATTTAGCGAGAAAAAAGTTTCCGATAGATTTAGCGGGGAAACTTTTTCCGCTAAATTTAGCGGGGAAAATTTTCCGCTAAATTTAGCGCGGAAATTTACCCATCATGCACCGCGCGGTTACGCCGACGCCGCTCAAGCCGGAAACGGGCGCCTAAGAGCTGCGCTCTAAAACACTTCAGCGTGGACACAAAGCGACAGTTCACCCATTCTGGATTCCCGCATTTAGGAATTTTCTGCGTGAAGATTCGTGGGCGTGAGCTACCGTGACCTAGATTCAGCTCCGACGACATTGCTTTTGTATTAATTGTGGCCAGGGTTGCCAGCTAGACACTACCTGGCAACCCTGGCCGCCTTCTCCGCGGTCTTATTAGGATGTCTCTCGACAACGTATGGGATGTGCACCAAATGTTCGAAACGTCCTACGCGTATATGGACAACAAGCAATTCTTCAAAGAAGTCAGGAATTCTTGCGGTTTGGTTGGGTTCGACAAATGACAGCTTGCGCGCCGCATCGTGTTGAAAGTTCAAGGAGCCTTCCCTCTCGTTTTAGTGTTTGTGTGGTTGTCCTGTTTTGACCGTGTCGACATTTATCTTGGATTACATCTTTCAAGTCCGCTGTTATTATGGTAAGTGCATTCCTACCTACTTGTTGGCAACGATTGACCGTTCTTCTACGGGTACACGTCAAGATTATCTATAGAATTATGCAGCGTCTGTTCTCGCGGCAGCCGGGAGAATAGGTTTTCCGAAAGTCTGCCATTGTAGTCTAGAATTACTTCGGTTCTTCTTTGCTTTGCAATCTTCTCAGTTGTATAAAAGCTTAGAGTGCCTTTTGACATTTCACAGAACGCTTGCACGTTTGTACTTGTCTACGGTATAGGCTGTAATAAACTTTTATGAGAATTGAAAACAATTTTTTGTGTCTGTTTTCCTGCCCATTGGCAAGCACCTGCGCGAGCACATTTTTCCTGCGTGTTTTCTTCCTGTTATAAATAGGCTGATGAGTTTCGGGATGTCTTAAAAAAGTTTAAGATAACCAACTTTCCGGACGATACCCATTTAGGGCTAGCAAATAATTTGCATATCCGAATGGCGCGTTGAAATGTGTGGTTACGTGGCTGCTCGAACGGGAACCCATATCGAACGAGCACCCGTATCAAACTGGGTGCCCGTATGAAACGGGTGCCGTTTCAAACGGGTACCCGTATCCCATAATCACGTTTCATTCAAACAGACCGACAAGTTTGCCACCTGTTTAATTCAAACGAGTCGACCAGTTTGCCACCCGTTTGAATTTCAAATCGTTTTTTTTCAGTAGGGTGGGGTTTTGGCACCCGGTAGAGCCCCGCTTTGCCTCCGGTGCCAACGAACCGGCTACAATCGCAAGGAATGTCGTGTGCCCCGATGCGACAGCTGTAGACGCTACGGGCACACTAAAGAAGACTGCAGAAAGACGTATGCCGCCGTGGCCAACGCGGCTGAAGACGACACCATGGAACACCTCATGGACCAGGAGGAAGCCGAAGCGGCGGCAGCTGGGGACACGGAGAACTCCCAGTCACCGGCGCAAGCCGCGTCTACGCAAGGTTCCAAGGCCCCGTCCGAGGTGGGGTCCTCCCTGGGTACCGCTAACGTCCCGGGACTAGTGAGCTGCGGGCCAGCAAGCCGTCCAGCCCTTCAAGTAACTGAGGGAGAGGACGAGCGCTCTCGTCGAAACCCGGAGGCCAGTGAAGAAGACCCCCCCAAAGGACAATGAAGGCGACATGGAAGCCACAAGTGCCTCGGCTAAACGACCCTTGGAAGCGAAGACTGACGGACAGACGGCAGGACTTCAGGAGATGGTGCAACAGAGGTGGCAAGTGGCGACAGCCAAAAAAGGCAGGCTCCACGCGGACACTCGTGTGCCATCTGACTCTCAAAAAACAAAGGACCCGCAGTGAAGCGATGCGCGACTGCGGCGCCTGGGTCGTGTCGATAACCACAAGTAAGGCGGTATATGTTGGCGCATTTTGTTTTGTTTTTGGTTGCTTAGTTCTATTTCGTATGCTTCCCATTTGCATTCTACTGTAGCCTTTATTTCGTGACTTGGTCCATTGCAACGCAATCAGAATGGTGCTCACTTTTGCCACTTTAAATGTTCGGGGTTTGAATTTGAGACGGAAGCAGTACCACCTGCAAAGTCTGTTAGCAGATGAGCAGTCGGATTTCCTTGCGTTGCAAGAAACGAAAATGGGGGAGGACGAAAGCATTTCCAGATTGCTGAGTCCTTATCTGGGTAGATACAAAATAGCCGTGAATCACGCTGTCGGCTACTCGGCGGGGTGTTTCCTTTACCTAAAACAGTCTGTAAGATATACGAATCTGCAAGTAGTTACGGATGACTGCAGGCGTTTTATCTCTTGCGATTTTACGTTGTCTGGAGTAGAATGGAGTTTGATATGTGTGTGCGCACCGAATAGCGCGAGGGAGAGGGTTTTTGTTTTCAAATTTGTCCGCAGTTACGTTGAAGTCGATCGAGTAGTCGTTTTGATGGGAGATTTTAATTGTGTTTGTGATGAACAAGATTGATCCGCGCCGACGACGTACAGTCAGAGCAGCCCAAGCGTTTTAAAAGACATTATCGACTCGTGTGGGCTCGAGGATGTAGGTGCCCTGTGCGCATCAAGGAATACATTGAGGTATACCCACTTTCAAAACACGTCACACACCCGATTAGATCGCATTTACATATCGGTCAAACCTTTGAGGCACGCGCATTGCTATCGCGTTCAGCCAATTTCCAAGGTATATGTACATAGGTAGCGAAGCTTCAACCAAAAAGCGGTTCAAAACAAATCGCCAGCGACATCGGCCTGGAGGGTCTCGTGAAGGATGCGATTGAAGCGCGACTAGGTGAGGTGGGGACAAACATTATTAAAATTAATTAGTTTGTGGCTAGAAGTATAATTATTTGTATTTTTCAACAAGCTAATTATAATTATTAGATATTATCACTCATATCTGGCGCTTTACGAAATTCAAAAGTGTTTTTGTTTTTGCTAATAATATGCATACTTCTTATTAGCGTCCTCTGTACGCCACTAGCAGAAAGGCCGGCTAGCGATAGCGACATTTCGCAATTCTTTGTAGACCTCGTGGCGCGCGAAAAGACAGGCTGCTGACGTCCGTCTGCTTGCTTGTGTTTGGGCCTCCATGTGCTCTTCGCTTTTAATTGTTTTAGCGGAAGTTGACACCGTTTGAGAAGTTTTGTTGTTTGCTCGGGCGTGATTAGCCCAGTTACTTGAGCGGGAACTTGGCAGTCGTGCGCTTGTACCTTGGACACTACTGTGTCCAAGGGACTCAACGTGCAATGATGAGCACAGTGCGATACTCAAAGAAACGGTGCTCCGTGGAAGTGTGTGAAAGCGACGCCCGCACTGCTGGCATCTCGCTGCACCGGTTTCCCCTCGACTCTCGAAGGTGAGACTTAGCTACCGTCAGTATTATGTCTTCTGTGTAATGTCATGCCCCCTTGTTCGGTCTTCTCTTAACTCTTGTTAGTTTTACCTAAAACTATTAGGGTTGTCTGGATGTGCACAAGAAACTACACCTGAAGGCGTAATATGTTATACAAGGAATGTTGACTTCGCAGCGTTGTGTGCCGTGATTATAAAATTGCCCACCATATTCAAATTTACCTGTACCGGCCTGACTCTGAGGAGCCTAGTGTCGTGATCATCGGCGTGGTTATCAGTGGTACAACACAGATATATAGTCGGGCATCTGTGCTTAAGACTCGTGTTTTTACTCTTCATGATGTACACAGAGCGTTGATGTCATGCATTTGTTAATGTCCTTGCTCTGATTTGCTTTGGTTTGTGGACATTTTGGCTACATTTTCTTTTCGTAAGTATTCACGGCACCCACATAGAACCATGCCTTATATGCAGGTGCGAAGCCTGGGTTCGGTTCTGCAACAACTGAAGTCTGCAGGAGAAGACTCCATGGCAGCTACGATACAGGGTAGTTTGCTCTTTACATTTTGAGGAGCCAGCTTTCCTGCGGCCTGGACACCCCTGTCACAATGCGTTGCCAAGTGTGCTTCCCACAAAAGGTAAGCAGAACTATAAACCTTCCGTGCACTTTGTGACGAAGCATGGTTAACCCGCTCTTAAAAAAATAGTTTCCACATGGGGCTGAAATATTGCTTCTGTGGGCTCATAACATTTTTATATTATTTGCAGAGACAACAGATGGCGACATTTTCAGTAAAAGCTCTCCAGGTTTAGCAGTTGTGCATGGTGAGCTTTTTCATTGTACCTAATATGAAGTGGCAGCAACTGCCAGCACCATTGCATTACCTCATGGTCTTCATGACCCGAGCATTTTGCAATAGAACTATGTGAGAGTAGCTGGAAAGAGCTAGTAGAACATGGTCAGAGGTACTGCTAGAAGTTCATTTCAGGCTCGTTTATAATGACGTGTTTTATGTGAGGTGACATTATCGACGTCAATATCGGTCCACAGAGCATCTTTTTCCGTGCCGACACCCAGTC
This sequence comes from Ixodes persulcatus, assembly GCA_013358835.2. NCBI lineage: Eukaryota > Metazoa > Arthropoda > Arachnida > Ixodida > Ixodidae > Ixodes > Ixodes persulcatus. The sequence continues at coordinate 1,618,788 of JABSTQ010010752.1, read as the reverse complement.
TTCCAAAATAAGGCTGCCCATGAAAAAAAGTGATTTACATTTTGTGTTAAAATAGGCGAACTCACCATACATTTGCAGAGGTAAGTTCGCCATCCTCACCGAGCTTAAAACCTACTTTGGCCGCTCAAACTCGCGTAGTTCCTGTGGTCACCCTGACGACCACTTTTCTGAGTGGAACTTTCGTGGGAACAAGGTGATTTCCTTGTCGTTTGTTAGAAAATACACATAGGAAGGAACTCAACTACTATTCCATGACTAACTTCACGCTAAATCTGCAGAGAGGAGTTCGCCAGCCTCATCGAGCTGCACATACTCCGGCCGCTCAGACTGGTGAAGTTCCTGTGGTCACCCTGACGACCAGTCTTCTGAAATAAACCTCTCATGGAACGAAGGTGAATTTCCTTTTCCTGCGTTCAAATAGGGAAATAAGGGAGAACTTCAACCTCTTCTCCTTCGCTAAGATCACATTAAATTTGCAGAGCGGATTTCTGCGGCTTCATTCGACCACACATACTCGTGCACCATATTAGTTAACAGTCCACTAGGGGCCCAAATAAGTGGTGGCCGAATATTGTTTGTGCTATCCTTTTATTCTCTTTTTTTTGTGAGCTTGCTTTTTTAACTGGTAGAAACAGCGCAACTTGACGAAGGACAAGAAACAAGGGGTATACAGACAGGCGCTGTAAAAGTACACAGAGAGGCACTGTTTCTGCCAGCTAAGATGAACAACCAACGCGCCCAACTTTCCGCTTTGTTGAACTTGCTTTCTTACTTACAGTTTTTGTAAAAACCTTTCTTTATTTTATTTTTTTTCTTTCCAGTTCATCACAGCTAAACTTTACGTCAAGGTGCTGCTCTTGCTCAAGAGTCCAGCGGGGACGTGGCTGACAAGGAGATTTTGGTTTCTTCACCGTCACCTAGAGACTATCTCTCTGGCTGTGTTGCTGGTGACTTCTCACAAATGTGAGTGGTTTCTATGATGCGAACCTTTTTTTCTTTTGCAGTTTTTTTTTTTTTTTGTGAAATTATAAAAGGTCAAACCGCAAAAATAAAAAGCCAAGGCTCGAAAAACACCAGCGGATACACTCTCAAGAAAAAAGGGTGTAAAAGGGTGTATCGTTACACCTTTTGTCCCATATAATACACCCCAAAACTTCAATTCAACGTACAGCGCCCTACAGTCCAACAGACGGCCCGAAATTTTACGAGGGGCTTCATAGCCGAGTGGTACAACTTAATAAAGTAGATAATGTACGTTTTACTGACTACAAAAAACGTAATCGGGGTTTTCTTGGCCCTACTGTAAAACTCGGTGTTTTTGATGCGGTCTTTGATACATACTTTAGCTATTTAAAAAGTTATATCGCACCGTTATCAAGTCCCTCGTAAACTTTTGGGGCCGTCTGTTCGACTTTAGGGCTCTGTACGTCGAAATGAAGTTTTGAGGTGTATTATATGGGACAAAGGGTGTAACGATACACCCTTTTACACCCTTTTTTCTTGAGAGTGTACTAAACTTTTTCTTCAGAGCTGATGGCGCAAGGGGTCAGATAACAGAAGACCGGGTAGCTGGCAGCTACAAATCGAAGTTTGTTCAAAGTTCACCACATTTTTGTGTTTCACGGTACATTTACATTGTCAAGCACACAAAAATACAAAAAAGAAATGTTCCACACGCAGGTGTTAGCACCATCAAATCAAAACAGCTCAACCGGTTTCACTACATCATAAGTTTTCCCGCAAAACTTCACGTAAGACAGTGTTTTTTTGTTTTTTTTATCGTTATCGAAAAGCTGCCTTGGCCATATGTGTGTGGTGCTGAGCCTGTCATGGTCCCTTGTACTATCTGCCAAAAATCAGTTGCCTATTTTTGTGCGAGCGCTTCACTGTTACAGTGCCATCGGCATAAGTAAGGTATGGTCAAGCTTTAAAAAATGCATTTCACAGTTTGGATGCCTATTCTGACTTGCATGATTCTGTGTGCGCCCTTGTCTTTTAGGACTATAAGGTCTCTGGCCAACATGAAGCGCCTAGTCCGACATAAAGATGTACTGCTGCTTTCCTGAACTTGGATTGCATATGTGTAGTCTGTCATACTTGCTGTTCTTGTTTAAAGACAGTTCAAATAATTGAGGAGTATTTTGAGTGTGAATAGATTACACATTTGATAAATTGATGGCGAATGCAAGTTTTTCTTGGAGACCCGATCTGGTTCATTTGTCAAATTGCAGCACCTAGCAAAAGCCGCAGCATCGGCAAGAAGAAGGTGAACGCCCTGAGAACCAAGGTGCGACAGCTTCACGAGTGTAACAAGAGGCTGCAAAGAAGGCTGCAACGACAACGTCAGATGAGGACTGTCGCCGAAGTCATTAAGAGTGTCTGCGTTCATGTGTCTCCTGCTGTCGCTGCACTCGTTGAAGCCCGGCTTAGAATGAACAATGTGAGCCGGTTTGGCCGGAGGTGGATACAGCAGCAAAGTGTAAAGCTAGGCAGCAAGTGCACAGGCTACGTACGTGAGACCACCCAGAGTACTTTTTAAAGCAGTGTAGGCCTGTTTTATTCGAACCTTTCATTTTCTTCGGTTTGTGAAGGAGTAATGTAGTCTTCTAACTGATTCACATATATAGCGTTTAAAGCTGTGAAGCAATACTGGCTTATAAAGTGCAGCATACCACAGGGCTCCAAGATGGTTTACTCCACTTGGCTTCCTTGACCTGCACCAAACAATCGTTGCGTTGCAGTGTAGCAGCACCAGCAGATGCAAGTTAAAATATTTTCAGCATTATGGTACCTTGCTCAAGGACTGCGTAGACAAAATGTAGTCATTTTTTGTGTATTACAGCGATGACCACAGTTGTCCTCGGAACACTGGGAAACCTATGAGATTTTAGTGGCTGCCTATAAACTGTCAATGTACTCACAACATCCAGCCGATTGTACATTGCCTTATTGTGTTTTAATGTGCCTTATGTACTAGTTTTCTTCCACCATGATACTTTGAAAATAGTGGATACCGATTGCATGATTCTAGTGAGTAATCTGATTGAATGATTGTAAGTGGATAAAACAAATAAAACGCGACTGTTAATGCGACGTTGGACTTGCATTAGAGTTACTGTAGTGCATTTCATACGCAACACACTCCAGCGATTTGATTCACTCTTTTTTCTTGTGACATTACATCATTCGCTTTAAGGTTTCTCACATATTTGCGAGACATCCCGAAGGAACAAAGAGCAAAACACTGCGGCTCGAGTTTAACCACAGTGCAAAGACACGATAGTGTGACGAAATGAAGCTTGTTAAAACGGCGGTTTGGGCGAGTTGGTTGTTCATGACGGACAAGGAAACAGCGCACCCTCAAAACAAGCACTCTAAAGTTTTCATGCACACAAAAGATAGAGCCACTTACACAGCGCTGACTGACAACTCTGGGTTATATTTACAATTTTCGTTTTCGTCTTTCTTTGTGGACTAGGGTTTCTACGGCAAAAAATTGCCCTTTTCTTCTTCCATCTTCTTCGTGTGTTTTTGTAATAGGATGCCAAACCATAAATTTATTGTACGGCTAAGAGTTTTTTTTTTTGGATAACATTATGGAAGGAGTGCTGACACATCTCTCCTCTTGTCTGGCAATGTTCTCTGCTTCACTGTCAAGACTGTGGCTGCTCAGCGCAGCTGGAGAAATGCGCAGTGTTAGGCAGGAACTACGACAAGCTAACAAGAGAAATCATGGAAGCAGAGAACATTGCCAGACAAGAGGAGAGATGTGTCAGCACTCCTTCCATAATGTTATCCAAAAAAGAACTAGAGTATTTCGCCGTACAATAATTTTGCGGTTTAGCATCCTATTACAAAAACAATGGAGGAAGAAGGAAGAAGAAAAGGGCAATTTTTCGCCATAGACACCCTAGTTCACAAAGAAAGACGAAAACGAAAATTGTAAATATAACCAAGAGTTGTCAGTCAGCGCTGTGTAAGTGGCTCTTTCTTTTGTGTGCATGAAAACTTAAGAGTGCTTGTTTTGAGGGTGCGCTGCTTCCTTGTCAGAAATGAAACTATTCTCATAGCGGGTCGGTTAACAAAGTCGGCTGCAGAAAAAAACATTTCGAACAAAAATATAAGAGTAAGGGCAAATAAGGTGGTAAACGATCCAGTATAGAGTAAACACAAGGTGTAAACATCCCAAGAAAAACCCGAGACTGCAGATAAAAAGAACGACACACACGCTAAAAAGTATCCAACAAAGCTCAAACACGGAGCTATGTTTGACACTTTTTAGTGTATATGGCGTTCATTTTACCTGTGGTCTCTGGAATTCTTTTTAATTTTCGTGCCGAACTGCACGCACGCATGACGTCACGTTTTTTTTTTTTCGAAAGTGTCGTCATTTCCTGTTTATTTTTTGTTTCGCCGGAAGTGTCCCCACGACTCATAGATGGCGCTAAAGTCGCCCCATGGGCCGCCATTTTTTAGACATATGGGCTTCTATGGAAGCTTCGCTACCCATGTACATATACCTTGCAATTTCCTTCACGGACCACTGTCTTCTAAGTGTCAGGATTGGAAGAAAAGAAAGGAAGCCGTCGAGATTTAACTGGCAACTTTGGAAACTAAACCGAACGCTCCTAGACGACGAACAGTTCGTCGAAACCGTAAGCGTGGTTGCTACGCACGTTGAGCGAAAGGCAGACCGCCCTGAGTGAAGTCTGTGAGGGTTTTAAGGAAGACGTTAAGTTAGCTGCAATAGAAAGAGCAAGTAACATTACTTTCCAAAGTCGAGCCTAAGAAAGACATTTAAAAGATAATTTGGAGGCACTGTGCCGTGTAGAATGCACGAATCTCGACATATAAGAGCGGAGCTCGACAAGCTATATCTGGAAAAATATAGGGGGGCTGTGGTACGCTCACGGTCAGAAAAAGTTTTGTTGGGGGAGCAGCCTACCAAGCGAGCTCTAGCTGACGAAAACAAATACGCTTCATCTAAAGAAATCGTTGAAATAGAATACAACGGGGTGATTACCAAAGATAAGGACATAATTGAAAGAGCTTTCGTCGAGTACTACGAACAACTCTTTGGAGAAAAGGACATTCCGCCGGGATTTTCAAAATTGAACGATTTTATAGAACTTATGTCTAAACTTAATGAGGACGTCAAGACTTTGTTGGAAGAGGACATAACTTAAGGGGAGGTGGTTCAGGCGATAGAATCGTTGGCACGCCAAAAAACATCGGGGCCAGACGGCCTTTGTGCCGAGTTCTATCAGAAATTTAAAAATAATCTTAGCCCATTATTGTTACGTATTTTTTGTGAGGCGTATGACAGTCAACGACTACCGCGTTCGTTTAGGGAAGCCCACACCATTTTATTACCGAAGTCCGACGACGTCGCTAAAAAACTTAAGATCACCGGTTGTAGACCTATTACATTGTGCAACATCGATTATAAACTTTTTACAGAGATCCTCACGCGTGGACTTAAAAGTATAATTTGCGCCCTTTTTGGAGACCACCAAACATGTGGAATAAAATGAAGGTCCATTCAAACCAACATTCATATCGCGAGAAGCGTTTTGGAAACCGTGGCAAGAGGCCATGTGGCCACGATTCAACTCGACTTCGAGAAGGCTTTCGACCGAGTTCGACATGACGTACTTGCGCATATTTTAACGCATGTTAATGTAGGCAATGTTATCTCAAGAGGGGTAGCCACGGCATACAAGGGATGTGTCACTAGGCTTGTGTTAAATAGTCATGTTTCCAAAAGCATAGCTGTCCAGTCATCAGTGCGACAGGGATGTCCCCTCTCACCCTTATTGTTTTCACTGTATATTGAACCTTTCTGTTTAAGAGTGGCGGCCAGCAAGTACATTAGAGGGCCAAGGTTAAACGAAGTTGAAATTAAAGTGTCGGCGTATGCCGATGATGTCGCCGTTTTCTGTAGCGATGAAAAGAGTGTGATGGAGGCTGTTGCGTTAACGAATAAATTTTGTAAAGCCACGGGAGCCCAAATCAACTGGGGGAAATGTTGTGGGCTGTGGCATGGTAGCTGGCCTTTAAAACCGTATTACTTTGCCGGTATATGCTGGGAACTCACACCATGTACGTATCTCCGGGTGCCTATGCAGTACTACCGGAATGGCACACCGTACTGGACCGAAGTATTCAAAGAGTTAAAGACTAAGGCTAACACTTGGGGCAATCAAAACATCTCTATATTTGGCGACGAGCCACAGTGTGCAATGTTTTCCTGGCAGCTAAATTATGGTATGTGTTGCAGGTCCTTGCGTGCGCACGCATGAACATACAGAAATTCCACAGGGTGTTCGCCACTTTTATCTGGAAGTCGGGTTGGGAAAGGATGAAAAGGGACAACCTCTTTCGGAGAGTAAAGTACGGAGGTCTGGGCCTCACGCACCTTTTTGTCAGAAAGATCGTTTCACGCTTCTTCTTTCTGCGTGATCAGAATCACCCTTTCTTGCGTACTGTGATCCAGATAAGACTGGCGAACGCCCTGACATCAATGTTAGCAACCAGTGAATATACCGAGCCTCCAGCACTAACGGGATACTTGAAAGAGGTGATAAAGGCAACAGTGTTTTTGCAAGCACGCTTTTCAATGGAGTATCTGGGAAGTGTCACAAAGAAGCGGCTAAGCCGCGACCTGGTTCAAGTGTTGTTTCCAGCAGCGCTGTATCGCTCGCTATACAGCCAATGCCCCGGACAAGATGTGCTTTGTAGGGTGAAGAAAATGTGCGTCCCACCTGCTGTTAAGTCCTTCTTTTTTAAGTTGCAAAGCGGCACACTACCAGTCAAACCATGGGAAGAGGAAAAGAAAATCTTCGTTCCTTAGGGTGTGAATTGTCTTCTATGTAAAACTCCTGAAACCATCGAACCTGTTTTCCTGTATTGTTGGGACGCGGTGTTCTTCTGGGACATCTTGCAAAGAACACTCAAGAAAAATTTGGATTTGACCTACGAAACTATTCGATATCTGCCAGTTGAAAAGAGTGACACGGTCCCGTATACGACGTGTTCATGGTGCTTGGTTTGTTTAGCATTTGGAAGACGCGTATGGAATTTTGACATGCTGATCCCAAAATCAAATCAGTGCAGAAACACTTCATTGAGGTTGTTATGGAGGTTCAAACTGTGATGTGCAGGAGTGCAGATACTGCACCTGACTGGGCGCACCTGTTTGACGAGATTAAGAATATGAAAGAACTTTAGCGCGCTCACAAGTGCTGGGCAAGTGTGTTGTCTTTACATAGCACTTCGTGCTGCATCGTTGTGACCAATAAAGAAAAAAAAAGATCGGGTTAGTGTGCCGTTGTATCTGTATGCCCTCAATATATGTTCAGCTGATGCTTGTAGTATGCGTAATGTGTCTAGAACTGTGTATAATAGAGGCTCCCGAAGCGCAATGGTGGCGTGAGAATGAAAATATTTTTGTAGAACATGAATTGGGCGTCACCTAGCGCCACCTAGCCTAATGACTTGCAATTACTCTGCTTGACTATCTGGTCGCCAGTGATTTAACCTTCTTTCACACTACGCGATAAACAGCGGCTTCGAGTTTGTTCTTTTGAGAGCTTGGTTTCGCGAATTGGTTTGACATTACTCTGTGATGTCCGGTTGACAAAGTAATGGTGACTCGAGGAACAGTAAAGGTTGCTGACAACGAGTGCTGACAACGGTGCTGACAACGAGAAGACTGAGTAACTGCTTTTGGAACGCAAGTTTCTGCTCCTGCGGAGGAATCTGACTTCGGAAATAAATACAGTTCGCGGAAAGGTCGTGTTACGCTTGTATTTGCTGGTCCTCTCGTCCTGTACAAGAGACATAGACTCTTCGTTAAGCTTATTCAGCTTGATTTGCTCGATTCGGGGCCGCCGTAATGAGATGCAAGCGACGGAGGAATTTTGCTCCCCTGCTTCAGGGACGAAAGTTTTTCCCTTTCTAAAGGAACATAGGTTACAAGACCGTTCCTCCCCTAAGGGAGGACTATCGATACCCTTTTTTCTAAAAGTGTATGTCACTCTATTTTTCTGACGCCGTGCTCTTTTGTCACGTGCTGTTTCATCGCTGTGCTGTTTAGACGCGATGCTCTTTTGAAGCGGTGCTGTTTTCATACGGTGCTGTTTTGACGCGTGCTGTTTTCACCGTGCTGTATTGTCGGCTGCGGTTTTGTCGGTTGCTGCTTTGTATTGTGTTGTTCTGCCGCTTTCCCGTTCTGAGCATGCGCTGTGAACGCTGCGCTCAAGCGTGGCGCCCTGAGAAAACCACCAATACGAAACAAGCGGCTTCTAGAATTTCATTTAAAGGAATCAACCAATGGGGCTAGCGCTCGGGCAAAGACTCACCTTAAGTGACCGAAGATAAAGACGTGCACGAGCTTCGTGCTCTGATCCTATATCTGCAGTCGAAGCGTTGTTGAAAACGACCGGCTCACGATTGTAGCTTCCTCTCCTTTCACACTTCCGATGATAGAAAATATGGAAAGACAGCTTTTTAACTTTAACCGGGTTAAAGAAATGGAGTCTTCTTTTAGAGTGCAGCTCTTAGGAGCCCGTTTCCGGTTTGAGCGGCGTCGCCGTCGGTGTCGGCGTCGGCGTCGGCGTCGGCGTAACCGCGCGGTGCATTATGTTAATGTCCCATAATGCACTGCGCGAGCCCCCCCCCCCCCCCCGGGGTCACGTGAACCCCCGAGGTCACGTGTCCCCCAGCCCCCCTCCCCCCCCCCCGAGGTCACGTGACCCCCACCCCCCGGGGGAGATTGAAGAATGAGGGCAGGAGGAGGAGAAGGAGGAGGAGGTGGGGTATACCCTCCCCTCACTACCCTTCCCTCCTCCTCCACAAGAGCTGCGCTCCGATTCGGCGTTACAGGGAGTTGTAAACGGCTTTCACTTTTTAAGTTAATTTCAGTTCAACCCGCTTTATTCTTGCGCATGAGTGCATCCGCGGCATAAGATCTCTTAGCTGGGTCGCACGTGAGCCCGTTGTTTGGCAACTGAATGTGAATTCGCAAACACTGTAAGTACATTAATCACATTTCACATTGTGATTGAGGTAATAGAGTTTTATTAGGCTCCAAACACTGCATATTTCCGGTATAACGGGAGCGTTCTCAATACATATGCTTCGAAGTTACATCACGAAATCCCGCTAGCAATGCCAAGAACTACTGTATAAACCTTTCCAAAAACGGGCTTCTGGTCAGTACCATTTTCAAAGCTTGTGCGTTTGGCTCGTGTTTCGCTTGCTCTCCGACGCTATGACCATGCGGGTGCCGGTCTGTGATGTTCCAACGCTGTACTCTGATTTGTAAAGTTGGGATAGTGTTAGTCTCTAATATCCGCGGAAAAAGGAATCTGGGGCGAGTATTAGCCGCGCAGACAGCTGTAAATCAAGGAGGTTAAATTATTAATTTTTACAAGACGCCCTGTGCTTTACATATACCCCGAAAGATATCTTAAAATGTTCGTGATCACATCGTAGAGAGACTAATTGATTTGCCCTTAATTGGAGTCACAAGTGACTGTGGTATCACGCGAACATGAGCCCTGCCGTACAGCATGCGTTATAATGTAAGTACAAAGCATCTCTCAATCTTTCACGATAAAATAGTGCATCCGTACGTGTGCGTTTCTAAATGTATCCTTGGCACAATTATGACTGCATTAGAATCGACTCGCTCTCTGCTGTTGAATTTTGTGGCGACTTCTTAGCTAGCCCAGCGTTTGCCATGGTGTAAAATTGTATGGCTCTTGTGAGACCTCAGTCACGGCCATAAGGCCATTTATTAAAAAAGAAGTCCCACACATACTTACACGTAAAATCGCCTCAAAACACACAACACCCTTCCTGTGTTTTATTCAAAAGAGGGAGATACGCGCCGAAAAAAAAATCCTGGGACACAAAATGTAAAATGTGTCTGCGCGATTGCTTGCTAAATATTAGTTAATAATGAAGTTTATAGTCGTTATAATTTGCGACAGAGTACAAGACGACAATATCATGCCTTGATTTGATGATATTGTAGTTTTTTAGCTGTTTATTTATACTTATATACTATAATACCTGTCTATATTAGATTCCAAGCATCGTAAATGCTTGCAAGAAACATATTGACAATGTTTACGTTCATTTCAAATTTTAAGGAACCCCTCATCACTCGTTTCCTATAAATATTATGGAGATTAGCACTAATCCGCCGCTGCCCCTGGCAAAGCGTCATTGTCACCAATGTCCGTCTTGGCACTCCTCAAACAAGAAATCATAGAGGGAAAGGAGAAAGGAACATAATACCTCCGACGTATGCGTGAAGACGCCCACGAGGACCATCAGATTTAGTTCCCGAATTCTCCGTGGTCTGTCTCTCTATGAGAGACAGACCACTGACCACTGACTGTCCCAACGTGGTGGCCGTGAACAGTGCACAAGCTACGCGCTTCGAGGACTGAATTAATGCACCTGTATCTGGGAAAAGTGGCGCATTCTCTTCCCTCCACCTCGAAGAAAACCTTCTTAATTCACCTTCAACTTCCCGTTTACGACGAGGCGCCTTCTACATGTTCCCAAGCATCTCGACGTCCTGGTCAGCTGTAGCGGCGCGATGTTGGTCGTGTGAATTTTTTTTTTTGTCATATAAGTGTGGCAATGACTTCATTTAGAGCTCAGCATTAGCATCCAACCGCCCTGAAACCGGTCTAGGATAAGTTGGTCCAACCGTGGATCCCAAAAGTGTTTTGGATAATCGTCCCAATCAAGTTGCACTATCGCTCACTGTCTCGGGGGTGATTGTCCGCCTCTTCGACTTCATATGAATCGCAAATCGTTTTTATTAATCAAATCAAACCGCCAAATTGCAATTATATTCTCCACGATTTCGGATGATTCACTACTTATTTTTAATGTTTGGAGAGAAAGCATACTCGTGCCAGTCGCACTTATATCGAATCGGGTCTGCAGCCGCGAAAATGATGCAAGCTTATGAACGTTGTGCGAAACAAAGCATGGTACGCGAGCACGTACACCACACTTGACGAGCGAGCCTACTCCACGCCTCCGCACGCACCCATGAGTGGGACCGACCCATAAGTGAGACCGGCACATTACATGAACCCATCTGTGCCTTTAGAGGACGCCCCGATACACCGCTACTTCCTTGGTGCCACCGTCAAGAGAACGACAACAAACGTAGTGGCGTCATCTGGCAGCCTAATCGAAGTTATTTTTCTGTGGATGTCATTATGCTTCGTACTTACTCATCAGTGTCCGAGGAGGCTGACCTGGTGACCTATGTGGCCGCTGGACTGATTGAATCACGGCTTCATACAGACCTCGTTTGCCGTTCCATCTCGACTGTGTATCAGGCGTGTTTGTACCCCCTGGACACCCCTCTTCCCTTGGTGCTGGCAAACTTGGCGGCCCACCAAGGCGGTATGATCAATCTTTTCTCTCTTATTGCTACTTTTACCCCTCCTCCTGTTTCCTTGTTTACACCGATTCTCTACAGGCTGACCACGCCCTACATCGTGTCGACCACCCTCCAGTGCGACGACGCATTTAATCGGTGTACGGCCAAGTGTTTCTGCCCGGTCTCAATCTGCTGGATTCGCCGTTCTACTGTTCCTGCTCATGCGGCGGCAGTCATTGGCTGTCGTCCTCAAACGAGAATCTCTCTGTTTCCTCTGTTTAAGTTGCCGGTCACGAAACAACTGGTCATTCGCAAGGAGACTGTTCGGCGCACTACATGAGTTCTTATTCTACCGTGTGGTTCCAACCTCCCAGGCTGCCTCACCCTCCTGTATAAGGCTTCGCTCCGAAGATTAGGTATAAATGCGGCGATCACATCGGCTGTCCGCGCCCGATGGAGTCACACCATTGCATCCACCTGCTGTCCCTTCTGTCCCGTCCCAGTCCGGGAGGCGTATCTCGAGCACCTCGTCCGGACGCGCCCGGTTCTTCAAGTGATCCGCCTGCGTTATCTGAGCCGGGTGGTCCTTCACACTAACCGGCCGCCAGGGTTTCAACATTGGGCATATGGTTGCCCTACCGCTCGCTTCTGCACTCTTCCAAGAAACGAGAATGCACTTTTACCTTTAATTTTATGCCGCATGAGACACTGACGTTGAACAAAAAAAAAAAAAAAAAGCATAGAATGCTTTACACCGAAGACACCTGATCCCAGGAAATGTCCGTCCTTGCGCTCGGGCCTGCCCCATGACAGTTCGACGTCATTGTATGTGATGTAAAAGTGTTACATGACACGACAGGGCCTTTGGCCGATAAACTTAAGAGGACGTAGGTCCGCTAAAAAAGAATACAGCAGCGTAATGGTGCGCAGCAGTATGCAGAGCATCCACTATCATCGTGTTCATTTGCCGAACATAGGAAAAACACTGGCAGTTTTTTGTTTCTTTTTTTCAATTGTAAGTTATGGCGTTTCAACATGTCACTGTGTCCAAAACGAACTGTTGCTAGGTCGTTTTTACGGACTAATCGATGGGGGCTAGGCAGTAGTTTAAGTTTTTCAGATCAAAAGTTTTTTTTTTTTTTCCTTAGAATTGTGGTCTTTCGATCTAGTCGTTTAGGCGCTTTCTATTGCCTCAGTGCCATAAAGGGACAAAAAACGCGTAATAAAGCTTGCCAACCGGTTTCTTCTTTTTAGTAGACGACAGGATGGCTTCCCAGGTTCAGTAGTTCTTTCTGAGGGAGTGTGCGACTGAGATAAATTAAGGTGCTGACGAGCGACGTAGCTTTCCCGGGGTTAAAATTTTGTGGGATTTTGGAAGCGAAGAGTTTCTGTGTCACCCGTGCACAGCTTTGATCAACGTTCGAGGGGCGCGAGCGCGCGAACCTCTAGCCATGCAAGCTTCCGCAATATTTGTGAAGGGTGAAAGCAGTGTGAAACCGAGTCACGTATAATGATGATAACTTAAAACGTACGATGTGAAGTCAACCGACGACAAAGTGCCGGTGAGCGCGTGTTCTAAGATGCTATGGCGGCACACAGTGAGCTTCAGTGCATGTTTGTGGGACTAAACGAACTGTCTGTAATAGATATATAACTTAGCTGATTTTTGTATTCATCTCTTTCGCAAGTGAGGTCTTACTGAAAAGCGAAAAACCTCCAGGAGTTTTTTCAGTGTGATTCATTACAAGAAATAACGGTGCACACACCCATATAGCGAGCCTGCACAAAGGAGCTTGGGTAGAGTCACAATAATTACTCCTTCATTACAATGCACGTCAACTGCAAAATCAAGAAGAGGGCCTGACTCTGCTTCGATATTCTGATCTGAACAGATATGCTTCTCTCGCTATATTTCCAGCAGATTTCGATACGTGTGGTGATTTTTTTCCGACAGTATCCCGTATCGCACGCAAGTACAATTTGTCCATTTATACTTGATAAAAACTACGACTAATACATTAATTTTAGCGAGGGCACCAACATTTATTTGTTTTCCCGCTAATTTATTTTGGGGGCAGATAATCTCTCGGATTTATAGGTGAAACATGCACCTTTCCAGGTACTGTGGCCTTCTACATTGTTCTAGCTGGTCGACTTAAAAAATGCAATGACGAGTGAAAAAAAAAAAAAAACAAAAAAAAATACGATGAAAGCATTGTGTCTCTTTCGAGATATCGAACTTTAATACATTCCTTCCGATATAAACAACGCTTTTCTACAAACGTCCCGATCAATACCGTTTTTATTTTAATTTTTCTGATTATAGTAGAGCCGTAAAATCTCAAAATATTGATGTTGCTTACCCTAGTCCTTTTAAAGCTAATGTTTCCGTAAAACGGACCAATAAATAGGGAGTTTTAGTAGAGCGTGTTTTCCCCTCCGCTAAGGCCACCGCAACGAAGAAACTGCTACAGCGCCTGCGCTAAAGCGTTGCGGGACGGCGAAAGCGATCTACGAAAACTCCCTATTATCATAAAACCTTTAGCGACTAAGAAACGATCATCAAACCTTACTTTTTCCATTTCCGTGCATTCTTTCTGAAACACTTCTTGAAAAAAAACAAAAAAAAACGAGTTAGAGGTAAAGTTTGGCGTATTTTTATTCCATGAATCTGAATATCACTCTCGTTTTTCCTGAAGATGTAACTAAACGCGAGAAAACGCGAAAGACCTCTGACCAGACGTGACGTCATAGTAGGATCTTTTGGGCCGCCAAGTGCGTGTCGCTCGTGTGGGCAACGCGGGCAATTGCAAGCTTGCCAGGTGTATTCCCCCGCACTGACACCAGTCGTGACGTCTCTTTATGACCTTTTTGAGAATAACAAAGCTGCGCGTGAATGGCTTTGACAGGCGCTGAAGATGCGCGAGATCGAAGATTCCGGAAATTTCGAATGCGACATGACGCCCTGGGAAGGAGGGGCCTCAGCGGCACTTTAAAAATTAATTTCTGCAGCTTCCGTGCACAAAATTGCAAAGATAATTCCGATATTCGTGAACCTAGAGGAAAATGCAGACAATTTAGGTGCTTTTCCTCAAATACAGAGCCGCATCAGTTTCCCTTTAAAAAATGTTTTTTAACAGATCCCCCCCCCCCCCAATCCCAATATTTTTTTTCCGTTCATCCGTCCTTTTATTTTCCGCTAAATTGAGGGGGAAATTTAATCACGTGACATCTCTAAGATTTGAGTAAATTGATGTCACTCATCCTATGCGTCAATTTTGTTTCCCCGATAAATTTAGCGGGACAATTCATGTCTTGTGATCTAACCATCAATTCATGTTCCACGCTAAATTTAATGTGGACATTGACGTGAAGTGACCTATCTGCTGTATGGGTAAATTGACGTCACAAAACCTATGCGTCAATTTAGTTTCCCCGCTAAATTTAGAGGAAACCTTCGCTTCTTGTGATCAAACCACCAATTTGATTCCCCGCTAAATTTAGCTGGGAAATTGGCGTCACGTGTCCTTATACACCAAGGGGTTCAATTGGCGTCACGTAACATATGCATCCATTTCGTCTCCACGTCAAATATAGCGGGGAAATTTACGTCACTTGACGTAGACTCCAATCCAGGTTCCCCGTTAAAACAGCGGTCGGAAATTGACGTCAAGTGACCTAGTCATGTTACCAGCACAATTCGGTTTTTTCGCGAAATTTAAAGTGAAAATATACGTCACGTGACACACACATTGCCTCTCCTTATCCCTCTCCCATCTCCCACCCCTGCCTTTCTCTCCCCATCCCCCCTCCATAGTCCATGTCACCAGCTGCATGCAGTGCAAGCGAAGGTAACGCCAGGTGAGGGGAGAAGGGGAAAACACTATAAAAGCTGGAGAGGAGGAGAGAAACTCCCTCTCTTCTCTGACGTTCCTAATACTCTCCTTTTTCCCCTCGCCTCTATTGCCCCCCTTTCCCGTCCCACCTTCATAGTGCTCGCCCTTTCTCTCTTTGGCTAGCGTTGCCTTCGCCTGCACTGCACACAACTATAGTCGGCGACAGGTTAATAGTGAAGTGGAAGCTCCTCCCAACTCTTTCCACTTTAGCAGAGGGAACGCTGGAGAGAAGGTCGTCTTCTCTCCAGCATTCCCTCTGCTAAAGTGGAAAGAGGTGGGAGGAGCTTCCACTTTGTTCTTATTCAGTCGCCGACCATAGCGACACGGAGTATAGACCTCTGCAAATATAGCTCTCTGGCCGCCACCATTTTGTGGCTCGGTCGACCCCTATCATTTAGAAACTTCCTGCACCCGCCTGAGCTGTGGAAACCCTGGCGACTCTCCACCTGCATTGTGCATTCGTAGTTCCCCGGCTTTTCTTGAAAGTTTTTCTTTTATTTGCCTGTTTACGTTCTTACCCTTCCGGTGTTATCTTCCAATGTGAGAACCAGAGAATACCAAGGCTCGTAACCTGCTCTGCCTTCGCAGGAAATAAACGAAGAGCGCGAACGTCAAGCAGCCCGCGACGTGGGCCGTTTGACGTCCTTCGAGGATTATTTCCGTTGAGATAATCTCCGAAAATTCTTCCCGGCTATGTTCCCGGTCTTCTCTAAACAAAAGCTGATGTGGTAAGGGGTATGGGGACGGAATAGACACGTTCGTTCATTTGCTTTGGTGTTGTGCAAAAAAGCAGCTCTCTTCAAAACGCGCCCAAAGACAAGCCGGATTCCGTACGACCGTCTTGAAGTGACTCGTCGACACTGTATATAGACGTTTTGCGTTATTTTTGACCTTTCCCAAATAAATCCTGTTCCGATAACGCAGCCCCGTGAGTTACGTACAATGTATGTTATTCTATTGATGAGACTCGTTCAATTTTATGTTGTGAGCGGAGAATACCCGTGCATTTCGGCTCTCGTGTGTCGTCAAATATTTTTGACAGTTAAGACCTTTGTAGAACGACACGGCAGAGTGTTTGGTGTCGTAAGAAAATCAACATAAAATAAAACAAACATTCTAGTTGCATCTGTTCTGTCTCACACGAACTCGCAAAAATAGCTTCTATTTGAGTGTTTTCGTTCTCAAGAATAATACAATGCTTCCTTAAAAACCGCGAGAAATTAAATGCGCCATGTACCAAGACAGAAAAATGGAACACGGATATTTAACCGCCACCACCATCCGTTATTGCGCCAACGCAAGCTGCCACAGCCCACTGACGAGAACACCTACAGCCCAGCGCCGTCGGGAAACACTGACGTACACTCTGATAATCAAGGACACGAGTTACGAATCGCTACGTTCGAGACTGCCACTGGAGATGTCTACAGGTAGTCCCCCCCATCTTGCTCCATTCCTCTTGCTCCAACTCACTCTTTCCTCTCTCCCCACATACCTCCGATTCCCTAGCTCTCCTTCCTTCAACTGACTCCATTACCGTCCTTCCCCTCCCGCCTTTCTGGTCACGTTAGACCAATTCATTCTCCCCGCTAAATTTAGCGTATAAATTTACGTTACGTGACGCACGAACTTTATCTCCTCATCTCTCCCTCCTTCTTTCCTTCTATATCATTGCCCTTATCCCTCCCTCCTCTAGGTTCTTCACTTCCGAAACGCCTCTTTAATGTATTCCAAACAATTAAAACGATCGCTGACAAATAGTGCATTCCCTGCATAATCAAGCTTGAAAGTTTAAAAGCATGAAATGCCTCTTAACGCTTCACCCCAATCCCGAAATTTCGTCTGTCCGTCCGTACATTACCCGCTACATTGAGCGAAGAAATTGATGTCACGTGACTTATACACAAATTTAGTTTCCCCACTAAATTTAGCAGGAAGTTTGATGTCACGTGACTTTGATGTCACTGGACCTGCAGACTAATCAAGCTTCGAAAGTTCGAAGGGGTGTAGTTGCCTCATTATTAGTTAGTTACAAAATGTAATCGATTACAATTACAAATTACCATGCCTCGAAATGTAATGGATTACTGTTGCAAATTACTTTCGCTGATTAGTAATTGATTACTTTACTCGTTACGTAACAAATTACTTTCACGTTACTTTTTGTACACTTATCAAGAAAACAATACGGACAACTTTGTTGTTTTCAAAAATGTTCCGCAACACTATTTTCCATGTTTCAAACGCAGGAAAAGGAAAACACGGTGAAAGGCGATGGAAAGAGGCGGAGCCTACCAGACGTTGTCTTTTAGATCTGTTTTTCGCTTACTAGTATATGCCTTGCACGTTTTTCTAGTGGCTCTATTATGACCGATCACACAAAAAATCGTGTTTTCTTTTCGGTTATTCTCCTCTTCACGACGTTTTTTTTTCTTTTCTTTTCGAACTTGCTATCTTTATACCGCTGAATTGCCTGCTCACATTGCTCCGGTTTCTGTATTATGTTCTTTTTTTTAAAGTAACGAGTAAATAGAGTAATCCGTTACCAATATTTAATAACACAATTACATTACAACTTACAGCCGCAAAAACGTAACATGGCACAATTACAATATTACTTGAAAAAGTAACAGATTACAAGTAATCCGTAACTTGCGACGGATTACTTCCCAAGTCTGATTATAATTTGGAAAACTTGAACACGCAAAAAAAAAAAAAAAAAAACACCAAGTAGAAAGAGACACACATGTTAGGACTGGCGCTAACTTTTCACTGATTTATTTGAGGCAGTCAAACCATCACCCATACGTAAACACTCTTGGCTATCTTGCAAACCCTCGTGTCAACAGCTATCATATAAACAGAAACAACACGCACGCGTCAATGCTTCAAACATTCGTATCAGTTAGACAACGTGTCTACACAAAACTACCTAGAAAAGAAACTTCCTTGCCATTTAGTAAAAGTGAAGGCGTGCTGACGCAGCTCTCACCTCAAGTGTTATCAAATACGCTTACTACTATCTCCCGTTCAGTATTGTTATTTGCTCTTTTAATTACTCTGGTTAATTCTATACGAGGATCACCTCCGTACCCCATGCAGTGTATTGCAAGATGCCCCCTCCCCCCCCCCCCCCCCCCCCCCGATTTGTTACGAACCGTTAGACGATATTCGCGCGAACATTCATTAAAACACCGCCTGCAGCCTGTCCAATGTACACTCGGCCGCATGTCAGCGGAATCTCGTAAACACCATTAGAAGCACAAGCTGTGTACTGAGTGACGTATTTCTCCACGCACCTGTCTTGTCTACAAAGGACAAACATTTGCCAGCTTGCATGGAACGGAGAAAAGAACATCGACATCGTACTTAATTTATATTTTCTTAAGGTTGTGCACCACTTTGTGTAAATAAGGTTCTACTTGAACTTTCGATTTTTTAACTTCCTTTCGTTGACCGTTCCTTATGTTGCCTTTACTTTTTATCATATAAAGGAGGCTTTCACAAAAGCTGAAAGTCAAGCAGTTCGCCCTGTCTAAGCGTTTTACCTGAAGTTCAAATCTAGTCGTCATAGCGTGATGGCAGCTTTTTATCAAAGCAACCTGAACATAAGTGAGAGCAATCCCTGGCTTTATCACCTTAGAATGGGCGCTACCAAAATACGAAAGGCTCTCTTAAACGCGGTTTGTACAACCATCACACGTGATCATCATTAAACGTAAGCTGCAAGTCTAAAACTTGAATGCACTTGTCCCTTGGAAGCTCTCAGGTGAACATCAATCCATCCGACATGGTATCAAAGAATTTGACAACCGTTGCAACAACATTATTATGTCATATCCCCGAGATATCATTCAAAATAACCAGATAATCGTCCACATATCTAAAAATCCTAAGAACATGCATCTCATTCAGGCCTTCCAATATGGATTGTAAAAACATATCAGAAAGAAAACGGTCTACCGAGGGTCAGATTCAAATACCTCTTTTTTTGCACATAAAACTCATCGTTAAAGATAACGACCGTCGAGGGCAGATAAAATTTTAACAACGCTAGTATGTGGTCGCTATTTGCACCTGTAGAATTTTTCAACGCCGTTTGTCATGGTTAAGTGATGTTCTCCCGTACAGCATTAAAGGGGCCCTCCAACAGTATTTGAGCGTCTACTTTTTTTTTGCGGTTTCTCCACGCTAGTGGTCCCGGAAACCCAGTGGACAACAAAAGAGTTTAAAAATATTAGCGCATCATATTTTAATTTGACAACTCGGAAACACCTCCTCCGACGGTGGCGCCGCGAGGTGCCGAATGCGCGCGCATAGCGGCGCTCCCTTTCACTATACGTCACATTCACTGGGTTTCGTGATTGGCGAGAGCCGTCCCAGAAATTTTGAAGCGGAATAAAGTATATCACACGTTAACCGTCATTATTTCTCTAAAAAGTCGTTTTTATAGAGCTAATAAAGTTGCAAAGTAAAGTTCAAAAAGGGCGAAAACAAAGCCTCGTCGCTCATGCGCGCCTCCCAGCGGCGGAGTACCTCCTACTCGCCGAGGTGGCTCCGGTGGCGGAGTTGCGGGAGACGAGCCTTCCGCGGCTGTCGAAACGGACTGAGGCAGAGACACGTCGCGGCGCTTGCGTGGTGTGCCCTCGTACGGCGCGACGCCCAGCTCCGCACTCCTTTTTAAAAATTCGGCGCTCAAAATCCGATAAGCCCTGTAAATTCATCGATGATGGCAACCCGATTCCAAAGCTACGATGGTTGCAGCGAGGCCTAATGGCCGACCGGGCCGACGGGCTATCAACCAAACTCGCGTCCAATTGGCCAACCGCTTTGCTCCAATCGCAAAACTGTTTCATTTTACGTCATGAAGCGCAATGTTTTACTTATTTAAAGTTGTTTTCTGCAATATTTAATTTGCTAATAACTCACAAAATATTGCGAATTTCTGTAATATTTTTTTCTTTCCCTCGGTGTTCCTGCTTTCATGGAGCTCCGTTTCAGCGCGAACTTCAAACCAGTCAAAACATTGTTGGTGGGCCCCTTTAAAGAGTCCTTTGTGTGCGACTGAATAAAACAGAATCTTTATCTCAATCGAGAAAGCTGTATGCGCGTTCGAAAATCCCATCTGCACTACATGCACTATAGAGGTTTTTTGCGCGACACAAGGGACAATCACAAGCGAGTAGACACGGACGAGCGCAACTACTCTACTCGCTTGTGATTGTCCCTTGTGTCGCGCAAAAAACCTCTCGACTGCATCATGAACCAACTAGGCCAACAACAAGTTTTAATTGACTGCATGCACTATTTCATTCGAGCTCCAAAATAAAGAAGGGCCAACACTTGCCATCCCACTCGAATGACG
The DNA here is from genome assembly GCA_013358835.2 of Ixodes persulcatus. Taxonomy (NCBI): domain Eukaryota; kingdom Metazoa; phylum Arthropoda; class Arachnida; order Ixodida; family Ixodidae; genus Ixodes; species Ixodes persulcatus. The sequence continues at coordinate 1,598,108 of JABSTQ010010752.1, read as the reverse complement.
CTGCAAAAATCGGCTAGCCTGAATTTGAAACGTACCACCCTCAGAAACAATGACTCGTAATGGCCATTCAGGCTTACATGCGTCTTTCCTGTGAAAACTAACTCCAGAAATTCTTCCTTCGCCTTGTCCGCAGCCTTTCTAACACTATCGAGCTGTAATTCCTTGAGCAACCCGAATGCTGTGTTTTCTTTCTTTGTTTCCCTTCTAAATTTATCACAAAAACTGACGACATATGATTTATACACTAATTCAGTTTTTACACTAAATTTGGGGTGAAAATTGATGTCACATGACCCGATGTCGCGTGACCTTTTTTATATACTGTATATATCTATATACAGGGTGTTTCAGAGAACTCAGGCCAAATCGCTCCTGCGAAAACTACTCATCGTAACGAAAAAAGGCTTGTGTCGTTTTGGTCCCGGGCCAGGGGCCCATTTAGGAAAATTATTAACGTCCGGGATAATTAAGTTGTTGATTATGTTTGCGTAATTAACTTTTTTAATATCGTGTTTAAGGGCATGGTTTCAATTAGAAAATTGCTCAGCATCGTCGAAAAAACACAAAATCAACAAATTGCAGAACGATAGAAGGCACGCGAAGCATTTTACGGCTTTCTGAAAAACTGAACAAATTCGACGGGTTTTTAAGTTTCGGTTTGTTATCGGAGCGCATCTCGGCCCCGGCGGCACCGCGCCCTGTGGAGAGATAGTGCAACCAACCTCTGCTGCGCTGTCATCGCGCGACGCAGCAGAGGCTGGTTGCACTGTTTCTCCACGGGGCGCGGTGCCGCCGGGGCCGAGATGCGCTCCGATAGCAAACCGAAACTTAAAAACACGTCGAATTTGTGCTGTTTTTCAGAAAGCCGTAAAATGCCTCGCGTGCCTTCTATCGTTCTGCAATTTGTTGCTTTAGTGTTTTTTGACGATGCTGAGCAATTTTCTAATTAAAACCATGCCCTTAAACACAATATTAAAAAGTTAATTACGCAAAAATAATTAACAACTTAATTATCCCGGACTTTAATAATTTTCCTAAATGGGTCCCTGGCCCAGGACCAAAACGACACAAGCCTTTTTTTGTTGCGATGAGTAGTTTTCGCAGGAGCGATTTGGCCTGAGTTCTCTGAACACCCTGTATAAGAGTCTATGTGACATGCAAGACTGTATATAGACTCCTAAGTAAACTAAAATAATCACTTAAATACTTCATTTAATGCGTTATAACCCTTTAAAGGTAAAAATCGCTGCCAATTTCTTTCTAAACTTTTACACAAAGCGTGGGCCGCGAGCCATTCACGGCACAGTCGTTGTCTGGTTCCTCAAACAGTAAACAGCGACGTGCCCAGGTGCGTATGGATTCGTCAGTCTTTCAGGTACAGGCTGCATTGCCGTACTGGCGCTGACCCAATTATCACATCATTTGTTTTGTTTTTAAACGCTTTATTTTCAGGTGCACGTTTTTATTTTCTATTTTCAGAATCTATGACACTTGCCTTTGTTGAAAATACCACGTCATTCGCAACTGCACGGAGCGTGCAAGCGGAAGGTCAACAGCTGCTAATGGGGGCGACGCTTGTATCAGCGTCAGAGATCCGTAAGAGACGGCACTCACACGGTCTCTTTCGACGAAGGGGAGCCATGATCGCACGACTAGAAGAAACCGTTGCTTTGCTCTTGGTCGCCGCGTGCTTATCCGTGCGTCCACCGTGGTCCGAGGCGCAAGATAATTACGTGAGTCAATTGAGTTTATCACCCGTTCGGTGCTTGCAACCATTATGTGGTTTCACTTATGGAGAGTTAGGGTACTAATTATTTGGCAATATTTATTTTTGCGTGTTTTTAGGTCACATAGAAAATGGTAACGTGGACGAGATCATTCCCTAAGGATGCGGATTCATGTGTGCACGCGACTGTGTTCACTGAAACTCGTATATTGTTTTGGTATACACAATACAATGTGCGCTTAGCACAGATCAGAGCTAATTAAGATTTCCTTGTGTTTGAACTAAGGATGTTTGTTCGTTTTCCAGTTCAAACGGAGGGGCGGTACATCGTTTATTCTTGTGGTAAATGTCATATACATCAAAATTGTAAAAAGTAGTGCGAAAACATGAGAATAAATAAATAAAAAAATTGATGCATTCGACATTGATGGTTAAAACGTAAATGGAATCATTGTTATAAAACAAACCTGCATAATGTCGAAAAAGGCTAGAACATTCGTCGCTCCCAACAAAAACCTCTCTTAAATCAAATTAAGATGCAATTCAAATGATTCAAATATTCAATAGCGTTCAAAATGTGGCGAGTTACACATCTTTCGCTTGTTTTGCATAATTTGTGAGCATTTTGAAATACCGTCTGATATTTATTAAAGGACATTCCATTTTTAAAACAAAAAACTACGTTAATTATTTTGCATGAATTAATCAACTAGGCTCAATGCAAATCTTAACACTTTTCAAGACACGTACTAACAACATAGAGTTAGATTTCATCGAGCAGAGTGCATTTGTATTTTTATAAGCTGTGTGTTTGTTAATTGGAACCGCTTTTGTATGCATCCAATGACTATGTTTAGTTCAGGGTGGGGCTTGTTTATATGAAAGATTCAACTGAGATTCCAATATAGAACACGTGAGAAATATAAATGTGAAAACATTGACGACCACTTCACGTTCATATATTTGAAGACCACTGCACGTCCATAGCATTGAACAAAAGGTAACCTATTTAAGACGATGATGGTTCAGTACTGTCATATAAATTAGCAAGGCTGATCCTAACTGAAGACGAAAAACATCACATTTTAGAGTCCATAGAAATGCTTTATTCACTCGCTTGTTTTTGATATTACGAAAATTTAACACTTAGTTATATTCGACATCATAAACAAATTCATGAAAAGACAGCCAAGCATTGCACTACTTATACTGCCCGTCTCCCTTTTGATGGAACATAAAAAGTTATTCTTCTCTACTGAAAAGTAATAAACAAAACGCACAGAGACTCATACGATTGTCTGCAATCTCATGTACATATCAGAAGGCGAACTATCTTTAGTCGCGCGATACTTTGCAAGCACGATTTCGTCCGGTAGAACACTACAATTCGACTTTTAACGAAAAAGTGTTTATGAAAGTCGAAATATTTTTGATACGCAGTTATCCAAAGTAGCTGTAGAGTTGACAATGGTTTTCTCTCCAACACAGGATGAATACATAAAACAGCTACAAAATATATCCGGATTAATCGAGGATGAATCTTTGGCCAGTCAATATCTAGAAGAAATTTCTGAGCAGCTGAATAAGTTAAACAACGCTGGATCAAACGCCAACTGGGACTATGAAAACAATTTGACCGACTACAACCAAAAGAGAACGGTGCGTAAATGCTAAGGACTATGTTGTTGTTGTTTTTTCGTTTCATAGAATTTATTTTTTGTGTATTTCGATTGTTCAATCTACGAATTAAAAATATTAGCGCAAGTGGGTGCCAAAACACGTACGTGTCGCCTTGCAGTGCTTTTTATTATTTTTTTTTCACTATTATCACGAGCGCGTCGACCGCCGTATCACTGCGCGCTGTAGCGATATCCACGAGGGTCAGCGCCACATATATAAACACGCGCTCACTTTCGTGATATAGCCCCGGCTCTCCGCGATACGGCACTTACCGCACGCCGCTCGACGCTCCGGGGTCATTAAAAAAAAGTGATCAAGTTTAGGAAAAGTTTATCCGAACAAGGAAACGTTAAGAATGTCTTCGTGAGTCGGTTTCGACTTCGGCGGGAAATTTCTCTCGGGTGATTAGGGGAGGGATATGAACGGGGTCTGTCATTGTGGTGACTCTATAGACTTGCACAAGAGTTGAAATCCGGCAGACAATGTCGTTTGGTGCATCCTGTGGATGGGGTCCCTTATTTGAATCCTACTGGGCACGTCTTCTAAGAAGAGAGTTGTCCATACTGTTTGGCGCGTCTCTAAAAGGGGTTCGCATTCTCAAAATATCTGCTGAAGTTTTGGGAACTTGTTGGAACGCTTACATCTTTGACATCGTGAATCCGCTAAAACAGTCCGTCTTTTTTTTTTTCGGTTCCGCTTGAAGGGGCACTCAAGTGGTTTTTGAGTTCGTGTTTTGATGATGACAACTGAATCTAGACACCCTAAGTATCCCTAAAAACCAAAAAATATAGTCATACTGTGATTATTTCTTTAATACAAATGTAATTGAAGGCCGCCAAACCTCGGATCCATCCAAAAACGAAACCACTCTCATTGGTCACCGCTCGCGTATCAAAACGATCTCGGGCCAATGGCGTTGGGCGACGCTCCGTCGCGCTGTGATACCGAGGGAGCCGCACCGGACGAACTTCTTCTTTGTCATTCGAGCTTCGATCATGGCGGAGTTCTCTACGCTCGAGGACCTGACGCTGTTAGAGGTTAAAATACTTCGGCGGACAGCCGACCTGGGGATGATTTCCTATGACGCCACTCCTACGTGCGATGTGGACGATAGCAGCGCTTCGGAGTCGTGTCCGGGTTCCGAGGACGACGAAACGCAGACCTTTTCGGGCGTTCTTCGATTTGCGGTTGGGGCAAGTCGTAACCAAACCAACGTTTGGCATCGCAGCGTAATCTCTGGTACGTGATGTCAAACGATGTCGCCGCGTTGACTTTCGCCTCGGGAGGACGGGCGGAAGGCTGGTTCAGACATGTGCAACGAGCGCGTACCTACGACTGCGTCCGTTGCAACCGGAGCGACCGGAACGACCGCTCTGCGCCGCGCGTACACACACCTGCAACCACTGCAACAAGCGCAGCGGGTCGTCAGCACGGCGACCGCTTCTATACGCCGCCGTCAGCTGTTTCAGCGGCGCCTCTAAAAAGGGGACGCACTGCCACTCAATGCCGTAGCAGAATATAGACAGACAGTTTTCTATAGCCTAAGGCTATATTATTATTTTTTCTAGATAGGCTTGCAGGGTACAGCGGATGAAAGAAAGAAAAGAAAAATATGTAGAACGCCGTCTTGGACGATCACGACTCTAATACACGACTTTGTCAATAGTACAAATATCGCCACACGCCTTTTCTACGATTATAAAAGACGATGTAATCTTAGCAGCGACATAGCAACGTAGAAATATGATTTCGTGATCTGATAGATGTTGAGAGCGTTCAGGATTGCTAACACTAATCACTTTTCTCCGGTGATGAAATCGCGTGAAAATTCGCATCCTTTATACGGTACGCGCCAGTAGTACCTTGAACTTGAGCTCACGCATGAAATGCGCCAAATAAGAAATCCGGGCGATGTTCGAGGACACAAATGCTTAGAAAGCACCACTGTAGTCTAAGTAAACAAACACGACGGCACGGGCGTTTCTGCTGTCTTGAGAGTGTCGCCACGACATCGCCGCACGAGTAGGTGGATCTTCCCTTCTAGTACGTGCTGGGTTACGACACACGACGAAAATTCACAGTCAAGGATAGCGCTTTTACGCGGAACGATGAGCTCCGCGTAAAAGCGCCACGCCGCCCACGTCGACGATCACCACCGACGCCATGTTGCAGATAGAAGGAGCCGGCCCGCGACCGGCACGGCCGGCATGCAAAGCGCGCAGATATGTGCGCTTCCGCGCATCGCGGGGGAACGGGAAATTCACCCCCCGCGGAGGAAGGCAAAGAGAAAACGTAGTGCCTTGTGTATGAAACCATAATTGCAGTATCGCGTATTCTAAACTAGAACTATTTTATGTCTAGTGAAATAACATATCTAAATATGTTATTTCACAAAGCACAACATATCTAAATGAACTGAAAATTGTTTCTCTAGTGAAACTTCACAAAGGCCGCCAAAATTTTCAAACATGCTATAATTTCATTGGTCGGCACAGGAACAGAAAAAAGTCCGCTCGTATTCTATTCCTGCGTGATTAATAGACGGTTCTGCCTTCTAAAACTGAAGATACTCATTCACTGACACTTCCTTAGCGCCATCGCACCAAAAAGTAGCTTCCCCAAAAACCACTTGAGTGCCCCTTTAAAGAAGTACGTCTGATGGGATGTGATTGCTCCTTCATTGCGCAGTATTCTCCGTAGAACTCTCTCAAACCTTCTGAATGTCTTCACGGGAATCGGGTATTGTCCCGACGTCCCATTGTCCAGGATCTATATTCGAGCCCGGGTGCAAGTCTTGCGTATTTCTTCCTTGTGGTCGCACACTCCTTCGGCGGGTTCCGTCTCAGGCTCTATGTTTCTTACCGTTTTAGCGCGGCAGATGGATGGAAGCTCTGCGTTCTGCAATTTGTGGAAGCTCGATAGGCCGCCTCATTGCTCTATACACGAACTCAACTCTGTGACGTCATGGCGCGGTGGTGGCGCGTCGGTCGCACTTCCGGTCTGGGGCTGTGGGCAGAAGTCCCCATGACACACGTGTATTCCTGCGTTGTTTTGAAAGGAGCCGGACAAGAACCTGCCTTCTTGTCACAACGCCGCGACTGGGGCCGTACCGAAAGTGTCGAGAAAGGTTTGAAGGTCAGTTTTTACGTACTCGGTTCGTCCGAGAATCTGGATATGTGCCGTGAAAAGGGAAACGCAGACGCCGTCGGACAACGATTGCTTGGGCGGGAAGCACTTTGGGTTGAATTCACGGATACTTGTGGTCATCAGATATATTTGTTTTGTTTCAACATGAACGCCGGAAAACCGTCATGTTGTGCGGACCACCCGCGGACTACGTTCAGTGCGTCTTCAAGTTCAAACGGCCGCCTGATCGTTCCAACTGTTGTTTGCTCTTTCAAACGTTTCTGCTTGTCGTCTGCTCTCTTCTAGCCCCTTCCTCGGCAAATACCGAGCGCTCGGCGCGCTCTCGCCGAGCGGATTCTTGTTTCTCTCGCGAGATGAGAGCAATCTCTCCGTGTGCCGCTTGTAGATCTGGAGCCAGTGGGGCGCTCGCCGAGCGGCTCCAACCGATCCGTGGAAAAGTGGCGGAGCGCGTCGAGCGGTCCGGAGTAGTTCTCCGCGCAGCCTTTTTCGGGGGAGTACGATCTGTAGTCGTCTCTCGCAACGTTTCAGTTTCGTTATCGACATTCCCGCGGGGGAGTGAAGGAGTTTCGCGGCTTTTTTGTTTCGATTGCTGGGTGGGCTGTCTTGCTGTGCTTGCTTTCGTTCCCCTCGTCATGACCGACTCGCCCGAGCATACTGCGGCAATGACATCGTTGCAGTTAATTTCAGGAGGTCTAATCAAACGCAGTGACAGCGTCGAAGATACCAGCTTAGCTCCAGCTCGAGTGACGACGAGGCAGCCGTATTCTCGGCGAAGTGTTTGCCGAGTCGTTTGCCTGGCCAGCGAAGAGGCCCAAGATATCGCGTTACGTCGAAGGCGTTGTGTGCGCCTATTAGGATGAAGAGCTGGGTATGTCGTTTGTTCGTTTTGTGGTCTCTGTAATGTAATTGGAATAATTAGAAGACAATTACGCCGAATACTCCGCAGATGGATCATGGAAGTCGCCTTCGGAGATGACGATCGCTTTACGGCATACGTGTTTGGTATTGCTTAATAGCATCTACGGCTCGTACAAGTACTTCTAGTTGTCTTCGTCGGGATTATATAACTGTAAGGAAAAATAAATTTTGTCTTAACGTCGGGGTCAACGTTAATCAAGTCGTAAACAATCAATTTTTTGTCAAAGCATAAAGTTCCGATCAGAACGTCATGCTTTCAGCAAGATATATCAATGGGAACCGAAACTGTTCAAAAGCGAGAGCAGGCGCTCTGGAAGCGGTGGCGCTGGGAGCGTTATGCTCGATTTGCTCCGCAGCGCGTGCCACTGGGATGGATCACGTGACCGATCGCTCACGGAGGCCGACCGCTCGACGACCGCTAGCGCGGAGCGCTCGGCATTTGCCAAGGGAAGGGGCTATTAGACGACGCCGGCCCGTAGACCAAATGTTGGCCCGGTACTTGCGATAAGAAGTAAGTGCAGGCCTCAAAAGACTTAAATTTGAAGGTTGGTAAGCAGGCTCGACGTAAACAGTAGATACAAGGAGACGTTGGTCATTGTTACCAGTGACCATCACCGACTTGTTATCCCTAATTCACTTGGTCCGATTCTGCTTGCGATTTTAAGTATCGACGTCGACCATCTCAGCTGCGGTTCACGCTTTTGCAGCCCGAGCGGCGTCGCGACTGAAAACTGCGAGCGAAATCGCATCATGCGAATCAGGCTTTAGCGTACATACTGCGGCGTCCATGCGGAATGAATCGCCACTTGTCACTTTATTTACGCGAAGTTTTGCGGTGTAACGAGCCTCAGTAATTTCGCTGACGCCACTCAAGTAGTCAGACATCGCCAGGAACACGTAGAATCAACAATTCGAACGCGAAAAAGGGCAGGGGACTCGCACCGACGCCGACAACATCGCATTCCAATGGTTTGTCTATGGGCAACGGCGAGCTTCTTGCCCACACCCCCATCGCGCATGCGCGGCGCCGGTGGCGTCCGCTAGGGGCGCTCCGGTTTGTTCGTTAACAACCTTTCGTACCTTTCGTAGAGTAAGCTAGGCCAAACAATTCAGCAATCTTTACCGGGACTGATATATGCGGATGATATTGTACTAATGGCTAACAACAGGATAGATTTGCAGGAATTAATGAGCATCTGTGGTAGGGAAGGAGAGGAATTAGGTTTAGAATTCAGTAGTGAAAAATCAGCAGTCATGATTTTTAACAATGATGATGTTGAGAGACTGAAGGTACAGAATATTACAGTTGAGAGAGCTAGTAAATACAAGTATCTAGGAGTATGGATATGTGATGGTGCAGAATATCTCAGTGAGCATGAAAAGTATATAATAGGTAAGGGCAACAGAAATGCGGCTGTAATGAAAAATAGAGCACTTTGGAACTACAACAGGTATGAGGTGGTGAGAAAGATTTGGAAAGGGGTCATGGGTGCCTGGCTTGACTTTTGGAAACGCAGTGCTATGCATGAAATCCGAAGTGCATGCAAGACTAAAAATAAAACAGCGTGGAGTAGGTAGGCTGGCTTTGGGGGCACATTGCAAAACACCAAACCAGGGAGTACAAGGAGACATGGGATGGGCGTCATTTGAGGGCAGGGAAGCTGTGAGCAAGATAAAATTTGAGGATCGGTTGAGGCAAATGGGTGGGGAGCAATGGGCACGAAAGGTTTTCAGCTATTTATACATGAGGAGTATAGACACAAAATGGAGACAGCGCACTAGGAAATTAAGAGGAAAGTTTTTAGGCTATATTGGGGTTACGGAAGAGGTCTCAGTTAAGAAGAAAGTTAAGGCCACAGAAAGAGATCGGTGGCTAGAGGGAATGCAGACAAAGAAGGCTCTGGAAGGCTATAAATTAAACAAAACAGTTATTGCCAAAGAAAGCATTTATGACAATTCTAGGGGAAGCTCATTGTTGTTTGAGGCAGGGACAGGTGTTTTGCGAACCAGAACATACACAGCGAAGTACCAGGAAATGGACACAGTGTGCGCTGCTTGTGGAGAGGAGGACGAGACGGCTGAGCACTTGATACTCTACTGTAAAGGGCTTCACCCTATGCATACCGAAGACAACATAGATTTAATAAGGTCATTGGGTTTTAGAGACAGCGAAGGAAAAGTGAATTTCAAGACAGTAGAGATTACCAAGCAAAGATTAAGTGAATGGTGGCAGAAAGCGAGAGAAAACTAGGCATTTTCTTATTAACTGATGGCAAGGGGGATTTATAGCCTCACTTTCTTTTCAGTACGGAGTGAATGTAGTTTTCACATTTAAATATTCTAAGCTTAAAGGGTAAGACAAAATGGCTAGGTGGCGTAAGCTACCGCCCGATCCAAAGGGCTCAGCCGTATTCATCCATCCAAACATGAGTTGGTGTATTTTCCAGCGCGTCCGGGCACCCACCGTACGCTGGCCTTTGCGCCTCGTTCGTGGTGTATACCTGCAGCGTAAGTTAAAACATGACCGCTATTGTGAGGATCGTCGTTGTGGTATGGTGTTTGATGAAGCTTCTGCTTGCCTCTTGCGTGTCTGCGTAGATTGTCAGGTTTTTGCGAAGGGGGTTGTTTTTTGCGGCTAGCTTTGCGTACGTTTGTAGTGCCAGGAGTATCGTTAGTCTTTCAGCGACGTGAGTTTCGCGCGGACCTTATAGCCGTGAATTTGCCTATTTTGTCTTATATGGCGCAGGCAAATAACACAGCCGTGGATTCTGCCATTGCTTTGATTGCTGCGTCTACATAGACAACTCTGGTTTCCTCGTGGCTTGATTCTAGAACTTCTGCTAGGTGGAGGCGAGCACGGTGCTTTCTCCGCTTTTGATGTTTCTCTGTGAACATGTTTCTTTGTAGCGGCTTGGGTTGCGCGATGCCCATTAGAGCCTGAGGCGGTTTGGCTCGTGGCCTGAGGTTCGTAGCTTGGATTTGAATCTCGAGGTGATTGGCTATTGCTCTATCTTCTACCGCGTGCAAACGTCCCGTGACCTGCTTTTTTTTTTCTTTTGTTTTTTGCAGGCTCGGTAGAAAGCTGCTTTTTCTAAGTTCGTATAGTCTAGTTCTTTTCTGTAGAGTAAGAATGGCTCTTCGCGGATCGCTGAAGAGGATGTAGATCTTTTTGAAGTGTTAACTTTTGCGTTTGTAGTAGCGGGCAGCCTATGTGAGTTCGGCCACCAGGGCTGCGGTCTAAAGAGTCTTCGCCGACTTCTCCCCAGCTCTGCTAAGTCCGCTTGCTATACGTCCGGCGAGTAGGAGCCCCTATCTTCATTTATTTGCCTATTCACTGACCCGTTCCGTTGCCATCAATTTTATCTAGCCAAAGTTTACACCAAGGATTTTGACGTAGGGTTTGTGTTGTGCGTTTCCAGCGAAACTGAGGACGAGGTCTTTCTTCTCGGGGTATTTTCCTAAGGTCATCTTAGGATGACCTTAGGAAAATTACTTAGTCATCTTCGGGATTGTTGTATGCCGTTTTTAGATATATGTTGTTGGTATTTATATTTAGTTGGAGTTTAGGTTTCTTTGTTCATTATTTTTATATGTGAGTAAAAGCTGTGATGTCGACAGCGTAGCCGTTTCCTGTAGTTGTAGAATCTTCTGCAGCACCCAGAGCGCAACTCCAATGTTTTGTCAAAGTGACTGCTGCCCCGTGACGTTTTTTCTTCTCGATCCACCATTCTGCTATGTTAGGTGCTATGGTGTTCATAAAAGTGATGTCGATGACGCTGTTGTTGTGCTTAGACACCGTGCCAAATCTCGTTGATTTGCTCGTATCATTGAGAATGCTAATGTACATATGTTCAACTACTTAGAAGAGGCATTTAGTTATTGCGTCGATTGGTTGGTCGTCCCTTAGTTTTCACGTGTGTGATAAAGGCGCATCTCGTGATTATAATTTTCATATAGGGTTTTCGCACCGGAGATTAGCGATCCAGGAGAGGTACCGTCTGTCTTTGCCGGTAGTATGCAGGTCGATACCAGGAGGTGTCTCTTCGAAGTGCTTTCAAGGAGAGTCCTGACTGCGATTATTTCTTGCGTGTCAATGGAGCATCGATGCGTATCTAGCATGACGTGAGGAAATGTTTGATCAGAGTATACCCTAGCCTGGGGTGGATTTTATGGCTGTCGAGTTTTTCCTGTCGCATCTTCTTAGCTGCCGCATATGTGAGGCTTGGTTTATAATGTGCTTTTATTCCCGGAAATTTGATGTTGCCCTAGTGGGTTTTTTTGTAGTAGTAAAGTGTCGAATGAGTTCTCAGTAGGGCGTTTTCAGATAAGATCGAACAACCATGTCCGGTGACCATTTTTAATTTTGATGAAAAAAATATATTTTGCTAGCTTTATGCCCAGAAGTATAAAACCAATTCTTTTTTTTGGGAACAAAATTTTATCTTTCCGAAAAAACTCTGTAAGCACCCTCTCGGTCACATGCGCATTTTGCGCATCGCGCGATGTTCACATTTCGGGCGGCTTCCCCAAAAAAACGGTTCTGGCTACGGGTCTAGAAATATTCACTGACACATTAAGAATGGAAAAGATTGACAAAACGTATTAATCACCGAGTATTAGGGTAGTTATTTTGAGAAAACAAATCGCAAACACGGCACATTGCGCAATAACGCTCTGGGTTAAAGAATATTTTTCTCCCTTTCTATAAAAGCTAAGGTTTTCAAACTTTTCCAGTGTGTTACCCTGTATATTGTTCATCTTTGCGTCAAATATTGTTGTCCTGGTTAGCAGCAGAAATTTACAAGAATTGCTCACACAGGGGCATTTAACTAAAAATGCATTATTTTGAAAATCATATTTAAAAAAGGCCATCTTTAATATTCTTTATACTCTCTGAAATTAACGTTTATAATATGTACTAACAGAGTCTGCAAACACATGATGCAATATTTGTGTGGCTTAAACGTTATAAACCGAGACATATGGCCAAATTGAGGCTAACGCGGTTGCCATAAATGGGGCGTGCACATACCCGTTCTTCGCAATTTCATTATTATTAAAGGGAGTAAAAATGCTACGGGGTGGTCAGGAAAAGACAAGTTCACAGCACAGAGGTGGACGGTAGTTTTGAAGAAAACATTCCTGATACATTTTCGTACAACCGACCCTAAAATGCCCACGGGCCGGAGCGATCGAGGGGCGCCACCCCGTAACGTCCTTCGCGGTGCCTGTTTCAACAGCCGGCGTATAGCGTCTCCGTCTACGGGACGTAAAGGAAGCAACCGAAGCGCCTTGCAAACAGATCAGCCTACAGCCTCGGCGGTAACATGATATCAGACGTAGTTCACAGCAGAACCTGAACATGCACCGCCTGTGAGCGCCAATAGATCTGCCGCCGTGGATGGCCGCACAATGCGTAGAAAATAAAAGATACTTAAAAAAAATCCGATTGTCTGCATTGGATGTATTCAAATAGACTCGAACGACCATGTCCGGTGAACATTTTTTGTTTACCAAAAAATCCGATTGTCTGTATTGGATGTTTTCAAATAGGATCGAACGACCATGTCCGGTGAACATTTTTTTTTTTTTTTTACCAAAAGGTATATTTTACTTGTGCAACTGCAAAAACATATTCAAACTTTTTTTGCGGAAAATAAAATTTCTCTTGAGGAAAACAAATCACATAGTCACTGTCAGTATACGCGCTCGTTCTTGCGGCTTGCGTGAAACCGTCCTTTTGGATATTTATAAAAGAAAAACTGTTGTAATCTTAGGCTTAATATTTTTTGTGCAGAAACTCTACATAAAATAAAAGGAGGTAAACATGCATTATCGATTACGAAGCAATTCAGAGTTTTATGGATCTGGATCTTAAAAAACTGGAAATTCAAAATTTTTAAAATAATTTAAACGCGTCTGTTCTATATTCGCATAAATTGTCAGTGAAATTGAAAACGATAACCTTTCTTAAAAAGATACACTGAAATGTAGCCAGGTTACCGAATATTCAATAATTGAAAAATCAATTTAAAATGAAGTTTATTGTAATTTTTCTAATACTTTTCACAGATCAAGGCTCATAATCTGTCCTATCAGGCCTTTCAGAAATGCCCTGCAATAAGTTTTAGATGCGGAGCATCTCTTGCTCGGGTCTATGTCCCGCGGCGTCGGCGTTGTAGTCTGCACTCACACTACGCATGCGCAACTCTCCTCCTTCCCTCTCTGCAACAGCTGCGCGTTACTTTCTCCGCTCTCTCTCTCTACCAGCTGCGCGTGCACTTCGTGTGCGTTCGATTCTAATCACACCGCGCGCGCATGCGCAACTCTCCTCCTCTAGTCTCCTCTCCTTCAAGTGTTAAAAATAAAAAATAAACGGCGAGCGGCGAGCGTTCCAAGTTTCTCTGCTGCGAGCCGCGACGAAGGCTCGCGTAGGGGGTAACGCTAGGGCGCGGTGGCGCCATCTCTCGACGTCAGCACGCAACTGACTCTTTCCTCGGAACCAACACGATGCTCCGCATCACCCCATGGTTCCCCTCGGGAAGATGGTGTAATTTTTTTTATTTTATTTTTATTTTAGAGGATTTTAAATATACAGAATTGCCGTATCGGGAGTAGAGAAAGATAGGACGTTGGCGGATTTCAAACAAGGGAGAGCAAGGGGTCGAAAAATGTAGGAAGTCTCTGAAGAGAAAGCACTGTGACAGGAGTTCGTGAAAAATAAGAATTCATACAAAAGATTAGAGGTGAGTTTGAAGCACAAGTCAACAATTTAAGTACAGATTTCTCGGATCAGTGAATTTCGGTGCCTACCCTTCGTGGGGAGGCTAGGCTGCTGACGACCAGGTTTAAATAGTGATAAGAAAGAACACATGTTTAAACAAACAATTGAAACTAGTTTAATTAATCAAGATCTTGTGCGCACATTTGGAGCTTGTCGCGTGAATTCTTTATGCCGGACGCTTACCTGAGTCGGTCACGGCGCTCTCCTGGCACTCCGAGTAGGAAACTTTTTTTTTTTTTCCCCGTTTTGCTTGTAGCGATCACTGTTCGTTTCTTCTCAGTAGCGCCGCAAGCTGGGGACCTCGATCTGCTTTTCGCAGTCATAGGACACTACTTTTAAAGATAGATCTTTTCTGCGTCTACTGTTCTTGCTAAAACAGCTGTGGTTTTGAAGTGTCGGACGGCGTACACTGCCACAAGTGACAAAACTCAATTCCACGCACAACAGAAACAGAGTCCCAGTCCTTTGCTTTCATGTCCTTGAACGCTTTGACGTCAGCTTTCGAGAGGTCGATTAGTTTCACGTTCGGCAGTTTAATGTTCACTGGGGCAACCATCTCTGACGCTGACTTGATCACCGACTTGGTGGGCCGTAAGAGGCTGTACGACGTTGCCTGGTGCTTGACACGACCTCCGATTCAATTACAGGCACTCATGCTATGTCAAGTTCCCGAAAAAATACACCTCGCTGACGTGTACTTGTGGCTCTGCAGCTCATGTAGTTGGTACTTGTTCTTAAAGTGGCTTGCTGCGCCATCACATACGTAGGTCACATGAGCATACCCAAATTTGATTTCACGTGTAGATACATTTAATGTTCTACTGAACTTGTTTTATTTTTCTGAGGGACTACACAAGAATGACGACATAAAAACTACGAGGAATGTTCATGCGTCCTAACCGGGCGCTGCTCGTAAGGCGTCTGGTCTCTTCTCTTCTCTCTTCTCCTGCCGTGGGGCGACTTGAGTTTGTTTAGTCTACCCTCGCGGAGGTCTGGCCGTCTGGCCCGCATCCGGGCCCCCCGAGCTGGTGTCGGGTATCCCCGGTGCGTGCTAGCCTCCTCCGCGGCTCGGGGGAGCGTGTTGCGGGGAAGACGATGTTCTCGCTGAGAGCCTCTACATCACTCCCCCCCTAGTGGCACAGAGCGCAGAAAGGTGGCACGAGCAGAACTCGAAGTTTATAGTTCACGCAGGGAGAGTTGAAGCCTGTCCGGGTAGTGAACTCGCCGTCCAGAGCGTGTGGTTCTCTCCGGCTTTTTCGAGGTGGGGAGCGCAGCCTGGTCCTTCGTGGGTAGAGAAGCCGGTGAAGAACGAGGCGAAGAATTTGTAGCTGGGGGAAGGATGGGGAGGGGGAAATCGGCGTCGGAAGCGGTGTTTACAAAAGCGGGCTTCAGGCGGTCGGTGGCGATTACTTGGTTGTTTCCCCTGATTGTGACCGTGAATTGTTTGGGTCCCCGTTTTACGACCTTGTAGGGGCCGTCGTATGGTTGTTGGAGGGGAGTTCGCACCGCGTCGTGTCGAACGAACACGTGTGTGCAGGTGTCGAGATGTGTGCTGACGTAACAGTCTCGACGAGCCGTTCGAGGTGGGGTCGCGCGTAGTCCTTCCATTACCTCTTTTAGGCGGGTCACGTAGCTTGTTGGGTCGGACAAGTCTCTGTTGCTCGCTGGTGTGAAACATTCACCAGGTAATCGGAGTGTGGTGCCATAGACCAACTCTGCTGTTGTGCACGAGAGGTCCTCCTTGAGCGTTGTCCTGACACCAAGAAGGACGAAGGGCAGAACGTCAGTCCAGTCGGTGCGCTGGTGTGCTTTCAAGGCTGCCTTCATTTGCCGATGGAACCGCTCGATGATCCCATTGGCAATCGGATGATAGGCGGTTGTTTTTGCATGCTTTGATCCGAGCAGGCGCGTCAGTTGAGTGAAGAGTGACGATTCAAACTGGCGTCCGCGATCGGTCGTGATGATGGACGGTACTCCGAAACGTAAAATCCAAATTGACACAAAAGCGCGAGCGACGGTTTCGGCGGTAATGTCCGAGATGGGAATAGCTTCCGGCCAGCGTGTGAACCTATCGATGCACGTGAGGATGTACCGCTGGCCCTGTGATGGTGGTAGTGGTCCGACAATGTCCACGTGGACCTGGTCGAACCTTGCATCAGGAGTCGCGAAGGTAGAGAGGGGCGTAATGGTATGTCGCTGGATCTTAGCTCGCTGACAGGATATGCACTCTCGAGCCCACTGACGAACATCGCGATTCATGCCGGGCCAAACGAAGCGAGAAGTGACGAGATGCTGTGTTCCCCGTATGCCCGGGTGCGAAAGCGAGTGCAGTTTCTCGAACACCAGTCGACGGAAGTGTGCGGGAAGAAAGGGACGAGGCGTTCCCGTCGACATGTCGCACCACAGAGTTGCGTCATACATGGGAAGTGGTACCTCGCGCAGCTCCATCGAGTGAGTAGCTGTGTGCAGTTGGTCGAGCTCGGTGTCTGTTTTCTGAGCAGCAGCAAGGGCGGCGAAGTCCAGCACTGGGCGTTCAGCGGCGCCGATGCAGAGGCGTGACAAGGCGTCCGCCACCGGGTTGTCGCGGCCGCTCACGTGCCTCACGTCCGTCGTGAACTCCGAGATGTACGACATTTGGCGAAGCTCACGAGTTGTGTGGGCTGGGCTATCCGACTTCAGCGATCGTATTGCGAAGGTCAGTGGCTTGTGGTCAGTCAGAATGAAGAAGCTTCTTCCCTCCAAGAGATGACGAAAGTGGCGAAGCGTCAGATACGCGGCGAGAAGCTCTCGTCCGAAGGTGCTGTATCTGCGCTCGGTGGGTGACAGTGTCTTGGAGAAAAAGGAGATGGGCTTCCAGATGTTGTTTTGCCATTGCTGAAGGACCGCTCCAATCGCAACGTCCGAAGCATCCGTCATGACGCACAAGGGAGCGTTGTCCTCGGGGTACACCAAAAGGGTTGCGTCGGCGATGTCTGCCTTGATTTTGGTGAACATACGCTCCGCTGTGGCATCCCAGGTCAAAGCGGTTGCCTCGCCGTGGCTCTTTTTCAGGAATTCTTGCAGCGGTTGGAGGGTTGTTGCGCAGTGGGGGACAAAACGCCGATAAAAATTGACGATTCCGAGGAACTCCCGCAGCTGGCGTCGTGTTGACGGGCGAGGAAAGTTCCGGATCGCCTCAACCTTCGCGGGAAGTGGGCGGATGCCTTGGTGGTCAATGTGGTGTCCCAAGAACTCCAGCTCACCTACACCGAACTGACATTTGGCAGTGTTGATGATGATGCCGTAGGTCTTTTGACGCTCGAACACAGCTCGGAGGTGTTGTTCGTGCTCGGCGGGTGAGGAGCTTGCGATGAGGAGGTCGTCGACATAGGCACGGCAGAAGGTTAGTCCCCGGAGTACCTCGTCAATAAACCTCTGAAAGGTTTGGGCGGCGTTCCGAAGACCAAACGGCATCCGGACGAATTCGTATAGTCCGAATGGTGTGATGATCGCGGTCCTCGGCACGTCGTCCGGGGCGACGGGGATTTGGTGATAAGCGCGCACTAAGTCAATCTTTGAAAAGATGCACGCTCCGTCAAGGCTGGATGTTATGTCTTGGATGTGGGGGATTGGATAACAGTCGGGAGCCGTGACGCGGTTTAATGCACGGTAGTCGCCGCATGGTCTCCAGTCTCCGGCTGTGTTCTTTTGTACCATGTGCAGTGTGAGGCCCATGAGCTTGACGACGGTCGCACGATGCCCAATTCAAGCATGTGCTGGAATTCCTGTTGAGCAATTCTCAGCTTGTCAGGGGCGAGACGACGCGGTCGAGCATGGACGGGTGCTCCGGTGGTTTCAATATGGTGAGAAACGCTGTGCTGCACAGGGCGTTCGTCACAGCCAGTGCGCGTCAACTCCGGGAACTCGCGCAAGATGCTTGTGAATTGTGTTGGGGCGTTAGGAATGACATGCGCCGGAGCTGGAGAAGGCACTGCGGATGTTACGCCCGACACGGAGAGGTTAGTTATCGTGTCGATGAGACGCCGTCGTCCCATGTCCACCAAAAGTCCGAAGTGTCGGAGGAAGTCCGCACCAATGATGGCATGTTGCACGTCCGCGACGACGAACACCCAACGGAAGGTCCGTCGGAGACCGAGATTCAAGGTTAGCGAACGCTCACCGTAGGTGGGAATTGGGGTCCCGTTCACAGCTTGGAGCTGCGAGGTGTTGGACATCCGCTTGTCTTTAAAGACAAGCGGATGTCCAACACCTCGCAGCTCCAAAAAGACAAGCGGATGTCCAACACCTCGCAGCTCCAAGCTGTGAACGGGACCCCAATTCCCACCTACGGTGAGCGTTCGCTACACACGGGAAACGGAACTACACGGAACTACACGGGAAACGGAACGGCGGAGCACTAGAGGCGGCAAGTGCCTCGGCCACTCCGGACAGCCGCCAACGCCTCTTTTACGTCCCCGACCGCGACACCGGGCTCCGCTTCCTCGTGGATACCGGTGCCGAGGTCAGCATACTACCGGCAACACCTAATTAGGTGTTGCCGGTAGTATGCTGACCTCGGCACCGGTATCCACGAGGAAGCGGAGCCCGGTGTCGCGGTCGGGGACGTAAAAGAGGCGTTGGCGGCTGTCCGGAGTGGCCGAGGCACTTGCCGCCTCTAGTGCTCCGCCGTTCCGTTTCCCGTGTAGTGGCAGGGTGTGGTGCACTTAGTGGCATTATCGCCGAAGCGGCGGTGGTACCAACAGATGTCGGTTCGTGCTGGTGAAGGGGATGGGCGGCGCCGTTGGGACCGCGACTGGCTACGTCCACGATGTTGCTGCAGGGTCGCGACGGCAATCGTCAAGCGGGAGATCTCTGCGCGGAGCTGTTGTATCTCGTCCGCAGGAGTTTGGACGGCCGATACAACCGGAGTCGAAATCTCCATCAGCTTGTCGGCGAGCTCTGCCAGCCGTTCAATCCCGAGGTCTCCAACGGACGCCAAAATCATGCGCACGTTGTGAGGCAGACGCTAGACGAACAGGTTCCGCAGAAACGAAGCGTGGATTGTAGATGCCTTCTCACCCATCAGCTGCTGCATGCGGCGCCATAACTGGGTAGGTCGGCGGTCGCCAAGTTCCTCGGTGGTCAGGAGTTGTTGTAACCGCCTTTCCTCAGAAGCTGTTGTGCGTCGGATCAGCTGCTGCTTGAGGGTGGCGTAGGCATCCGTGGCTGGTTGCTGGAGGAGCAGGTCGCGTACCTCGGTGGCGATGTCTGGTGGAAGGCTGGCCACGATATGATGATACTTCGTGCGATCAGCGGTGATCTTCCGAGTCGCGAACTGCGCTTCCACTTGTAGAAACCACAGCTCGGGATCCGCAGGCCAGTAGGGCGGGAGCTTGAGCGCGACGACGGAAACGCCTTCCGCAGGGGTCGCCGAGGTTGAGGAGTTGGCAGAAGCATTTTCTTCTTCTTGGTTCATCGCAGCGCTTGAGGTCGGCCTTTTCTTTTGTCCGGGTCACCAATGTAGATACATTTAATGTTCTACTGAACTTGTTTTATTTTTCTGAGGGACTACACAAGAATGACGACATAAAAACTACGAGGAATATTCATGCGTCCTAACCGGGCGCTGCTCGTAAGGCGTCTGGTCTCTTCTCTTCTCTCCTCTCCTGCCGTGGGGCGACTTGAGTTTGTTTAGTCTACCCTCGCGGAGGTCTGGCCGTCTGGCCCGCATCCGGGCCCCCCGAGCTGGTGTCGGGTATCCCCGGTGCGTGCTAGCCTCCTCCGCGGCTCGGGGGAGCGTGTTGCGGGGAAGACGATGTTCTCGCTGAGAGCCTCTACACACGATTCTCCAAACCGTTGTCTTATAAATTAAGTTACAGACAATCTCTTTCAATCGCAATTATTTTTCTTTTTTTATGTATATTTATTTTCTACGCGTTGTGCGGCCCTCCACGGCGGCGGATCTATTGGCGCTCACCGGTGGCGCAGGTTCAGGTTCTGCCGCGCCCTACCTCCTACATCATGTTACCGCCAAGGTTGTAGGCTGATCTGTTTGCAAGTCGCTTCGGTTGCTTTCTTTACGTCGCGTAGACGGAGACGCTATACGCCGGCTGTTGAAACAGGCACCGCGAAGCATGTTTCAGAGTGGTGCACCTCGATCACTCCGCCCCATGGGCATTTTTGGGTCGGTTGTATGAAAATGTATCAGGAATTTTCCCTTCAAAACTACCGTCCACCTCTGTGTTGTGAATTTGTCTTTTCCTGAACACCCCGTAGGATTTTTACGCTTTTTAATAATAATGAAATTGCAAAGAACGGGTATAATCACGCCCCATTTATGGCAGCCGTGTTAGCGCCGTTTTGGCCATATTGCTCGCTTTATAACTTTAAAGCAACACAAATATTGCATTATGTTTTTGCAGTATCTGTTAGTACATTGTATAAACATTGATTTCAGAGAGTTAAAATAATATTAAAGATGGCCCTTTTTTTAAATGATTTTTAAAATAATGCATTTTTAGTTAAATACCCCCGTGTGAGCAATTCTTGTAAATTTCTCCCGCTAACGAGGACAACAATATTTCACGCGAAGACGAATTATATACAGGGCAACCCACTTGCAAAGTTTGAAGACCTTAGCTTTTATAGATACGGAGAAACACATTCTTTAATCCAGAGCGTTATTGCGCAATATGGCGTGTTTGCGATTTTTTCCTGAAAATAACTACCCTAATACTCGGGTATTAGTACTTTTTGTCAATCCTTCCTATGCCTAATTTGTCAGTGAATATTTCTAGACCCGTAGCCAGAACAGTTGTTTTGGGGAAGCCGCCCGAAATGTCAACATGGCGCGATACGCAAAACGCGCACGCGACTAAGAGGGTGCTTACAATTTTTTTTTTTTTTGTTCGAAAAGACAAAATGTTTTTTGTCCGAAAACAAGGATTGCTTTTATTCTTCTGGGCATAAAGCCAGCAAAATATTTTTTTTCATCAAAATTAAAAATGGTCACCGGACATGGTTGTTCGATCTTATCTGAAAACGCTCAGTAGTCTTTGAGTGAGTTCGGTTTCTCTTAGGGCTGGGCTGTGGCAGTTTCACTGCAGTGTAAGGAGTAGTTTGGCTCCTGATTTTGCCTTGGTGGGTCTCTGGTCCACAGGGGTTCTTGAGAATGGAGATCGGTGGTCTAGTAATAGGAATCTAAGCAAAACGCTCTAAAAAGGCGCTCATGATCAATTCTCCGAAGTTATGGAGTCTTTGCTGCTGCTCATGTTGAGTGTGTCGTTGCTGTTGTAGTCGCTAATCTATTTCCTTTGTGTTGCTTAAAAGTTTCATATGTTCGACAAGGTTTTTCTTGGGAGAAGATATTTGTTACCAGCCGGTGGTGCGGTGCTGCGGATGGACGGTCGTTATTTTTTGATTGAAGTCCGTTTGTGTCAGCGGTTCGTGTATTTCGGTTTTTTCTTGTTGTGTTTGGCGGTAGAATTTGGATGCTTCGTTCGATTTTTGTGCGCACTTGAGATGGATGGTTCCTATCGCTTCAATTGGCTTCGTTTCTCCCTTGACTTTTTCTCTTTTGGTCTTGACCTCGAGCAGTAGTTTTGCAAAATGTCGGTCGATGGCTTTGTTTCTCTGTTTAAAAATTTTAAGTTGCTCCTTCTAACGGCAGACTGCGTTGTTCGAGTAGAAGCCTTTGGGTGGAGGAGTGATTTGGACACTGGGTTTATGCCTTCTGCTGCCAGGATACAAATCTTTTTTATCGCAGCACGTCTTGGTTTTTGAAACGACTCCTGCCGCTGCGAGGTCTGGGTTGCCTATTCGCTTCTGTTTTTGCGCCGCTCCTACCTCTCTTCTTGCTCCAAGCTTGTGCAGTAGCGGTTAGGACGGCAGATTTGTTGGAGGACATAGACAGAGACGCCTACATGTTTACCGTAACCTTAGATGGCAGATGTTTTCTTCTTTACTAAAAATAAGGATATTTTAGTTGGTTCTGCTTCTGCTACGACCTCGCGTGGGCTTTTTTTTTTAATTTGTAAATTGTAGGGCTTTTGGTATCGCTGGCAATGTCTGTCAGCGAGGGGTCGTTTACGCAGCACTTGCGCTCGCATATATATACATATATATTAGAATGTATCCACAATCTGGGCCCCTTTATCACGTGCGCGTGCAAATGTTTTCTTTATGTCTTAGACCTTGGTAGCGTCTGCACACTATCGTCGTCAGTCTATACGGGGTTACTTTCAATATGCCGTCCGTATACAACCCAGTGTATGGTGGTTCATTGTCCTGAAAGCTGAACAGCTCTAGTAGGTTGTTACGTAGTTTTCTAGCTAAGAGTATTTCGTGCGACTTGCATTCAAGCTTGCTCATGAGCTGTTCCGGTTGTAGGTACACTCTCAAGAAACAAGGGTGTAAAATGGTGTATCGTTACACCCTTTGTCCCATATAGTACACCCCAAACCTTCATTTCGACGTAGAGAGCCCTATAGTCGAACAGACGGCCCCAAATTTTACGAGGGGCTTGATAACGGTGCGATATAACTTTTTAAATAGCTAAAGTGCGTATCAAAGTCCACATAAAGAAAACACCGAGTTTTTACAGTAGGGCCACGAAAACCCCGATTATGTTTTTTGTATTCAGTAAAACGTGCATTAGCTATTTTAATAAGTTGTACCACACGGCTATCAAGCCCCTCGTAAAATTTCCGGCCGTCTGTTCGACTGTAGGGCGCTGTACGTCGATTTGAAGTTTGGGGGTGTATTATATGGGACAAAGGGTGTAACGATACACCATTTTACACCCTTTTTTCTTGAGAGTGTAGGGTAAGCGCCTCTGATTACGCTTCACGTTCTATTACACGGCGGTGTTTCATGAGCTATAATCGACACTTCTCTGTCTTGGGCCGTGGCTGCATTTACCTTGATAAGACCGGGAACAGGCTCAAATCTTGCTTATGACCGACAGTATCTTCTTCGTGCTACCAATACCGATGAGTAGCTTTTGGTCCTTTGTGCAGTATTTCTCTCTACGCCCAGCGCTCCATAGAACACTTTCACTATATGTTCCATGGGTATTCTGCTAGCTTGTATGTTTTGGGTGAGCGGAAAACGACTCTGAATTGTTGTTGTTTTCTGCTCTAAAATGTTCTGCCGTAGGGTTCGATTTGTTAGTCTTTCGTCAGAGCTACATTTGACAGCGCATTGTTTTGTATTATACGCCTCGCTAGCTGTAATCTTCTGTTGCGCCTTCTGTCACGCCGAGGTAACCGGTCGCAGAGTCACTGTGTGGGTGACCGCTGCAGCTGCGACTTCAGCGCCGTCACTATGCTACGACGGTGCCTTGGTTTCGTTTGAGGTTTCTATCGTGTAGTCTACCAGCAGTTCGGACATATCCGACAAATTCGTTCTTACGCTCCTTGCGCTGGATCTACGAATGCGTTTTGGATACCAATAAGCTAACGCTTGAATCCTAGCAGCCGCATTTTACCGGGCTCGGCGGTCTTGTTGGTTGTGCGGGCTGCGGCTGAATCGAAGCGACCGGTCGCTTCGTGGCTGACTTATGAAACGAAGTGGTGGTTCGCTTCTTTAAAATTGCCGGGTGATTTTTCTGGGTCGCTTTGGGCTGCGCTACGGCGGGTGCGAACATTTGCTTTGGTTGGGGTGGTGGCTGCCGCGTTGCCATAACTTGTTAAACTTAGCTCATGCATTTCCGGCTTCCGAAAAAAAAAAAAAAACGCTTATAATTTCAGACTGAATGAGCTAGATTCTTTAATGCGCCGTGTCGTCGGCCTCTCCGGTTTATCTTACAATCAAATCCGTGTCCAATTCAGCTTCAGAATCGCTAAAACAAACTTCACTTGGCGGAGCTCCAAAAATACACGTCCGTCCTCCACGGCGGCCATCCACCCTTCACAGTTGATACGCCCGCTGCGAAAGAGAGATAACAAGTTGACAGCAAGATTTAAGGAATCAAACTATCTGTATATTTTACAAAAGAAAGCGAAAAGAATGGCGAAACAGAAATTAAAAGGTAAACTCAGATATATAAGAACGAAAAACAACACACTCAAAATCGTCTCTCATCTGAGAGTCTCTGGTGGCTTCCCTGATGTGGCGCACGGGACGTCTCCGGATTGGGGGGCATCTCATGGCCTCGGAGCTGAAGTGTACTGAACGTGGCGGTCGGGCTTGTTGAGAGTCAGCGCCTTGCCACCGTGACATGGACAGGCCATAATTCAAGTAGCAGCCATGGCCGTTCGTGGCGGCTCGTTGCTCAGCTTCGAATACATCCTCGTTTTTGCGATACCCGCATTCCTTTCACATATACTGTTCTTTTCTTCACTGGCGTCTTCATCGTCATCAAAGCATGACACTTGTAAAAACATTGCAATATTTGTAGATGTACGCTTTATACATAAAAATAACTTTCCAATACGTTTTTTTTTTTCTAACAGTTTGATTAAGGGGAAAAAACGGTAGACCGGGGTCGAAGTAGAATGGTTCACGTCTTGTATTTTTCTATTTACAAACGTCGATCCTGTTCCGTGCTTCCACCAGTCACGAATGCCGGCTTTGCAGTTATACCGGTCGTTCTTCTTGTAATCGTTGAAGCAACTGAAAACTGTCATGCAAACACAACCGGGTGCCAGGCAGACGGCTTCAAACCATTTTAACAAAGCACGCGTACATTTCATTTTCTGCACATCCGCCTGACGGTGGACGCTCAAGCCGCATATTCCTTGTAAATTAAATTTAGTGTCTTGAAGCACTACTTTTCTAAGTATTTCTCAATACGACCAAACGCTCGACAATCATTGCGGGCTAAATATTATTGCGTGCTAAAATTAAAAAAAAAAGATGCCAAACATGTTTAGATCAACTACGGCAAGAAGGAGAGGAGGGTGCGTTTAGAGGTGATGGCGCCAACAGACGGCCCCACGAGAATAACAGGGAAATTTTATGAAGCTGATTCTACTTTTCAAAGCTGTGTTTGGCCATGCTGTGTAGCATATTTCGATAAGCTTCTTCTAAATAAGACTGAATTGAAATGCATTTCGACCAGGTTTCGGAGCTTCCCGATTTTCGGGAAATCTGGATTAGGGGCGCAATGTCAGCCTCCCCTCGGAATCTTTATTTCAGGACGATGTAAACGTCGAGATAGCCAAAAAAGGGCGAGAGTTCGCTCTCACGGCGAAGCGGTTCGATTACAAGTCATTCCAGAATGTCACCCTCCGACGTATTTTTCGACCGATGAGTGACCTTGGCCTGGGAAGCCTCGACGATGCAGAAGTGGAGAAGGTATGTGAGAGTTCATGATTGCCCAACTGAAAACAAATTGCATGCATCCAAACGACCCATATTCCACATAATTATACGAAAGACACATATGGGGAAAAGTCTAAACATTAAGTACGTAATTTTATTAGCAGCCTCATATTTTCGAGTAGTTCAAGACAACCTCCCTTTTCTTATGCACGTAATATACACGTAAAGCACAAAATATATTGTTGGTGCTGGGTCATTCCATGTCAAACGTCCCAGACGTCGCGCTTGACCACCTCCGATTTCTAAAAAAAAAAAAAAAAAGAAATGCATGGCCTTTTGTCGCAATGTCTGTAGCCATGCCCTGAAATATTTTTGCCGAAAAATTGTTTTTGATGACGTGAGCGCGGTTTTAACGTTTAAAAATAGCATGACATTCGGCATCACTCAATAATTGATGAAAAATCAGGTTTTTGATGAAACTCCTAACAATATTTTTTTCTTAAATTTGCACGGCTTTCGACTTACAATGTGGTTGGGCTTGTGCAGTTTTGTTTAATATAGATATTTAAAAAAAGCTACAATTTAAAAAAAAAAAAATTAACATGTTTGTTGATTTATCGAAAAAGATCAAATTGCTCCCGGGACTTAATGTAACTTTTTAACAGCTGCCCTGCAGGTATATAATCTATAGAAAATGTTTAAAACCCAACAATTAAATATTTCGCAATACGCACAAATCCTGAAGTTGCAAAAAAAGTGCGTTTTGACTCATAAACAGCGGTTTATTTCACCCTGAAGTGTTCCAAGTAAAAATATAAAAGATAGTGGGTTTAGAAGAATGATCGATTGCCTTTTTATTCCGAAAGTTTCATCAAAGTAATTTTTGCTTAAAGCGAGAAAACTTTTTTTTTTTTTTTTAAGTTGAACTCGCACCACAACCCGTAGTCGCTTCTTAACGTTTCTTCGCCGCACAGCACACCATCTGCGACAATAGCCGACACGATTCGGTCCAAAGAAAGAACGGAGTTTCCTGTCGCTTCCCCTTGTCCGTCTTTCCGGCTGCAAGGGGAGAAAACTGCGGGTATCGTGTAATAATCGAAGGTGCCACCAGTGCGTAGCCATGGCAGGCCCGTTGTGCCCTTTGTACCCGAGGGCGGCTCGAAACGCGATGCCTAAACGACGGGCGGCATCAGGCGACGTGGATTTCTCCATGGATGCCATGCTAAAGGTTCCACGGCCACCTCCGATTCCTAAAATAAAATTAATGTCTCTTCACCGTAATGTTTTCGTTCTCCTCTAAAATATTTTTTTAGGAAAAACAAACTTCATGGGGTAACGGCGGTTTGAACTCGTAAAAAGGGAGTGACACCAGAAGTCATTTAATAATTGGTGAAAAGTAAGATTTTTTTACGTAACACTAGAATATTTTTGCCTAAAACCATGCGGTATTTGGATTGCTCTGCAATAAGGATCATAGAATTTGGTATGCCCGAAGCAGTTTTAAAAAATAAAGAATATATGAGCATTTTAGCAACTTATAGTTTTGTTACAAACTATCTATTTGCTTCAAGCGACTGTAAAAATTTTTATTGACAGCCCTGTAGGTATACTGTGCACAAAAGGTTTCAGACCGTACAACTAAATGTCTTGGAGAAAAATTCCATTTGTTCAAAATTGCGTTTTGCCATTTAAAGAGCCGTGAATTCTGCCTTGAGGTGACCCAAAGAAAAATACGAAACATGGTGACGTTTAAAGAAGAGTTTATTGTCTTTTGTTCTTGAAAGCTTAATTTAAATAATGTTGTTCTAAAGAGGAAAAAAACATTTTGAAGTTGAGCTCTCGCGCCGCGACTTGGCGTCGTTTCTTGCGCCTCTTTGCACAGCACGCCACCGTCGAGCCCGGCAACGCGTGCGACGGTGTCACGCTCTGCGCACGCAGTTAAACAGCAGGACGTCGAGTTGTCTGGTACATCTTTGTAGGAAGAGACTTTTTTCCACTCTTGTTGCTTTATGGCTTTCATATTTCGACCGTTTTGCGCGGCGGTCTCCTCCCGTGATCTTCCATTGTCTTGATATCAGCAAATGCTTAGCGCTGCCAGCTCAGAGCATCCGCTAGTAAGCTAGCTGTTTCTCATGTACACGTCGCAATCAAGCTCTCTTGTCAACGTCAGGACAGATGTGAACAGCAACACAAAAGCCCAGTGAACGGGCAATTTCAAACGTCGAGGCGATGTGGTGTTAACGAATGCTCGCCGTTGGAGGCTCACGCCTCGTTTGTGTTTAAATCGGCTTTGAAACGGCAAATTCTTTCGTCGCTGAATAGTTCCGCTTTTCTCCGCAGTGCGCGTTACAGGTAGATTTCGCAGCGATATTATTACGTTTCCCTTTTAGGAGAAGTCCACGTCAGCTGATGTCGCCGGTATTATGCATCGCGTTCGGGAATGTGAGGAGCCGCCCTCGGGTACAAAGGGCACAACGGGCCTGCTATGGCTACGCACTGGCGGCATCTCCGATTATTACACGATAACCGCCGTTTCTTCCCTTGCAGCTGGAAAGACGGGCAAGGGAAAACGGCACTAAACTCCGTTCTTTCTCTGGACCTAATCGTGTCAGCTATCGTCGCAGGTGGCGTGCTGTGCGGCGAAGAGGCGTTTAGAAGCGACGCCGGGTTGTGGTGCGAGAGTTCAACTTCAAGAACTGTTTTCTCGTTTTAAACAAAAATCGCTTTGATTACACTTTCAGAATCAAAAGACAATCGACTGTTCTTCCAAACCCACCATATTTTGCATTTTTACTTGGAACGCCTCGGGGTCAAGTAAACGGCTGTTTTTGCGTTAAAACACATTTTTTGCAACTTCTGGATTTCTGTTTACTGCGAGATATTTAATTGAGCAGTTTTTAACATTTTTTATAGATTACATACATGCAGGGCAGCCGGTAAAGAGTTCTATTAAGCCCCGGAAGCAATTGGATATTTTTTTATTAAAATAACAAAAATGCTAAAATTTTTCATTTTTTTAATATTTAAATTAGACAAAAACTGCACAAGCCCAACAACATTGTGAGTCGAAAGCCGTTCAAATTTAAGAAAAAAATATTGTTGTGTCTTTTATTAAAAAACAGATTTTTCATCAATTATTGAGTGATGCCTAGTTTCACGCTGTTTCTAAAATGTAAAACCACGCACACGTCATCAAAAAAATTTTTCGTCAAAAATATTTCAGGGTCTGGCTACGGACATTGCGGCAAAAGGCCATGAATTTTTTTCTAGAAATCGAAGGTGGTCGAGCGCAACGTCTGGGACGTTTGACATGGAATGACCCTGCTGTGTTCTGTCTACTTAATTTAAGTAATGCTAATCAGAAAATGTTTCAACATAGGTGGAAGAAAACGATGCCCTTGATGTGACGTCTGACAGAAAAAGTAGGGTAGGCAACAATGACCAGATATCAGTTGACCTGCTCAAGTAATCCCGGTGCTGGAATAACGCCGACAGGGCTTGACCCGAGCAAAATTGGCGACTCCCTTGCCGGGGGGAAGAAGGGGGGAGGGGGGTGGGAGGGATGTTTTTAGTCTTTTTTGCCTCATCCCTCAACGGTCATCCTGGGGATAACCCACACCCCCTAGTGATAGTTACGAAATTGCACAGGGGTAGAAAATTGGATTAGAAGGGCGAAGGGTGGGAATTTTAACGAATTTTAACGAATTTTAATTAATTAGCCGACTGATCGTTACGATTAACCCCCTATAATATGTCCCTCTGGCCATATAACTCACCTCAACAAGCGGCATAAGTGTTGCGTTCACGGCTCTTTTTAAACAAATCTGTTAAGCTTAAAAAACACCCTATATATATATATATATATATATATATATATATATATATATATATATAGGTGAAGTAAGGTAAATATAGAAAAGAAGCATGTATATATACATATATATATATATATATATACTTTTGAGCTAAAATAATAACAATCTTTGCCAAGCAGTTATGTTGTATGAACGCCAAGATATTTTTGGAGCGGACAGAAAACCACTGATTATGTAAAAAAAAACATATTTTGATTTGTATATTATTAATAAATTGATGACTACACCTACCCCCTGTTTCAGAGAATACTCGACGTTATGGTAATTTTGTTGCACAGATTCAAATTTATTCATACAATCTTAATTTCCATTTTGTATTGCCTGTTAATCCTCACGTCTAGTTTTACGAAAGCACTACCGCCTTACTAAATGCAACCAAAGATTGCTCCCCTAAAATAAGCAAAAAGCTCGAAGATCATATTATTCAGAATATTGTACCTGTAGATGTTGTTCGCCTGCTGAGTGGGTGAAGATATATGTGGCTGTAGAAGGTTATAGGTACATCTCCGTGTCCTATTTTGTGATGAAATAGAGTCATTTATTTGGGATGATAACCATTTTTAAAGAGCTTAAAATCTAGAAAAGTTTCCTATTGCATATTGACGATGAGGAAGCTTTATATAAGCGTATTTACTCCAGATTCAGAACATCAGCTCCACCATGTCTAGAGTGTACAGTTCGACCCTGGTCACCGTTTGTGGAAAGCAAAACTTATCTTTGGAGCCAGGTAAGTGCTTGGGCGTCATGAAGCCTTTGAGGACAGATTCGGTGAGCACTGTTGTGTAATCTTAAATAAGAATAGAAACTCGCTCGATATCTCAACTCAGAAACTAAGATGCTATTTTTTTAACAGGAGATACGCAAGAAATAACTGCAAGATAAACGATATGCATGACTGCGTGCTATAACAATGTCAAGTGCAAGTATAGTAAGGGCTGAGTTTCGATTAAACTTTTTAACCTGATTAATTCTACCTCTTAATCGATCAATTAATCGATTAATCGGTCTCGTTCATCTCTCTAAATAATATTTTTAAACGTCAAAATTTACCTTTTTTTATTGCTCTTCCTAAGTATGTGGTATACGGCGCAATATTCAATTTCGATTATGAATCAACCTCGATGTCTACTTGATAACAGTTCAAACACGCTCATACTCACAGATTCTTATTTAAGCTGCGTGATGCAAAGGGGTTCGTTGATATTCCTCGAGAAGAGCAACCTCTTTTTATTGTCCACAATAGTCTCAGCGGGGTTAAATGAGCATTCGCACGGCGTTGAAGTGGCGTAACTTTCTGCACTAGTCTGGAGTTACCAATCTCGCCACTACAGGTGACTTTAGATTAAAATTTTAGCTAAAGTATGTCCTTTATACTTGTGTATCCGTCCACGACCGCGTGGTACCACGTGGTCGTGGTACCACGCGGTGGGACCAAACCAAAATAAAAATTAAAAGCTTTCACGTGAAAGCTTTTAATTTTTATTTTGGTTTGGTTCGCCACAATTTTATCGATGAACCTGTTAAACATTTCATCGCAATTAAATCATTAATCGATTAATCGGTAAGTTAATTGATCAATTGCCCAAAACTATATAGTAAAACCATCAAAATACAAAAGATTAGTTTTTTATAATTAAGCTGCCTTCTGTATTTTTCATCAACGTCCTCTTGATTTGAAGCGTTGGAATTTGGATGTACGGGGATGTCCACCAATGTACGATTGGCGGCCGATCACAGCGTCTTCCTCAAAAAGAGAGCGCAATGGACCTTTTTCAAGAAGAGTTCTGGGCATGCGTGAACTGTCGACGTCCAGCGGGGAACGCTCGAATTACAGCCGGTGGTTCCGGTGGTTGATCGGCTGAAGCGGAAGGAAGCTACGAGTTACCAAATAGCGGCGTCGCGTCGACCGGGGTCCGACGAACACCGCCTAGAACTACCTAGGCCCGCCTAGACTCCGTCTGGACCACTTTTCTTAACCCCTTCATCGCGATCGGGCATTTACGGTTTGTATTAGTTTTGCGTGAAGTGCGCTATGTTAGCAGAAGACGTGCCGACCTCCTCGTCGCCACCAGGCCAACCGGGCCATGGTTGCTTGCATCGCGGTCACCGCAATCTCACACTGAGAAAAAAGGCCTACCCTGGGTATTCAAAATGGCCTCGTTAGAGACTGACTATCCCAAGGGACAAGAGAATAGACTTTGGGCAAATTGACGATCACAAATTGCTGTGGAATTATCACTTTTCCGCAGGTGACGACCCGGGCCGGGGGGAGGGGGAATTATTTTTAATCTGATATTTACGTGCCGGCAGTTAAAAATAATATCTGTAATTTACATAATTACAAAAGAATTACAAAAAAATATGTTCTTTAGCTTTCGTGATCCTTCACACACCTCCAAAACCACATGGGCTGTGCGATTCGCGTAACTTGGTGGAATAAACATGTGTCAGCGCGAGCAGCAACACTGGTTTTCGACCGATGAGAGACAGCCGTTTGAAACAGCTGAGGATTATAACAACGAACGACGATTGCGCTTGGTTTGACGTCGGTGTTTGGCCAAATGAGGTAAGAATATTCTTTTTGCCATATTTATTGTAAATCTTCTTATTTAAAAAAAAAAAATCACTAATCGTATACCTGATTAACGCTAAGACGGAGGATTGACAAGATAAACATGCTCAGAGGTATGTGACTGTGTCGCCCGTTCTGTTTTCCTCAATCTCGGGCTGGTTGAATTTCTGAGCTGCACCCGTCGTGGTTGTGATCTCCCGGCTGTACGTAGCGCTTAAAATGTCCGTTGTAGTGTAGTAAATGGCTTTTCATATATTGTTGCGTTGTCAGGGGCGCTATTCGTGCTATTATAAACGCCAGCTCGAGACCGATCTCGCGCCTCTTTCGCCGTTCGTGTTCTTCAGTTTTGATGTTATGCTCTATGATTCATTTAACCTAAACCAAAAAGTCAATCTCCTCAACCCCATCTCACGTCAGGGCACCCCGTTTAAAGCGTAGCCCCTCGTCCCGGTTGCAGAGTTCGCGAACCGGCGTTTCTCGCAATTTTTCTAGCCTTTGTGGCATCCGATTTTGACTAGGCAGATTGAGCCATTGCGTTTCTTTGCTTCGGGCGTTTTAATGTTTATTTTTGTATTTCAGATTTTGTTTTTTGTACTGTATGGCAAAATACTAGTGCTCACCTGTACTCGCCACGAAGGTTCATCGACGGCTGCCCGTAAGTGGAGGAGATGGCATCTCCTCCGTTCTCGACGGGTGCTTTCGGTAAATAGAATTGCTGTGAAATTATTCTTTTTTTCCTTTTTCGGTGTTTGCTTTAAACAAAAACGTATTCATCGTGACCGCCTGTCACCTCAATAGCAGCCATTCATCCGACATTTTCCTCCGACTGGAGCTATATAAAATGTGACTGTCTTTTCACAAATATTAAGCTTTTTTTTTCATTGTCATTTTGTTTTCTTGTTTGTGTGGTTCGGAAGATAAGTGTCGTGTTCTGTTTGTTTGTTTGTTTTATATCTTTTTAGTCTCCCCGTGGCTGTTGTTATTATTAAGAAAGAGAGAACAGCAATTCTTTTTTGTTCTGTATAATGTGTTCCTTCAGGTATCGTTAAAAACAAAGTAAAGGGAGAACGTCACAATTGATATTTACTAGTTTATCGCGTCGCCACGCATACTATTTGTGCTATCATAAGCGCAAGCTCGAGCCCGAGCTCCCGCCTCGTTTGCCGTTCATGTACTGTTGTCCTGATGTTCGGCTCTATAATTAACTAAACCTTGACCTCAAGGTCATTCACCTCTGCTTTTTTGACGGCAGGGTTTGCGCTGACCGTGAACACCGGCCACTACTAGTATTCCGTCAGGGCACCCTATCACCTGGCCACTTTACCGGCCCTTTTTGGACGTTTCCTGCTGCCAAGGAGCAGCCTCGTCGTTGAACCACCGGACCACGAACATCGTTTCTTCTCCCTCAAAAAAGGACTACAGGCAGGCCGGTCCCCATGTGGGAAAGCCGTATTCAGAGCTGATCTGCATGCTGTTGGTGCTATCCTCTTGGGCTGTCTACTGCTGCCATTCTTATACCATTAAGTGAGCAGACAACTTCAGAAATCCACCATGGGCCGAAACTGCGCGCCCACACAGTCTGTCCTGCACCAAAAGCATGGTAGCCTCTCTCGTGCGGGGATGAGTCTGAATGGATATAGACAAAAATCAGTCGACGATGAAATGCAATAGCCGAATAACAATTTAAAAAAAAATACTTTTTTTTTCTTTAGGTTTTGCAGCGACTGAACTTCAACGACAGTGGGGAAGTGCTTGGAGGCCTGGTTCTAAGGCTGCGAGGCTGAACCTCGCGAATGCCCTCCTTGATTCTACATATCGCATGCTCGTCTAACCCGTTGAACTGCGGGTGATAGAAAGTGTTGGTGAGGTGCTGTACATGACCGTCGTAAAAACTGCTTAAAAACAGTACTATTAAACTGGGGTCTGTTGTCACCAGCGTCCTTAGCTGTCCAAATCGACCAAAGTTGTCGCGGTGGGCTTCCACTGTCGTTTCGGCCGATGCATCTATCCGCTTTGTGTCCGAATGAACCACGATCAGAATTACGTAAATCTCCAGCGGTACGGCATAATATATGTAAATCCGTGTTCAGCGTTGCTTGGTGTTCAACCAGCTGACACGAACCTGCACCAGAGGCATTGAACAGGACTGAGCACATGTCATGTACCTTCTTAAATGGTCTTAAATGCCTTGGTCGACACCGGAGTGCCAGAAGATGTTGCTTGCCAAGCTCTTTATCACTGACACACCTGGTAAGGTATCAGGGGCATTCCCTCCTGTATACTGATAATGCCTGCTCAATTGCCAGTTGCCAGCTAATACCACAAGGGTGCCGCTTTTTCATACAAGACAGAAAATGTGAGCGACGTGAAGAAGCCTCTCTCGTGCATTCTTTTATTCTTGGTGCTGTTCATGGTATTTGTCGTCGTACCTGTGCGCAAGAACGTGCCTGGGCTGTCATTTTACGAGACCTCAAGTCACACTCGGGACCATGAAAAGTGACTGAAGCTCATTTCGAGGGAAGACTTCGTCCTAAATTCTACCTCCTACCACTCAATATTATGCGGTAGGTACCTTTTTGTGACTTAAATTGAGAAAGGCCTGTCTGGTACCCCTTCGTTTATTCTGCGCAGGCTTCACTCAAGGCTCAGCTTTGCCCAGTCCTCTCTGGTGTCAAAGCTAGAGCAGTTCATGTACCTCTTTATGTCCCGTTTATGTGTTGCTTGACTGTCTCTTACTGTTTACCGACCCACACCTTTCTCGCTCCCCTCGAGGTATATATTGACGGGCGCCTGACAACAGGCACACTGCGTCATTACGAAACGTGAGCCTTAGCACAGCCATAGCCGTATATGGGGAGAGTTTGGCCAGTCTATTATCTCGCCGCCGTAACGCTCCACTCCCGAGTGAGCCAATCAGCTCGCGACGCAGAGCAAGAGGCGTGAGCGCATGCGCGTGTACTCCCGGCTGATCCCAGCTGAGCGGGGAGGGCCGTTATTTTCATTCATTCGCCCGGCGAAAAGCACGGGATCGACATCCAAATTTCAGTTCTTTGTTTTTATTTGGCAGGCTCTGGCAACAAAATGACATAGAGTTATTCCTCTGTGACTTAAAAAGCTAACGAATTAAGTTTCTCCACGTTTGAACGCAAACATCGATTCAGAAGAAAAAAGGGTGTAACACGATTGCCCCGCGTGCAGAATCCCTGTCGCAAAAGCCCCGTTTCATTAGCCCCACGTTTCGAAAACCCCGCGTTCAATTACCCCATCCCGTAATCCCTGCGTGGCAAAAGCCCCGCGTGCCAAAAACCCCGCATGCCAAAAGCCCCGTACCCCCCTCTTCGTGCTTCACCAGCATTGCTCCATGTCTTAACTTAACCTGTTGAGAGCCAAGGGTCTTGTAATTAAAAGAAAATTGACCGCATCTCCACGTGGTGAATGATGTTGCTTGGGGCGAAGCTCTGGTGGTGCTTGTCTGCGTAGACGCCGAGCCGCAGCATGCCGAGCCTTTTCATTCATGTCAGTAGGAGAATGTGTGGTTTTCTTCTTTTTCTTTTTTTAAGCAGACAGATGGGATGGCATCTCAGAACCCCCTACTCTTTTTTTTTTCTTCTTTTTCTTTGAGCCTTTTCATTCATGTCAGTAGGAGAATGTGTGGTTTTCTTCTTTTTCTTTTTTCATAATTGTTTTCATCTTTTTTTCCAATTTTTTTTTTGCCCTACACGAGCACGTGAGCATGTGCTCACGTGCTCGTGAGCACGTGATCTCACGAGCAGAAGCACGAGCACCCGACGCCGGCCTACGGCGGACAACGGACGGCGGACGGACATGGCCAGCCCCTAAGGAGCTTCGCCCCTAAAAGAAATAAGCCCTTGTTAACACAGAGGTTCGGGCGAGTTGGTTGCTCATGATGTACAGGGGGAACAGCGCACCCGGGAAACAGTGTATGTTGACTCGAGTGACTGTTTCCCGGGTGCGCTGTTCCCCCTGTACATCACGAAATAAGCCCGTAGCAGACGACGCATAGCCTCAACAGTGCTCTATACTTACAGCGTTGGGTCAAGATGGCGGTCGTCTCCTCTTTGCTCCCTTCTTCCTCTCGCTCCTTTGGCGCACTCCTCCCTTTCCTTCACTTTTCTTCTCTTTGGTGCCTTCGTCGCCACACCCACTAGCCAAACTCTCCCGATATACGGCTCTGAACCTTCACCTAACACCTTTCACACTGTTTAAGTGACTTCGTAGAGGTTGTTACCCAAGAGGACCCTGGCCGTTGCCAGTCTTCTTTACCTTCGAATCTTTAAAGCAAAAGCAATTATGCAGGAAAACCAAGCATGTACTACTCTTCACATTTTAGCACTGCTTCTCGGCATCATTTTTGTTGTTTGCAATGCTCTGTTTGTTTGTAGCTGAGATGATAATTTCCCAATATCTCCCATGCACCTCATTGTGCTCGCTGCACAATGAGCTGCTGCTCATTGTGCAGCAGATCATTGCTCATTGCTCATTGCTCATTGCTCATTGCTCATCAAGTTGCAAACAGCTGAAACTGCCGTGGAATGACCAAAACGTGCGGTAGCTATTTATGCTTGCATGTTGCGTGCAGTAGTGCTTATTGCAAGATCTTTTCTTCGTCGTCCAGTTCACCGCAATGCGACATAGAGATGTGTCATGTCACACTGTCATTAGACGCCAGCTACGATAGATGTGGGGACCATCGTACAATGCCTGTCTTTATCGTGTATGTGTTTCACGTGCACTTTGACAACTACTGCAATGGATATAGTTTTTGGCGGAGGCTCTTGAGCTGGCAGGAATTACGACCGCCTGAGCATCAAACTATGGGATATCACTTGGCTATTTGTTTCAGTATAATGTCTAATCTTGATTCTGTTTGTCCATAATCTATTAATTGGCTGGTTTGTTCGAAAGTAACTGAGTCGGTCTATCTAATAAATCCTAAAAAAAAAGTTTTTCTAGCACTAGACTAATGCACCGACTTTCACTAGACTTGATACTTTTTGTTTGAGGCCGAGATAAGACCACCTACTTTCATTTTGAGAAAGCCAGCACAGTGCATAGGAATAATGCCCCAGATTTAGGGTAAAATTATAAGTTTCACATGAGTACATTTCATTTGTATCTGAAGGAGAGTTGTCACACTGAATTAAAGAAACAAGTTAAATAAAAAATATATATTATTTGGGCTAAGAAAGCTGTGCATAATTTAGCTGAGCTTTCAGTATTTTGGGCTCACTTTACTTTATTGCTGTGAGTTCATCTATGATGACTACATAAATTATATTTTTGAAATGCTATCATTGAAACATTCCTGCTTCCTCTTGTTTACTTGGAGCATGTAAAACATATTGGAGGTGAAAGAGAACCGCACTTGGGCGTCCATCATATGCCTGAGTTGTAGATTGGGTTTATGGGGATAATTTGCGTGCCTGAAAACAGCCAAGTGGCCTGAGCAGCAGTGCACTGTCTGTACACAGATACATAAAAGTATGGGATAAAAACACAATCAGGCGAAAATGTCTTTTTCAACAAAAAAAGGCATCGTGAGTCTGTTGCAGACGTGTCATTGGGCAAGTGGCCCGCACATCAGGATAAAGCGTATCTCTGCATTTCGATGTCCTCCCTGACGGTACCCGGAACCTCAGCGACATCAGCAGCTGGGCACAATGAAGAGAACCATGCACAATTTGACAAAGAAAATGCATGTCTCTTGCAATTCGTCTATTGTGCAGAGGCGCTAGACCGAGGTCAGTGAGCAGAGAATTGTAATTGTAGAAACGGCGGCGGCCCATATATCGATTGTATAAAATTCTTATAAACTTACGCAGAACGTTTTCAATAAGATTACTATGTAACATCATTACAGAGTTCCAAACCAGAGACGCAAACTCGAGGCGTGATCTAACCAATGCACGATTCAGACATAAAAGACACTCAGAGCGACGAAATGTTTTTGTCAGTCGCGAAATTACACCCAGTTGGCGAAGTCCTTGACCAACAATGCGAGAGACGTGGAAGCGAAAATCCAATCTCGAGTCCACAAATACACCAAGATCCCGTACATAGACAACCCGCAGCACTTGCTCTTCAAATATAGTGCAGTTGAAGACTATGCTCCCCTTCTTCCTAGTAAGAGACATTACTACAGTTTTTTTTGTTTTTTTTTTATTCAGTTGAAGCCTATTTTTTAAGCACCAATTTTCAAAGGAGCGAATGTCATTTTGTATCTGAATACAGTCAGTCATATTGTCAACCACACGGAAAAGTTTAAAGTCATCGGCGAACATTAGCCCTTTCGAGTTTCTGATGGAAGATGGTAGATCGGTAACAAATATCAAAACCAGGAGTGGTCCAAGGTTAAAACCTCGTGGTACGCCTGATAAAGATGCAAATGTCTCCGACACACAATTTAAAAATCTAACATATATGTGGCGATTTGAAAGGTAACTTTCAAACCATGCGCAATACAAGGTGCATAGTCCGTATTCTTTTAATTTCAACAAGAGTATCTGGTGGTCAACCTTATCGAAGGCCTTGGTCATGTCAATATAGACTGTGTCCACCTGACCACGATTGCATACTACAGGACCACTATGACCGAGCAAAATAGCTAAGTTCGTCTCCACTGATCTGCCCCTGAGAAATCCGTGTTGCAAATGCGACATTTTTTTTTTTTTAAATATGAGTACAAGCGTTCATACACCACCATTCAAAAACCTTTTTTTCAGTTGATTTGTATTTCTTTCGCTTGGCTCGATCAGTATCTACTTCATGTACTGAATGCCCTTTTACAGGGTAGCGTCACCACAGGGGACTTGTGCACTTGTGTGTGTTTGTGAGTGTCGTCGCTAATCACTATAAGCCCTGAGCTCAGCGTGGGATCAGACCCCCTGCATGCCTGGCTCTGCTACATGGGCCCGTGTTTGATTAAATTTGGGTCCTGCCACCCCAGCGCGCGCTCTACACAGATGTGTGTCCTGCGTTGGCTCGAACAGGACGATTCACTCAGTCGCTTTTCTTCACCTCATTTTTATTCTGACTTTCGTCTCCATCTCTCTACTCAACCTCTTATCTTTCACATTTAACATAAATGTTTGAAAGTGAAGAGGAGTTATATAGGCCCATGGGTGTTGAAATCCACCAGGATGTGACATGGCGACACCAACTACATTACAATGAAAATATCTCGCTCCACGAAAATCCACTGGCGTTGGCACGAATAGGCTTTGCGTGGTTAGAACGACTGGATCCGCAGCAGCCTCCGTGTTTTTTTTTTTTTTTTTGTTTCTTTTTCTCTTTTGAATAGACAGATCTTATTAGTTAGTTTCTCTCAGCCACCACTGCCGTATGTGGATCGACGGAACTTTAGTCTTCCTGCATGTCGGAGAACCCCTCTGGAGCTTTTCACCTGACAAGACGACCGGAGCCATTTCATGCACTGCCACCTGCCTCTACTCGTATACCCTCAGGGCAATCAAGTTTGGTGCGACAAGCTGCGCCATCTTGCTCAAAATATTTTCTACACTAGGAACGCCCTGTCGCCCACCTGCTTGCGCGTGGGTCTGTTCACGCGTCAATTTTTAGGAGTTGATTTGTTCGTTTTTGGTCTTTTGTTCTTAAGATTGCTATCGGATGTCGCAGAAGACCAAACGTCGAAACTGTAGGCACTGTTGTGTACCGGACTGTCGCAACCCCTGAATCTTAGCAGGCGTGAAGCTCCGCAGGTTCCCGTCGAGGCCGTGAGAAATAAAACGCCTTTGGAGATTATTACATGCCGTAAACGTGTAAAATAAGCATTCCGATCGCATTGCCTTACTAAAGATGGATTTCTAATGTGCTATTTGATTTGAAATTTGCAATTAATGCGTTCGAATACCGGCGTTGTCTTTGGCATTCTTACTGCTCTCTGCTACGCCGACACATCTTGATCGAACGACGTTTTGTCGATGTTTGAGCGTAGTTACCAAAATCCGAAGTGAGCGTTTCCTCCGCTTCACCGTTTGCAAAGCGGACTGTCGTTTGCGCCTTTTTTTTATGATCGTGAAGCTGCCCAAGATCGTTGCTATATTTCAACCCGTGTCTATGCGGTTCTAAATTCCGTGCCCGCTGCAAGAAAACAGGCTATTCTAAAAATAAAAAAGTACTTACCATACGAGAAAAGGATATCAATGAGGCGCTTAGTTGCGCTCTGTGTAACAGACAACAGCAAACTTAATAACGAAAAGGAGCATCAACACGCGACGAGCAACTGTTTCCGATACCGTCCAAACTACAGCCAACTTGCATGAAAAACACATTCCTCGGACACCATAATCATATTCAGCTCGCCGACGAGGGGACTGGAAAAACGTTGGTCACCAAAATGAGGTCAGCTATTCATGAGGGAAGAATTCACTTAGAAAAAAAGGGTGGGTGATATTAAAAAAGAGGGGCCGCTTTTAGTTCCGCTTTTGTAGAAGAGGGAAGCTCAACGAAGTCTTTTCTTTTGTAATTTTGAGGCGCGGCAAACAACGTAAAATAAAATAAGAAAACTGCCGTTGTCTATTTACTTTCACTTATAATCGCCCAAAACATCAGGACGTTCAGTTTTGTTCTGTTAGTTCCTGTTTTGGGATGTCTCAACCTATCGAGGAAGGCATGCACCTATTAAAACTCCCTAACGGTAGACTTATAGCACCACGCACGCATGCACATTAATATATTTAATGTCCGCTACATTTTTAAAACAGTCGGTAGTGTAGTGCGCGACAACATAACGCTCGGAGTTGGTAATTACGTAATCTCGAGAGGGTACGCCGGCGGCGCTGCCGATTTTCGGCGTCCCGGTGTTGCCTCATTCGGCAACGGTGGCGCTGATGATCAACCAACGGCGGCGCTCTTGGGTACCCTGCCCAGCACCTATAAACTTATGGCGGCGTCAAGCATACCTTTAACGCTTAGTGAAATCGGTCTATTAGGACGATGAATGGCAACAATAGATGACTTTTGCTATCTATTTTTGTTGACACCTGGAGTACTAGTCGAGATAGCTGTCTCTGTCTCAGAAAACCCGGTATCTCGGTGTGACCACTGCAGCCCTCTCCCTTGGCTCGGCATGATTGCTCGACAGCGTGGACGGTGGGATCGTCATGCACTATCTTAGATGCGTGGTGTATAGACCCTTTTCATGGCAAACGCCTCCAGGAGGTGTTCTAGTCTTTGACGTCCCAGAGAACTTCCGGTTCATAAAACCGGAAGTTCTCTAACACCGCTGTTTGAAATGTGGATGAAACGTTTAACCACTAATTCTCCAGGTGAACGCCAAGAGAACGAAGAAGCCCGAGATATGTTAAATATTTTCGAATACTCTTGTAAACCAACTTGCCTCCTCCAAGACGTTAAATTGACCAGCCGAGGGCCCTCGTTAAATCTCCAACTTTTATGTGCGTGTAGCGTTTATGCTTTCTAGCACTGGCGACATAGGCGAGCTCGACAGACTTGCAAAGACGGAGCGACCGGAAGTTGCTTGGGACGCAGGAGCCAGTTCATGTTTGTAAACAGCAAAATGGTCTATACACCGCTAGGAGAGCAGCCTGAACCACTGTGGGTGCACTGGCGTAAATGAATGGAGAATGTATTTTAGAGCGCAGCTCTTAGGCGCCCGTTTCCGGGTTTCACGGCGTCGCCGTCGGCGTCGGCGTAACCACGCTAAATTTAGCAAGAAAATTGACGTCACGTGACCTCAACACCAATTAAACTCCTCGCTAAATTTAGCGGGGAAATCGACGTCACATGACTTGGTGTCACCTAATAACAAATTTAGTTTCTCCGCCAGATATAGCGGGAAATTTGACAACACGTGACCTCAGCTGCAATTCAATTCCCCGTTAAAGTTAGAGGAAAAATTGATGCCACGTAACCTCAACACCAATTCAGTTTCCCCGTTAAATTTAGGAGTAAAAATGACATCACATTACTTTATGTCACGCCACCTATGAACACACAGTTTCTCCGCTAGATTTCGCGGAAAAATTGACGACACGGCACCTCAACAGCAATTCAATTCCCACTAAATTTAGCAGGAAAATTTAGGTGACGTGACTTCAACACCAATTAAACTCCCCGCTAAATTTAGCAGGGAAAATGATGGCACATGACTTGGTGTCACGTCACGTATTAACAAATTCAGCTTCTCTGCTAGATTTAGCGAGAAATCAGAAGTCTCGTGACCTCAACAGCAATTCAATTCCCCGATAAATTTAGAGGGAAAATTGACGTCACGTGACCTCTACACCAATTCAGTTTCCCCGCTACACTTAGCGGGAAAAATGACATTACATGACTTTATGTCACGTCACCTAGGAACACATTCAGTTTCTTCGCTAGATGTAGCGGGAAAATTGCCGTCACGTGATCTCAACAACAATTTAATTCTCTGCTAAATTTCACGGGAAAATTTACGTCATGTGACTTCAACATCAATTCAGTTTCTCTGCTAAATGTAGAGGGAAAAATGACGTCACATGACTTGGTGTCACGTCACTTATGAACATATTCAGTTTCTTCGCTAGGTTTAGCGGGGAAATTGACGTCACGTGACCTCAACAGCATTTCAATTCCCCGCTAAATTTAGCGGGAAAATTGACGTCACGTGTCCTCAACACCAATTCTGTTTCCCCAATAAATGTAGCGGGGAAAATGACGTCACATGACTTGGTGTCACGTCACCTATGAACAAATTCAGTTTCTCTGCTAGATATAGCGGTAAAAATAACGTCACGTGCAGAGGAGGAGGGGAGAGGACGAGGAGAAAGAAAGAAGGATGAGGAGATGGGGAGAGGAGGAGGAGTGGAGTAGGAGGAGGAGAGGAGGAAGTGAGGATGAGAATCAGACGAGGAGGGGAGGAGGATGGGATGAGGAGAGGGTATGGAAGAGGAGGAAGGGCATACCTTCCCCTACTCCTCCTCAAGAGCTGCACTCTAATTTCGCGGTACAGAGATTTGTAAACGTATTTACTTTTTTTTTCCTTGTAAAGTATTGACGTTGACGAACACCGCCAACTTGCATGGTTTCAGTCGAACCAGCAATGGTTGTGGTAAGGTGACTCGCATCCCAAATGTCCCAAGGTCCCTCTGTCACATTTCAATTACTGTTTTATGTGCTTGCAGGAATGAGACAGTTAGAATAAAAATATTGCAACTTATTCAAGATAGATATGTTTATATCTTTAATGAATATGTATATGATTTTAGTTTAATTTCACTATCACTGCAGGGTCAGAAGGATAATTTAAAAAAAGAACGTTTTTTTATATTTTTGGTTTCGTAATTTATGGTTCCAGGTGCATCCGCAAAAGACATAGGCATTGTTACATGGTATCACTTCAAAAGTGTGGGCCTATACAGCATAAACTAATTGCATATTTCATGGTGATTATAGCGAAAAGTAGCATGTCGCTATTTCAGCGGTTGCTGCTTGTGACTCGGGATACTGGAATTGCAGCTATTGCGTCTTCAAGATGTAATGAGATTTCAGCTGCTCGTCACACCATGGCCAAGTGGTGGAAATAAACCCTCAATCCCTTGGTGGGGCGTGCTGGTTGGTTTAGACCATCAAACTTTCACAATTATGTTTGCCTTGCGATGTCAAAATGTTGAAAATGTTTTTTTTGTGTCAAGTCAGCCTAAAACATCTCTCTTCGCTATATTCTTTCAAATTTGTCACCATGTTTTTTCCTCTATTGTAAATTAGAACTGCTGTGGGCAACACGGGAGCCCACCGTCGAGCGCAGCACCTCATGCGCAAAGCACCACTAAAACTTCGCGAAAGAGGGCTAGGAGAGAAGGCCAATCATGTAATCAATGCCGCCAGCCCGAGAGCCCACAATACCACGTATAGTATGCAATAAACCAGTTGTCATCGTTAACCTGTCTCGACCACAACATGGCAGCAGCGGTGGGATCCTGTGCTACCCACGACAAGAACAAGGGCTAAAATAAAAATGATATGAGACCAATGAACATTGCAGTGTGTGCTTCCGTTATTTGTATTCCAGCCACTCTGTCAGCAATCCTTGAACAGACTCTTTTCAAAAGTGTGCACCATCTAAAGTCCGTTCACCTTTGTGCTGAGACTACAGCGGGAGCTTCGTGCCTGCAGGACCAATCATCCGCCTTCCTCCTATCACCTGACCCGGCTCTCCGCGCGTGGGTGTGGCCGCCGGGAGCAGGGGTGGCTCTACAGTGAGGCAAGGGTGGGCGGCCGCCCCCTTTAAATTTATGCCTGCCCCCCCCAAAAAAAGCTGTCGGGGGGGGAAGGGGGCGGGGGGATCGGTCAGTCCGCAAAGGTCATGCTTGCCCGAGAGGCAAGTAAAAATGGTCATGAAACAATTTTCCAACTTTTTCCCGTTTAGCTTTCCTTCTCAACTTATAAATCGCGCATTGTACCAGACGGTTCAAAAAGACGGAAAGGGGGGAGTCCCCTCTTGCTCGGAATCTCGTTTGTGCACCCGGACACTGCCATTCTCCCCCTAGAAGATTAGCCCGTCGCTCAAAATTCATACAAAAGTTGCTTTCCCCACCCCGTTCACCCCGAAGCTGACAGTGCTGTGGAAGCTACGTGCTCGTTGGGTCAGCCACGCTTTTGCCACGCGATGACGCTCTCTCGCGCATACCCAAGCGCAGAGAACGAGGTCAGGTGATGAAAGGGAGGCGGCTGATTGGTCCGGCAAAGGCGTAGTTTCCACCGCAATGTCAGCTTAGGGGTGAATGGAATAAGTGAGGTCCGGTGTCGTGTGACGTGTGACGTGTGTTTGGACCCGGTGATGCGCTTTGGGGACCGCGGATGTATCACAGTGAAAAGGCAGAGAGCTTACGAAGGGAAGGAGGTACGAAATAGTCCGCTGTGTTTTCAAATTTACGTACCGAAATTCAGGCTTTTGACTTTCTACCTGTTTTC
The DNA here is from genome assembly GCA_013358835.2 of Ixodes persulcatus. Taxonomy (NCBI): domain Eukaryota; kingdom Metazoa; phylum Arthropoda; class Arachnida; order Ixodida; family Ixodidae; genus Ixodes; species Ixodes persulcatus. The sequence goes on along the minus strand of JABSTQ010010752.1, from coordinate 1,553,211 downwards.
GTTTGGCGCACTGAACGATGTGCTATTAGTAAAATCCCAATCTAAATTGATTTATCCCAGCCCAAAAATTCGTTTCATGGGCCCTTTAACGTCGCACGTTACGGGCACTTCAGCAATGGACGCGGAGCATCCGCACTTGGAAGCCAGCAGAGAACATTCTTTTGGTGCCCACCCCCAACTTCTTTGTGCTACACTGCCAAGGCTACCATAGTTCCCGTAGTGCTCCGAGAAAGAGTGTGTAAAAACAGAGAGAGAGAGAGAGAGAGAGAGAGAGAGAGAGAGAGATGACATACCAAATACTTTACTAGGGGGAATACCGGACACTCCACTCATTTGCACTAGACGGAGCGATGGCCACGCCGATTCCTCCCCTGGTGGCGCGGGATAATTTGGGTGTGTCGTCCTTATTTTCTCTCCCCTCCTCTTCCATTTTCTCCTACCGTCAGAACACGTGACCGATATGCGCCACCGACGACGCCAAACGCGGGCGGGCGATCACGCAATGGCCGGGCTAGGCCGGGCGCGACGACTATCAGCGACCACCATTAATTGCGCGACCTGTCACCGCATGTTGATGCCGGCGTCCTCCTCTGCGGATGACACTCTACAGTGTCCTTTTGTAGTGCACCAAGTAAGACGCGTTCGCCGCTGTAAACAATCAGTGAAGATGGCAGGAGGGACAGTGCGCTCCGTTCTCCACTGCAAGAACCAGACCTTGCAGGGCAAAAATCTGTCGTTCTTTCGGTTCCCTCGAGATCAAATCACGTACGAACACAAATCTCCTCTGGAGAGTTATGTTTGTCTTTCGTCCCTTTTGTTCCCCATCTCCAGGGATTAAATTAGTCATTCTTGCCAGCTCGCTTCCACCTTTGCATTTAATTGCATTATAATAATTAGAAAGTAAACAACTTCGGCGTCTCGTTTCTCATGCTGACCATTTATCGTCAGAGATAACTTGACAAGATGTTATCCTGTTAAATGTCGGGAAAGGGTCGTTCGCTGCAACAGGTCGGGCATTAAGGACAGTTTTAAAAGGCGTGGAGTGGAGTACTTGAACAGCAAATATCGCGTGTGCTCCGACCTGTGTTTGTTGAATGCAAAGCTGTACTTATGTGTTCAATGTGCAATAAATATGTTTTCAACAAAAAAAAATTGTCGAATGACATTTGTGAGTGAAATCTGAGTTCGCACCTTCAATTATCAATGTAGAAATACTAAAATAACCCAAAGCAACTTTGTTCAAGGCCAGCATGGTCTATTAGGAATAATGTTGACTTTCCAGGAAGTAATAAAAAATTATTCCAAACTTTCTCAATATTTTTGTGTTGCCTTGGGATGCTGCAAAGAACCATCTATTCACAATTTTAAAATAGCAAGAAATGGATCACACGATTAAACCGTCTTATATCTAATACACAGAACCCCACTCCTGATTTCAGAATTTCGCGCCAGCCAGACGTTCCCGAAACCTGCACTTTGAAAAATTCCCGACATACCGAGCTCGCGAACATAGGGTCGTTCATTTAAGGTGCCTTGCCGGGCGCTTTAGCGATAATCATAGTAGCAAATACTTTGCGGTGAGGTATATGAGAATACATTGCTGTTCCCGCTAAACCTGCTTATCTTTTCGGCGTAGTTCCTTAATATTAGTTGCTCCGTATTGCCTTGAAGTGCGATTACAACTAACCGCACTTATCAGAGCAGCTTGCGAAACCACTCCGCTGATCGAGCTACATGCGTGCGGTTTATATACCAAAACGTACACATAGAGCTTATCCTACGTATATGCACTCTCTAAGTGAATCACCAATGAAGTGTCCGCTGGTTTTTAAATTCAAGAGACGACCTAGCTACGTCGCCGCGACCGAACAGCGTGCACAGATTGAAGGAAGTTCAACCGGTAGTAAAATATTCCGCACCGAGAGACGGCGCTAGTTACCAGCCGACTTTATAGTCGAAGCCGCTCGGTAGGGTGGTGAGAGTCGCGTAGGTTTTGTGTTGCAGGTGTTTGTGCCTTGTTGTACTGCCAACATGTATGCACCTGGAACAGTATTCAGTATGTTGGTTGGTGCTCGTGCTGTGTATGTGACGGCGTCTAAATGGTGGCCTCAGGAAGTCTAAAATAAACTTTTTTAACGCCATCTAGCTGTTACTACTACACTTTCTAGGTGGCGCAAGCTGCTGCCTTGTTCAAGAAACTATGCATTGAGCAGTCATGCATATATTGATCTACAAACAGCTGGCCTGCGGCCCACTGTCCTCGATAGCTCTACGCTCGATAGCAATCGAAATAATTGTGCCTCTTAGCCACCTAAATGTTCGTTCTGAGTCCAAAAGGTACGAAGAGCCGGCCCACATGCGCACGAATGAATAACCATGTCGGTATAAATAGGCACAAACAAAAAGTGATAAAAATAGCGGTAGCGTTGGTGCAAGCTGAATACCTCTGGTCGGTATTGACGAAAGTGCCCAACGATTCATCGCCGCATACGACTAGCGTATACGTTGCGTTGAATAAAGTCAGCATGCCCGTTCCTCGAGTACCGATTTCTTTTTCGAGCGTTCTCTGTCGGCGGTAAGTAATACTGTCAATATATCGAGATGCCGCTGGAGGTAGTCGCGGCGATTCCGGCGCACACACTGCCGTCCTTAGAGGAAATAGGTACGGTACCGCTGTTTAGGGACGAATGTTTAGAATCCCTGATGACACTTGGAAGGCACCGAATAGGTGTATGCACTCTATTCTCTTACTCGGACTAAAAGACGTGTTGTTAGGCCTTACCGGGGATTCGAGCGTCACTAACCGGCCGCCATGTTGCTTTGGGTAGGAGTTAAATTTGACTACCTGTTTTAAATACGCATGGGGTCGTCATTTCTACCCTAGGTGTCGTACTATTTGTGGCAATTTTTTACCAACCCAAAAATAGTCACAACGACTACTGTTTTTCTTTTTTTTTTTTCAGTGTGCCGATTTCGTAAGCTAGTCGTGTGTCTCAGAATTGCCCGTAGGTGCTCCCCACAAAGTTGACTAAGTGGTGTGAAAATTTTTTGCACCGTAAGTCCGTACTCCTCGTGTACCGTCCGTGCCTCCGTAGAAACCGGAAGGGCACGACAGTTGGTAAAGCATGTTTCTTTAACCGCCTCTAGTTCGTTCATCCACCGCCGGGTGGCGTCTTTATGTAAAAAAGGTCCATTGAGCGGATATGTGTTTTTGTTTTATTACGGGAGTTGGTTTTTGTTCCAAATGAATGTTTCTTGAATTTCAGATCTGACTGTCATTATGGCCAAAGTTGGAAACTACGCTGAGCTTCAGGAGGCTTGGGTAGCCTGGCACAACAGCGTGGGTCGCAAGGAGAGAGAACTGTATATTCCATTCGTCCAACTTTTGAACAAGTCGGCAACTCTCAACGGTACACACACATCTCCACCTCTTGCACTGTTGTGCCAAGTCTAGCCAATAACTATCTAGTTTATATACACTACATCTATTCCACAGTTACGCACGCCCACAGGTTCAAAAACAGACACCGACATATAAGACATAGGACACAGTACAAATTCCAAAGAACTCACGACAAAATTCATGAACAGCGAAAAGTCACCAAAAATTAAAAAAAAAACGGTTGGAGGAATTGATTTATAAAACATGAAGTGCTTTTAAACGGACCTCCCAATCCCAAAACGTTGTCCGACCGTCCGTCCGTCCGTCCACACATTTCCCGTTAAGTTAATCGGGGAAACTGACGTCACGTGACTTAGACAGCAATTCAATGCTCCTGCTAATTTTTTTTGCGGAAAACTTGACGTCGGATGACCTCACATGACTAAACCTAGAATCCAATTAACGTTTACCGCTAAGTTTAGCGTGAAAAGTTACCTAACGTGACTTACACCCCAATTTACTTTCCCGTCAGATTTTCTGGGGAAGTTGCTGTCACGTGACCTGATATTACGAGTCCTATAGACCGATTCAGGTTCTCCGCTAAATTTAGCGGTGAAAATAATGTCCCGTGGCCAGACGTGATGTGACCTATACAAGAATTTATTTTTCCTCTAAATTTAATACAAAAACTTACGTTACGTGACATTTTACAAAGTCAGTTTCCCTGCTAAATTTAGCGGGAAAATGAACATGAATGGAGGATCTTCACTCTCCAAAATGACTGTTTAATGTGTTTAAAAATAATTTTAGCGATTGATTCCTGAATATTGCACTTTACATATTTGAGGACTTAGGAGGTGTTATTACCCCGGGCACCATTTCGTTCCTGGTCTCAGTATGGAAACAACAACAAAAGTCGTCCGGTACATACATATATATTTATTATGTGAGAACTATATGAAAAAAAAACACTATTTTTTATGATATTTTAATCTTTACGCCTTCTATAACCCTTTTAAATTGATCTATCCCAAGTCATTCATTACGACTTATTGATGGGCGGAATATATGTTACTCGAGAGAGAGTGAAATAAAAAGTGAATAACCATGTAAGGAAAACCTGATAACAGAATTCATTTGCAGGTTACGGCAGCGTGAAAGATGTTTGGCTTGCGAACTACGAAATGGACAACATCACAGATGTGGTGGACGCTGTATGGCAAGAGGTGGAGCCTCTGTACAAGAAACTTCACGCTTTCGTGCGGATGAAACTGAAGACGCTGTACGCAGGTCATCAGCTCCCCAAAGACGGCACTATCCCAGCGCACTTGCTTGGTAGGATTCCATTGTTCTTCAATTGAGTGATGGAAACAATCCTAAGATAGTTGCGTAAACGCAGATGCGAACTTGCCTCCTCGGCGGTGGCGTAAATGAAAAACAAGTACAGCGCGGAGCTCAACATCGAGCCGCAAATAAGAGGTCTTTAGCCCAAACTCCGCCATGGTTTTGGGTAACCATGTTTTAGCAAACATTTCACTTTAGTAATTCGAAACAGTCATTTCGAGGGGGCATTCGTTTTTTGTTTTTTTTTTTCGATAGTTTTTAGCCGAGCTGATTCACTCTGACTACACGAACAAACAAGTAAAGTATAAAAACTTTGTGAATTACAGTCCATGCACTGAAACTGAAAGTTTGTGGCATCGGGAAAAGTTGGGGGGCGGGGGGGGGGGGGGGGGGGCGTGGATATATTATACATTTTGTTGGGTCGCTGTGCCGCAGGGCTTGGGAAGTACTGATCAGCTTTAACTGAATATTTGATTACAAAGTTCCAGTTTATTTCTCGCAACATGTATTATTGGTAACCTTGTGAGTACCCTTGTTGTATAAAACGTTTGACCAGGTTTCTCGCATGTTCATTATCTCTCTGCAGCACATTTTCTCATTTGTTCGCCTTACTGTCGTGGCTACATTTTTGTCGCATTTCATTCTTTACCGTAATCTCAAATTGTGAACGTCAAATTTTGAAAGTCAAATTGTGAAATTGAAAGTAAGCCGCCTTGACTTAAAAACGAGATTTGGTAAACAACGAGCACCAACTGAAGCACAGATTGATTGATGTACTTCTCTCGCCGCATAAGGTGTGAAATGCGTTTGGTGGAATGTGCGCAGCCGTCTTTTTTCCGCGCAGTTTTATTTATTTTTCCCCATGTAGAGCATACAGCAGACCAAATAGACAGTAGGGACTGGTAGGGCAGAAAGGTGAATGCAGCACATCTTATACAAGTACAGTGCTAATCACACTTATCTATAACGTGCGAGCGTGCGGCTTTCTCCGGGGAGCGCTAGACTGGTGGCATTCGCGGAAACTAAGCTAGTCACGTGGCGCAACATGGAACGGCCCGCTCGAGGGGAGGCTGCTCGCATGCTTTTTACAAACATATCATTGCTCAAACAATAAACAAACTAAAGCATGAAGGCGTATCAACGATGTCGTCGTCATCAAAAAACAAAAATATATCATAAAGCACTTACTATTATCGCTTATCAAGCTGATAGAGTGGGCAGGACACCCCTCGAGCGGGCCATTCCATCTTGCGCCACGTGACTAGCTTAGTTGCCGCAAATGCCACCAGTCTAGCGCTCCCCAGAGAAAGCCGCACGCTCGCGCGTTATAGACAAGTGTGATTAGCACTGTACGAACAACACGCGAACATTTCATGGCAAATAAATGAAAAGTAATAATCGCCAGAGAGTTTTAAAAACGTGTACAGATGTGCACCCTCACCGCGCTAAGCATACGTGAAAAAAATGCGCACCAACATAGGAAAAACACCGACACTGATCAAAGCAAGAAAACTATACAAGCAAAAAAGGCTCCCAGTCACAAGACAAATTAGACAAGCAAAGACTACGTGACAATCTAGCTGTTCCCATGGTGACGCATCGTATATTGATGAGACCGGCCACAAACGTTGCCCCTGTGTGAAAGAACACAGACGTCACGTGGAGAAAGCCACACTTGCCACCAGTGCAAAGACAAGCTGGTTGACCATTGTTGGACCACGGGCCGCAGTTGTGAGTTTGAAAATGCGTCGAACTTGGCTCGCGAACAAAGGTCTACGAAAGTACTCTGAGTCATGGTACATCCGGGGTAATTCATCGGCTTGCTACTTCAACCGCGGCCCCTTCCCGAAGTGTTCGCGGGCTTTCTTAAATATAGTTTTTGGTTTGTGTTTCTCTCATACCTGCCAACTTGGCTTCGCTCATGATGTCTCCTAAATAGGAGATGAAACGTCCAAATAAATTGGTTTATTTGTTATGTAAAGACGGTGCAGTTTGTTTCCTCATGATGAGTATCGGCTACTGGAACATTTCTGCACTCGTATTCTATGCATCACACCATAGTTTTAGATCACAAAGGTAAGAGTTCATTAAAAAGTTTGTCGTCAGAGGTAAATGTAATTTTAAATAAAGCACAATCATCTGCAAAATTTGTATATCCACTGATGGGTTATAGAAGCACCAATGTCATGCATGTAACTTCCAAAAAAAAAAAGCCCGAAAACACTCTCTTGCGGTTGGTCAGACGTGATATATAATATTTCTGAGCCCCCATCAAGTGTTTGCGCAAAGTGTTTTCGATTAAGTAAATATCGACATATTAATTTCCCCGATGAAAAGAGGAAGACCGACATATTTTTATTTATTTAAAAACAATTTTTGCCTTGTGTATTTAAGCTGTACCTTGGGAATTCGAGCAGACAAAACGCCGATGCGGCATTAGTTTTACGAGCACTCAACCTGGAAGATAAAGAGTGAAATATAGTTTTCTAATAAAGGAATATATAGTGACAAAAACACGCCTCTAGACTTTGGATAGTTTGCGTATAATGTTCAGTCGTACTGCTATATAATGTTATAGCTTTATAATTGTTAACGTGCTGAACAATTCAGAGGATCGGTCAAGTAAGGTGATTCCAGGTGTGGCCTAAAATTACTTTCGCGTGCAATGTTCAAAATCCAGTGCAGTGCATTTATTCACTTCACAATATTGAATTTACTGAGCATGTTTTCCATCCCGGACGTGCAAGACATCTTCGGTGCACCTACGCTTATACTGATCAGTTCTAATTTCAATTTATAAAATGGTTCTACTATGTTAAGGGACACCATAAATATCATTGTCTAGAAATAGAGGTATACTTGCGGTCAAATGTTTGTGGCCATGAAGGCAACCCTCTGGATGCCCGTGGCCCGCACACCATGAGCGCGATTTGCAGCTGAGTGACACAAACGTTACTTCTGAAATGCCACTACTAGTTGTCTCCGGGTATCGAACCACCTGCTCCGATCGGCACGAACGTTTTCATTATTACAGCTATTGCCATCTACTAAAACCTGCCCCTTCATCTTTCCTTTTCTTTTTTGAACCTAGTGACTCTACTATTTCTTTCTCCCATAAAGTAGCAAACAAAATGTGTCTGACGTATGTTACGAAGAGGTATTGTTGCATGCAGCAGATCTTTCTCTATATAGGATGACTGAAATATCCAGGATCGATCAAAAATGGGCCATAAAAATCAGCACCTGTACGTAGCAATCTTGACTATTCGTCAAAGATGTATTTCAGAGGTCAATCCTTTTTACGTGAAATTACAAAACGTACCTCCCTTTCTGTAAAAAAATAGGGCAAAAACACTTGCCAGGGTCAACGGCGGATGGCGACGCAGACGACCGACTCAAGTGGAGGGGCGCGTTTGGAGCACGGTTTGGTAGATAGCGTCGGGAGCAGCATCGAAAGGTGTAGCCGGCCAGCAAAAGAAAGCAGACAACACGAAGGCAAAATCCGTCGGCAGCAAAAACGCTGTCGTTATGCAGCCGAGTTTTCTTTTTATTTCATGGGAAAGCATAGACTGTTCCATGGAGCGAACCGACGTCATCAGCTTTTGAAGCCACGCCAAACGGCACCTAAACTATCCTGTCCCCAGTGGAGCGAAGCCTCTCGTCTGTAGCAGCGATGGATAGGCTCGAATTGGCTGGCGCGTCATAGTTTCAAGGAACAAGGCTCCCATTGGCTCTAGCGTGGCGTACCTCCAAGAAACGCCACCAGAGAAGTTCTCTCCATGGCGGTGCAGCGCACGCAGCGGCCCGGCCGCCGGTACGTCTGGCCGCAGAGCCAGCACGGGCAAACTCCGGAGAGACTGCACGGCCGAGCTCAGGGCGGCGCGACCACTTCACGAGAGCGCGCGCTCAGCCGTCGGCCGCTACCTCGCCAGTAGCGAAACGTGGCCATCCACGCCAGTACGCCGTAGACGAACTAAGACGGCGGAAGAACGGCATTCATGCTTTCGCATTCACAACTCATAAGTGCTTAGGTGCCCTTGGATTTTTTTTTACTTTAGGTTTTTGTACATTAAAAAAAAATGGTATGTTCCTTTAGTAGACCATGGTCGTCGCGAGCAGTCTCGATAAGGAAGTAGCGCCCTCTTACAACGCGTGCACCAAACGCGTCCCTCTATTCGACTCGATCGTCTGCGTCGCCGCCAGCCGTTAACAATGGTAAGGGTTTTGGCCCTATCTTTTTTTACAGAAAGGGAGCTACGCCTCGTAATTTTACATAAAAAGACCGACCTTTGACGAAAATATTAGATTAGTACGTGCAGGCTCCGATTTTTGCGCCCCATTATAGATAGAGCCTAGTTATTTCAGTCGCCCTATAGCTCTACGAAGACGTGACATTGTTTCCTAATTTTTTTCGTAGGAAACATGTGGGCTCAAACATGGACTAACCTCTACACGAGTCTCAGCAGCGGATCTCCGTTAGACGTGTCTGAAGAACTCGTTAAGCAGGTAAAACGATTTTGTTTGTTCCTACAACACAGGGGATTTATGAAATATTGTGTGTTTTTTTAATAGGGTCTACGGTGTATGCTTTCAACTCTTTCTTGTTATCTTTCTATTATCTTCGTCAACATTTAGGAATAAATTCGTGAACTCAGAATTCCTGAAAAAGTATAGTACCAAGACAGAGTCGTGAGGAAAGAAAATGACCGCCTCTCCACGTGGTGAATGATGTTGATTGGGGCGAAGCTCTGGTGGTGCTGATGATACTAATTTTATTATTCATATAGTAGTGCTGATGGTGCTGATTTTTTTTTATTGCTCATAGGTAGTGCTGAGTTCCGGGTTGCGTTTCGACTTCATTATTACTGCTTTATGTTCGGTGAAATGCAGAGCCAGTGGCTCTTCTAGCGGATCATCTTGGATCCGCTAGAAGCCGTGGGATCGCATCTCCACCGTTAAAGTCAACGGTCCATGTCAGAAAGAGAATGTGTGGTATGGAACGTGGTTATATACGCATTTGAGCATTTGACCGCAGCGCCCTCTCGCCTATAAACGTTGAGCCAATGCATGCAAAGTTTAACGCGATTATATACGCATTTGACCGCAGCGCCCTCTCCTGTATAGACGTTGAGCGGCTACATGCAACGTTTCATCCATGACAGAAACCCCAGCTCTTGAGTTACTACCACATCTCAGAGCCCCCTACTCGTCCCGCAGTTGTGGCCGAGTGGTTAAGGCGATGGACTAGAAATCCATTGGGTCTCCCGGCGCAGGTTCGAATCCTGTCGACTGCGCAAACATTTTTTTTTTTTTTTTTTTGTGAGCACGGACGCCCGACGAACGGACGGACAAGGCTAGACCCTAACGAGCTTCGCCCCTAAAAAAATGTTGCAGTTCATGAAAATACTCATTGAGATCCGATCCCGATAACACACACTTCGTCAGAGAGCTGGAGCCCACGTATAATGGTTTACCAAAACGTAGAACTCAACATGACAGCTTAAGGCTAATTCACGCATTCGGATTTTACTGTGTTGTGATTTCTCGCGTCGGCTCAGGACGAGAGATCACACTAGTACCATCAATTAGGGAGCCCTGAAACGCTTTCAATATGCGTTTATTTCCTAATTGTTTACTCATATTATTCTGCATCAGATTAAAATGTCTTTTTTAACAATGTTATAAGCAAACATTTCGTATAGACAGTGCGTAGATTGAACCTCACAAATACTGCAAAACCTGGCGTCTTGTAATACGCAGTTGCAGGTCTAATCTCACATATGGCACCAGTGTGCCAGTCTGTTCTACTGATATGTGCGTTCTCGTGGCGTAAGCACTCAAAAGAGATAACAACGCACTTGGTCAAACAGAGGAATACAAATGTATGAAGCAACCTTTAAACTTAATAAAACAAAACTAAAGCGTAAAAAAACTGGACCTCTTAGCACAACGAGCACGATTCTCGTCACTCCGCTTTCGAGCGAATAGTATGTGTTCTCTAAAACTTCGGATTTCTGTGGGAGTGAAGAGAGCAAAAGCTCGGTGCTGACTGAGCGGGATGACATCATCTCCCTGCTCCATTTTCTAATTGATGGTGATATGGTGATGGCCGGACACGTCGGTGACTCCTCTCGATGGCCCCTTTACATGGGTGGCTTATTGCTCTTCTGGGTTCAATGCGATTGGTCGCGATGACGAGACATGGCAAGGATAACACTTGACCAAGGCTGAATAAAAATTACTTTGAAGGCGTTCTTTTACTGCGCAACATTTGTTTACTTACGCAATAAGAAGCAGACGGTGTCCTGTAAAGCAGCTTGGTGGAGGCGCTGGCAGTCGAGCCGTGGCTCCAGCGACCCTTGTCGTCTGAGAATAATTCGAACGTCACGTCCAGTGCTACCGAACACCACACCAAAAGACTGTCAGAAGACAATGCGCAAAAGCCAAGAAAGTAAAAAAAAAAGAAAAAATATTATTTCGTTTTATACCGTGGTTTGCAAACCTACCAGGCCCGAAGCCTGCACTCACTGCTTAGAGACCCTCGCAGCAGATCCCATTCATCTACAGTGGAACTTCAAGCACTTCCTTCGAATCGGGAAGAAGGACATTAATTTCCTCACTTCCCAATATAAGTCAGTCACTCTTGAAGAGTGGATCAGGCCATCTAGGGATCCGGCAAGAGTGTGTGTGATCTTAAAGTCCCTGCTACCCTATATAGACCTCTTCATCTCAGTAGTTGGTTACCTGACTGACCGACAGAGGGCGCTGGCACACGCAGAACCATAATATAAGGTGGCTTCAATTTCGTTGGTTTCGGTTCAAGCGGGCTCGCGGCTCTGTTGATGTGCTACGTCGTTTCGCTTGGTTTTGTGATGGAAATGTATTCCTTGTGTTACGCAACCAATGATGCAGTGGTAATGGACCACCTTGAGAACTACCGCGCGGTACAATGCTAATGAGTCTAAATTGTGGACATTTTTACGAAAACCTTTATCTGATCATGTTGGTCGTTCGGCCATCTTCGGAAGCGAAACGACTGAAATGATGAAAAGGGAAGAGTTCCGATGTCTACGGCCGTGCTCGACGTACCAGCTGACACTAGTTTCCATAAAAATAAACTAATGAAGAGGCTAATGCAGGGAGGCACAGTAAAAAAGGAGGTCGACAACCTGATTAACAATGTGCTGAATCCCAGAGAACAAACGAACTCGCAAATTTAGTACCCACTGTTAGATTTGTGAGGACACCAACATTTTGTGAAAATTTCCGAGTGGGAAACCTCTCTGTAATGGCCTATTCAATGCAAAAAAAAAGTAGCAAAATTGTCTCTATCGGTTTATTTAAAAAAAAACTAAATACTGGAGAGATTTTTCTATGGTTCACCCTTGGCCGAGTAGAAAATGTTTTTAACTATTGGCCCTGCGAAAGCATTAATTAGCAGTATTTCACGATGTTGAGCTTAGGAAACTCTGCTATACGGACATTTCCTTACAATGTATTTGGAATATGAAATAAGGGACCAACCCATCAAGTGAAGTCTGATGTCTGTCTTCAGTATAGTTTGCGGAAAAAAATTAAATGGCGCGCACAAATTGAATTGCAGCAAGCTTCGCTGAAGTCGAACGCCAAGCACCACTACCTGGATTTGTGTAGGAAAATCTCTATTTGTTTGAACAAATGCGGCGTCGACTCTCGACTCTCGGCGTCACTTTCAACGGCGTCAAGAGTAAATCTGGTATCAACAACGCTGCACTCAAGTGGTTCACATGCAGACGGCTTCTTTTCGGCGTCAGATATGGCGTACCTCGCGCGCTTTTGTCAGGCACTCACAAGCTCTTTATGATACGTTTTTTACCCGGACAGCCTAACCCTTTGTGTATCAATAAATTTATTGTAGTGAATATCTTAAGAAAATTTATTGACGGCAGACATGGGGCATATCACAATGTATAGTTTAGTTAAATTCATAAATCAACGGGTCAAGCCAACACTCTTAAAAAAAAGGTCGCAATAGTCCTCCCTAAAGGGAGGAACGCTCTTGACACATATGTTCCTTTAGAAAGGGATAAACTTTCGTCCTGAAAGCAGGGGAGCAAAGTTCATCCGTCGCCTGCCTCTTATTATGGCGGACCCGAATCGAGAAAATGTAGCTTATTAAGCCTTAATGAAGGTGCCACGTCTATTGTTCGGGGCGAGAGGAGCAGGAAAATAAAAGCAGAACACGAGCTTTTCGCGAGCCTTTTCGATTTCCCAAGCCGGCTTCCCCCCGCAGGTAAAGAAACTTGCGTTTCTTAAGCAGTTACTCAGTCTTCTCGTCGTCAGGGCTGCGCTGTTTAACGGAGACAACCGATACCCAGTTACTTCGCGCACTTTACGTCTTACGTTTGCCATTTCTCAAGCCACAATTCCTTCGTGAACCGCACATCTCGGACGAGGGGAAAACCATTCGCGAAACAAAAAGCCGCTCTCAAAAAGAGCAAATTCGAAGCAGCCTGGTTGCACTGTAAGCAGAAATAATAGCGAAGCGTGGAAGAAAGTTAAATCACTTGCCACCAGATGACAGGGTCAAGCAAAGTAGTTTCAATTAGCTCGGCTAGGTGGCGCTAGGTGCCGCCCAATTCATTTGCTACGAAAAAATATTTTAATTTGCTCACGCCACCATTACACTTCGGGCCTTTCGGTCACCTTTATTAAACACACATGTAGATACATTACGCACACCGCTACACTCTAACGATAAAGGGTGTCATGGGGTACACCCATGGGGGTGTAAGTGCTTGTCACATATACTACACCCTTTGGGGGAATACTTATACGCCCCAAATATGGGAGTATTTGTACACCCGTAGGTGTGGTGCACATGTACACCTTTTTCTACAGAAATCTCACTCGAAGGGAACACAGGTGCACCCCATTCAATGGTGTATGAATTGAAAGGGAACACAGATGCACCCTATGCGAAGGTGTACTATTGCACCGCTTCATAAACCCGCCTCACTCAAAGGGAACACAGATGCACCCCACTCTATAATGTACCACTTCTCCCCTTTCTACACCTACTGGTCTCAAAGGGAACACAGGAGCACAACAATCAATAGTGTACTGTTACACCTCTTTCTACACCCACTGAATTCGAAGAGAACACAGATGCACCCGATCGAAAAGTGCAGGTCACACCACTTTATGCACCCTCTTCATAACTAACTTCATAAACCTATTTAGGACACCAAAGAAACCTTTAAAAAATGTATGCGCCCCGATGATTGCAAAAAGGCAGGTAAACGGAGACACGGGATTTTTTTCAAATCTCATAGAAGTTCATTAGACAGAATATTCCATTAAACAAGGACAAAGTTGCAAGCAATTCGTGATATGTGAAGAGGTACGAAGAAGCTTTTACATAACTGAGAAGATTACCAAGCGAACAAGAACCGGGGGTGAGTCTTAGGTAGTGTCTATTCTCCCAGCGGCCGGCAGAATTATTTCCACGAAATTCCACCGGCAATCGCCATTCATTCATCGAACGACGTTTCATCGACAGCTCAGATTACCTTTCCTATATTAGCTTCTCTTGTTTTCTTGTAATGAGCCGCCCCCGAATGTATCCGCGAAGTGACGTGTAGTGTACGGATGGGACAAGTGGGTTAACATTTTTGTAATGAGCCGCCGCAGCCTGTCGCCACGAAGCGGCGTGGCCGGGTGGGCTGGGTCGATGAGCACGCGCCTCAGAGATACACGCGCGACAAAAGGTCCCTACAGCGTTCATTTCCCGTAACGAGTGACGATGAAACGTTAGTGTCGATGAAACGATTCTCCAAGACGTGTATCAACAAAAACGTTTTTTCACAAAACGCCGGGAGAATAGGAAAGTCAGTATTCTACCTGCAGTTTTCACATGACTGTAGATAGCTAATGGCAGGCGACTGCCGATAGCATTTCGGGGAACGTTTTCTCCCGGCTGCTAGAAAATAGGCACTGCCTAATTCTAGAGTAGAGGTAATCCAGAACGGAAAAGTCAATTGTTGCAAAGGAGTAGGTTGCAGTGCACTTACGATGAAAATACCGGACTTGGAATATGCAATCCGAAATATATGTCGACACGGGCATTGCAGAACCACACAAACACACAAATGAAAAGAAAGGGGCCCGTGAAGATTCCACACGATGTGGCAGAAGCAGTAATTTGGCGAACCGAACACTAAACGCATCCTATGAATTCCTTGGGCTTTCTTGAAGAAATCGCTTGTTGCCCGATATACGCGTAGGACTTTTCAAACAATGGAAATCTTGGTACACTCGAATACGTTGTCGCGGACGAAATCTACGGCAGCCCCGCTGGTCGCAGCACAGCACACAAGAAACTAGGCCGGCAAGCAGACATTCCGAGGTCGAAAAAAGCTACTACGTCATCCGTGAAACCTTTACCACATGATCACTCTCCTGCCGTTACCCGGCGCCCAGACAGCGGAGTCGAGGGATAAAAAAGCCTCCGGTTCATTGGTCCGGCGACTGCGCACCTTCTTCCACGCTTTCAGCTTAGGGAGAGAAAGAAAAAGAGT
Organism: Ixodes persulcatus; assembly: GCA_013358835.2. Lineage (NCBI taxonomy): Eukaryota > Metazoa > Arthropoda > Arachnida > Ixodida > Ixodidae > Ixodes > Ixodes persulcatus. The sequence continues at coordinate 1,537,926 of JABSTQ010010752.1, read as the reverse complement.
GGAGTAGAAAAATAGCAGCTCCTTTAAGGCGTAAAGGGGGCACCCTAGCAAAGGCTTATCTTCAAGGGCAACCCAACAATGAACACAACGAGAGGATTTGTCACTTATATCCTCTTGAAAGTTTGACCCAAAGTTCATAGTCCAGTGGATGCTATCCGTGGCCTTGGCCTTCAGGCAGGTGCCGTGCTTCGCCTTATCTCTAGCTAGGAGACTGTAGTCACGTGATCCTACCGGAGACCCGACTGGCCTAAAACAAGCATAGCGTCCCCTCTACTGTCAATACCATGTCAACAGGATAGCTCCATACTTCCTAAGAAACTGCCCAACCGAAAAAGTGACCCCCAAAGGGGAATCAAAGCACAAGCTGATCGAGGCAAGTGGCTAGCGTGGCGGTGCACTGATACACCTAGAGGTTTTCAAAGGATAGGAGGATGCTCATTGTCGGTGTACAAGTTCACTGGCTGGGTAGTGGAGGGTACATCTCTCAGGAAAAGGGTGCATGCGCGCCTGATGCACCCGACTACACCCTTCTTTTCATAGAGTGTAGTATCAACTGAACATATTGTCACGAATGACAAGTGATAAGGCTATAATAACTGAAGAAACTAAACGTTTAATGGGGTGAACTTCTGCCCGAAAATAAAAAGAGAACAGAAGAAAGCAGAACGTCGCGGGCGTTGAAGTCGGCGTGTCAGCAGAGTCGAACGCTGGGGCGAAACTGGATCCGGCTTGCCACGCGGAGCCCTTTTTGTACACGCGTGGGCTTCTGTAACAATCGGCGTAGAAGGTTCGGAGTGTCGAACATTCTAACCTCGAATCAGGAACACGGTTCTAGAATTTACCAGAACATTTACGTTAGTGTCAACAAAAATGCGTCTTCGCGGCCAGGAATCGAACCCTGGCTACTTGCGCGGAAGGCACGCGCGATAACCGTTAGGCCACAAGCGCGCTGCCTACTTGGCCACCTGCGCGCGCGGCATTACTCCCCCCTTTAAAAAGTGCATCGCCCCGATGCAACTCAAAACAAAACAAGGCACATAGAAAGAAACGGCGAATTAAGCAGTCTTTTGGAACACATAAGGTTCACAGTCTTATCGAGCGTAGTACGGCTTTAGACGAATGACGTGGACGACTTCAGGTCGTGGTGGGCGTCGCGACGATGTTCTTCCTCCGTCGGGCTTCACCTCGTAGTTTAGCTCCCCGAGGCGACGAAATACCTTGTATGGTCCAAAGTATCGTTTCAGCAATTTCTCACTGAGGCCGCGGCGTCCACACCCACACCCTGTCTCCGGGCTGGAAGTGGACGTCCCTGCGATGACGGTTGTAGCAGCCGGCGTCGACGCATTGCTGGTCTTGTATCAGGAGTCGGGCGAGCCGGCGGACTTCTTCGGCCCGTTGAGCAACCACCTGGGCGTCGTCGCTCTCACTGTCAGCTGGCTCATGGGGCAGCATCGCATCCAGCATGGTCGTTACTTTCCGACCATGTACCAGCTGGAAGGGTGTGAATCCAGTGGTCTCTTGAACCGCCGCATTGTAGGCGAACGTGACGTAGGGCAACACCTCGTCCCACGTCTTGTGCTCTACGTCGACGTACATAGAGATCATGTCGGCGATTGTCTTGTTGAGTCGCTCCGTCAGCCCGTTGGTCTGCGGATGGTACGCAGTTGTACGACGATGGCTGGTGACTGAGTCGGAGGATTTCTTGGGTCAGCTGTGTCATGCACGATGATCCGTGATCTGTAATCAGAACTTCTGGAGCGGCGTGCCGGAAGACGATGGACTTGATGAAAAACTTGGCAACTTCCACAGCAGTACCTGAAGGAAGCCCTATTGGAAAAACCAGCACAAGCTGGTCCCAGCTTCATGCTGGGTTATTGCTCCAGCATGCCCAGCACAAGATGGTCCCAGCATCCCACCTTCATGCTGGTCCCAACATCCCAGCTTCATGCTGGGTTATTGCTCCAGCTTGCCCAGCACAAGCTGGTCCTCGCATCCCAGCTTCATGCTGGGTTATTGCTCCAGCATGCCCAGCTTGCCGTGCTGGTCGAGCTGGTTGGATGCTGGGTCGTGCTGGGTGAATGCTGGGCAAATGCTGGGTCATGATGGGTGAACTGCTCATGATGGTTAGGCTGGTGGACTTCCCCACCAGTTTAACTATTTTAAATAAATACACAGGTAAACAAGCCAAACCTTTTAGAGAAGCCAGCTCGGCATCTAATTTATTATTTTCGAATTCGCGGTCTGCTCACGTGAGCTCAGATGCTACACATCCACTGCGCTGACACAGCACTAACCTGCGCACAGACAGTGGTTCTCGGTGCAAAACAAACAATGCTATTAAAACTAGATTGTTTATCTCTCAACACGAAAAATACTAGACACACGCCCAAAACAGGAAATAACAATAAAAAATACTACACGAATCAGAGAAGCGAACCTGGGTCCCGCCCGTAATGGGGACGAAGCGTCCCCTTGCGTAGTCGGCAGAGGCGAGGAAATCCGTGTGGCTTGGGTGGCATTGGCGATGCTCCTCGGCACCACCGTCATTCACGAGCACAGAGATGTTCGAAGACACGAAACGACGCCTCAGTCGGGGCATCCGGCTTCTTCCCACGCTGAACGGACTGCCGCCCGCTGTCTCCTTAAATCCCGCTTCGCTTGCACCGCCGTTCAAGTAGTCGCCAAACAACGCACACACAGCCGTCCCTTCGAAAATCTGCCTAAGATGGCCAAACGTGTCCCAAATTCTATGTTCCTACCACTCTCTCTCTCTCTCTCTCTCTTTTCTCGCACACAAAGGAAGCTCGCAGCGTGCCTGAAGCGCCCGGTCATCTACCAAAAATCGAGAGGACAAAGAACAGGGCGTGGCATCGTCCCCACCCCAGCCGACCTTGGCGCGCCCTTTCCGGAATTCAGTGCCATCTGGTGACTCAAATGGCAGTTTATATTTTACTATACTAATGGCGGCAATGAACCTGTGGTCTGCAGTATTTAATGGGGCATAGTCACTTTTAAAGGTCAACGGTAAACGAGAATGTGCACTTCACTACAATTATTTTTCAATCTCTTTTAGTGTCGATGGCGAAACAAATGCAGCCAGTCGGAAAAAAGCGCCAACCAACATAGACGCCTTGATAGAGTTCTGTACATCAAGGGGATTTGAAGCCGAGTGTGTGCTACTAACAGATTGACTGGGACCGAGTTAGAAATGAACACTTACGCAGCTCTTGCGTCCAATTCCTGCTTCACGCCGCGCTAACATCTAGAATGTATAGGCCTCGAGTCATCTGCTTAGGAGCCATCTTCAACTTAAACAGAAGGCCGCCATTAGTATAGCACATACTGTAAACGACTTATTTTTCGCGGGCTCAATATTTCGCGATTTAGGTCAAAGCTGAAGTTTTAGAATAATTCGCGGGTTCTAATTTTCGCGACGCAGTGGGATCTCAATATAGATTTCAATGTGTTTACATCTTACCGGAATTGTTCGCGGGACTTATTTTTCGCGAATTGTTGGCGCTTCGCGAAATTCGCGAAAATTAGGTCCTCGCGAAAATCAAGTCGTTTACAGTATGCCGTTTTCAGATGATGATGATAGTGATCAAAGTGGCTAGACTGAATTCCGGAAAGGGTCTCTCGCCGACTTTGGCGTGCGCGCTCCCAGCAAGACCAGCTTGGCCAGCTTGAACCAGCTTGGCCAGCTTGAACCAGCTTGGCCAGCTTGAACCAGCTTGAACCAGCTTGGGCCAGATTCAGAACCAGCTCGAACCAGCATGATAAACTCAAACCACCTCAAGTACCAGCTTGCCCAGCTGCAGTCCCAGCTCGAACCAGCTTGAACTAGCTCGAACCACCTTGAACCAGCTTGAACCAGCTTGAACCAGCTTGATTACTACCTAGACCAGCTCGAACCAGCTTGAACCAGCTTACAAACCAGCTAAACCAGCTTGCCCAGCTTGATGTCCTTGCTGGTTTTTTCAATAGGGAGGGCTTTCGTTTCGGCGTACCGCGTGAGATAATCTGTGGCGACGATGATTCAGCGGTTCCCCGACGTCGACGGCAGAAAGGGGCCAAGAAGATACATTTCGATCTGCTGGAAGGGTGCCGTTGGAGGTCGAATTGGCTGCAGGAGTCCGGCTGGCCTCGTCGGAGGTTTCTTGCGTCGCTGGCACTCGTGGCATGATCGTGTGTATAGGTGGACGGTCTTGGGGAGCTTGGGCCAGTAATACTTTTCACGAATACGAGCCAGTGTCCGGCTGTAACCAAGGTGTCCGGACGTCGGGTCGTCGTAACAGGCTTAGAAGATCTCCTCTCGAAGGTCAGACGGGATTACCAGCAGCCACGACAAGTTGTTGTCCCTGAAGTTCTCTTTGTAGAGTACACTTCGTCGTATGACGAAGGTCGACAGGGCTCGTGAGAAAACACGTGGCATGGTACCCCCGCGCCCTTCCAGGTACTCTACTAGTGCGCGCAGCTCAGGATTGTCTTTTTGACGTCGTGCCATGTCGTCGGTGGTCACCGCGCCTAGGAAGCACTCGTCTTCATCGTCGTCGCTGCTGCCGGAAGGTGTTTCGACGGGTGCTCGAGAAAGGCAGTCGGCGTCGCTGTGCTTGCGGCCTGATTTGTAGACCACAGTCGTGTTGAACTCTTGTAGTCGGAGACTATATCGAGCGAGGCGTCCTGACGGGCCCTTGAGGTTGGCAAGCCAGCAGAGCGAATGGTGGTCCGTGACTACGCGGAACGGGCTCACGTACAAGTACGGACGAAACTTTGTGATTGCCCAGACGACCGCTAGGCATTCTTTCTCAGTCGTGGAGTAATTTTTCTCCGACTTGGATAGTGTCCGACTTGCGTAGGCAATGACTCGCTCGGTGCCTTCTTGTAGTTGAACCATTACCGCACCAAGTCCTGCGTTACTTGCGTCCGCGTGAATCTCGGTTTCCGCATCCTGATCGAAATGTCCAAGAACAGGAGGAGACTGGAGTCGTCGCTTCAGCTCGTCGAATGCCTGCTGCTGGTCTTCGGCCCATTCGAACTTCTCGGCGTCAACAGTACTTCGCAGACGGCAATCACATTGGTCACTGTACAATAGGAGCTACGGTTCAGACCAGCGTTCCAACATGACTATCCGCACGTCGATCGATTGTACCGTAATCCCTCAAGCAGTTTTAAGCTTTTTAATGTAAAGCGGAATGTCAGCCTGCGTCCCCCGACCCCCTCCGATCACGGCCCGACTAGCGGCATCAATGCCCGAATGTTTACGTCATCTCATCTTGATACACCACTGATATGCAAACACACAGTCACATTGGCGATAATTCCAGTCTTGAGTTGACAACGCACAACACTGCCATCGCGATGTTGCTGATAAGTTGTTGACACGCAGAAATAACGAACCACGTTTAAATAACGAAAATTAACCCAACTAAGCACAGAAGGCACCCAGGCACCCGTCAGCAAACTCTGCCTGTCCTGGACGCAGTTTCCGCGGTTTCCATAGGGTCGTCAACGTCGAAACGTCGTTCCGCTCCGCAATCGGAGGCGGCCATCTTAGCCCAGTCTACGTAGCGCCACTGGCGCTGCTCCGGAACTTCGCTAATATTAACGGCTTCGTTTGCTCGTTTCGTAAAATTAGTGGGGTAAAAAGGTCAATGCAACCGAAATGCTCTGTACGCTTGGACTGAGAAACGGAAGTACAGGTGGCCTTCGATGCCACTGAAGCTCAATCAACGCAACAAGATTTATTAAACAATGCGCGCGACGTGCTTGAAAAACGAAACCGAAAGAAGATGAGGCGGGAGGGCGGAAACTTTCTCATGTCTGCCTGGAGAAGGAAAAAAACGTCTCGTTCCTCCCTTCTTTTCGTGTCCGCTTAAGGCCCTGTCACACTGAGGCAACAGTTGGACAACTCTATCCGGCAACACGGGAAAGTCGTGTGGCCGGCGAACCTGTCACATCGAGGCAACGACAACAGTCAGGCAACATGTTGCTGCCGCCCGGCAAACGTGTTGCCCGATTTGTTGTTCGACAACCCTGTCACACCGCGCTGACGGCGAGGACAACACGGGGAACACTCCGCCATCTTGATTGTTTACCTTCGTTCGTGTGCGGCGCGGAATCGCTGGAAATGTGACTCCACAAAGTGCTAGTGCGTTCGAAGGGCCGGGAATTACCACGGTACGACATCAACCACTGTCTGTGATTAGAAAACTTGACACGGGGAGTATTTTCCGCTCTTTATTTTATCAAAATGTTCTTCATTCGCTGAGAAAGCAGATAGCCCTAACCGAGGAAAGTGACATCGCTAATATATTTTCGGGATTTACGCCACCGTATGAAGTGTTTATGTCCGGTTCTTTCATGCAATTCCTAAGCCTACTGTAAAATTGAGTTAGCACCGGCAGTACCCCAAAGCGTCCTTTGTAGCGTGGTGTTGAGCTGAACTGACAGTGCTTCAAAACTGCGACACCGACACGATCGGCCTTCCTAACAATCGATGGAATAAATATTTTTCAACGCTGTCTGCTTGCCTACCGCCTGCTATGTTATCGCTTCATTCCCCCAAAACGTCCTGGGTATTTTGAAAGCAAATCAGGTGTCTGGTAGCGGCTGTCTCCAAGTTCCAAGCATCAACAATCATGATCAGAATGGTCGTTTTAATGCTTCGATTTTTTAATCTTTGGTTTTCTGGGTTATTTTTATTATACTTCATCAGCGGGTGAGTAGGCATGCCATTTTATTTTACTATCAGTAATTAGAGCTGGTCTCTCGGCAGTTCTAATTTCAAAACCAGTCTGAACGTTCACGACCGTAGCTGTGACCATATGAAAAATCGCTTTCCGTAACTACGCAGCAAAAACATTAATCAAAACTATTTTAGCTGCACGCCAGCCCTAATTATTGTTAAATAACGTTTTCCAAACCTTTATTTGAGTAATACGTCATTGATAGGGGACTAGCTCGACCATCGAAGCTATCTATGTTGTCGTGTTGCCGGCCCGAAATTCGCTTAGCCAGCGATCAGGGCAACACACGTTGTCCAACACAAGTTGCTGCTGTTTTTGTTGCCGAAAGCTGTCATACCGAGGCAACATTTTAGTTGTGGTCCATGTTGTCGTGCTGTTGCCGCGATGTGACAGGTTTGTCGGACAACATTGGGAGTGAGCAACAAGTTGCCCGACTGTTGGACAACGTGTTCTGTTGCTGTTGCCGTCGTGTTGCCTCAGTGTGACAGGGCCTTTACGGGCGCGTCAGCAGAAGAGAGGAAGAAGCGCCATTGCTAGCTTTTTTTCTCTTGTTTTCCTTAGAGTGAATGCAAATACCATAAAAATGATTCTCCCATATATTCAAAAGCAACTGTTTTGGATTTGCTATAAAGACAGATCACGATGCTTACAAGAAACACACAGAGTAGCTCCTTGCGTTGACTAAATTTTCCTTCGTTTTTAAGCTCATAAATGCGTGATCATAAATATACCTTGAGTTTCTTATTGAGCCGCTGTCTCTTGAGCATATTTGCGCTCTCATAAATAATTCGAAACTCAGATCCGACGAAGCGTAGAGTCATTTACATATTACATGCGCGTTAGTGCTAAAGCTGATTCCTTTCCTCACACGTGTCCAGCACGCCGACAAGCCAATAGTCAAAATGTGTTCTTAAATACAGTGCAGAATTTGCGCACGTAATCATGGCATACGCTTTCATTCCCCCATTCAACAACCTGAACTATTTGTTGCTGTTTCTGCAGCAGCGCTGGGACGACGTATCGAACGTTCTGTCTGTGTTCGGCTGGGGTTCGTAGTCAATCAGTCCCTGACAAACGCTGACGCTGTACTTGTGTTTACGTTTTGCCCACTCTCAAGCAATACCGCCAAACATAATCAAGGCGCGCGCACTAACGTTGGAACGTCATGGCAGTGAGACCGAGCACAGGCAGACTGGACGCGAGGGCTGCGGCAGTGTTCGCTGGTGTCTCGTGTCCAGTCAATGCGTTGCAGGCCACTGGGTGTTGGGCTTGTGCTCAAGCGTGAGTTTGTATCATCCGAGTGGGATGATGTTACGGGAAGGTGGAGAAGTGTGTTCCTAGGCTTGGAATCTTCGTAGTATTCTCTCGATCGAGTGATTGGACGTAAATAATCCAGTCCAAAGGTGTCGTGTTGGGCACACACCGAGCTTTGTGTAAAACAAGCCTGACGAAGCACGCCTTAAAATACAATCTCCCTGCGTACAGTTGGATCTCCTTACCCAACTATGTGGCAGTATACATGCAAATAGGGAATCAGAATCAAGACATTAGTCACGATGTTTAAAACCCGCGACAATGGTGAAGTTAAAGATAGAAAACTTGGAAGTCGAAGAAAGGGACGTGAAAAGACTTCAGTGCATTCTCGGGTTTTAAACATCATGATTAACTATCACCAGCTCGCCTGCACATTCACTGTCTTTACAGAAGTCGAAACGTCTCAAGGCTATCGATCGCCTGACTTGCCTAGAAGCGCTTTATTTGTATACGCTTTTGGACCCGTGGTGCTTTTTTTTTTTGTAATGGGATAGAATTTATGAGCGAGCTTACACAATTTCGTATCCGTCGTTCGTTTTGTAACCAAAGAACGTGGCGGCAGGAATCGCTTATATACACACTTCAATTATGCATGTCGGTTGTGATGCGCCGAACAAATGTGATATATCAACCGGTGAACGGCATGCACCCAGGATAATATTACACGCATATATATATATATATTATGTTTATATCATGCGATGACCTAACCTGAGATGGAAAGTAAGCACTCGCCATTAATATGAATAAATAGTATATCCTTAGTTGTTAAAGGAACTTTTCTGGCGATGGCACAATCTAGTAGCCTCTCGAATCCTTCGAAGTGTCTCCGGATTCAGTATTGCAACCAAAATTTTCTACCATAAAATGTCGAGCATCGGCCCATTCCGCGATAAGCGTCCACGCCTCAGTATTGTTACATTTGGATGATACACAAAATGCATATGTTTACATTGTTGAACTAACTAGCGCTCATCCCCCAGTTTTACATGATAATCTCGAAATGTTGAAGGGCGCTCGTTCAAGATATTACGCTAAGTAAATAAGGGCAATAATCCTTTGATTATGTTTACTTCAATATAGTAAAATTTCAGTTTGCAACAACAGAAGTTGTGTGTCGGTCGCGGGAGGCTCTTTAGCGGGAAGGATACGGTTACATCGAAAATATGTGAATTGATTTTATAACTTAGAAAGGATCGACTTCATGTTCGCCAAAACGAATAGTTATAGTATTATCACAATAGTTTCTAAGCAGTGTAATAAAACAACTGCAGAGTGCAAGATGGTGAAAGATTCTGTCATTTCATCGACAGCAGCGATTTTTGGCAAATTTGTTTTCCTTTCTTCTTCCCAGGGTTGGAATGCGTCTAAGATGTGGAAGACGGCTGAAGACTTTTTCACAAGCATAGGACTGCCACAAATGACAGACACCTTCTGGGAGAAGTCCGTGATGACCAAACCTAAAGATCGTGATATTGTGTGCCACGCGTCAGCGTGGGATTTTTACGACCCGCCCGATTTCCGGTAAGATATACAACCTCATGATCCGAAGAACGGAGGCTTAGTATAGCAGTTCTAGTGTTTTGCGAAAGTAGAGAATGACGGGCCCTTACACAAAAGGGTCGGATAACCGACGATATGATGAGTAGAACCGTAAGTGATAAATGTTTAACACCACAAGCGCATTATCGATACGAGATCATCACCGCATCCAGCGAAAAAATATACTAAACAATATCAATACACACTTTCTGTTTGCGCACAATTCACGCTTCCCTGTGTGATGCACAGGAGTAAATTGAACGCACATTCTAAGCAGATGAATGCTATATACCTAAATATTCGTACTCAAAAAGTCATAATTATATAACTCCACAAAAGGGGTTCATTAGATCTCAAAGGGACACTGCAGTAGGAATGTTCGCCAAATTAATCTATGGAACGGAGATTAAATTATTTTTTCTCAGAGGGACGCGGCTATTAAAGGGCGGCTTTCCAAGAAGCAACGTTTTTTGCCGTTTAGCAATACGTTATAATGAACCAAACAATAAAATTCTAGCCAATTCAGTTACAGCCGTGTTTTAGGCTAAAATGAAACATAAAGCACGATTCTACGTTTTTAGAGCGCAGCTGTTAAGCGCCGTTCACACACTTGCAACCGAGTAAGACCGAAAGAGACGGGAACGGTTTTTAAGCCTCTTGCGACGGCGGAGGATCGGATGCGCTGCTGCGGAGCAGGTCCTATGGCGTCGTAAGAGGCTTAAAAACCGGTCTTGTCTCTTTCGGTCGCACTCGGTTGCACCTGTGTGAACGGTCCTTTAGGCGCCCGTTTTTGGCTTGAGCGGCATCGGCGTCGGCGTCGCCGCTGTCATCGGCGTAACTGCGTGGTGCATTATGGGAAGCGCCGCATAATGCACCGCGACGAAACGTCACAAGTGACGTTTCGGCACCGTGCTGAAACGTCGCGTGTCGTTTCGGCACGGTGCCGAAACGTCGCGTGACGTTTTGGCGCGAGTGACGTCACCGTGCCGAAACGTCACCGTGGCCGAAACGTCACCGTGACGAAACTTCCCCATGACGTTTCGGTGGAAGTCACGTGCAGAAACGTCACTGTGACTTCACCGAAACGTCAAGTGACGTTTCGGCACCGCGCCGAAACGTCGCGTGACGACGCGCATTTCGCGCGTGAAAGGAGGAGGAGGGGAGGAGGAGAGGGTACGTAGAGAGGGGTAGGGGCATACCCTCCCCTCAGTACTCTCCCCTCCTCCTCCTCAAGAGCTGCGCTCTAAGTCGGCGTTACAGGAAATCGTAAACGTCTTTCATTTTTTTTTGTTATTTTTATAGGAGGGGGGAGTACACAACCGCTCGGTCTCTTCCGCTGATCGGACACGGCCGCACAGAAAATCGAATGACCGTGTCAGGGGTCATGCATAAATGTTTATTGACGTGTCCGATGGGTCATAACTTCGGGACGCGTTGCTTTTCGATGATAATCAGTCATATTATTTTGTTTGCAAAGGTCCCAATTAATACAAAGAAGCTTTCCGTATCCCAGTTGATCAAAACGAATATGTTTGTGTGAGAGGGGCACAAATGATTTACGCCAGTTTTACACTGCGTTAAAGCCAACACGACACTGTTGGCGCAGCACGGCATCGGCAGACATCGGCATTTGTTTAGTATCATTCAGTCACTGTATTGACGGTCATGAAACTGTACCCTTTAGGCTACTGCCACGGATGAGGACTTTCCGCCACACTAGTGATTTTTATGGCTGCTTTTGAACTTTAAGCGAGAAAAACTGGATATTGCTTCTTCGCGTTAATAGTGCTGTGCTGTTTAGGTCATAGTTAGAGTTACTCGTTTTCTGTAATACCAGTAAAACACGAAGGTTAACCCCCTATTATTATAATGCAATTAAATGCAAAGGCGCAAGCGAGCTGGACAAGAATGATGAAAATAATCCCTGGAGGAAGGGGAACAAGAGGGACAAAGGACAAACTAGCCGGTTTTGTCAAAATCTGGGAAACCCGATAACAGCTAAATCAAAACTGACAATATTTAAAAAAAAAACTACGCAAACGTATTGTTTTTATTGCTTGAGTGTTGTGTTTTTCAGAACACAGAGCACCCAATGAACTGCTCGCAAGGATTTTTTTTTTTTATTTTTGCTTCTGAACCATACATTTTATTTTGTTTGCGTCAGGCGTGAGTTCCCTGGAGTTTAAAGAATTCTATGTCCATGTCATAACTTTTTAAACATGATCCCCGATATAGTACACTAATGTTTTGACCGACACCAAAATTGATACCGAAAAACACCGAATCATTGGAAAAAACGACAAACCTTTTCCGAATTCGAAGAAAAATAGACACGGAAAACACGGAACAATAGACTTATAGTCCGTATGTTGATTTCCGCTCTTTATTTTATTTGAAATACTGCAGGCCTTTCTCAGGTCTCGATCGGTTGCAGAAGAAAATAACAATTGTAATACAACAGAGCGTAAACAAATTAATGTTTTACGTCATCTTATGCATAACTACATAATATTAGTATACAGCAATACAAAATCAGTTAGTAGCATAGCTTCGAACATCCAGGTGCGAAAACAGCCGATAATAAAAATACAATAACGCTTATCAATACAAAAGAAATCACATAATAGAAATCAACAAATGTTTTTCGATGTTTTTTCTTCAAATACTCGTATATTTCAGCGATCTACGATTATTTCGGACGAACGCTAAGAATTGTGATGATTCATAAAGAAAGCCCCAGGATAAATTGAGAGTTCACGTCTAGGAGGAGAATGTTTGGACAAATATTATCATTCTTCACCACCGTTCTAGACCTTCGGTTGTTGGTAGGCACCATGAATAAATAAATAAATAGCTGGAGCAAACATTTCTATAAGTCAGTTTTTAAGTTTCTACAGGCTTTTTTTTACAGCAGCAGATGTATGTCGGTGCTTTTGTGTTTTGTTTCAACCGAATTTTTACCCCGGCGAGTGCCGATATTTTCGGATCAAACGAGAAAGTCTACGGCCTAGTTATTAAGCGCCAGACTAAATGCAAGCCTGCCGCACAAGACATCAACTCTAGCAGGCACGCAGCCAGGATTTTGTGTCGGGGGGGCGGGGGGGGGGGGGGGGGGGGGGCCAAGACAGAATGCCCTATGAGGCAGAGGACGGAGAGGAGGCCCCAGCAAAATTAAAGATTTCGGGGGGGGGGGGGGGAGGGGGGGGCAAGCCCCATGCCCCCCCCCCCCCCCCCCCCCCCTGGATACGTGCCTGACTTCTTGTTTTTTAACACAGGATAAAGATGTGCACGGAAGCGAACATGGAGGACCTGGGAACCATACATCACGAAATGGGACACATCATCTACTTCATGCTCTACGCTAACCAGTACCCGACGTTCAGAGAAGGTGCCAACGAAGGCAAGTTGCACGCCTTCAGCACCGAGCACGCTGAGTAACTTAAGAATCGAATTACTATAGTGTACATTATTTGCCGTTTCAGGTTTCCACGAGGCTGTTGGCGATTTGATAGGTCTGTCCTCATCCACGCCATCCCACTTGCGTTTGCTGGGACTTCTGAAAAACGATACGGAAATAAGTAAGAGCACTTTCCTTGGAATTCGCACTGCCGTCTTAATCGGTTCTGTACCAGTGCCTCTAGTTTGGAAGGACGGAACGAATGCGTACCGAGACCGACCAGGTGCTTCCAGTCATTGAGGTGTCTGACTGAAATGTTGGAACTAATGATTTCGATAAAAAAAAACAATTGGCATTATCGACCACAGTACCTGGCTCAAGCCTATACCTAGTTCATACTTTGCTTGAATTTCAGCGAACATTTACAACTGAAGAAAGAGGAAACAAGAAAAAGTTGTTCTTCTTTATGTTTGCAATCGGATCCCCTTCCTTTACAGACCCAATCGACGAACTCTTGTTGAAGGCACTCGAGAAGGTTGCATTCTTGCCATTCGGACTTTTGCTGGATAAGTGGAGGTGGTCCATCTTCACAGGAGAAACACCTTATGAGGAAATGAACAGAAAATTTTGGGAGCTAAGGTAAGATGGAGCAGATAAACTTCATTCTCTTCAACACGAAGCCGCTTTGCATATAGCTCGTGACTATTCCTGTTTTAAGAGAGTACCCACCCCAAATGAATAGCTTACCTTAATCCAAGAAGGTTCCTTACACATCCTTTACTTATTCACAAGCTCAATCATAGTTGCTAACGTTTAGGGAGCCTTTTCTACGGTCGGCTCCACATATAAGGGGTGTTGCTCAAAACGCAAAAAACAAATCGTTCCAGCTAAGAGAAGGCAACGCTCAAAAAAGGGTATTTCGTGTTGTTCTCTACCAAAGGGCCTTATGAGGAAAATTATTAAAACTCTTTATGATTAATTTATTAATTCCTTTAGAATAATTCACTTTTTAAGTTGATTACTTAAGAGCATGTTTTCAGTCAAAAAATGTTGGTTATCTTACAAAACCACCAAAGCAACTTGTCATTTTAAAAAGATATAAGATGCGTACGTCATTGTGAGGCGTTTCTAAAAAAACACTTAATATGAACGCCATTTTAGGTTTCGGTTTCCTAGTGAAAGGCCTCGTTGCGCCAGCGGTCCTGCACTTCCGTGGTCAAGGTGCTCAACTAAAGCAACTAAGTAGCAGCGAAATGTGATCCTCTACTTATTCTTCGTATGACAAAGGTTAACCCAAGTTTCATAGCTTAATCTGGCAATGTTATTCGAACAGGACATCGTTAATATAGGCCGGCGAGCGCCACACTTCCTTACCTCCTACGAGGTACGCGAGGAAGTAGGTGCACGCTTTTACCACGGGGAACAGGACCGCTGGTACAAAGATGTGCTCTTACAAGAGACCGAAACCTTAAAAAGGCGCCTACACTAAGCAGTTTTTTTGTTGTTTTTTTTAACGGAACGCCGTGTAATGCTGCACGTGCACATTAGAGCTTTCTAAATTGAGATGATTTAGTGCATTTCGATGATGCGCAGAGAATTTCTAATTGAATCTATACATTTAAATTTGGCGACTAAAATGTTACTTAATCGAAAGTATTATTGAACTCAATAAACCGCACTTTAATAATTTTCCCCGGTATGCCCTTTAGCAGAGGCGAATACAACGTTAGCCTTTTTCTGTGCGATGAGTGCTTCTCCCTGGAACAGTTTGGCCCGTGTTCCGTGAAACACTCTTTATGGTGTAGTTAGGTCCCCATTTTAATATTACCTCTACATTTGCACAAACTACAATCACCAGCGGCTTAAGAAACGCAGGACGTGCAGAGTCCCGAGCGCCATCTCATTGCTCCGAAGACAATAAGTTTTTGATGCTAGACGATGCCGTTGCCGATGTAACTACACTGACTATAATATATTTAAAAACGCATAACCTCTCCTCACCATTTTGAATTGAAACAGTCTCCTTATGTAAATGTTCCCCTACAAGTCTTGATGATTTCGCCTTTTTACGTTTGATAAGCCACCTTCCGCCATGTTGATGAAGAGAGTACTTAAATTTCGCCATATGTTTACGTGCAGGAGCTTAGATATTGCCTATTTTTTGGCACTTGAGAATAGCTGAACCATGCCGAGTGGCTACGTCGATGATTTAACTCAGTAATTATGCTGGGACGCGCCTTTGTGCTGCATAAATCTAAGTTAATTCGGGTAAGTTTTCCTTCTCGTAGTTGCCCTAAACGGCATTTATGCTGGGACTATTTTCGCCGCCGACGGGTCGACTTCTCAAAAGCCGGTTTGTCTTAGAACCGTATAAAGGCAGGTATGTGAAAGTCGAGCACCAGACACAATAAATCACGATGCAAAAAAGAGAAAAACGAACACTTGACTGAGCTAGAAAACTTTTGAGCATAGAAAGACATACGGCGAAAGTTTCTCAACATGGCGTCCGGGGCAGATTTCAAACCGGAAGTAAGTCAAGTGAAGCCAGCCTTTAACAACTTCCCCGGCTTCTATTTACGCAGAATAAAGTATCAGGGGGTATCTCCACCGGTGAAGAGAAGTGAACAGGATTTGGATGCGGCAGCCAAGTTTCACGTTCCTTCTAACACTCCCTATCTAAGGCAAGTCATTTTGTTCTGTGAAAAAAGACAAGAAACTTAAAGTACTCGTGAACCTCCAAAAGCACCGCAGCCACGTTAAAGGAACCATGAAACGATTTTGAAATCGAATTTATCCACCGCGCGTCGTAAAAGGCGTGAAAAAAAAACAAC
This sequence comes from Ixodes persulcatus, assembly GCA_013358835.2. Classification (NCBI taxonomy): domain Eukaryota; kingdom Metazoa; phylum Arthropoda; class Arachnida; order Ixodida; family Ixodidae; genus Ixodes; species Ixodes persulcatus. Next base: position 1,522,096 of record JABSTQ010010752.1, on the reverse strand, counting down.
CAAAATACAAAAATAAGAAGAAAAAATAATTCGCCATCAAACTTTTAAAAAGAAAGCGAACACTTTTATATATTTTTTTTCCTTCGAAAGCTCCCTGCCTTTTCATTTCGATGCATCCGCGGTGCCAAAGCAGGTCAGCCAAATCCACGTCGCCTATCGGATAAGAGCCAACCTGACCAGCACCGCGATCTTAAACAATAAGTAGCCTTCGAATGTTTCTTAGATTTTTTGTTAAAGAATATTCTGATATACATTTTGTAGCATCATTCGCGATATAACGGAAATTGTCGAATTTTATATTGTTCGGAGCCATGCGCCATTTTTCGGATAGTAAACGAAGCAAGAGAAGCATAAGACTGCGCCTGCGCTGTCAAACCACAAGCGTCGTCTGCTGAGGAGAGCTCGGCTGCCCGCGTTGCATGCCGGTCGAGGTTCCTGCTATCTGTTGAAAAACATACCGTCGGTGGTGATCATCAACGTGCTCGGCGTGGTGGAATCTCATCGCTCCGCGTAGAGCGCTATGCTTAACTGAATTCTCGTCCTGTGTCGCGATCATAATCCAGCACGTCCTATTGTCCGTTGCAACTCAAGAAGATAGGTCGAGGGTAAGAAGGGCCGGGGAGGAGGAAGCAGACGGAGCGCTGGAGAAGAAAGGGGGAAACCTACTTCTCTCTTTAGCGTTCCGTCTGCTTCCTCCTCCCAGGCCCGTCTTACCTTCGCCCTACCTTCTTGAGTTGCAACGGACTGTAGAAGAAAAGATCCAGCTACTCGTGCGGCGATGTTGTGGCACTACCCTCCAGACAGCAGAAACGCTCGTGCCGTCGTGTTTGTTTTCTTCGACTACAGTGACACTTTCTTAGCATTTTTGTCCCCGAACAGCTCCCGGATTTCTTCTTTTGCACATTCCATGAGTATGTTCAAGTTCAATATATTACTGGTGGGTACTGTATTACAAGCGTGTATGAAGGATGCAAATTTTGACGAATTTTCATTGCCGAGAAAAGTGATTAGTGGTAGCATTTCTGAACTCGCCAACGTCTATGCATTCAAGAAATTACATTTCTGCGTTGCTATATTGCTGGTAAGATTACATTGTATTTTGCAATTGTAGAAAAGACCTGTGGCTAGATTTTTACTATTGGTAAAGTTGTGTTTTAAAGTCGTGTTTGGTCAAGATTGGGTTCTGCATATTTTTCTTTTTCTTTTTTTTTTCACTCAGTCTGCCCTGCGACCCTATCCTGAAAAAAATAAAAATTATTAAAGGTTGAGCTCATAACAAAAACTCTTCATTTTCTGTTGCGCCAGTGAGTGGCAGCATGTCCCCTTCTTTTTAGATTTTAGAGGCACCGTGGAAACAGCTGACTGCAGAGGAGAAAAGCAGCCGTCGTTCTGACGCCCTGCTGCGCTTGTCGCAGTGGTTGGAGGAATCTGTTCGCTCGGCGCAGAGTGGTTGTTCCGGTTGCTCCGACCAAAACAGACGCAGTGGTAGCTAACGCGCTGTTGCAAGTGCCGGAATTACAGTTTGTGTAGTCCAGGCCCTAAAACGAAACGGCTGCAGTTTCACCGCTTGCCACTCGAGGAACAATGTCGATGCACTTGGTACAGGCTCATCGGTTTGAAGGACACCAGGTCTAAGGTCATCCGTGTATGCTCGGCACATTCCGTACATTGGGGTCGTCACTCCTTGTTTTCTGATTCCGACGAAGAACTGGAGTCTTCGTCGGAAGACTCACCGCACTTTTCAGCAGGCGTACCGGCATATGGGGCCAGTCCCATGCTGTCGCTGTAGCGCAACATATCTAACTGAATTTCGCTCAGCTGCGATGTGTCCATGGCTATCGCGGTAATCAGTGGCGACGATTAAGAAAATTAGTTGGTGTCATCGGCGCCATCAGCGCAGTGAAACACTGTAGTAAAACTTACCGGCACACCGCCAGCTCGCCGCTAACGCTCCCATTCTCCAATTGCCGAGGGAACTTCCGGTTCTGGTTCCAGAGTACATCAGAATCGTCAAACTTACGCCACGCTTGTTTTGCGGTGAGTTGGAGAGGAAGGAGAACTGAATATTTCATTATTTTTTTATGTAGAAGTTAATCAACCAAAACAAAAGTGGGTGCCTATTAGGCGCTCAGTGCACCTTGAAGGTTTAAAGTAAAACTTATTTGGCAAAAGTAAAACAAAAGTCCTCTCTTTATCCCTTTAAGTCACCCATCTTTATAAGTCGTATATTTAACATGACACCGACTTAGTTTCTTCTTAAGAAGGTACTCGCCAACCAACGTAGGCAGCGTACAATAAATAGAGTCGGGCTTGTAGGTATAAATAGGACTACACGTCACGTATCCAGGACCGGCTTTCTAGAACACCGTCTCACTGGGTTCAATAAAGCACTGCAAATGCTGGGGCGCGCGAGCGTTTTGAGAAGCGGTTTGAATCACGCTCATCTCGTGCGCCGGCTTTGGTAATTCTTTTTTTACCCTAATCTCAGCTGAGAGGCTCTTTCTAGAAAGCCGGCGCTTATAACGTTTAATGTGAAAAAGTTATTTCGTTGAGATGTTCTGGATACTTGCATAAGAAACTTCCTTAAATGTTGATCGCCATGCATACTTTTTTTTATGAGCATATAGCCTCAATCATATCTAACCCTCACTTTGTATTTGTTTATGTTTAGTCTGATAAATTCCTTATGAGGGTCACCGTAAGGTTTATCAAACTTCCGCATGCACCGGCGTTTTTGAGGTGTGCGTATATTTTGTGTTGGTATGTCAAGGTCTGCTTAAGTGCATCGGCATCTCATTAGGTCGCATGACACCTCCTCATATAAAACAAAGCCGTGGTGTTTGTTTCTGATGTCAACCACCGGGAGTCCAGCGCAGGGCACGGGTTGGGCACGTGTGATGTGTCGGCGTCAGGCTGGGAATGGTGTTCAGTCAGTAAAGACCTGAGTCCCAACCGAATGCTCACGAAGCTGTTGAGCCGAGATCGCGCCCCGCGCTCGCCTTCGATAGTTTGACGCAGAGAATCGAGCAATGCTGCACTGTGATCTACGAGGTGTTGCACAGAGTCACTGATAGCGGTGAGCTGGGAGCGCACAAAAATGACTTTTGAACCTAGAAAGTTTTGTTTCTCGTCGCTATATGTTACTGCAGTATAGCAACAAAACTAATACTCCAGTGACATGAAAAAAAAACAAAAAACAAGGGTGTTCACCGGAGTTCAAACGTCCTGTATGATAGACCAACAACCCGTTTAAAAACAAGACCCCGTGTGTTTACGACAGTTGTGAGTGTACGGAAACCAGATTCGCGTTTGCGCATTTGCCGTGCTGACAGCAACGCCACCGCATTGGCCTGACATCAGAGCTGCGTGTTGGTGCATACGGACATCTGGGCAGCGTGACGAGGTGCCTTGGTGTCCCGCTTCTCCCTAACGTTACGTTACATAACTCCATGACGTCACTGCGTCAAGTCGTGATGTCATGTGGCAGTGTCACGTAACATCTTGACGTCTAGTGTCATGACGTCACCTTACACCCCGACTTGACACCAATGTTCCTAGATCTAATAGCGTCGTTGACGCCGTGCTATCTCGAGACACCGCGTCTTCACACCTTGGCCTCACGTCAAGTGGCGAAACGACCTGACACCACGACGCCACGTGACCTGGCGTTACCTGACACAGAGGACGGGGTCACGTGACTCGCACTGGCAGCAGTCACCCAGCTACATGACTCATAATGGCATTAACACGTGGCAAGGCGACCCAGCAGCGTCTCTCTAAATTTAACTGAATGTTAGCTCACTGAATTTAGGTTAACTTTAGCCCGTTTCATTTAGCTGAACTTCAGCTTTCTAAATTTAGCTCACGACGGCATGGTATGACGATGGCTGCGGCTACGACGGCGGCGACGCTATGAAAATTTTAATTTCGATTTCGTTAAAATGCATTTTGAGTTAAAATGTCTCTGCCCCGCCACTGCTGATGCCGTAACGCAAGAGCACCTAAGGCACAATGAAGACGTCCCATGTCATCTGAGAAACCTACAAAACATGCCGCAACCATGTGCATCCCGAGCGAAATTCTTGGCGGTATAATCAGGGTGACTTTCTTTGGCAACGAGTTTGGCTAAATTGTGTCTGCGAAAAATCAGTCCACATTAAAGCATGCAAATAAAAAAAACAGATGATGACACTCGTTTGCTTCAAGATTGATTAAATATAATAAATACTCGGTTGGAGGGTTCTGTTTTTACAAGCCAAGATTGGTAAAAGTACGAACCACGCACGTTTTATATGTCAGAGATTTGTTTGTTTTTCGCGTGCCTTTTCCAAAGTTCGAACTTTCTCTTAAGCGTTACCCATAAAACCGTAGGATTCAAACTTCTTTAATTGATGGTTTTTCTACTAAAAAACAATCAGATTTGTTTTCATTTGTTGCAGGTACTTTGTGTCCTATATACTTCAATTTCAGTTTCACGAATATTTGTGCATGCAGACGTGTCAGTACACGGATGTCAGACCACTGCACGAATGTGATCTTTATGATCATAGAGAGGCGGGCGACATTTTGAGGTAGGTACCTTTTAGCGTTATTGCTTTTGTTTTGTTTTCTACATGTCCGCTTACAAAGCGATAATGTAAGCCTGGAAATTAGGCTATCACGTGAATATTCCATATCTCGTAACTGGCAGTGAAGTGTCACACCGAAATACCCTTGCCAAAAAGTAAGAGATTTGCGGCGCCAATGACTAGCGAGCCATGTGTTCATTATATATCTAGATATGAAAAAGACTGTTGACACTGTAAATATTTTATTCAAAACATTTTCTTTTATACCAAATAATCAACAAACAATGTCTAGTTCTCAGTCAAATGAATATCAATATGAAGATTATGCATGCCCGTCCGGTCATTTTGTTCTATATTTTAGTAACATGAACAACCACTGCTTTCAGTATACTAGATAGCTAATATTCATGAGCCATAAGGTTTATTGGGTAAAGCAAAACACAACAAGGTATTCGGGATTAACAACCTGCTTGTCTCTTTTGTTGTGTTTTAAGGCAAGGACTTTCTCTCGGCGCCAGCAAACCTTGGCCGGAAGTTCTGGAGATAATGGCCGGCACAAGAGAATTGTCCGGGTCGTCAATTAAGCGCTACTTTGCCCCTCTGGAAAGATGGCTTGACGAGCAGATTAAAGGCGAGACAATCGGTTGGGATAGCGCCAAAGGTACGAACATTTGCCTAGAGATCTTTAACTATAAGCGTTTTGTTATATTATATGCCGCATTACATAGTGTGTTTAAAATAATTAGTTTATTATCTTTAAACATTTAGAAATCATAGATAAATGCACCCGAAAGTTAAGAATTGATATTAGCCAACCTGTCAACCCCGGGGTGATAAGAAGTTCGAGAGATTCTAGAAGTTACAGTCTCCATAGCAGAAGCACGCGTGCTAAGAACGTTGCCAAAAAAAAAAAAAAGCCTTACTGAGAGTGCTCAAATCCGACTCAATATTGTAGGGTTTTTGTTATCCAAAGTCGGTGCTTTCTGAAACTCATTCCGTCGGTCGCAATTCGGGCTGTTGCGGCAGGGTAAGTTCAATAATTGCCTTGAGGCCCCCGTGAGTGGAAACAAACAAAAACAGAGTAAATCCGTGGAAGATGAGTTGGTAGTCACACCTAGGTAGCCTAGGTATGCCAATATGGTTCGCCCTCAGGAAAGTTCAAACTGTCAGTGCTGTCCTGATTGAAAAGTGCCGGGTTCATTTTCGAGCCACTGATCTCTATTGTAGTAGGTTGGATCGAGGATCAAGGCTTGTCTTGATGGGGTTGAGGGCACCACCGGCGGCGATCACTTCACACCAGTTAATGCATGGGTCTTTGTGGGAGAACCGGGGAAATGTTCAATTTATTACCTTAATATGTTGTTCTCGAAGATGAAACTTTTATTATGTTTTGCGGAAATAAAAGTTAAGGTTCTTGGCGAAAATATCAAAAGCATGAGAACAACAATATATTTGTAATAAATATTTTGAGGTTGAAGGTCGAGGGTTGCGAATTTGTTGGGCGTCAACTGTGATGCAATTCAATGAGACAAAGGTTGACGAGAGTCAATGGGGAGTCGTTTGTAATCCCTGAGTCATCAGAGACTAGCAGACAATACGTAAGACAGCCTTTACTGAGGACATTCGCTTCATTTCAAGCGCTTGTACAGGTTACTTCTGGAGCAAGTTTTACTTTGAACTGCAGTGAGGGAGGGATTCTGTGACGAACTAAAACTCGTTGCGTGTCGATCCTTTGTTTAGCGACACGCTACGAGGGCTTTTCTTTTTGAACTTGATAACCCCGCATAAACAAAATTTAACCAAACGTTCAAATGCAAAAGCTTTAAATCTATATATACACTTCATTGCACAAGTTTAATTGTAGGAACCAGCTTATCACCAAGGGGAAAGGCGTTGTTTCGGTGTGAATTGTGAGGGTGTGATAACCAAACTGCTAACAGGTTTGGTCAAACCCCTCGCCGGATTGATAAAACTGCTTACCCGTTTTACCAAACCAGTGAGCTGTTTGAAACGTGTTTGCCACGCCGATGTGCGGTGTGACCAGGGTCGCATACAATTACACTCAAACAGGAACGAAGTTTGATCAAACCTGTGGGCAGTTTGACCGAACATGTGAGTAGTTTGACCATACGGGTGAGCAGTTTGGTTAAAGAGTGAAGTGAATGTTCAAACACGTTACCGGCATAGTTAAACAGGTAGCAGTATAAAACTGTTAAAATTTCTAACGATGTTTTTTTTCGTAGGGCTATAGTTTTATTGAATATTGTAGAGGCTTCATTTCCACACCTAGCAGTATTTCTCACCCTCATGAATTTCTTTATCCACCTTGCGGGCGCGATGCCAATCGACAAATATCTTCCGAAGCAGTCTCACGTTTGTAGTGCAGATGCAGACAGGCGTTTTAGATTTCACATCCGCAGTCAAATACAATCGCTGTACAAAAAAAAAAAAGAAACAATTTTAACATTCTCAATTTTATTATTTGTATCACATTTTAATCGACGTCCACATTTGATAGGGACCTACCATTTCATGCCTGAGATATTCGTGTAGGTATTTTTCTGCGTATTAATAATACGCCTAACGACTGGACGGAAATCGTATATACTGTCTTTTTGAATTCAGTGCTGCTGGACTAGTTCATTACATATCGCTCAGAATGCTGGGTGCGTTTATCCACTCTGGAATGGCCGAATTACCTGATAAACTGTATTATTCATCTTGTCTGCGGTAAACTTAAGAGCAACTTTGGATCTCCGAGTACCAAAAACACCTTACCAGCAAGCTATGTCCAAGCTCCAAATGTGATACGTGCAAAGCGTGCAAGAGTGACCCAGAGAGCAGTAAAATACTGACGGTCTTTGAATCATGACTTACTCCGTGTACTGCGACGCCACCTGGTTTTTTCACTATTTTACTTAATAATTATGAACATGGCTAATCGATCAGCCCAGACTTATAAACTGATCTCTATGACAATTTCCTGGATTGCGTTTCCCCGCTCCGCGAATGCGGTCACTGGAAGTTCCAGTTAAGACATCTTAGCCCACCATCAAGTCAGTTGGATAAAGCGTTGCAAAATCTTGGCGGTTGCGTGCTGGAAGACGCGTTTTCTGCTCGTTCGCCGTCATTCACCGAATAATTGTTTAAAAACATTTTGTAGACGGTCGTATTTGCTTTTGAGAAGACGACATTTTTACGAAAGCGCAGCCACGCAGGAAAAAGGTACAACTCGTCGAACGCAAGTCTTGCGGCGTGATCAAAGGACATGCCTTGGCACGACAAAGTGCTGCATTTTCACGCCTGGACAACGATCGAAAATCAACGTCGTGTAGATGGTTTCTAAGGTCTATCGCGCGTGATGGTGTATGTGCCTCTGGAGCAGCGTTTTATTTTAATCTGACGACTCTATTTGTAAATTGGCGGGCTAGTGGGCCAGAAACGAGTTTGATCCCGTGCCGACGGGAGAGGGGGACGGTTGCGGCGGCTTCAATCTTTTTTTTGTCTTACAGACATTCCTATCAATCAACCTAGTAGAAGGGAACGGAACTATTTCTCTCTCGCCCCCTCCTCTCCCGAACAGTTTCTATCTTCCTGGTTTCATTGTTCTAAAGCAGCTACTTGGTTTGAACGTTCACTTGACTGGTTAATTGTTTTGCTCTACCTGTGTTGCCATTTAACCTGAGTAATTCGGATTCATCCTAGTAAATTTCGAACACAGCTAGGGTTGTTAGTGCGTGACAGCAACCACTTATCACCGCAACCCACTGGAACAGCTGGGCGATTCTGAACCCAGCGACCGATATGCACGCTACAAACATCTACACATCCGCACGGCGTCGATTCTCGATCGGTATGCAAACGCGAAAGAGCAGAGACGTATTATTTTGGCGTGCGAAGGTATGTCATTCGATCACGCCGCGTTACTTGCGGTCGACGAGTTGTGCATTTTCCTGCGGTGCTGCGCTTTCGTAAAACTATCCACGAGTTCTAAAAGGCAACTCGACCGTTTACAGAAGGTTTTAAAAAACTTCTTAATTGAATGACGGCGAACGATAAAAAACGTGTGGCCCAGCGTCTGCAGCACATCACCTGGTTGACTTCATGATGGATTATGATGGCCGATACGGAAATTCCGGTCGCAGCACTCGGCCTGCAGCAGTCAAGCAGAGGTGCGCGATCGAGCACAGTGTTGTAGAGTAGGGTATGTTGTTAGGCGAGTTGGTTCATCTTAGTTAAACATATAAAATAGCGCAATAAAATGATTGTCCTGTATACTTCTTGTCCTTGTGTTTTTTCCGCTATTTTATGTTTAACTAATGTTGTAGAGATTAGTGAACTGACCTTCTCTAAATTCGATGTCATTCTAGAACGTCACAAATACAAAAGGTGAGCAAACATTAAACAAAAACTGCCGGATACTGAAATTTCTAGTTACTCACACATATAGGCCGCCTTTAAGCTTGTCAGAACTTGGCTTCCTCCAAGCAGTGAAGCTGTTGCAGTGACCATGCCCATAAGCGAGCACAATGCGTTGATGTGAATGGAAAGCACCCACTTCACCCAGTGCCATAGGAAGCATACACACCTGAAAACAAAATTTAACCAATGTTGAGTGTGTCATTGTTCAGATGCCAGGTTGCAGGATGAAAAGTTGTCGGTGCATATGTGTTTAAGTAGGGTAAACAGGGGACTCAGGAGTGATTTCGACCAGCTGGGGATCTTCTCAACTCAAAACCAACCTCATAATTATGACTTAGTAGCTACGTGCTTCGGCTAAAAACCGACAAAAGCTATTCACTTTTTGTCTTTTAGTAGGTAGAAGCTCGTAGCTCTCACTCTATTTCTGATTCTTTCAATAACTGGTTACTTATTGAATATCGTCAGTGGAACGAATATCAAACAGTAAGTTCAAGGCAAGTCAATGAAAATAAAAATGAGAATGAGTTGACAGTAATTTTATTCTTCGTAGACAGTTAGAGATAGAGATACGCAAACGTGAGGTTGAATAAAAAAAGTTTATAATTTATTTTTGACCTCTCGTTTTGTTGTGAATTTTTGGGAATGGCAGATCATAAATATTTATTTTATCGTCGATGCCCAGATTTTCTTTTTTGAATAAATTAATCTTACTTTCTTTTTTTCAGTGGATGATTATATGGACTCAGGCAGCACGCCATCGTCGGACCAACGTCGGTCCGTCATTGACAAAATATGGGACAAGCTCTGGCCTAAATTAGGCACGCACAATAGAGCAACACGGTCAAAAGTGTGACCATTATTGCCAATAGAGAACCCCTCTTAACGAACGTTAAGTCAATGTTGGGCTACCGTTGTTTATGGGTCTTGCATTCATTGTTGGCATTTGTTTTATCACAGCATTGTGAACTATTAGCTTCAAGTATTAATGATTCGTTCTTTGAATTTTGTATAATCTTCACCAAAGTGTATGCCGTAATTTCCAGTTATTTTAACTAATCTTGTACAAAACAGGAGGGATATACCAGAACAAAACAATGTACAGTGCACAAGCCGCACGCATCGTATAATATTAGACGTTCAATATAGCCAATCGTTTATAAGTTACAAGTACTTGCAACGGTGTAAATCGTGTAAATCAATAACGCATACAAAACAAAACATGACTTGCAACTTAATATTTTAGAAACTTTCTAGGATCAGCAAAACTTGATAACATTTTCAGTTGAAACGACTTTAGAAATAGGTGCCATTTTTATTCACTTCAGGCAGGCAACTGGCGAGGTGCATGATAAGATCATACGCAAAGGACTGAAAATTTAATTATAATATACCGGGTGGATCAAGGAGACGGCAGGCTCTTTAAATCGACCGCAAAATTCGGTTTCTTAACCTATCGCGCTACGACTTTGTGCAGCGCTGCCCACAGATGGTGCATTTTTTTTGTAAAATTTGCAAAGAGCAAACTTACCTGAGGAAAAAGTAAAGAAAGAAAAAGGCTTAGCTCCTATGGAAACGCAGCGACACCGCCGGTCTGCAAACAACACGGCGCCGTTTCGCACGGGAGACAAGAGAGGGCGCAAGCGGTCACGACGCCAACTGCTGCCAACGAACGGGCAGACGACGCCGAGAGCCGGCGTATTTAGCAGACAAGGAACTGCAGTTGCTTGTTGTTACCGCGCCTGTAATTGTTTCTGCGACTGTCGCCGCCTGCGGAACGCGCGCTGCTTTTGAGTCGAAAAGATTGTCTGCTAAAGACGCTGGCTCTCGACGCCGTATGCTCGTTCGTTGGCGGCGTTCGTTGCGCCATCTCTTGTGTCCCGTGCGAAACGGCGCCGTGCTCTTTGAAGACCGGTGGCGTCGCTGCGTTTCCATAGGAGCTAAGCCTTTTTCTTTCTTTACTTTTTCCTCAGGTAAGTTTGCTCTTTGCAAATTTTACAAAACAAATGCACCATCTGTGGGCAGCGCTGCACAAAGTCGTAGCGCGATAGGTTAAGAAACCGAATTTTGCGGTCGATTTAAAGAGCCTGCCGTCTCCTTGATCCACTCGGTATATATGAGTAAACTATTCGTCCCAGCTAATTGATTATGTCATCAATTACTATGTAGCTTTCTTGGCAAAAATAAAAAACGGGCAAAACTACATCTTTAATTAGTTTTTTGTTTACCTTCCGTAGAGAGGGTCAATCAAATTTTTAGTATAAAATTCAACTGTGCATCACTTACATAACTAAAAAGTTTAAACATTTTTTTTTTTTTAAATGACTAGTGTTTACATCATTATTTAGAAATTATAAAATACAAAAGTTCTTTACCTTCGAAGACTACCATATAACCTTCTAAGATATATAAATGCACAAGAAGTAATCAAGCAATCATTATTAACGTATTTTGTTCACTAGTCCTATTCTAACTCGGAGCTCAACCAATTTTAATAATTAACGGAATTCAAGTAACTGATGCTTTAGTTAATCGATCGTCCAGCCCCGCTACCAATGAAGCAAGATATCAGGCCGTGTTATATTCTACCGAGGCAGCATTTACCTTCGTTCCTACAGCGAAATAGAACTCCTTGTCCTTTTATCTAGCTTTAAGGTCTGGTAATTACAACTGCGCCGTTTATGTTCACGCCTACCTATTTTTGTTGTGACTTGCAAAACCCTTTTAAAATAGTTGCCGCATTTTGGGACACAGACGGAAAATATGTAAATGTGCGCTCATATTAAGGTCGCACCTTCCTCAGCTTATTAACGTGAAATGTACTTAGGCAACTAAATTTAGAAATTCATAAATCAATGAATGAATGAAAAAATTTAATATGCTTACAAAACTCTGTAACGCGAAATTTGAGCGCAGGTCTTGAGGAGGAGCAGGGGAGGGTACGGGGGGGGGTATTCCCCTCCCACTCCTCCGTACAGTCTCCTCCTCCTCCGTACCCTCTCCTCCTCCTCCCCTCTTCCCGTCCTCCTCTGTACAAGCATTATAAAACATGAAGTGCGACTTGACCCGTTTGGGTGATATCGTGGGAGTGGACGAGCACGACGAAACTGAAATGCCTGACGCAACCTCCTCCTCCGTATTGCCCCGCTAAATTTTCAGCTAAATTTAGCGGGTAAATTTTCCCGCGAAATTTATGGAAATTTCCCAGTTAAATATAGCGAAAAATTTCCTCTTACCGTTTACGCCAAACCCCAGTGATTTTCATTATGGGAAACCAATGACGTCACTGTTTCGCATAATGACGGCACAAGTGACGCCCCGTGGGACGTCACGAGGGTTACTCTCGGAAGGGTTAGGGGGGTTTCCCTAACGAGGGTTACGAGGGTTAGCCTTACGAGTGTAACCCTCATAAAACTCGGAGGGCAGCCCTCGTAACCCTCGTGAAAGTAGCCCTCGTGACCCTCGTGAGGTTAACCCTCGTAATTCTCGTGAGTGTAATCCTCGTAACCCTCGTGACGTCACACGTGACGTCAGGTGCGACGTCATTATGGGAAACGTCCCATAATGCCACGCGCAGTTACGCCGACGCCGACGGCGACGGTGACGCCGCTCAAGACGGAAACGGGCGCCTAAGAGCGGCGCTCAGAAATGAATGAACGAATGGATGAATTGATGAAAAGTGGAGTCGAGCAAAACACACTTACTTTTAAATGCACTCGAACAATAAGCGCGTTCACACCATTGACGTTCCCCTCACACACACAGACATTCACTAAGAAAAACTAAAAGCAAACTTGGCGATTAATATGATTCCAATGTTTCTGATGGAGAATGGGCTAGAGATGCAAATTTTTGGAAATTATCTATAACCTGAAAAGAGCGATTTTTTTTAATGTGTTGTTTAAATTCTAGTACATTCAGATATTTGACACCAGTGAACAAATAAATATTTTAACGTAGTCTTTTTCATTGCAAAATGGGCCAACTAGCCAATATTTATGTTAACCGAAAAGTCAGCCAAAGCATGCTAGATTACTGCAAGCGCGAATTATGGTGACTCAATTGAATCAGGCAGTCGCAATAAATTTAGCGTGTTTATGATTCTGTGCTCAAAACTTCCATTCTTCTACGCACGGTGAACAGACTGCCCAGTCGCTGTGTGCATCAATGTCTTCCCCTGGCCATAATTGTTTTGCCGCACAGCGGACGATGGCATGCGAAAGGACATGCGCTTCTTCAAGTGCTCTTTCAGATCAAAAACCTAGTGAACTTCCTACGTCCAGCGACATTTTACATTTTTCTATGCTTAAAACAATACACTCTGGCAATCATAAGGGTATAAAAATTTGTGGTCATCAGCCATCAGCCAAATGAGTCTGGTAGTTTGATCAAGATTGATGTAAGTTGTCGAGGTTATCTTTTTTCTTGTGTGTTTCGTGTAGCTTCGTGACCGAATTCTTTCATTTTATACGCCAATGTAAGAGATATGTACACCCGCGGACAATATGAGCTAAAACACCCGATTCTGACTTTTTTCTGCGGTGCGGTTCCTACGATCTCTATTATCTCTCAATCAATATGGTGAATATTCCGATGTATTCGACCTCGCCTTCGCCTTCCTTTTCTGTTTAGGACTACTGCTCTCTTAATCACTGGCGGATACACCAAAAACAAGCCTGACACACTGTTTCATTTCATATTGTCCGCTGCAATACTTGGGAATGTAGTATATGTACGCGCTAGGTTGCGCGATTATTTGCATTTTAGACATAATCCCTCTGTACAAATAGGACAATATTATAGTTTTTTATAAATAAGCAGGAATTCGTCTGGGCTTCAACGGACTTACTGCTCGCTCAAGGATATTTTTTTCAAGATTTTTCAATTCGACAGAACGTAACGTATTTTGTGATTCCCAAATAATGTCAGCGATAATTTCTTTATGACACAGGCTTCATCTTGCGCAAATAAAATGGGCATTTTTTAAAAAAAAATGTGCTGTGACGAGACTGTTTTTACTTGCGGACTACGCACTAGTTGCGGTCTGTGCACCGGGTGCGGATTATGCTCCGTGCGTGGACATTCTAAGAAAACCTTCCTTCCAGCCAAAAGTCGCCCCTCTGGAGAATACACCGCGAGCGGATAAGGTCCACAATACGCGGTACGTTAGCACTGCAAGGCAGGATATGTTTGCTTTTTCATATTAAACTAAATTAATGTAATGAAAGCTAAACATACAGGAGGGACGTGGACGTTAGCACTGCAAGGCAGGATATGTTTGCTTTTTCATATTAAACTAAATTAATGTAATGAAAGCAAAACATACAGGAGGGACGAGGACGTTAGCACTGCAAGGCACGATATGTTTGCTTTTTATTATATTAAACTAAAGTAATATTAATTTAATGAAAGCTAAACAAACAGGAGGGACGAGGACAGGCATGTTCAAGTTTTAGTTTGCAACATTTATTTCGTGGCAGCGGAGCCAAGCAAACCAGAGATGGCAAAATGACTTTCAAAAAGTAATTAAATTGCATTACTTATTACTTTCTGGAAAACTTCGAAAATTTATTTAAATTGTATTACACATTACCACAGACTAAAAGTAATGACATTACATTACAATTACTTCCTAAAAGTAATGAAATTACTTTGACATTACTTTTCGATACATTGAGGCAGTGATTCGTGCTTGTTTTCTTACAGAATATCTACTATAACTTGGATATTTCTGTTTACACCGTAAAAACCAATTGCGCCTCAAAGTGAACTATGCTGAACAATCGTTTCCCTGGCTCACGCGACGAAAGTGTTAAACATGATGTATAGCTTTTTTAGATGTCACTCAAATACAGTCGACCCACCGATTTTGATTTTCATTCAATGGTGAAGGTCGTTAGTTAAAGTGTGATATGATTCCATCTTCCTGATTTTTGATAAAGTTATAGTCCCTGTAAGTAACTTTAGTCGGGCCATGGGAGCTCGTTCTTACAAGATGTCGTAATATGAAACGTAGCCCTTCCGATTCTGACGCAATATAACCCTATTTTTCCTAGAGCACTTGTTGACGCACACTCCCTCATTCCTCTCGAGGAGTATAGTTCCAAGATACCCGAAGAGCCCCAGTTTTTGCGCGTTTTCATACAGGGGAGCTGGATGTTTGCTGAGCAGAAGCGTCACCAGTTGTGGAAAGAAATGGCGCGAGCTTTCTACAATGTGTACGTTTCCAACAAACGGGTGACGATATTTCCTTGTTTGCTTGTTCCCGACTGAGCTCCCCAAGGAAATGTAGAGATGCATACCGCGAACGGGACCAGCTTTGCAAGCTTCGCGTCGTTTCCGACCAAAAACATCCTTACTTACCAAGGTCAAGGTTATGCTCAAAATGTTCTGGGCCATTGACAAGACATTTGGGATTAATTATCGGTAATTTGTTGCTCCCGATGGTTGAAGCTTACGGTTTCAGTTTTCTTGACCAGAGATCAAAAAGGCTGGGGATCTGCGTGCTGGCCTCACAGGTTTTAAAATGTGGTCAAGTGTGACCTCACTTGTGATGTGCCCTTCGCATTGTGCCATTCACCCCTAAGGTTACAGTGCGGTGGAAGCTATGCCCTCGTTGCAGCACTCACATGTCAACATTGCGTGTCGTAAGCACGCTCTCATTTATACTCACGCGCAGACAAAGGGTCAGGGGATAAAAGGAAGGTGATTGATTGGTTCCGCACTGTCAGCTTAGTGGTGAACGAAGTATAGTATCGTCGTGATAACGTGGCGCCACGTATCTATCTTATCTGGAGTTCGAAAGTGGCCTTCCAGCAATTTCTTGAAACAAAAGCTTTTCTCTATCTCCTTCGCCCCTCCAGCCCGCCTTTGTGCATCTTGCGTATTCCTCGTAAGAGGCTTTCCTTTCAGATGATCCTCGTTTATTTTCACTTATGTTTGTTTCACGGCAAATCGCCATGCAAAATAATTTTCTTTTTTTTTTCTTAAGAGGACGCGGTACCTCTATCTATTCGTCCGTTTCAGACACCAGATGGCTCGCGGCTCGTTACGTGGTTGAACGCACGACTTCTAGATGGCGCCAGTGTCGAAGCGTCAAAAGGCCCGCGTTATCCGCTGCGTGAAATAGATCCTCGAAACGTGTCGTGTTCTCCGGCGGAGTAAGTTTCTCCCTCCCTCGCGCGCGCTTGGTATGCCTGGTCAGTCACTGACAGTCAGCTCAGTGTGCATTGCATCGGACGTCAGTGATAATACGCGCGGTGGCCGAGTCCGGCCTCTGCTCTGTGTGATGCAGTGGGTGGCGCTCGTTTCTGTTCGGAGGTAGGAATAAAAATGTCAGGTCCCCCTCTTTATGACGCTCGTTTTATAGCTTAGGTTTTTTATCTCAAGTGACGTACAGTACCGCCTTTTCGAAATCGTACTTTGCGGCGAGCGATTGAGAGTCAGGTTAGCATTTTATTTTGGTCAGCACTACACGTTCAATTAAGACCTCGGGTGGCGATGTAAATATGTGTCGCTCCCCAAAGTGTGTACAAGGTGCGCAGTGGCAATTAGAAATGGTATTTAAGACGCGCGACCGTCGGTTGGTAAAATATGTGCGTTAGATATAGTTATTCCGTCTAGCCATTTTTGCCAGCGTATTTTATCTGTTTCGACAAATGATATGATCGAGTCTATTGATAATCTTAGGTAGACTGAACGTACGGAGTGTCCGGGTTTTAAATAAATTTGATTCGTTTATGTGAATTAAAAACATTTTTCTCTTTTCCGTAGTCGGTGCTATGCAAAAATCGCTTAGATGTTATGGTAGCGTTGTGTGGGGGCGTTTTGCACGTGACTCGCTATTGCATTCGCTGTGCACAGTATATGTCCAGAAGGAATGCGTCAAATCGTATTTCCGATCGATATGATAGATTTACTTTACCACAGTGCTAATTATATTTTCCTGATTTAAACTGGTCCGTCCATGATCTGAGCCCAAGTTCAAATTCGAGAGTGCAGACAAACGTAGTGTCGTAACAACCGTAATGCGCAGAAAGAAATTAGTGCCATGAAAGAAAAACAAAAGGATACGAGGCGGCTTGGTGTTATGGAAGTAATGATGTACGAAAGATGTCATCGTACGTTTTTTTCATGTTGAACGCTCCGCATCGCTGGGAAACGCTCAAGGTACCAGCGACGACAAAGGGTTGGCGTGAAATATCCATCGAGCGGAAAACGAGCGCCACTTTCGTCGTGCGCTTACATTTCGATATGGCGCAAAATGCGCGCGAAGTAGTAACAGGTAAGGTAACAAAATCTAGATGTTAGGTCTGGAACACCGCCAGACTCAGCCGTTTTGGGGGCATCTCTCGCGAGTCAATGCGTCAAAGGTATTGCTCGTCGAACTGTACGTGTGAGTTATGCATTTGAGCGAAACCTTGATTTCGCAAAACTATAGAAACATGCATCGTGTTATTCAGCTATAACTATACCCTATCTGACTAGCTGCGCGCAGTACTTGGAAGCCACGAGCGAGAAATAAATGAAAGTTGATTTTGTAGGACAATCACGACGTGGAGACCCATAAAAGAAAGTCCCGATAAAAAGAGAGCTTTCCCTTCCCCTTCTCTTCAAGTGCTTGAGTTACGCTCTCAATCCTGCACCTTTGGTAACACTGCGCGCACCTAAAATCGCCTTCTTCCCTGAAAAACACGGTGGCCTTCAGAATTGAGGGGTGCTACGCGAAAGCCAGCGACATGTCACGAGAACAAAGGCGAGGTGTTCCAGGCTTTGAAAACGCTCCTAATCGCAAAAACAACATTTTTTTTTTCTTTTTTTCTGTCGAGGCACAATTTTCTTTACTCTTTTTTTTTTTGTTCACCTTGATACCCCATCAGCGCAAAAACTGCCATAAACTAAAAGAAAAAAAGGAAAAAAAGAAATCATGTTTGCATACATAGACAGAACGCATCCATCGAGAGAAATGAATCCCGCGCTTGTTCTGCCAGTCTCGTTGTGCTTCTGTCAAAAGCCGCAAAGGAGGAAGACAATCAGCGCCTACCCCCCCTCCCCCCCCCCCCCCCCCCCCCCCCTTAAAAAAAAGAAAAGAAAGGTTTTTTGGACGCCCGCGGTCGGCCAAGCGATTACCCAGGAAGGGTATGCGATTGTACCACGTTTGCCCCGTAGCACTGTTCGCAGAACTATCTAGTGCTAAAATTCAAAAGCGCTGTGTTGGATTCGGAAACTCGTGTAAATTTAGCTCATCGTTGGAAGATTCTTATTCGCTCGATGAACTCTACAAAACTTGTAAATATTAGAATGGACTTTCCAGAGAACACTATTACTTGTCGGGGTCCAAGGCGACCGGACAGGTCGCAAGTATTTGTTGATTAAATTTGTTATTTTATAATCACAATCGCATCATCAAGGGCACGCCATTTCCTCATCACGTCTTCTACGAACGGAGTTGCTGTATTCGTAGCACGCGTAGACGGAAACGGTTGAGACTGTGCTCAAATAATATCTTCTTTTGGCAGGCACTGCGCAGCGATTACACGCAATGCTTCTAACATAAACATGCTGCTCCACATGTGTATTCACGAGACGCAATACATCGTTCTCCCAACTTCGTTCAAATGGGCATGAAACCGCGTAACCGTCACTTGGTTGAAGTTCTACTTAGAGGTGAAGTGGTTACCGTAAAAAGCGTTAATTATTTTTTTTTTTTCCGTTCCACTACAAGCCTCGGTTCACTTCAAACTAATTTTTTTCATGTCGTCTCCACAGCGCTTTTACGTCGGTACTTTCGCGTTAGAGGACATCACATAATGTGCGAAAGGAAACGGTACGATCGATGCTGCATAGCATCTTTTTTGTAGAAATTTAAAAAATAAAAGTAGTTGTCTTCACTTCACACTGCATGTTTTAGCACGGAAGTTCCTATTGGATATAATGTCTTTACTTTCTTAAAAGATATACAGTTATTTAAATTAGCGAATTATAAAAAAACGTCGAAATTGCATAATTGGTTTCAGTACTTGCATCGGTTTTTGCTCGCATAGTGAATAAGATTAGTTCAAAACATACCCGAAACGAAAACCTGGTATGTGTACTCTCTGAGGTGTTAGTACTTTCCTAGTGGTCAAGTTCAAGTTCAAGAACGGCAATGGGGTGTTTTCACTGACGTAATTTCGTCCACCATTTTGTCGTTGTAAGCTGTCTGGTGTGTGCCAGACTCGAACATTTCAAGGATTTACATGCCCCCGCAAATGCGTAGAGCACAGACGCTTATGTCTTACCACGCTGACATTATCTCAACCGATTACTATGTAATCCTTCGATGTAGTAAATTTGTTTGAAAAAAGAAACGAACAACAAAATGGCGGATTGACATCATGTGCAAACAACCTATTTCCATGCGTTGTATACTCGCTGTTTTTAGCTGCAGGGCATTTTAAAGTGGAAATCAAGAAGAAAATAAAACAGCATGATCCCCTTAGCTTTGCTAAACCAGATTAACCACAGCTTTTGGCAACAATATACCTTTGGCGATTCCATTCACTGCCGAGCGTGAAAGACGGAGATTGCGTACTCTCTTCCGAGCTGAAACAAAAACGGCGTCAACCAAAAATGGGAACAAATATGAGGAAACAAACAAAATATGTCCGCTATAAATGACTCACGTCAGTAGAGATCGTAGAACATGGGTTAAATTAGAATGCCTTCATGCACACGTGCGTTTGTACAGTTATGACAACTCCGCAAATTTGCCGCCAAACATTTTTTTTTTTAATGCACTCACTGTAGTTTTTTCGAAAGCCAGCAGTTTATTTATATGTTTGTTCTTTCACACGCTGATGACAAGCGTTGCAGCACTCGGTCTCTTCATCCTGAGACACACAAACAACGAGGCAATCTAAATTGAATAAACAAACCTCGTATATCATTCACTACCTTAGGACACCAAAGTCATTTCATGTAAAACAGTTGCCACTGTACCGAGTACAGCCTACCCCTATCTTTTTTTCTTCTGACATATATAATGTTTTTATTTGTAAATACCGTTTTAGCACGTCGTTGACAGCAAAATAAAAGAACTGCAGCCCCGCCGATCTCATTGCCTTTTTTTGCGATTTGTTGTACGCGCCGTTGCAAGGATCAACATAACCAGAAAACGAAAGAAGCAGTAAGTAGAAAGGGCAGTCAGTATCCTGCATTGACGACACTGGCAAGCTATGTGTTGTATTTATACTTGGTTTCATCTTGTGTTGAACCGCAGTGCTAGGTTAGGAGCCTCTACGGACAATCAAGCGCAAGTCAGTAGTAACGTCGCCAGGTTCTTTGGGCGTGTATCAGTGCGTGACGTCACCTATGAACTGGCGCTTGATTGGCTGTGGGGGCCCCCAGTCTTCCGATGCGAAAAGCTAAACGTCATCCCCCCTCGAGGTCACGTGAGCTGCGTCGCGGGTGCCTGTTCTTACTCCACGGGGCTTACAGATTCTCCGAGACGGAGATGGGCCCGCAGACTGGAGGGTGCCCCAAACAAAAGCACTCTACTTGGGCTTTGGGGTACTCTTCTTTCCCGCGTTCTCTTCTTTTTTCAGTTTGGGGAAAAGGGCTACAGGCTATTTTCGTTTCGTTCTTCTTGTGTGTGCGTGTGGGTTCATAAAACGGCTGCTACTTCCGGCATAAAGGAAAAAAAAAAAAGAAACGCACGAGAAGAATGAGTATAAGAAAATTAGTCGACAACTTGGACTCCGTTTTGTAAATGCTCAATTGGAGTTTCTGAACCACCTCCTTCTCCTCACAGAGATCTGGCGTAGCCTCCCTTTCTTGCGGAGAAATCCCTTTTGTGAGAATGCACTATTGCTTCGCCAGAAGTCACCAGTTGCAGAGGTTTTACAACGCGCTTTCTAACACATCGCTTGCCCAAACAGCCGCAGTCGTCATATGAGTTCCCCATTAGAAGGGGCTAACTCTCGTGTTAGTCGTTGATGACAACGTTCAACGTCCAACGCCCTCGTCAGGAAAAATCTTTTTATTTGTGTAGATCACAATCTCCGCCCGTCCGGACAAATGGGCCCTTTCCGGAGTTTCCAGGGCGCATGTACAGCAGCAGCAGACAGGAGTCCGCCATTTTTGGTGGCGTGGTGCGTCCGGCTCGGGACTGCGGGAGACAGCGGCGGTCGCGCGTTTCGAAGTTTTTCGACGTGTCCCAACGCTGTTCCGTTGTCGGCTGCAGCAACGAGAGCAAGCGATGTCGCCGTTTATGCTTCTTTGGGTTTCTTTCTACTAGCCTGTACCCGACGAAGCAGCAGTTGTGGATTCTTAAACCTTCCACTTCATGGAAGGTTTAAGTTATTGTTTTTTTATTTGTTATTGGTGTGGAAATACAAGTCGGCAATAGGTATGATGTCGTCTCGCTTATGTGCCACGCAGTGCGAGCGCCTCGGAGTTCGCGTTTCTGTGATGGTGCGTTTGACTGAAGCACATTTTTGCTTGCTAAAGTGACGGTCTCGCGTTGCTACGGAAACCGCCTGTCTGCTTTTTGGTTGCTGTAGAGGTTGGAATCCCCCAGAGTTTCCAAATATTTATAAAGCATTGAGGTAAAGTGTCTACGCTGCAAAGTTTGCTGCTATGTGCATACACGAAAAGAGATATGGGAGCAGCTGTTTCACTACCACGACCGCAATCTGCTGGTCTTGTGGTTAAATAAGAAAGAGGAAGCAATCAACTTGATCTGTTGTATTCATGTATGTATCAAGTAAAAAAAAAAAATACTTTCCAACATTGTCTACAGGCGCAAGACTCCAAATAGACAGGTGTGGCCGATTTCCTGTTTTTTCTTCAGGACTTACAGTCACACACAGCTATAACCTGAAATAGGGGGACATCATTACCGAGGCTCGCTCAGAAATCGGCGGCTGCACGTATACATCTTAAATATTTATTAAAAATGTATTTTAGTCATGATTTTTACCTTGAGAAATTTCAAAGTGTTACTCCCTTCCAAGTAAAAAACAAGAGCAACAAACTTGCCAGGGTTCGAGGCGCTCTCAAACGAATTAGTGGTCCCCGAACGCGTCCGCAGTTGACCCGGGCAAGCTTGTTTGTCTCTTTTTTCACAGGAATGAAGCTACGCCTTGAAATTTCACAAGGTGAAATCTATCACTTAAATACACCTTTGATATAAATTTGAGATTGGTACGTGGAGGCGCCGAGTTTTTTGGGCGATTTTAAGGTGAGCCTTCACATTTATGAGAATACATATTTATCAAGTAAACTTTTTGAGCAGGTTAAACAAATAGCTTGCAATTTAAAAAAAAGAAAAGCTTGCCTTAACTGTATTTTGTTCCCGAATTTTTTCTGGTTTTACTGCCGGTACTACAAATAATTTTAACCCTAGTTTAATGTAACCGTTTGAACTTTCTCATTTGTCGAAGAGAGCTTCAGCTGTGCCGTCAGTCATTCGGAAAAAAATCTACGAACGGAGGAAGTCGTTCGTAGTCAACGCATTCATTGAAAAAAAAAAAATGTACTCGTCGATCGCGTTGGGTAAGAAAAAACAAACGTTGAGTACGTTTACCGACCGCGTTCAGACAGCCAACATAGTTTAGAGAGGGCGGAACCGGAAGCAAGGCAGGCCATCAGAAATGTTTCTCCTGTTTGCCGATAGATGGCACCCAACATTCGCGGAAAAGGTCAATTGGGTCATTCCATGTGAAACGTCCCAGACGTTGCGCTCGACCACCTCCGGTTTCTAAAAAGAAAAAAAATTCATGGGCTTCGGCCACAATGTCCGTAGCCATACCCTAAAATAGTTTTGACGAAAAAAATTTGTGATGACGTGAGCGCGATTTTAATTTTTGAAAACAGCGTGAAACTAGGCATATCTCAATAATTTACGAAATATCAGCTTTTTTATGAAACACCCAACAATATTTTTTTCTTAAATTTGCACGGCTGTCGACTTACAATGTGGTTGGGTTTGTGCAGTTTTGTTTAATTTAAATATTTTTTTTTAAATACATAATTTTATTCAAAAATAAACATTTTTGTAATTTTATTAAAAAAATATATAATTGCTCCCGGGACCTAATATAACTTTCTACTGGCTTCCCTCTAGGTATATAACCTATAAAAAATATTTGAAACCGCTCAAATAAACATCTTGCAGTAAAAAAAAAAAATCCTGAAGTTGCCAAAAAGTGCGTTTTGACGCATAAACAGCCGTTTATTCCACACTGAGTGATCCAAGTAAAAATACAAAATATGGTGGGTTTGGAAGAACGATTGATCGCCTTTTGATTCTGAAAGTTTAATCAGGGTAATTTTTGTTTAAAGCGAGAAAACAATTTTTGAAGTTGAACTCTCGCACCACTACCCGGCGTCGCTTCTTAACGCCTCTTCGCCGCACAGCACGCCACCTGCGACGATAGCCGAAGTGATTAGGTCCAAAGAAACAACGGAGTTTGCTGCCCCCTTCCCCTCGTCCCTCTTTTCTGGCTGTAAGGAAAGAAACGGTGGGTATCGTGTACTAATCGGAGGAGCCGCCAGTGCGTCGCCATAGCAGGCCCGTTGTGCCCTTTGTACCCGAGGGCGGCTCCTCACACTCCGAAACGCGATGCGTAATCGACGGGCGGCATCAGCTGACGTGGACTTCTTCATGCCATGCCAAAGGTCCCACGGCGACCTCCGATTCCTAAAATAAAATTAATGGTTCTTCACCATAATGTTTGTGGTGCTTCTCTAAAATATTTTTGACGAGAAACAAATTTCATGGGGTGATGGCGGTTTGAACTCGTAAAAAAGGAGTGAAACTAGGAGTCATTTATTAATTGATGAAAATTAAGATATTTTTATAGAACAGTGGACTATTTTTCCTAAAAATCACATGGTATTTTGATTGTTGTGTAATACTGATCATGAATATTCGGTTGAAGCAATGTTTAAAAAAAAAAAGTAATATACGAGAATTTTAGCCTTTTTGATAGTTTGGTTACAAACTATCTCGTTGCTGCAGGTGATTAAAAATTATTATTGGCAACCTTTTGAATTTACTGCACAAAAAAAAGTTTCGGGACGTACAACTAAATATCTTGCAGAAAAAACAACTTAATTTGTGCAAAAGTTCGTTCTGCCGTTTAAAGAGCCGTCAATTCTGCCTTGAGGTGGTCGAAAGAAAAATGCGAAACATGGTGACTTTTACAGAATAGTTTATTGCCTTTTGTTGTTGAAAGTTTAATTAAAATAATTTTGTTCTAAATACAAAAAAAAAATATTTTGAAGTTGAGCTTTTACGTCGCAACCTGGCGTCGTTTCTTGTTCCTCTTCTCTGCACAGCCCGGCACCGTCGAGCCCGGCGAAGCGTGCGACGGTGTAACGGTGTGCCCACGCAGGTAGGCAGCAGGACCTTGAGTTGTCGGGTACATCTTGGTGAAAAGGGGCTGTTTTTCACTCTTGTTGCTTTATGGCTTTTCCCATCTCGACCATTTTACGCGGCGATGTCCTCCTGTGATCTTCCTGTGTCTTGATGTCAGGAGATGCTTAGCGCTGCCGGTTCAGAGCATCCATTAGTAAGCTAGCTGTTTCCTACATGCACAACGCGATCACTCTCTCTTGTTAACGTCAAGACAGATGTAAACAGCAGCGCAAAAGACCCGTGGACGGGCAATCTCAAACGACGAGGAGGCGATGTGGTGTTGACGAATGCGCGCCGTTGAAGGCTCACGCGTCGTTTGTGTTCAAATCGGCTTTGAAATGACAAATTATTGCGTTGCTGAATAGGACGTAAGTCCAGCACGTAGCGTAGATGGTGACGCAGGTTTAAAGTGATGGTAACTTCTTGCCCCTTTGACAGGGACCGCTGAGCTAAATCTTGAAGTGAGTCGAGCTCGTTTTTCTTCAACCATTTCTTTCGGCACCCAAAGTATTGTTATGCCCCCGGTGTTATTTTTGGCCCAAGTAAACAGCTGCTGGGGGGTCATGATTTGGTTCTCGAAGGGACTTCGAAGACTGGCCCTTGCTGCCAGACGCTTCACTGTACCCCCGACTCCGTCACAAGCATTCTTCCCGTGGGACGTTGCGAAAACATTCCATTCAGCGGAAATGCCGAAATCATTTTCGTGTTGGCAGAGGTTTGCAAAGTTTTTTTTATTCTTGTACTGAGAGGACGCATCATATGAAAAGTAGTGAATTTTTCTAATTTGCGGAAGGTCCCGCTTCAATATATTAATTACTTCACTGAAATACAGAAACTGCCACCGTGTCGTGTTCTAGGCAGTCAGAAATAAAACTGAATGATTTTATAGGAATCTTTTGGGTCGTGGCTTCTTGTTTGCGAAAGTAAATAACAACGGGGTGAACTGATGCCTGAGTATTCACCCAGTGATAGGATTGCGGGGCGTCCTGCACGATGAAACTATAATTTTCAGCGAAGTCCATAAGTACTATTGCCTCGTGTTTGCCTATGTTTGCTTTGCGCTCCCGCAAGTATCGTGCCTGTTGTTTGCTCACAAAGTGGTGAGCCTTCAGTGCCTTCAGCATATCTAAGAATTTTTCGCGGAACCCGTCTGGTGTCAGAACAATGGTTTCCAGTTGGCAACGCACCCCGCTAACCCACTGTTGCACATGGACGTAATCCGTTTCTTCCGGGTCAAGAAGTGGAGTGCTGCGGAGCAAAGTATCAGCAAAATCGGTACTTGGGCATTTGGCACACCTGTCAAGCATGCACTCTTCATTGTGTAGATCACATACTGTAGTGGACAGAAGTTCTTCGGTGCTTTCGTCTAATCCTGTAGCATGAAGCATGAGCTTAAAATTTTGGTGTTGCATGCACACGCAAACTGTGTGAGTGCCGCTCCCCCCTGCTAGGACACAATGTGAAGGCCGCAGACTTGCGAATGTTGAAAAGCCGCACCTGAAATCGCAGCTTTTTTTCCATTCCTCGTGCATTTCTTTCAAGTTGAGCAACAGCAGACGCTTTTGGCGACCACGTAGCACGTCCTTTTTTCCCGGTAGGCAGTACGAGACAGCGTCGTCCTGATAGAACTCCATGATGGAGGCCTTGACTTCTTCGCTGACCGGGCGGCCTCTTCTTTTTGGCACGGTGCCCAATATTCCTGATTCTGACCTGACCTTTACGGCTTGACGCGCTTGTCGTTCCGAGGCTCCAAAGAAGTTCATAAACTTTTCGAGAGACAAAGAAGGTGGGGCCAATGTTAGAAGTTGTAATTTTTTCTCTCTATTTTTCTCCAGGTCAAACTTGTTTTTTTACATCTTGCATGAGTGACACATAGTCACTCAAAACAAAATCTTCATCCTGGTTCGGCTGGGAAGTTCGTTTCTGCTGTACACCCAAAGATGTATAAATTCTTCTTTCGGCAAAAAATTTAAAGTTTTCTAACCTTCTTCTGGGCGTATGTCTCGCGGCTTGTTCGCCCTCGTTTTCGTTGGAGAGGGCTCGCTCCAAAGACTACATCGGGGTCATCTTGCTCAGAAGGGGCATCACGAGCCAGAGGTGGTGGTGGTGCTTGAAACGTAGGTCTCTTCTTCAATTCGAAACAATTTCGCCGGCATGCTTGACAAAGTCGGTTTCCAGGAATAAGGTTTAAATTGGGGTGCGCATCTGCCAAGGCTATTGTAATGACAGCTGATCCACGGCGGTTTTTGACGTGTTCATAGAAAAGGTTAGAACACCACTTGAATGCAATCAGTGATGTGTACTTTTTAAGGTATACTTGATAATGATGTGAACACACTGTACGGATGTCACCTTGTGGGCACCCGGAACGGAGCGAAAGGAGCCGCCGATCCGTGTGCGTCAGGTCTTCAGCGTTGATGAGGGACCGCGTCTTGGTCTGTGTGGTCACATGGCAACCCCTTGAACCAAGGGAGCACGGAGGAAGTTCGGCTTCTGCAATGAAAAAGAAATTTGAATGGAACATGACTACTCCTTCATTTATGTGAGCCATATCTGCGTGCTGCGCATAAATGACAAGTCGGGCACATATGCGCCTTTCGTACAGAAGCTAGCCTTGTACGCAAAACGCCATTCGGCTTTGAACTTTTATAACACTAATTGGTTTGTGGCAGGTATAAGGCGAACCATGTGTATTTAATATAAGCCAACGCATCCTTCCCTACAGCTTGGGCTTATACATGTCTAACGTACCACATACTACATGTTCGACGAACGGCCAGCTTTAAAAAAAATAGCTAGTCTATTTGGTTTGAAAAAGTCATGAATTGAGCGGCCGCAACTATACAGATACTGTGACAGGGTAGACACGAGTAAACACGACACAACTATCATTGTATTGTACAAAATAAAGCCAGCTTTCCTACGTGCCCTGATCAGCATCCACAGGAACCGTATATTGACTTCTTTCTCCAGAGGGACCAGCTTCATCCATCGTTACACCACCGTACAACGTACTTGACGAAAAATGAAGTTCTTTCTTCGACAGATTTCCGATCTCAAATGGTCGTTCAAAAGCCAACTTCTCGCTTTTCAGCCCTTTTTTAGCTTACTAGCGCAGAAGCGGGTTCCTCAAAAGGCAAGGAATAAGTCTCGATACCCAGTGTCAATAGTGCGGACACGTTCCTTTGTTTATTCATTATTTCCGACGGGTCATGTAAAGATTCCCGCACTGACAATATGGACCGAAAATAATGCTAGAAGCGCAATCTTGGCTTGTGACGATGCTTCAAGCGTCCGAGTTAACATACTGAATCAGCGCGTTTCAGAGCTTTGATCACACGCCTGTAGCCTTCACTGCGCTCCAACTAAGCGCGAACCGGATCATAGTTCCGCTTTTCACCGCAGCATGCGTGACGGCTAGATTTCACGGCGATATTATCGTGTTTCAGACGTCCACGTCAGCTGATGCTGCCCGTCGATTAGGCATCGCGTTTCGGAGTGTGAGGAGCCGCCCTCGGGTACAAAAGGCACAACGGGGCTGCTATGGCGGTAACCGGACAAAAGCTCACCGGACAAAAGCTCACCGGACAGAAGCTCACCGGACAAAAGCTCACCGGACAAAAGCTCACCCGTTTTTTCACAGACCCGGACAAAAGCTCACCCCATTTTTTTTCGCTACCCGAGCGAAACACGGGCTGAAATAAAATGCGGACGCGATGGACATTGCACCATTTTTAGGTGAACTTGTACCCGATCCCACGCGAGGGTTTACTACGGTTGATCGAATGCCATTTCGTCAAAACATGTTTTATACTTCGTTTCACCTTATGTACGAGCGAAGGCAAAGCTGGAAGCGCGAGCACGAAAGCTCCGTGCGTTCAGGCTTTGGTCGAGCGTGCGAGCTGGGGAGAAACGCAAAAAGCGCTGGTCTCGCGCTTCTAGCTTTGGCTTCGCTCGCAGATAAGGTGAAACGAAGTATAGAGAACGAGCACGTTTCATTGAAGCACGGTTTAGAGAAATCAGAGCCTCAGTTTAGAGATATGCCGTTTATCGAAAAGGGGGCGCTATTCTACTTCGCGCGTGTATCACTGGTGCGCGCGTGTTAACCCAAGCCCCCTGCAGCGCTCCCGCCGCTTCGCGGCGGCAGTCTGCGGCGGCTCATTAAAAAATGTTAACTCACCTGACTTATTCGTACACGCCGCTTCGCGGTGGCCGAATTCGATAAAAGGAGGCTCATCGCCTTTTTCTGTAAATTTGGTTTCTCTATAAGACCAACATGAAAATTTCTCCTGGTGAGCTTTTGTCCGGGTCTGTTAAAAAATGGGTGAGCTTTTGTCCGGTGAGCTTTTGTCCGGTGAGCTTCTGTCCGGTGAGCTTTTGTCCGGTGAGCTTTTGTCCGGGATTCGCTATGGCGACGCACAGGCGGCACCTCCGATTAGTACACGATACCCGCCGTTTCTTCCCTTACAGCCAGAAAAGAGGGACGAGGGGAAGCGGGCAGCGAACTCCGTTGTTTCTTTGAACCTAATCGCTTCGGCTATCGTCGCAGGTGGCGTGCTGTTCGGCGAAGGCGTTAAGAAGCGACGCCGGGTAGTGGTGCGAGAGTTCAACTTCAAAAATTGTTTTCTCGCTTTAAACAAAAATTACTCTGATTAAACTTTCAGAATCAAAAGACGATCAATCCTTCTTCCAAACCCACCATACTTTGTATTTTTACTTGGACCACCTCAGGGTGGAATAAACGGCTGTTCATGCGTCAAAACGCACTTTTTGGCAACTTCAGGATTTTTTTTTTTTTTTTTTTTTTACTGCAAGATTTTTTGATTGAGCGGTTTAAAATATTTTTATAGGTTATATTATATACCTAAAGGGCAGCTAGTAAAAAGTTATATTAGGTCCCGGGAGCAATTATATATTTTTTTAATAAAATGACAAAAATGTTTATTTTTGAATGAAATTGTGTATTTTTAAAGAAATATTTAAATTAAACAAAACTGCACAAACCCAACCACATTGTAAGTCGACAACCGTGCAAATTTAAGAAAAAAATATTGTTGGGTGTTTCATAAAAAAGCTGATATTTCGTAAATTATTGAGTGATGCCTAGTTTCACGCTGGTTTCAACAATTAAAATCGCGCTCACGTCATCACAAATTTTTTTTCGTCCAAACTATTTTAGGGTATGGCTACGGACATTGTGGCCGAAGCCCATGAACCTTTTTTTTTTAGAAATCGGAGGTGGTCGAGCGCAACGTCTGGGACGTTTCACGTGGAATGACCCAATTGGGGAAGTTGGGGTACGCTCACTGCACACGCACAACAAAAGGAGGCCCCCTCGCAGCTGCCCTTATCTACAGATCTCACGTCTCCCTGAACCGGTCACTTCGGCAGAGTTGCGGGACGATCAGTAGAACGTTTAGCCTTGCGATAAACTGTTCCAAGGTCCCGCACAGAGACGGCCCCAAAAATACTTGCATGACAGACAGGCCAGGCCCCCCCTTTCCACCTTCTATTTTTTTATGCACCTCACATTCGTTCTTTTTTTTTTAGTATATGTGTCATTGGAATGGTGTTGTATCCTAGCAATCGTCAAACAGCGAGACGCAACTAAGTCGGAAACCAGCTGCACTCTCGTGCGTACGTAAGCAACAATACGTGTCCCAACCGGGGATACGGTCCATTCGTCACATGCGCACTCGTCACAGGACGATTGTTCACAGGATGATTCGTCACACAGGAAAATTCGTCATAGGATGACTCGTCACGCGGGCAACCGGTCCCACAATAGTTCGTCCCCCAAAAAATGTATTGTTCCGTTTGGTTCGGGCGGACGAAGTGGTTCACCTCATATCTTAGTATGTTTTTCGCTTCTCAAAGGCGAAGAATTTGTAACAAACGTTTTAGCTTCTGGTTTGGCTATGAACAATGGATGTTGGTTCAGCGTGACAAAATGGGTCACCTCCTATCTTAGCATGTCTTTCGCTTCTCAAGGACGAAGAATTTGTAAGATACGTTTAGCTTCTGGTTCCGTCCCAAACTGTGAATGCGGAGGCCATATAAGAGCGACTATTTTTGAACTCGGACTGCATTCGAAAGGATGGAGGTGATCGCAACAGAGAAAGATGGAGCTATGCTGCTTCACGAGGGGTACTAGTACACATTAGGAAAAAGAATACTGACGCTTATTGGATTTGTCGCGGAAGAGGTGTATGCAAGGCAAAAGTAACGACTGACTTGGCTGCCAGTCGGATTGTTGCTTGTTTCTAGCCAGCATACGCACGCAGGGGACCGAAATGAGATCAACCTGCTAAAGACTCGTCATTTGATGAAAGGGAAATCGGATGAGTGCCAAACCTTTTCTATGTTGAGTATTGTAAGATTAGTTTTTTAACCACTGGTTTATGTCACAGTGGGAAGCCGTGAAACTCCTCATGAGGGAATAGGGGCAGTTGTTGAAATATACATTTTACTATCGTCCCCTGCCCACTCGGGATGAGGACGATTCGTCACATGCGCACTCGTCACAGGACGATTGATCACAGGACGATTCGTCACATAGGAACATTCGTCACAGGATGACTCATCATGCGGGCAACTGGTCACATCGATCGGGCAGGGGACGATAGTAAATTGTAAATTTCATCAACTGCCCACATTCCCTGATGAGAAGTTTCACGACTTCCCACTGTTACATAAACCAATGGTTAGAAAAACTAGTCTTACAATACTCATCTGCTTTTCCTTTCATCATATTACGAGTCTTCAGCAGGTTGATCTCAGTTGCTGGCTTGAACTAGCAATAATCCGACTGGCAGCCAAATCAGTTTTTACTTTGGCCTTGCATACACCTCTTCGGCAAAACCAATAAGTACCGGAATTCTTTCTGCTGCATGTGTACGAGTACCCCTCGTGCAGCAGCATGGCTCCACCTCTCTCTGTTGCGATCACCTTCATTTTTTTTAATGTAGTCCGAGTTCAAAAATAGTCGCTCTTATATGGCCTTCGCATTCACCGTTCGGGACAGACCCAGAAGCTAAAACGTCTGTTACAAATTCTTCGACCTTGAGAAGCAAAAGACATGCTAAGATAAGAGGTGACGCACTTTGTCAGGCCGAACCAACATTTAATGTTCGGGACCGAACCAGAAGCTAAAACGTTTGTTACAAATTCTTCGCCTTTCAGAAACCAAAGATATACTAAAATATGAGGTGAGCCACTTTGTCCGCCCGAACCAAATTGAACAATACATATTTGGGGAGGACGAACAATTGTGGGACCGGTTGGCCGCGTGACGAGTCATCCTATGACGAATGTTCCTGTGTGACGAATCGTCCTGTGACCAATCGTCCGGTGACGAGTGCGCATGTGACGAATGGACCGTATCCCGCCCACTCGTTGTGACCAGTTGCCCGCGTGACGAGTCATCCTGTGACGAAGGTTCCTATGTGACGAATCGTCCTGTGACCAATCTTCCTGTGACAGGTGCGCATGTGACGAATCGTCCTCATCCCTCCCAACCGATGTCCTTTCAAGCGTTTCGCCTGCCTGCGCTGCGAACAAACGCAAGGAAATGAGCCGTCGTTTCCCATAACTTGGCAAATGGAGAAAGCTAAAGCTCCCGTCAGCCAATGAGGGCGTTGAAGCGAGGCACGTGACAACGTACGGTGGTGGGTACTGCTAAAAATAGCTGTCGCGTGCTTTGCTCCGCGACTGTGATTTCCTCACAGCATTTGATCTTTGAGGTTTGCCAAATTACAGTGAAACGGAGTATAGACAAAACAGACAGGAAACGAGCTGCCAGAATACGCTAGTTAAACTTCCAACAAAAGGATTAGTTTCTCCACAAGCTGGACGACATTTATCGTGCATCTTTAGAGCTGCGAAGCTAAAATCACGCGTACTCAATAAGATTTTTTTCTCGCGTGTTTGTGATTTTTGCAATGCCCTGCAAGCAAAAAAGCAAAAATAAATTGTGAAGTCACTCCGAGGGGGTACCGATAACTGCGAGCCGCGAACATGAAGGATTCGCTAACATCCGTCAGGAGTGCAAACGGTAAATCGTCACGCAAACATATTCTCACAAGCTGCAAATATTTATTTGGCTTAGCAAGTAGATGATACTAACGACATGTGATTATTACATACTAGATACCATTTCTCGGTTCCTATAGTCCTGAACGGTCGCGCTACGGGCCGCGGCTGCACGCCTACGCCCCTGCCCTCGCCCACGGAGCTGCGTGGGCGAGGGCAAAAAGCCGTGCCCTCGATAGTCTATGGAGCTACGTTGTGTCGCAGATGTGAGTTGCGGTATAACTCTGTACGTCAGTCCTGTAGGAAGATAAAAAGATAGGCTCTGTGACCCCCTCCTAAGCTAGCAAAAACGAACAGAAGTATACTGGTTTGGACTGAAAGGTTTCCGAAATAGCAACCAGACATTGGAAAATCATATGTCACAGAACTTGGTTTGGGAAATGGCATTATTTTTTCAGCAAGAAATCACCTGCTCACCACTGGGAGGACGAAATCGTCACTATTTATTGCGTCAGGTGTATTTGCGCTCATGAAGAAAAATCTGAACACATCCTTCTCCCAACGGCCTATGTCGAATAAAACAAACGTTTTTAAACATGTATGCACAAATAACTCATTTATTGCTACACTTGAATTAAACGAATTCAAACCGCATTTGTGATTATATCTTGATGTCTATACCAACTACATTCATTTTTTTTAGGGCTTCATTGAACGATAACTTCAAAGATAGTTAATGAAACACGGTGGCTCGATCTCACCAAAATCCTCAACGTGCGAAGCTTCCACAGACGGTCGCTTACGAGTATTCTTAATGTGGGACTTCAGAAGCTTTCGCTTGCCATAGGAAGCTTGCTTTCGACTACAGCACTGCACGTGCCCGGGAAGCGCGCTACTGTGGAGAGAGGTTGACTCGCAAGGTGACGTGTTACGTGATCACGTAAGATTACATAACTAGGGTGACGCGTAACGTGACGTGTCACGTGATCACGTAAGATGACGTGATTTTGTGTAACGTGATCACTTAAAATGACATCATTTCGTGTAACGAGATCACGTAAGGTGACGTGTTTGTGTCATGTGATAACGTAAGTTGACGTCCTTTCGTATCACGTACTCACGTAAGATGGCGTTTTCGTGTCACGTTATTACGTAGGATTACATGATTTCGTGTTACGTGACACGAAGGGGGTGAGGAAGAACTAACGCTCACGCATTTCCATCGGATGAATCCCAATGACCGCTCCACTCCAATTTTTTTTCGTTTGTTTTTTTCTTACGCGGTTGGGAGCGATTGAAGGCTGGTTCACACATTTTCGGGTGACTGCGACTGCAACCACTTGCGCCGGCTTACGACCAGAGGTTGCTATGGCTACAGTTGCGTTGAGCATAGACATGCCTGAGCTTGAAAGGCACGCGTCGTACTCGAGCGGAACCGAACGCAACTGTGTGAACCTCGCATTTTATTGTGGTGCAGCACTACACGCTGATTCAAGATTTCGTGCAGCGACGTAAACATGTGTTGGTCCCCAAAGTGTGTCCAAGGGGCACAGTAGGGATTTACTGAGAAATCGTATTGAAGGCGCGCGAACGTTGGCTGTAAGATACCCACGTTAGACTCACTCTCTATTCTAATCATTTTGGCAATGACTTTTATTTCTTTCAACACATGACATAGCGAACGTGCAACTGAAAGGGGCATGGTCAAAGGCTCACAGCATTCCTGCACGGACTGAAAATGCCAAATGTCGACGACGCGACGACCTTATAACACGGATGTGGCTGCTTGCACGTCACCTGGTGGTTGTGCGTTACCCGAAGCTTCGACAGCTCCAGCATTTTCAAGGAAGCTCGTTTAGCCTCTCCTAAACTCTCGGAAGAAGTGACTTCGGGCCTCTACGGAACATACCGATTCTCCCTCACCGGTGAGCCTGGACGCTAAGTCTTTCGCGGCCACCGCTTCAGCATTGCCGTCGTTGCTCCCGGACACGGAAACATGCGGGCTACCAAACGAGCGCTCAAAATCACCGACCTCATCAACCGAGGCTTCCACGAGGACACGCTTACATGGAAACCCTTTCGGGCGCGTTCGCTTGAAATAGAACGGTTGCCTTCGACCCATAGCTCCAAGGGAATTTGCCACGTGCGAAAACACGGAGGCCTATCCACCAAAGAACCAGGAAAGCGAGACACGCACACTGACGCCTCGTCGTGCAGAATGAAACAGGACACGGGCGCGGCTGGCGCGGCGCCGCCGCGTAAGAACACCTTGCACAGTGCCGATCGGTAATTGGACGATGGATGGATGGATGAATGAATCTGGCTGATCCCTTGCGATCGGGCGGTAGCTTACGCCACCTGGCCATTTTGTCTTACCATTTAAGCTTAGAATATTTAAATGTGAAAACTATATTCACTCCGCACTGAAAAAAAAGTGAGGCTATAAAACCCCCTTGCCATCAGTTAATAATAAAATACCTAGTTTTCTCTCGCTTTCTGCCACCATTCACTTAATCTTTGCTTGGCAATCTCTCTTCAAATCCACTTTTCCTTCACTGTCTCTAAAACCCAATGACTTTATTAAATCTATGTTGTCTTCGGTAGGCATAGGGTGAAGCCCTTTACAGTAGAGTATCAAGTGATCAGCCATCTCGTCCACCTCTCCACAAGCAGCGCACACTGTATCCATTTCCTGGTACTTCGCTCTGTATGTTCTGGTACGCAAAACACCTGTCCTTGCCTCAAACAACAATGAGTTTCCCCTAGAATTGTCATAAATGCTTTCTTTGGCAATAACTGTTTTGTTTAATCTATAGCTTTCCAGAGCCATCTTTGTCTGCATTCCCTCTAGCCACCGATCTCTTTCTGTGGCCTTAACTTTCTTCTTAACTGAGACCTGCTCTTCCGTAACCACACCATAGCCTTAAAACTTTCCTCTTAATTTCCTAGTGCGCTGTCTCCACTTTGTGTCTATACTCCTAATGTATAAATAGCTGAAAACCTTTCGTGCCCATTGCTCCCCATCCATTTGCCTCAACCGATCCTCTAATTCTATCTTGCTCACAGCTTCCCTGCCCTCAAATGACGCCCATCTCATGTCTCCTTGTACTCCCTGGTTTGGCGTTTTGCAATGTGCCCCCAAAGCCAGCCTACCTACTCCGCGCTCTTTTATTTCTAGTCTTACATGCACTTCGGATTTAATGCTTAGCACTGCGTTTCCAAACCTCAACCCAGGTACCATGACCCCTTTCCAAATCTCTCTCACCACCTCATACCTGTTGTAATTCCAAAGTGCTCTATTTTTCATTACAGCTGCATTTCTGTTGCCCTTACCTATTATATACTTCCCATGCTCACTGAGATATTCTGCACCATCACATATCCATACTCCTAGATACTAGTATTTACTAGCTCTCTCAACTGTAATATTCTGTATCTTCAGCCTCTCAACTTCATCATTTTTAAAAATCATGACTGCTGATTTTTTACTACTGAATTCTAAACCTAATTCCTCTCTTTCCCTACCACAGATGCTCATTAATTCCTGCAAATCTATCCTGTTGTTAGCCATTAGTATGATATCATCCGCATACATCAATCCCGGTAAGGATTGCTGAATGTTTTGGCCTAGCTTACTGTACGAAAGGTCGAATCCAAGCCCACTCTTCTCTAGTCTATCCTCCAATCCTCTCAGATACAACATAAATAGCAAAGGAGATAGCGGGCACCCCTGCCTAAGGCCTCGTGCTATCTCTATTTTCCCCGTTGCCTTTCCTTCCCATGTTATAATCACCTTATTATCTTTGTAAATGTTCCTTAATATTTCTCTTAGTCCTTCATCTAGGTTCAAGCTCTCCACTATGTCCCACAGATTCCGTTGGTTCACATTGTCATAGGCACCCTTGATATCCAGAAATGCCAGCCAGAGCTGTCTGTTTTCTTTTTGTGTTATTTCTATACACTGTGTTAGAGAAAATATATTGTCCTCCAACCTTCTTTGTTTCCGAAACCCGTTCTGTAACTCGCCCAGTATGCCCTCGCAATCTACCCATTCCTCCAGTCTGTTCTTTATCATCTGCATTACCAACCTGTAAATAACTGGTGTCACGGTTATGGGACGATAATTCCTAATATCAGACTTATCTCCCTTTCCCTTATATATCATACTCATCCTACAAAGGCTCCATTCATCTGGAATATTTCCTTTTGTTATCATAGTGCTCACTACCTCCCTTCGTTTTGCCTTAGACTTAGGACCCATATTCTTCACCAGCTTGATTGCGATACCATCTGTGACTGTAGACGTGCCACCAAGGACTCTTTGTTCCGCCTTTTTGCGTCCTCTTTGTCCAAAATCCGCGATGTCACAAGCTGGACTGATACTTCCTTCGGTTCTCCTATCTTCCACATGTACCCGTTCCCGAAATTTCTCCTCCATCACTGCTCCTTATATCGTATCGCATCATCTCCCTCTAATTGATCGATTTCGTGGCCAGCGAGTGCCACCTCACGGGAGAGAGAGATACTTTAAAAACAATGAAAACAAGCAACGACACTTTGGTTCTTTTAATTCGCTGTAGTTACGGAACAGATCGACTAACATGAACAATTTCGATTTTATTCGATCCGTAATAAATTTAGAAGACATTCAATGAAATACTTTTTCTGTTTGCATTTAGATGATTTTGTAAATTCGCTCCGAGCGCAAGAGTGCCGAATTAGCTGATTTTGACCGTTTTCATGATTTTTTTTAAAGTATGATTAAATTTATAATAAACCATTTGTTCCATTTAATGTCTCCATAATGCCTCAATGTCTTTAAAGTCGAAATTCGCAAGAAGATCCGAGCAGCCGTTATTATGTGACGATTTTTCAAAGATGGCGAAAAACCTCATGCATTCTTTATTAGCGGCGAGATGTTTTAGTGGCGCCCTCCTATGGTTACCTTTCGTGACGTCATGACCTTTCGAACGACAAGTTCGATGGTGTTTGTAAGGAGCATGGTGGAAGCTTCGCTTCCAACACCGCCAAAATGGAAGTTCTTCCATTCCTCTTATTTCCGTCGATGAGAAATCCTTTGCTGACGTCATAGTCAGCATTCGGCCAATCGTGGAAGACCGACCACAGCGACGCTTTCGATCGCGCACGTCGCCGGTGCGCCCTCTCTTAAAGCTTGCAAACGAACTGTTTCACTTGAAACAAAAATAATTAAAACAATAATGAGCAATCTTTTTTTTAATTACTGCTTGAAAGTAATTCATTACTTAACTAATTACTACAAAATGAATTTAATTAATGTAATTCCATTACAGTAATGTCATTACTGTCATCTCTGAAGCAAACCTCGTTCGGGAAGTGGAAGCCAAAAGAGCCAGTGATGAGAACAAATGACAGAAAAAGGATGAGGAGGAGAGGGGGGGGAGCGACGCGGGACGAGCATATACACACGGGTGTAGAGGTCAGAACAGACCGGAATTTTAGGCAGGAACCGAACCCGGCCTGAGGCCGAGTGGGCACGTAACCCAGAGCCCCAGTGGGCACGTAACCCACCCGACAAAAACGAATTTCAGCCAAACCCGGCCCGAGCCAGACTACTCTTTTTGACATGAATGCAAACACGTATCCCGGTCGAATCACGCCGAACCAGACATGAACCCTGCCCGAGCCGACTGTGTTTCTATTAGTTGTACCTTTGCTTTACGTGGCGCCATTCATATTTGGATGAACATTTCCAACCTCAGAAGTTAAACGCATTTGTTTCAAAGGTCTGCTCTGTCATTGAATTTACTCAGGCTGTTCCCAGAACGACGATGCGGACGACAAAAATTCGGCTCGATTTAAAGAAAATAAAGAAAACGGTAGTAGCACGCATGATAATATATTTAAATACATTTTTTACCAAATATTATTTTTAGATTAAATTATATTTTGTTTGTTTAACTTTATAATTACCCTTGTTAACATTTTGAATAACACTTACCTTGAGTTGGAGACAAAAAAATCGCTAGAGACACTTAAGACTGCTTACGTGTGGGAATACGAAATCATGACGCACGCACTAAGCACAGCTTTAGCCAGCAGGAACCGTGGAGCCGCCGTGGCGTGTGGGAAGTGTGTCCCTCTCGCAGCCCGGAGGTCCGGGTTTGATTCCCTCCCTGAACAAAATGTACGAAATTTTAATGTCAAAACAATTAATTTACATTGTTTACAGAAACTTCCCTGAGAAATATCTGACTTGTTTTTACTTTTTATGCTGGCTCCTTCACAACGATGACGCAGTTGCTATTGAGTTCCATGACGCGTCGCAGTCTTTGAGAATTTAGGTGCAGTTTGGCGGCTTCACTCAATAAGACAGTTAATGCTTTCGTATAAAAAAAAAAACAGTCAAGCAACAAGGAATAATGTTAACAAAGTTTGAGCCATGCCTTTTCAACCCTTTTGCTGTCCAAGGTCAAACCATATGTCAATTATGGTCACAACTTTTCAAGAAACCTCGATACGGTGAAGGGAATAAAAGATGTTACGGAACTTTAGTTGAAGTCGTCTTTGGCATACAACTAAAACTTATTCACCTAGCAATTAAAAAAAATATGGAAACAAATGCCGAGCGCAAGTTCGTCTGCTTCTTGCACCGGGGATTAAGATGTCAGAACACCGAGGTCTTATGGTTGATTGAAAAAAATGGTGGGTAGGCCTCAAGGCATTCAGCATTAAGGTATACACAATATACTTTCAATTGAAGCCAATCATAGCTCGGCGTCGTTCTGACGTCACCAAATATCCTGCGCAAGAAGCGGGCGACTTGCTCTCCGCATAAAAGTAATTGAGGTACATGATTATTTACGCATTAGCGTAAAGGAACAAAACGTTATTTACACACCACGGAGACAACCTTGTTATTCGCTATTGAAGCACAAGTCTACCGGAGCTGAAATTCCGCTCATTTACATTTAAACAAAAGAACACCTTGCTTCTGTTTCTCCTTCAGCTTTAGAAGGGGGAGGGGGGCTCAAGTTAGAAATGATTCTGCTTGTTTCGCCATTGATGCGAATCAAGAAATAGACAGAAAATGTAATGTTTTGGCTATTTTCTAGTATTGCATATTTTGCCTGAAGATCAATGCAGTTGATTAATTTAATAAATATTTCATTATTCAGTACCGAATGAACACGTTACATTTTAGTTGTTCTGCCTGCTGTAACGCGCATGAATAGTCTAATAAACAACACACATGCAATCAACATACTGCGACGCATTCTTTGCTGACACACTTGTTATATGCCTATTTTACGAAGATATATTTACAAACGGGCCAGTCCGAGATAATGTCTGAGGTAGGTGAGCCCAAAGTCACTGAATCCTGGGAAAGTAGCACAATTGCCCTCCCTGCCTGCCTGCAGAACACAAACAAATACTAACATACAGACGACCAAAACCTTGCAAGGCGATTGGCAAATCGGTCTACGTTGCCATGACAATCGCCATGTCGGCCCCTTCAAAACTTCGAAGCTTCGAGAGGGTCGTTCTAACCCAGTCGAACAAAGATCACCATAGAGCATCGTTGTACTGAAGGCGTTCGTTGCCAATATAAACGTGTTTGGCGCTGCGTATGATATCAACTTATCTATCAAGCCCATTTCCACGGTTCTCCTACAATTCTATTGTTCTTCTTGCGTATTTCAAAACAGGAAAATTATTTTTCAATGCTTCCAAGCACCGACACCGCATGTGGTTGTGGTACGAAGGAGTACGATTGTTTCGCCGGTGTGTGGATAGCAAAATCTCGGTATTGGGGAGGAGAGCGAACGGTGGCGCTGGCAAGCGGCCGCTGTTGGAACTATTCTGCGGGAATAACAATCTCGCCGCTAGTATTCGTTCAGCCATGGAGGACGAGGACTTGAGGCTCGTGAAAGGCATGTGGATATTTATCTGCTCGAAAAGCATCTGCGTAGGGGTAGCATAGTCCCTGCTTGTCTCACCTTGCTTTAAACGTCGCCGCATTCTAGTTGGAAGCAAAAACCAACCCACGTGTCCGGCCGCGTCGCTCCGGCTGCGCGCGCCAGGTCGTGCGTGACTGACGCGGTGTGGCGATGTTTGTGCGCCTCCTAGGTTGGAGAAACCGTATTCACGAAACACGCGCATTCATTTTCAGTGTCCCTGTCCTTTGAAACGATCATCAGCCACATCGGCGAGAGCAAGAGGTGCCTCGTTGAAGGCGAGGACGTGCTGAAATGTGATCATGTAATCGAGCGCAGCGTCGCTCCGGAGAAATTTTCACCAAAACATCAACCAAATAGTCAATACATTACGTTTTGCTTGAAATGCCAAAATACAAAACACACTGGTGAACATTATAATGTAAAATGTGGCTAATTAGACTGCATATTGACATTAAACGTTACAAGTTTTTTTTGTTTTTTTTTCATATTAACTTATCGGATATTCAAACGTGCACGGTTCACGATGAAGTATCCATGAGTTCTGCACGACGAGGACTTAGTCATACACACATTTGCATTGCTCAGTCGAAATTATAGGAATCGCAAAATGGTTAACAAAATTGCGTAAATATCACAATATCGAACTGATACTGCTACCTAATATGTTCCAGTATAAAAGCTAGCCTGGAATAAAATAGTCATCAAATGATAGCAGTACCTCTCGGTGGCTTCCGAACCCTCACGACCCGGTCGTGTGATCCCTTTGGAAGATTCTCCGACAGAACGGCGTTGCATATCACGAACCTCCTTTTGTGCACTGTTATAAGGTAGGGTGGGGATATTTTGCCGGCAGCCGGCACAACCACTCGGGAAAAAAAAATTGCCAGGAGTTTCGACGGCAATGATATTCTAAAAAAATAAATAAATATAAATCGCCAAATGTTTCACGGAAAAAAAAAAAAAAAAAAAGTTCGTCTACTCTGATTTGAACCTGGGATCCACGGCACATGAAACGGACATCTTTCCACTGAGTTACTCACAACACTAGAAGTTCCCCTTTTGACTATTCTTTTTACACAAAACCCAGTAGAAACAACTACCGGCAATTTTTTTTTTCTGCTCGGTTTGTTGTGCCAGTTTCCGGCAGATAATTTACTACCTATAAAATACAATGTAAACGGTTTGAACGGATGTCGATGCAAGCGTGATTTACGCGCGTACATGCCTCGTTCATTAGCGTAGTTTGCATGGAAAGCATTGCTTGAAAAGTGACGACCACACACCACGTCGTGCACAGTCAACTTCTTCCCTACTCTTACCTATCCACTGCGATTTAAGTTTTTTGTTGTTTTTTTCGGCAGGAAAGCAATGAAAACTGATTCCAAGCTCTAAAGTATAGGCTGAGCATTGCGGCACGCAACAAGAGCGTACTATACAAACATGCAGGGACCGCGGCAACAACAGGGCAGCCTACGGCAGCACACTGGAACGCCGGAGTTGTTTTCCACGCTGTCGTTATTTGTTTTGGTGAACGCAGCGCCCCCTATAGTTCGATATCCTCGCCAAAACAAGAAACGTGTCTATGAAGCTACCCGTCACCAGAGACATTGGATCGGCTCCCCAAGATGGAGAGGTCAAGGAGAAATTGCTCGTTTGAAGGGCCGAGATGCCGACCATACGAGGAGCTTGGCGCTACTTTCCCACGATCCAGTTACTTTAGGTGACCGGAGCCTGGGTTACAGCTAGGAGTGTTCCATCGGAGCTTGTGTCACGTGTCCGCCGCTCGTGGTGCGTGGCTCCTGCCTCGTTCGCTGTGCGCGCGTTGGTACACGTTGCTCTACCATGTAGATGGTGTCGCCCGCTTGTTCGCTACGTGAGCTCCCCCCCCCCCATAGCGGAAGACCGCTGAAAACGCTGTTTGCGCGCTAGTTGGAAATATTTCGGAGAGTGAAGCTAGCAGTGCAGGGAGGGGCTTGGTCGGGTTGGGGTGGGTGCGTGATGCCCATCGTGACACAGCGTTTCACATTCGAAGTGTGAGGTGTGGGGCTGACCGTGCTGTCGGAGCTCAGAATATGAGCAGGCTTTTTTCGGTCGATAGAGACAAGGTCTTCACTGTTCGGGTAGGCAAAGGTGAAGGGGTTTGCAGCTCTTCCGAGGACTTTGTACAGGCTGTCGTATGCTGGTTGTAGTGAGCGTCCAGCGGCATCGTGGCGCACGAAGACATGCGTGGCGGTGGAAACATCGGTGCTCACAAAAAGGTTTTGTTGCCGTGTTCGACGTGTGGTTCATGCACGAAGGGTGGCTATGTGGGAGCGGAGCCTTTCCACGTAGTCAAAGGGATCAAGCAGAGAGGTTGGTGGTGAAGCAGAGAAGAATTTACCTGGTAGGCGGAGGGGGGTCGAGACCAGCGCAAGCTTCCTCTAAGCCGATGCCTTCTTTTCGAACGTTTAGTGTTCGCCCTTGTTACAAGGAATGTCGCAAAATAGTCGTGGTGCACGCTTTTCTTCGTAGTGGAGTTACAACGCTGCGGTCACACCACTATCGGCGCGATACGCTGCGTGCAATACTCGAGTGATACTACCGCCGTAAAGCCTAACCTCATGAAAGATGCCAACTGGTATGGCGCCTTCAAAGCGATATTTATCTATCCGGGAAGTTGTCACCCTCCCCGAGTACGGTCGTTGGGATCAGTCGGTGGTGAATCAGGTCAGCAGCAATTCCTTTGCCCTACCATGTCACCCATGATCCTGCCGAGACAACATGAGGTAGAAAATCTACCAGCATCTCGCTTCGTGCGAGATAACATAGGTTATTTAGTCGCATCGCGACGATGTCTTCCCGTTCAAAGACCAGAGAGCTCGCATCCGAAACCTTCGTTGCCATATCGGCCTATTCGCAAAGCAGACGACGCACTAGGTGCTGTCATAGCGCGCACGACTCCGCAGGCTCCTCGATCTCCCAGTGATATGCTGCAGCCCTTGGGCACCCTGACTAAGCGAGGTAGTAACGCGTTGGTGCCACCAAGTGTCAACGCTCATAACCATGGTACGCTTGGCCCTAGAAAGGACGATGAGGACGCGGGCATTTTGCGAGCGCGACGGATATTCCGAGACGCATCATGCTCCTCGATGGCTGATGTTCATGCACTCGCCAGAATCGAACATTTAGA
Organism: Ixodes persulcatus; assembly: GCA_013358835.2. Lineage (NCBI taxonomy): Eukaryota > Metazoa > Arthropoda > Arachnida > Ixodida > Ixodidae > Ixodes > Ixodes persulcatus. The sequence continues at coordinate 1,478,566 of JABSTQ010010752.1, read as the reverse complement.
ACAACAAAACGGCCATCCGTTTGAAACACAAGCGTGCGATTGTCATTAGCATATGGAGTTGATCATGTTTAACTTAATTCTCAAGGTGAGAGATATATTTTAAGTTTTGATTCAGTACCCTTTAAGGGTCAGCTCTGCTCCTAGCATGGTAAGCGTAAGGCATTCACGTCGTTGCAGTGAGAGATATTTTGAGCTTCCGATGAAATCGCTCGACGAGTCTATTGGCGCTCGGTTGGTATGATATCGTTGAGATGTGGTGGAAACAAAGGAAGTTTGATAGCGTTGCCAACAGGTTGGATTGAAGTTGTCTTCCGCGGTATGTGTTGACAGTGGCGGGAATTCCGAATCTTGCAACCCACGAAGTGAGGAATGCGTGCGCAACTGTTTCAGCTGTGATATCGGTTAGGGGTACTACCTCAGGTCATCTCGTGAAAAGATCGATGACGGTGAAGAAGTAACTTTACCCTTAAGATGGTGGAATGGGGGCAACGATGTACATGTGGAGGTGGCTGAATAGTGGTTGGGGAAACTGAAATGTCGCAAGTGGGGAGAATGTATGTCGATAGACTTTAGTTCACTGACAGTTTATGCAGGCACGTGTCCAGTGTCGGATGTCGGAATTCGTGCCACGCCACACATACCGAGATGAAACAAGTCTTTGTGTTGACTTGATACTATAGTGTGTCAGGGAATGAAGTATGTCGAAGGCTCGTCGCGGGTAACCTCTCGGGAGGTAAGGTAGTGGCTGTCCAGTTGAAACGTAGGGTATCACTGTTGGCGATAACATATTTATCTGGACTTTCTGGAGCTCTAGTGAGCAGGAGTTCATCAGCGTCTAAAGTTCAGCGTTAGTTTTCTGGGAAGCTGAGAGGGCCGAGTATCCCAGAGGTGGGTGTTCCATGAAAGACGAATCGATGTGATCGCGCAACCGAGTGTCGGCTACAATGTTTTCTTGTATTTTGATTAAATTGATGTCGGTAGTAAATTCTGGTACAAATGCAACCTGACGGATTTTTCTTTGGGAGTGCTCAGCACTGTGAGAGGCGGTGGGGTACATCAGCGGCTTGTGTTCTGTGAGTATGAAGAAGTTTTCCCCTTCCAGAAAGTGACGAAAGTGCTTGACAGCGGAGTAGGCGGCAAGTAACTCCCGTCCAAAAGTACTATATCCCACTTCTGTAGAAGACAGCGATTTCTAGTAGAAGGCGATGGGGTACCAGGATCCATCAATCAACTGTTGACTAAACTGTGCCAATCTCTGTGTCCGAAGCAGCGACCATGATGGAAGTTGGATCGTTTGACCTGGGATGCGTCAGAAGTACAACATTGGCTAATTGCTGCTTAATTCTGACGAAGGCTTCGGTTGTGTGGTTCCAGGTCAGGGGTAACGTCTTCGCCTTGATACCCGAGCGGAAGGTATTAAGTAAAGGCAGTACAGCAGCGCATCCTGGGAGAAAGCGACGTTAGAATTTCATTAGTCCGAGGAAATCACTTTGTTATTGTACATTGGATGGTCGTGAAAAATCCTGGATTGCTTGGACTTTCGACGACAGAGGTTGAATGCCATCCTTGTCCATGTGGTGTCCGAGGAATTCCAGTTTAAACAAACCAAATGTGAATTTTTACTCGTCTAGACGTTCAAAAAACGTTCGGAGATGACATTGGTGCTCTGCAGATTCCTTGCTAAACAACAAAATGTCATTAAAATATGCGAAACAGAATGATAAGTTCCGCAGCACTTGGTCCATAAAACGCTGGAATGTATGAGCGGCGTTTCTGAGGCCAAAAGGAATCCGCACATACTCAAACAACCCAAAACGTGTTATAATCGCTGCCTTATAAATAAATTCTGGCGCTATGGGGGTGTGATGTGGACCTTCCCAAGATCCAGCTTGGTGAAGATAGCTGCCCGTACACCGGCTCCGGAGAAATCCTGAATATGCGGGATTGGATAGCGGTCTGGTACAGTGACTTTGTTAAGTGCATGGTAGTCCCCACATACCTCCAATCTCCGGCTTTTTTCTTTCTTTTTTTTTTTTTGATTATGTGTAAGGGGGATGACCAGCTACTCGATGAAGGCAGAACAATTCAAAGCTCGACCATATGTTCGAACTCGGTCTTTGCAATTCTTAGCTTCTCTGGAGGTAGTCGCCGGAGGCGTGAGAAGACGGGTGGTACGATAGTTTCGATAGAGTGAGTAATGGTGTGCTGCGTAGATGCGGCATGGATCGATGGTCGTGTTAGTCTGGGAAAGTGATGGAGGAGGGCTCCCCATTGTGTTAGGGTTGGTGGACATGGCTGGTGAAGTTGAAGCTTTTGGTCTCGGGAATCTACTCGTTGGACGTGTAGGTCTGTCTCACGATCATGAAGCTGGTACTGAGACGTATGGTAACCGTTGGGTTGAAGAACTGCAAGAAGTCCGCTCCAAGGAAAGGGTATTTGACATCCGCGATCATAAAATTCCAGCAGAAAGTCCTCCTAAATCCGATTTCGAGAGAGATGGTTTTCTCACCATAGGTGTTAGTTAATAGCTGAGCCATTCGCTGCTGCTAAGATGTCAAAGGCTGGCGGTGTCTGCGGTCCTCCGGAGAGAAAGAATAATCCCAGACTTTCGTGACTGTGTCCACAAGGTATCGAATTTCGGTAGCCTTGACATTGATGAAGAAAAAACGTCTGCTTTTTTTTGCAGGGGTTGTGGTGACGTCAGAACGCCGAGCTCTGGTTGGCTCTGCTTGAAGGATAGCGGGTGCACATCAAAGCGAGCTGCCTTGAGGTCTACCCACTATCCTTCAATCAGAGTCAATCAAAGCTTGGCGTTCTGACGTCATTAAAACCCCTGCAAAAGGAGCAGACGAACTTGCGCTCCACGTAGCGATGGACTTGTGCACTCTTAAAATCTTGTTGTTGTTGTTTTTTATTTAAAACCCAAACCAAGCGTGGCGATTAAAAACAAAAACTTGTTTTATTGCAAACCACCTATATATTATTATAGTACTAATTTCACTCGAATGATGATGTTAAAAAATTAACAAAACATTATTTCAAACTTAATTTTATCTGAACTAAGAATTAAATTTTTTTACGTTTTCTTTTTCTGTGTAAAACCCAAACTCTCAATCTACGTCTACTTCATCGTTTTTCCGTTCGTTCGTGCGTTTGCGTGTGTGTGTGCTGGTGCCTGCGTGTGTGTTTATGCGTTGTATTGACCTGCGCCAGCACTAAGACCGATTGGGAGTTCCCGGACACTGTTATAAACACTAATTGATTATTAATATTATTATTGAAATATGCTAGCATGAAATTCAATGCTTGTCTTTGAACTCTGAAATTAATACTTACTGATTAATTGATAATTTGATTGATTGCGTTCGCTCGCTCCCGGCTCGCTCCATGGGACAGTTAATGTTTTCGCATTAAAAAGTGCGCTTGGTATGTGGCTTTGAGCCATCATAAAGCGCCGTTCACACAATATCAGTCTAGTAGGACGGAGAGAGACAAGACCGGTTTTCAAGCCTCTTGTGACGTCTTACGACCAGATGCGCTGCTTCGGAGCTGGTCCCAAGGTGTCCTAAGAGGCTTAAAAACCGGTCTTGGTTCTCTCCGTCCCACTCGGTTGCAAGTCTGTGAACGGCGCTAAACATTGTACGCTAGCACCTTTACTGCACGCCCACCTTGCGGTTCAACGTCGCTATGTGCTCGCACTCTGATGGCTTCTGTGAGAATATACATTTTTCTTGTAAAACAATTTGTGATTTATTTTTTTTATACTCCACAGGTATTTTTATTTTTCTGGTCGTATGAAGTCACAATGCCTCTTGCCAATCATGGTGTCAAACAGGGTCAGATCCCCCCTAAATGCAGGGAAGGAAGGAAGGAAGGAATCGACGTCCGTTGAAAATGGAGAGCATTACACGAGTTTACATCCTAACATTCAGGTTGTCCGCTCGTGCGCCGCCGGGAGCTGGGAGCCTGGGCGATCTTCAAAGTACTCCCCTTGGTGACGATGGTTCTGATGGTAATTGTGAAGCCGATGAGGGAAGATACTGCGCGGCAGGCTCGGGGTGTTGGAGGAAAGCGCTAGTCTTGATCTTGAGCACCCCCCCTGGACACGTAGTCCAAGAAAGTTCTCAGAATCCTGGCCCTCCTCTCCGCGTCTCCGATCAGGCGGGCCTACTCCACCATAGACCTGGCTTTGTCCGTTACTGGTTGACGTTTGATGACGGTACCTCAAAGTGCTGCTAGGGCTTCGCACTCCCAGATTCCGTGGGAGAGCCTGGGGATGGCACCTTGCACCTTGCAACGCTGGTAGCCCGGATCAGGCGGGACGGCGTAATGCTCCCTTCTCTTGAGAGTGCTGAATTACGCACATTTTAGTTTCATGGATGCGAAGTAAGCTCAGCCTGCGACGTCTTGAATGATGTCGTCTACCAGGGGCAGGGTGTGCACGACTATGATTGTGCGGTAAAAAAAGCTAAATGTGTCGTAGCGCCACATTTTGTAGAATATACGGCTGGCACATTAGCAGCAGCTAAACATCCTATACACACACACAGAGCACATACAAACATCAACGTGAACACACTCTACCCCATACCAAATCCAAACAATACGCTACCGACTTTTATATTCGTCGTTTTGAAGGTGCAGATTTTCTCGATGATCAAATAAGAAGTACATAATGTTCCCAGTATGAATTGATTTCTTCTCAGCAAAGTCACTGCCCAGATGGTATTCGCAGCTACGCAAGGGATGAATCTCAGTAAAAAAGTAAACATTCATGACGTAATTATCTTGTATAGCCCATAAAAACAACACGGTGAACTATCCTAGCGCCAGTGTGTTCGCTTCCCTTCAAAGCCCGTCGAAGAACACCGATAGGGATGCCAACTTTTCTGTCGTGGTATTTGTTTTCTTTGGTTTTTATTTGCTGTTCATGGGCGGCTGCAATGGTCGTCTTGCATTAAATTCTGTAAGAGAGGTAAACACTCTGCTGGAAGCGATGTTTCAGGCAGAGGAATCTCATTTCGGACAACATGAACGCGGTCAGAGCCGCGATATGCGGGTGTTGTATGCGGCTGCAACTCCGTAGCGAGTTCAAAAACGAGCGTCTTGTCAACATGCCGACCGTCGACTGAAAACTATCCGGTTGGGCAGAATATTTAACTATAGGGGCGCTTTATCTACCTCGTGGTCCCCACAGCTAGGTGTTTACTAACACAGTATAATAAATGAAACCTCGTCAAGCACGGTCTGAGCACGAGCGCTTCGCTCGGACCAGTGCTTTAGTCGCACGAGGAGGGGGCTTAGAATCGTCATCTCCGATTTATCGGGTCAAACACAAACAAGAGAATTCGCTTTGTTGTCCCACATGGAAGCGTACCGCTAGAGGCGTGACTGTTCCATCTCCTCCCCAATTGCACAAAGCAAATTTCTCTAGCAAAACATCGGTCTTTTTGTGTGATTTTGCTCATTGCGAATATGCAGAACTGTAAATATAGGTACTAACCATTGGTTGGAATAAAATGCGAACAGTGAAGCCAGTGGCCGTCGACATGTACTGCTCCTAATGGAGGCGTCTGGAAAGGGATCAAACTACCGGGTGGAGAGTGGGGCGCTGCAATCATATTCTACTCCGATGTGTTTAAACCTCGCCCAGCACAACCAAGCTTCGACGCTGCGCCGGTGAAACGCTAAACGTTCCATTACTATTTGCATTTAATTCGAACGCGATAGTACTTCCCGCCTTACTTCAAGCTTTTACAGCCATTTCCCGAGAGCGCAGTAGCTCTCAAGGAGGGTACAGCAGGACATTGCTGACGACAGTTACATTGGCCCGTTCGATAGGACCTCGATTCAGACCGGCGTTGCAGCATGATCCGCAGGTCGATCGATTGCGCGTAATCGCTCAAGCAGTCTGCAAATGTGCAGACTGCTTGAGCGATTACGTGCATTCAATCTTTAATGTAAAATGGAATGTCAACCTGCGATGGTATACGTCATACCTTCATTCTGTTACACCACTAGTACGCAAAACACATGGTGAAGTCGGTGAATAGATGAGTTGAGTTTTCGTTCACATCGCACAACACTGCGGAGATGTTGGTGACACGCGAAAATAGAAAACTACGGCGATCATCGTTGTCACTCGTTAACAGGAAACAGAACCGAACGTTGTAGCACAAAATACGCAGACGAACACGGCGGCCAAACTTCTCTGCCTGGAACGCAAAGTTTCCCCAACGTCGTTGCCAAGGGTCGTTGCGAACGTTGCTGAGTCAGCGGAGTGACGGAGACGGCCACCTTAGCCCAGTGAGCGTAGCACTGCTGGCACTGCTCCGGAACTTCGCTGTTTCCCACGACTTCGCATGCTTTTTTGACAAAGTCAGTGGTAAAAACGTCAATGCAACCAAGTTAATTGCTTTGCGTGTTTGGACTGGGAGGCTGAATTACAGGCGGCCTTCGCTGCCGCTGTCACAAAATCACCTCAACCGCCTTTATTAAACAACGCAAGCTAGGTGCTTGAAAAACGAAACAGAGAGAAGATAAGTCGGGAGGGCGGAACTTTCCTCCCTTCTGCCCAGAGAAGGAGAGAAACGTCTCGTTCCTCCCTTCCTTTCGTGTCCGCTCGGGGGCGCGTCAGTAGTAGGGAGGAAAGGGCGCTGTTGCTACATTTGTCCTTCTTCACTCTTAGAGTGTAGAAGACGTGATTACCAGGAAGCTCTAGTGGGTTGTATTTGGAGTACACGGTTCCAAAATCATGAACTGTGCAGTTTCTCCGTTCCGTGAAACCGTCTGCGACATTTCACTTGTTTTAGTGAATCGTAAAATTGGGCGCAACCAGTCTAAACAATGATGGTGATCGCGTATAACCAACCGGCTGCACCATCTCGTAGAAGACATCTAAAACGCTCTGCAGCATGCAAATTCCTGGCTGGCATTTCATGGCGTACCACTGATGTAAACAGGACGGCGGGGGTAACATTTAACAGTCGTAAATATAAGAGCTCTGAAGCTCAATATTGTTAAAGTGCCTGAACGACCACATTCTATATCCTTTTAAACTTGAAAGATGGAACACAATCGTGTGCCGTCGAACCAAATCATTTCGTTTGCTCACGGTCGCCCTGGCGGCTAGTTAGCCCGGTTCATGAGCATGTACTTACACATGTAGTTTACAACATTCACTATTGTTTGCCAATTTGAACAGCCCTTGAAATGTTTGGTTCGACCTCTCAAATCAAGCGAAATGCAGCAGGATGGCAAATCGCTTCTCGCGGTCCTATACTTAACGCTCGGCTGGGTTGGTAGAGTTATTCGCCAAAGGGACCGCCATATTTTATTTTCCCAGAGTCGTCGACGCTGCTGGCTGCTTTGCGGCGTCGAGTCAAGTGGCCGGAGTTTGAGAAACGAAAGGGAAGCGCATCCGAAGTACCAAGCGATTCGTGCGTGTCAAAACGGCTTACTAAAACTTCCTACTGACTAGGTACGCCAAACCGATCTTCCCTCGGTAAAGTTCGCAGTACCGCGGCGCTGCCCGATTGACAGGAGTAGCATTCGAACTACCGCGCCGCCGCAGCAAGCAGTTTCACGGGAAGGGGGAGAGCAACAAAAAGAACGCAAAGGTCCGTGTGCAATGGTCCTCTCTTGAGAAGTGTCTCGAACCACTGTCTTGGGCCATTGTTTTTGTTGTTAGCGACGTAAAGGTAGAAAAGTGGAGGAGAGTCAATCGTCTGCTCACTCGGGAGAATTCGTTTGTGCTTATCTATACCATCCTGGTTGTCAAGAAAGGCCTAAGCTCCTCTCGCGAAGCCGTTCACTCTTTCTACGTTAGCAGATAGGACACTGAAAAGGAGGCGAGTCCCTCCTTGTCTTTACTTGTCCCCTCTCCAGTGTTCGATCTACTAATTAGGAAAGAGTGGAGGTCTTACCGGGAGGAGCTTTTCCCGCTTATAATGCGTCGAGGAAGGGGGGAGGGAAGGAAACGAGAGCGCGCCGGATGTCTGAAGGCTGAGCCCTGGTTCAAATGATTAGTGGGTAGACTTGAAGTTTCCTGCCTTTGTCTCCGCAGCACTCGTCCAACTCATTAAAACGCAGAAAGCCGGCGTCCGGCGTTTGGCTTTCGCAGTCGGACGCGTTCGCTAAGTGTAGTGCAGGCAAAGGTAGCTAGCTCTACGTCTACCCATTAAAGGGACCATGAAATGATTTTGAAATCGAATTTCGTCCACTGCACGTCGTAAAAGGTGTGAAAACAAAACCAAAACACAAAAATAGGGAGCCATAACAAATTTAGCGCTATAGAACTTTCAAAAAAAAGCGGACACTTTTACACCTTCTTTCCTTCGAAAGCTCTCTGCCTTTTCACTGCGATGCATCCGCGGTGCAAAGACACGTCAGCGAAATTCACGCCGCCTATTGGGTAAGAGCCTACCTCACCAGCACCGCGATCATAAACAATAAACAGCCGGCGAATACTTCTGAAAAAGTTAGTTAAGGATATTCTGATCCACATTTTGTTGAATAATTAGCGATGTGACGGAAATCGCCAAATTTTATAAGGGTCGGAGCTATGCGCCATCTATCGTGTGGTAAACGAAGCAAGAGAAAGATAAAACTGCGCCTCCGCTGTTTCGCTCTCACCATAGAGAAATATATTACTACGTAAAGAGTGGCCACTCAGGCTGTTTCGCGGCCCAGGAGTTAGGGACTCTACTGGCCGTTAGTAGGCGCAACAGTGCCACTTATCCTGAACATTTGTCGGATATATAATATTAATAAATAACTTTGCTGTATAGAGTAAACTTTTAAAATTATTACAAACTTTGAAAACTTTCAAAAACGACTTCAACGACTGTGGCTATGGCTGCGGCGCGACGGTTGGCTTCGGAGTCGTGGACCCGACGGAGGGCGGACAGGGGCGGATACTTCGGCTGCTTGGTCTGTGTCTCTTGCCTCGTTGTGTGGGTTGAGTTGGTTCCGCGGCTTGTTGTCTCGTGCGGGTTTCTACTAGTCATTCTTCCGTTGCGGTCATGGTATACGGTATACGTAAGAAGTATTGTGACTGTAGTTTCTTTCTTGACGGACATTAGCATTCGGTCACTGAATTTAGAAGCCACTGGGCCAGATTGTTCTTCTATTGTTGCTGTATTAGTCACATGGTCACATGTGCAAGCGCTTTTCATGGAACTTGGACGGTAATCTTCTTAAATGCCCTCCATCATATTGCATTTGTCGCTGTAAGTCTCTCTGTAATACAGCACTTTTTTTCCAGTGTTGCACTGTTGACGCGTTATTCATACATTTTGCATGTGTATTCTTATTTTTGTAATGTATGAATAACATACATCACTCATCGTCTTCAGAGTTGATGTTTGTTTTGCTTGTCATAGTTACAAAACTAAATACTTTTGTGTGTCAATCCCTGGTGTCGTCCTATGTCGTCCCTTCAAGACAGTTAGCCCAAATGTGAAAATATCCTTTTCGGTGTGCGGTCAGTTTGAAGAATATGTAGCGCTGGATGACTTTTCTTCTGCAGTACAATTAAGGTATACTAATGAAACAATTCTATTTTAAACGAAAACCATGCTAGTTACAATAACACTGACTCGTTAAACTAGAGGGCGCATGCTACTGCCCGATACAAAAAATACCTTTAGAATTCGCCTTGAATCCATTCATTCATCTGGCCAGCGGTTACTGCGTGTATCCATTCATTCAACACTCAACTAGGGACTATACTGGCCGCTGGGTGCGCTCGCTGACACTAAATTGGGCCGCTGGGGCCTATGGAAGTGTCCGCTCTTTACGTAGTACTATATTTCTCTATGCCTGTTGTTCACAAGGTAATGACGTCACGAAAGTTAACCAAACGAGGGCGTCACCGAAACATAGTGGCACCAACCCGTCCTCCAGAACCCAGCTAATGGCGATCACAACGCCGCCATTTCTCCCGCAGCGGCCACTCGAGGAACTGCACGTGACTCCCATTTTGGTTTTAATCGGCCATTTTGGGGCCAGAACAGATACTGTGGAATGGGCTTCAGAGGTGCCACACCTGACTCCGAAGCGGACGCGCCGCGAAATACTACTGTGGTTAATATGCGCCTAACTCGGGACGCGCTACCTGAAATCACCGCTGAGGCACGGTTGTATAAAAACAATATTAATTGTACTGCAAAACTTGCAAACTAAATATTTTAGAAAACAACACGCGCCCATCATTTTGTACTAAACTCCAATAAAAGTTACTACAAAAAGAGTTTTTTCTGTTGGTTTTTAAGCAAAAACATGCTTTCTAAAAGCTCAAGGTGACCACAGTTAAGACAAATGATACAGAGTGGCGCTGTTGTCGTATTTAGCTCGGTCTCGGTGGACGCCAGCGGCCAAGGTTTCAACGGTGAGTTTCCCAACTGAGGGTTCTAGTAACGTTGTTTGCACGTACGAATTCGTGATATTTGCTCTTATACTCGAGCGCAGGAAGAAAATGCACTCGCTTTTGCCCATAGAAATGCATGACCGGGAGTCAATTTCCGATTGGGTGATTTCTGATTCAATTTGCCGAAGCACACTAGCGCCTGCTGAACCTCTGGCGTACATCGTAAAAACTCTACGGTTGCAACACCAGATATTTACATCGAGAAGGAAGATTTGGCCATCAAAAAGAATTTCAACAGGTTGCCAAGTTTTTATTCTTAATCTGTCAAGTCCAAGGCTCTCCAGATGTGCAAAAGGTTGGATCTGTGCACTTTGCGAAAGCAGATCACAACTGATAAGGGTAACCCATTAAATTTTTTTTTTTTTTTTGATTGCGAAATTTTTCAAGGAAGGTTGCCCTTTTCGAGCATGGTGACTGGGAGAATCACATGGCACTGGGCAGGGTACAATGTCTCGGTACCTTTTAAGTCGCTCGAAAAACCTTGATCTGAAACTTGAAAGACACGACGCCGGTAAGGTTTGAGTTTTCTATAGATGTGGAGGACTTATTCTATCCAGTCCCGCACACCCAACTGTCCGAAGCAGTCATTGCATGCATCGAAGCTAATGGAACGGTGTCTTTTCAAAATCAATGTGGCACAACTGTTGCGTTATTTTTTAACTTCTAAGATTCTACCTCACATGTACAGTGGTAACATTTAACAACAATACATACATACAAAAGAAGGGAATATGCATAGGCTGAACCTCTATTTTACATATTTATAGCTCAATGTGGCCGGAACATAACCAAGAACCTTCTCACCAACCTCGTGTCACGTGTCTTCAGATACGTAGGCGGCTATATAGATCTGCTTTTCAAAAAAGCCTGAACAAAGTGGCGTGGCAATATTAAAAAAAAAAAAAAAAACTTGCGTACATTAGGCACATTTTGAGTGATTCTGGGAAAACAAACTCACCTTGTCCTCAATCCTTACGCTTCAACGCAATCGAATTCCCAAGTAAAATCACGAAAACACGACAACCGCTTCGCCTACAATTTAGGTTTTATTTAGGAGCAGCCCACTGTCACCAGTGTGGTCCGAAACGGTCTTAATGTTTCTTCATGCCTTAGGAAACGGCTTGAGGGGCTCGATTTGGCACTCGCTCCGGGGAACGCATTCCCCGTGCCCCTTACGGTAGAAGCCTGGAGCGCAGAAGCAGCCGCTGACGCAGTCCGCGGTGCAAGCGAGTGGCATGCCTTCCCTGCCGCACTTGAGTTCGGCACAGCTGCTGCTTACGCATTCCTTGAAGACCTCCCTGGGGCCACACACCCAGGGCAAGTCGGCTGCTACTGCAACGACAGAACGAAGATCAAACCATGCATCATTTCGCACGCCCTAGCTGAATAATAATTAAAAAAAGATAACGGGAGCAAGTTTAAGATAAAATTACCTAATCAAGCGCCAATCTTAGAGGGGAAGACAGGCATGACTTTGTAGATGAGCTTTTATATATAGCTATACTTTTGTATCTAGTACTACGTTTTCGAGACTTGCAGCAGGTATGACGTGTACAGGTTGGCCATTTTGAGCTGCATGGCCCAGCGCCGTTCCGGTTGGAGCAGCACACAAGCCATGTGGGGACTCCCGGTTATGCTGAGATGTTAGAAAAGAGGCTCTAAGGTAGTCTCACATTTTCTATTGTCGTAACGGGGCAGTCAGCTACATGGCTTAGGGTGCAGAAGGCAAAACAAGCGGCATTTCACTCCTTTCACTGAGCACTAAACAAGGGCAGCTCGTATTGCCAGTCCGTACAGTGCCAAAAACATCAAGCTGGAGCATATAAGAGAAAATGTTAGTGGAAAACAAAAAAAATATGCTTCGTTTCACTTGAAGTTCAGACGCAACCGACCACTGATCTCAATGACAATTGCTGGATTGCGTTTGCCTGCTCCGCGAATGCGGTCACTGGCGGCCATCTTTAGGTAGAGTTATATCACCTCTAGCCAAGATACAGCTGCTGAAGCCACTTGGCAGCCACCATCATCCATCCATGGCAGACGGCGTTTTGGCAGTTGTGGTGGCAGGCTGCCATCAAAATAGCGTGGGTGATATTCCGTGATTGATTGAAATTGTTTGACGAAACATGCTTTTAAAATCCGGCGTGAACGGTATCCCGGTCTTTGAGGGCCCGGTGAAAGTTTTACGAAATCGCGCAGCACCGGGGAAACGCAGCACAGCACTCAGCGAAAGTCGCATCGAAAGAAGCATCGAAAGCAGACGCGGTACGTAGTCTGCTTTCGAAGCGAGCTACGCTGCTTTCCTCCGGTGCTGCGCTTTCGTAGAACTTTCGCCGGGTCCTCAAAGACGAGGCTACCGTTCACGCCGGGTTTCAAGACTCTGCTTCGTCGAACAACTTCAATCAAGCACGAAATATCACCCACGGTACAGTGTACTAGATCTACAGCTATTTTACGGCAGCCTGCCGCCATTGCGCTGTCCGCCATATTACTATAATGGCTAGAGATGATATAACTCTACCTAAAGATGGCCGACCGTGGCCGCATTCCGGTCCATAGGCAGAGCTGGTCAAACGCGATCCAGCAATTGTCATTGAGATCAGTGCAACCGACGGTATACGAGCTGATGGAACCAATCAGACGGCGTCGAAATCGCATCGTCATCATGGCGTTCGTTATGTTTCTGTACGTGTTCTATCATCGCTGAGCCTATCATAAACAAAAAAGGCCTAGTGAACTGCGTTTTTTGGCACTGCCGTTGCTCAAAGCATTTGTTAAGGGCTAGTTTCCCCAGGATCGTGTCCGTCCTCAAATGACCTGATGGCACAGAACTCTGGACAGCTACCGCCATCTATAAGCAACGGCGGTAACCTTTCGAGCCTTTCCACTCTGGCTTGCCGACTTGCGGCCGGCCATTACTTCATTCCCACCATAGTACAGCTTTGCTGATCTTCCTTCTTCACCAGAGTGGAAAGGCTGAAAGTTTTTTTTTTTTTTTATTTGTACATGACATATGAGAGCCCAACTACCCAGAAAACAATGCGCGGCTCAAAATTCGTTTTCTTCCCGCCCGAAGACCGCCGATCGAGAACTGATCGGTTTGAGTCGCGCTCACTCTCTTCTCCGTGGTCACGTGCCGTTTTCTGTGGTTTAGACACAACCAACGAATATAATCAAAGTCGTGGGCCATCGACGGCGCACACACAATATTAAAAATAGAAATGAAATATAATACCCAGTTTTTTGTGAATTCTGAAAAGCTAAAAATAGTTTGATTGAAAAAAAAGGTTGCACAGCCACGTGATTTCCGCCAACTCTCTCCTCCTCTATATTTCTTCCTCCTCCCCACTCCAGTTTCGGTTTCGGTTTCGGTTTCAAGCAGTTACGTTTTTTTTACTTTATTAAAAATAGACGTGACGTTGTAGAAAACCATTGATTGCGTAGTCTCCTGACACCATAATAAATCCCCTGGCAAAAAAGAAAAAAATACATTTTGGGGGTGCCAGTGTCCGTTCTAAGCCGAGTCAGCAACCGCTTTCTTTCTGGCGAAGCAGTAAAGGTATATACGTCTAGAAAAATTAGAAGGAGAGCGAGCTCCAAGCATGTCTTACTTCTTGCAGACACTGCAGAGGCCGCCAGAAGGACCAGAAGAGCGGACAGCAGAAGCGCCTTCATGTTTCGATGTTCGATCGTTGTTAGACAATCGTCTGTGGTGTTCGGCTCGAATCGACGGGTTTATAAATGTGTGTTAGAGTTCCCGTTGCGATAGCGAGGACGACGGCTTAAGCCGAATAGAACAAACAAGAGGCGAAAGATAGGAAAACCCCGAAAGAGTTATCACCAGACGAGTCACCCAACACTTTGTTCTATAGTGACGTCGTGTGCCTGATTAATTGATTGGGGATTTCCGGCGCATGAGCTGCTAAGGTCAAATACGTCCTGGCGCCTTAGATGACCCGTGGTCTCAATGATGTCTCGATATAGTGTGATTTTAAATAAAGTTTCGCAGTCGGCCGGAAAAGAAAACGCCTCCTCTGCGCACGCGCGATTTAATATATACAGGGTGTCACGAAAGAAAATTTACACGTTTTTTTTTTTTTTACCGCAAAAATAAACTAGGCTTTGCCGAACGCTCATTCTCCGCCCAAAGGTAGCGCTAGAGGTCACAACCAGATGCCAAAGTTTCAGCCCGATCCGATAACTTAATCAAAAGTTATAAGTGATTTTCTGAAAATTTCAATAAGAAAATGGAGCCCATTTTTGCCCGTTTTCGGTTTCTGGTGCCATAGAGCCCCATGTGTTCGAAAACTCCGTCGGCCGCCATTTTCCCATTGAAATTTTCAGAAAATCAGTTATAACTTTTGATTAAGTTATCGGATCGGGCTGAAACTTTGGCATCTGGTTGTCACCTCTAGCTCAACTTTTGGGCGGAGAATGAGCGTTCGGCGATGCCTAGTTTATTTTTGCGGTAAAAAAAGACCGTGTATATTTTCTTTTGTGACACCCTGGGGCGGTTTCATTTGGATTCAGGCAACGAGGTGCAGTCGCATTTTTTATTTTGCTTCAAATGTTTATATTACGTGGCGCATGTTCCAAGAAGAACAATACTTTTTATTTTAATGTCCTGACATGTTTAGTTTCTGGAAAAACAAAACCTCAAAGAAGCGACGAGGTTTTGACGATTGTCCATGTGTGGCGTTTTTAATCACTCTCAATCTCAAAGTGTTCAAAAGAGAGCGTCTATATTTTTTTTATTGTAATATGTATGCAAGTAGGTAAAACGACATTATAACTAGTATTTATGATTCGTCGCTCCAATCTTTGTAAAAATCCCCAAACATGCCTCCGGGAACAACTGTGACCTAAACTGCGGATTTTTTTTTTTTTTTTTTGAGTCGACTATGTTTTGTATTACTTTTAAAATAATACCACGTGTAGACCCTTTCATTGCCTTCCAAATTAAGCAAAGTTTGTGTCTTTATCATCTACGAGTACTGAGAAATAAATTATGAAACAGAGAAGGTTTTCACTTTTTGTTCAATTTCAGCACGCTGTATATATAAAAAAAAACATTTTTATTTTTTTTTGTTTTTCTCGCGTCGCGTTTTCTTCACACCCTTCTTTTAGCCAGAATACATGCCAGTTTAAGCCTCTAAATATGATAAAAAAAGAGCAAATGCCGATGGTGGGTTTATGGGTTAAATTGACGATTGTCCGTGTGCGGCGTTTTTGAATCACTCTCAATCTCAAAGTATTCAAAAGAGAGCTTCTTTATATTCGAGGAAAACTTGACGCCACATGACCTATGCGCTAATTCAGTTTACCCGCTAAATTTAGCGGCAAAATTGACGTCACTAGATCTATGCGCCAATTCAGTTTCCCAGCTATGCTAAGCGGAAAAACTAACGTCACGACCTATGCACCAATTCAGTTTCCGCCCTAAATTTAGCTGAAAAATTAACGTCACGGGACCTATGCACCAATACAGGTTCCCCGCTCAATTTGGCTGAAAATTGATGTCACGTGACCTGACGACAGAGGACCTAGAGACAAATTCAGGTTTCCCGCTAAATTTAGCGGGAAACCAGAAATTAGCGGGCCTCTTAACAAAGGGAGGAGGTAAATGCGATGAATGCTATCGCAATTAAGTCAACCAACAATAGTGGTTTCTGCAGCGATTTTTTGTTTCAAGAGCCTTTTCAGCTTCTCTTTAAGTGTTCTAATAACTTGGTGAAAGTCCTTTTGAGTGAGTGTGTGTTTGTGCGTTTGTATTTTGGCACGGCGACCCGATATGAACGGAGAATTGGGAATTGCTCTTAGGGACAATCATCACTCTCCAAAACATTTGTTTATGTGCCTGGATTGCACATATTCGTCGTAACATAAATTTTCGCTAAAATGGAGGAGCATTTAGCACATTATTCACGTTGTGAGAACCACTTTGAGTCAGGTACGATTCCAAAGGGTATTTCTCTGTCGGCACTTTAGCCCAAACTATACGCACGAACTACGAGCGCGCTAATTTATATTTGCGAATTTTCGCGCGAGATTTAGTTTGCGAATCTTGTGAATATTGCGTAAGATTTATGTTACGAATCTTGAAAGTCTTTCGCAATATTTGTGTTGCGAGTCTTGCAAAGCTTGTAAAGGATTTTATTTAAAATCTTACAATACTTGCTGGAAATGATTATAATGCAATTAACTGCAAAGGTGCGAGCGAGCTGGACAGGAATGACGAATGATGAGCACTCCACTGGAAATGGAGAGGTCCCTGGTTCGATACCAAGACCAGGCGGAATTTTTCGGTCGCGCACCAGTTATCTAATTGTGTTTGGAGATTTGTGTTTGTACTTTGTCCCCCTTCTCCAGAGTTAATTTTCGTAATTCTTGTCCAGCTCGCTTGCACCTTTGCATTTTTTGGATTATCATCATAACCTAAAGAACGCAAGCCGTTCACCCTTGTTGGCGTTAGACTGGTAACAGCTGATAAAACACGTTTCCTCTGCTGACGTATGGCTCCTGGTTAGCTCAGTTGGTAGAGCAATCCACTGGAAATAAAGAGGTCCCTGGTTCGATACTAGGACCAGGCGGAATTTTTCGGTCGCGCACCAGTTATCTAGTTGTGTTTGGAGACTCTTGTTTGTACTTTGTCCCCTTTCTCCAGGGTCTATTTTCGTAATTCTTGTCCAGCTTGCTTGCACCTTTGCATTTAACTGGATTATCATCATAACCTAAAGAACGCAAGCCGTTCACCCTTGTTGGTGTTAGACTGGTGGTGGCTGATAAAACCCGTTTGCTCTGCTGACGTATGGCTCCTGGTTAGCTCAGTTGGTAGAACAGTCCACTGGAAATAAGGAGGTCCCTGGTTCGATACTAGGACCAGGTGGATGTTTTCGGTGGCGCGCCAGTCGCCTAGCAGTGTTTGGAGATACGTGTTTGTCCTTTGTCCCCCTGGTTCCCCTTCTACACGGTTTATTTTCGTCTTTACTCGAAATGTCTTTTTCGTTTTATTGCGAATCTTGCTCAATATTTATTCCGCGAGACTCAAAATGGGTCTCGCAACGTAAATCTTGCGGGAATTATTTTATTCGGGAAAAGCTTATGTTGTGGCGTACCTGACAAATTGAGGCACTGAAAAACACATTTTCTTGAAGAATTCAGTGCCTACTCAAATTTGTTCGAGATAAATTCGTTTTATAAGAAAAAGTGGAACACGATGAACCCGAAAACTGTGAGTGTGCTATATTTCTGCGATGTACTGGTTCCTTTGTAAGTACGGCAATGTGGCAAACGTGTGAATTTTGCGCGTATCTTTGTTACTTATCAGTTTCTAATATAAAATATATTTTAGATTCCGGAAAATCCTAAAACACAGCTCTATGTTGTTTTCTTTTCTTTTTTTAGCTGTTGGAGTTTTGCGAATTTGACATGCCCACAAATAATAACCAAATGACCGGCCTTCAAAATTTTTTTTTGACTGAATATAGAGAGTATTTACTGGGGGCCATATTTGTGTGCGAGGCTGCTGAGCGCGTGCTGAGTGCGAGCTTCAGCAGTTCTTCCGCAACGTGCATTCCTCATCATCAAGATTGCCGTTCATAGTAGGCTAGTAAAGGAACAATGAAATGCATTTTTCTCTGGGGTAAATTGGCATTTTACTAATCGCATATCGTTTAGTGCGCCAAAATAAAACTAGTGAACGAGCGTACAAAGAATAAAACCCTGCTTTTCGGTACGAAAATATAAACATATAGTGGACTATTTCGTGCCTCCCTTCCTTCGAAAGTTCCATGCCCTTTCACTTTGATGCATCCGCGGAACCCAAGCACGTCAGCTGTACCTGAAACTGAAACGAAATGAAAGAAGAGGAAGCCAGCTGAGCGTAAGACGTGTTTTTTCCATCTTCAAAGAGCCAACCAGACCATTGGCACCCACCATGCCTTCGACCGACAGGTCGCCCAAGCTGCCCGGTTACAAGCTCGACCGCAAGCTAAAAGACATCGAGGCCGGCTTTCGCGAAGACCGCCGCCCGGCCAACACCGGCACCGACCCGCGGAACTTCTCCATGGGGGTGCTGGGGCCCTATGTTGCACGTTTTGGACTCCGACGGCGACTAGGGAGAAGGAAGTGACGTCAACAACGCAGCAAACGAAGATTCGATGTCGATTTTCTTTTCTTCTGTCAACATCCAATCTGCGTTTGCTGTGTCGTTGACGTCACTTCCTCCTCCCTAGTCGCCGTCGGAGTCCAAAACGTGCAAGTTGCAACATAGGATCCCTGGACTCCCTGTGTCACCGGAAGTTCTGCCGGATCTTCTTTGTGCTGGGCAAGCAGGGAGCCCTCTCCAGGCGCTCGAGTCAGGCCTGCTAGAAATCATCTGCCCATCATGGCGGCCCCGCGGAGACCAACATCGCGAAGACTGCGTCTAGGCCTGACGCTCTTCTTCACCCTCTTCAACATATCCCAGTATCATCATCATCATCATTCACATTTCACTCGCAAAACCAACGCAAAACACATCCACACGGCGCCGATTCTTGATCGGTATCCAAGCGTGCGAAGGCACAGAGACGCAGCACTACAGCACTACGGCGTGCCAAGGAAGCTTTGATCACGCCGCGAGACCGGCAAAACTCGCTTTCGACGAGTTGTAACTTGGGCGCTGAGCTTTCGTAAAAATTTACATCTGTTCTCAACGGAACGTCTCAACGCTTACACCTGGCCTTAAAAAAAAAAAAAAAATCTTTCTTGACGAATGACGACGAACGAGTAGAAAACGTGTCTTCAGCACGATTCCGCCAGCCTCTGCGATGCTAGTAAAAACGCAATTCCGACACGAGCAAGATGGCCGCCCGGTGGCTTGACTCGCGGTACTGGCGGGAGCGGGAAAGGCAGAGGGGAAAAGGGTCAGGTCCCAGACGGCTTTCTTGCATGCCGAGAAATCACGTTTTTGGAGCGTCGCGGAGGCTGGCGGCAGCGTGCCGAAACACGTTTTCTGCTTGTTCGCCGTCATTCGCCGAAAAAGTTCTTAAAACCCTGCGTAAGCAGTGAGACTTGCCTTTGAGAAGACGTGGAAAGTTTTACGGGAGCGCAGCGCCGCAGGAAAAAGACAAAACTCCTCGAAAGCAAGTTTCGCAGGTCTCGCGGCAGGATCCGTCCGGTGGCCGCACTCGCGCTGCAGCGTTTAAGCGGGGATGCGCGATCCAGCAATTGTCATTGGGTGAATTTCGCTCGCAGATCTCGAGCGCTCCAAAAGCGCATCATTTGGAGCGCGCATATTCCACTCGTAGATCTCTGGCAGCGCCCGCCCCATGGAGCGCCTCCAACCCCGCCGAACTTGATCTGCGGGATTTCAGAAATCTTGATGAAACTTGACAGAAGCACCCGACGTCATTTCCTTTAACTCGGCGGTGCGCATGCGCGACGATGTCGCCGGACCGCCACACAGTTCGATCTAATCGGATGCGTCGGTTGTTTACGCGGGATTTTGACGGCTCGAACGCTTCTACCTCGCGTACATAAGGGATGCAAAGCCGCGACCGTGATCGTGAGAGGAAGAACCAGAAAAAGAACGGCAGAAAATCGGAAAGAGGAGACGCAATGTTATGCCTGTTGATTTTGCCGCCACTGATTGTTTACCTTTTTACATTGGAAGATCATTTTCGGCTTCTGGTTGGCCATGATAGAATGACAAATCCCCCTTTCTGCGTCTTGTGCACGCCCTGGCTCTGCCCACTCCTCGCATTCACCAAACTCTCTCTCTATATGCCACTAAGCATTCAAATCAGAGCACGGCCTTGGGACGTCCCATCGCGCTATCGTCTTCTCCTCTCCCTCAGTTTCTCAACCCTTAGGTACTGAACGAAGGGTAAAGATAACAAAGTAAATTCAGCTTATTTACTGTAGATGCCACAACAAAGATAGGCGTAGCAAACGCCTACAGCAACAGAGCATTATAAGATACTTCCTATCATCAGTCTCCCTCTCCCTGCTCCGCCCCGGCGTCAGGCGTGGGTATCACTTCGTTCACGGAAACAGTATCTTTTTTTCTGAAACGCTGTATGTTTAGGAATATTTAAAAGTTTGCTCAAAAGCAATTTATGCATGTTTGTCATGATTCTTTATACTTCTCTTCTCGTGCGTTTTTGTAACTATTTAAGTCATAAATGGTGACTTAAACATTCACATCGCTTTAGAACTCTCTCATTCACAAAATAAGTGCTGCAGTTAAACATGATTCTTGCTTAGGCTTCCCTGTCTAACTCTACGCGTACCATTGATTTTTATAGTACGCAAATTTTTCATTCTTTCAAATCCAACCTTATTGCATAACTTGAGTTCGATTTTGGGATAAACGTGTACGTCGATAAAACGATATGGAGGGATTAGCTCGTTTTAACAGGGAAAAGCATGCTGCGCAGTCATTTCAAATAGAATTTTAGCTTCTGTTTTTAGACGTCCTTGAGATTTCCATAGAAGTTGCATTTCTTTTCCTCTTCTTTGAACAAAAATGATCTGCCACATTTTAGGGATTCTGGGGAAACAAACCAACCTTTCCCTCAGTCCTTACGCTTCGGCATGTGCGAACTCCCAAGTAAGAGCACGAAAACACGAAAGTTTCTTCGCCTACAATCTAGGTTTTATTTAGGAGCAGTTCTCTCTCGCCAGTGAGCTTTGAAACGGCCTTGAAATTCGTTCAAGCCTTAGGCATGGGCTTGAGGGGCTCGATTTGGCACTCGCTCCAGGGAACGCATTCCCTGTGTCCTCTACGGTAGAAGCCTGGAGCGCAGAAGCAGCCGCTGGCGCAGTCCATGGTGCAGGCTTCAGGCATGCCTTCCACGCCGCACTTGAGTTCGGCACAGCTGCTGCTCACGCATTCCTTGAAGACCTCCCTGGGACCACAGACCCAGGGCAAGTCGGCCGCTACTACAAGCGATAGAACGAAGATCAAACCATGCATCATTTCGTACGCCCTAGATGATAACTAAAAAGAGAACGTGAGCTAGTTTAAGATAAAATACTTAATGAAGCACCTATTCTAGAAAGGTAGAAAGGCATAACTTTGTAAATTCACTCTTAAGGACCCGTTTGTAGCCAGTCACAGGTTTTCGGCACTTGCAGTGGGTATGATTTGTACAGGGTGCGACAATACGTGCTGGCCAATGCGCCGTTCCGGACTTGCAGCACATAAGCAATGCGGAGAGTTCCGCCGGTTATGTCAGTATGCTCAAAAAAAAAAAAAGATGTTGGAAGCTAGTTACACATTTTCTATAGTTGCAATGTGGTAGTCGGTTGCATGACTTAGCTTGAGCTAAGAAGCCCATGCGGAGTTTTACCCCTTTCAGCGAGGACTAAACTGGGCCAACTTCTCTTGCTGTTGTCTATAACAGTCACAAAAACACTAGGCTAAATCATACAAAACTGTTTAACTGAAGAAATAGTAATTCCAGAAAGCACTTGTTATGCGGAAACTCAAACTGTGTCATTAGCCTATAGTGAAATAAAAGAAAAGGCAAGCAACTGGAGACTACTGAAGTGACTGTGAAAGCTCAGTGAATTATTAAAAAAAAAAAATGACGGTAAGGTCTGAATCTGTTTGTTTTTGAATGATGGTGACTTCATACACCCAATCTTGTGACGTCATAAAGTAGTTTTCTCCACACGTTATATATAAAGAGCCTTAGTGCTGAGTTCTTGTACAGAATATACCGAGGACAACGGGGGCGAGACGTCGACACCGCATTGGGTAAAACGTTCTTTGTGCATCAAAAAAGTTTGCATTTTAGGGTGCCTCCACTCTCTTTCAGATTAAGTACGACTGCAACCAAAGCTGTGATTCAACGGAGCCACGAAAGCTGAGCCGAAAGTTCATATCCTGACGTCTCTACAGTGTTTGGTGCGTGTAATATATAGTGGCTTAACCAATCCCGTGCAAAGACCGCAGATTCTCTCCACAATCACTGTGAGTGATTGCATTAGACGGTAATAGGAAATGCGCAAAGATGATGAATGCCTCGATGATGCAGTCTTGACACTGCTTGATTGGCACCATATGATCGTAGTGTTGGCTGCGGTTAGAGTTAATGCAAACGGAGTATATACAGGGTGTCACAAAAACATTTTGCACATTCTTTTTTACCGCAAAACTAAACTAGGCATCGCCGAGCGCTCATTCTCCGCCCAAATGTATCGCTAGAGGTCACAACCAGATGCCAAAGTGTCAGCCCGATTCGATACCCTATTCAAAAGTTATAAGTGCTTTTCTGAAAATTTCAATGGGAAAATGGAGCCCATTTTTGTCCGTTTTCGGTTTCTGGTGCCATAGAACCCCATGTATTCGAAAACTCCGTCGGCCGCCATTTTCCCATTGAAATTTTCAGAAAATCACTTATAGCCTTTGATTAAGTTATCGGATCGGGCTGAAACTTAGGCATCTGGTTGTGACCTCTAGCGCTACATTTGGGCGGAGAAAGAGCGTTCGGCAATGCCTAGTTTATTTTTGCGGTAAAAAAGAATGTGTAATTATTTTTTTGGTGACATTCTGTCTCAATTGCGCGACTACACGTGTTTTGTCGAGCGTCAAAGTATTTACGCGTACTTTGAGCCGAGTCAGCAACGTTTTCTCTTTGGCGAAGCAGAAAAGGTATACGAGTATAAAAAAAGTAAAGGAAGAACCAGCTTCAAAGATGTCTTACTTCTCGCAGAGGCTGCAGAGGCCGCCAGAAGAATCAGAAAACTTGAGAGCAGAAGCGCCTTCATGTTTCGATGTTCGATCGCTGTTGAAGAATCGTCTATAGGCTTCGAACCTAATCGAGGGGTTTATATATATTTTAGAGTTTCGTTGCGATAACGAGGACAATGGTGTAAGCCGAATAGAACAAAGAAAAGGCGAAAGATGGGAAAAACCCAACGGAATTATCGCCACACGAGTTTCTTAACACTTCGTTCCTCTTGATAGGTCTCCCAGATTAATTGAATGGGGTTTTGCGGCGCAAAAGCTGCCAAGGTCAAATTACGGCAGGGCGCCCCAGATAACTTGTGGTCTCACTGATGTCCTGATATGGGGTGATCAAAAATGAAGATCAAAAATGAAATGAAGACAACAAAAAAACCTCTAAATTTTTACATGCCTTTTTTTTTCTGCCGGGTCATTGAAATGAGGATTGATAGTTTTACGAACCTTCGTCGGAAAGGTTTCACAATGACTTGTATTTTTTATGGTGCAGACGTTGGCACACACATACAATCAAAGTTTAATCAAATATAGAAAAAAAACGTGGTCGATATTGCCTGTTTTGGGGTTTCAATATTTATAAGCTTTAGTCTTTAGGGGAATTATATTCCACTGAGCTTCCCGAAACTGTTTGTGTACAGTGCGTGGTTAGGAAACGCATTTCACAAAATAAAGATCCCCCGAAGTGATCAGTATCCCTCTTATGTACACTGATCACTTCCCTCAAAATATTTGTTGATGTGCCTGCATTAGCAAATAAAAAGCTTGCTTCGTTCGCATGTAAACCCGAAATAAAATCACGAAATTGAAGCACGGAAAAGTTATGTTCCAACTCTCGCGAGTGTGGCGCAAGATTTACGCTGCGAATCTTGTGCAAGATTAATGCTCAAAATCTTCCGAATCTAGAGATCCTTGTGCAATATTTATATTGCGAACTTTAGTCATGATTTATGATCAAAATCTTCCGAATCTTGAGCAAGATTTTGATCACAACCCTCCGAATCATGCGCAAGATTTAGGTGGCGAGAATTAAGGTGAATCTGGCAACGTAAATCATGCGCGAAATGTTTTATTGGAGGAAAGCATTATGTTCCAACATACGCGTCTTCTTTTTCAAGACTTAAAAAAAAAAAAACATTTTTTTATGAGTTGAGTGTTCATTCAAATGTCGTCGCGCAAGTTTAAGGCTATTAGGACTTAAAAGGGGAACAGGCTGAACGGAACCGAAAACTGTGAGCTTGCTACATTTGTGCTCTCTACTGGTTCTTGTGTATGTAACATAATGTGGCAAACGATTGATTTTTTTTCGCGTAACTTTCGTAACTTTGTGTTCATAAAAACAAGCGGCATTTAAGATTTTGGCCAGAGCTAATAAAAAAAAAGGCTTTATTTTTTTTTTATCTGCTGGAGCTGGAAACACTTTGACATGCTGACAAATGTTAACCAGATAGGCCGACCTTCAAAGCTTTGCGATTCGACCGAATAAAGGTATTTTGATGCTTGGCTTGAGCTTGAGTTCGAATTTCTTCAGTATGGTGCATTTGACATTGGTATTAAACTTGGTAGCACTTTGACAAAAAAAAAAAAAAAAGATAAAAACTTATATTTAACGATACATTTTTGAGCGATTTTGTTTTATTTATTTTGATTACATCTATTATTACAGTATTCCCGAACAAAGTGTGAACCGAAGTACTTGCTGTAAAACTGCCAACGAGGAATTTCGCTTTTGCGAGAAGGCAAGAGCGTTTCAAATGTCCGATGTGTCCAAAATCGCTCTTCCAAAGTTTTCTAAAAAAAATCTAAAAGGAAAAAGGTTCTGATACAATTACGTTAGCACAGCCTGTCAAGTATATATATTTGTTTATTCTTTTTTTTTTTTTTGCGCCAGTTGAGGCAAGAAGCATTCCTCGTTTCCTTGACCGTGCCATCCCAGACCCCTTCTAAGATGCAAAAAAAGAACACTACACCTAACGTAATAAGATAATAAAATTTATTAATCGAATGTCCTGTGGACCCCCCCAAAATACATATTTTAATTATTTATTGCAGCTGAGCTCCGTTGCAATTATTCCGGTGATGGCCTGCGGGCGTCGTGAGTCTGGAAGAACTCAGTAGCGGCTTTTGCGAACGCAGTGCCCTTCACGTTTACGGTAGAAGCCAGGTGCGCAAAAGCAGCCGTTGACGCAGTCATTGGTGCATACGAGGCGGTCATGGCCGTGATACCTGTGTTCAGCGCAGCTGCTGCCCACACATCTTTTGTAGTCTTCAATTGGGCCGCAGGAGCGACCCCAGTCAGCAAGTATCGTGCACATGGTTTACGAACAAACCCGTGTTTACCCAGACTCGATGTGGGCACTATGCGAGCGGAAAAACCAAGATTGCGTAAATAGACCAATCTCACAGCCAGTTTTCTACTGCTCCGCTGCTGCCATTCATTCTGGGAAGTTGAGTCTTTATGCACGCGGGACAGGGTCTGCGCAAGCAGGGCTCGGGCGGCACTACGTGTCTGGTGAACTGGAGTTCTATGAACTACAATACAGTGAACGTGAGGGTGCGTATTTCGATCAGGCGCTGACACGCGCCATGCATTACTGTGAAGCAGCGAGCCTGGAAAGGTCCCGGATATACGCGGCGGCGCTGCGGTAGCGTGGGCTGGAGGATCCAAGCGTTCCGAGGGCCTTCGGCGAGCAAGTTTGGCTTGGCGGTTTGGCAGCGCGAACTGGCTTTCGTTCAGATATTTCCCCCGTGTTTTCAGTCGCTTATGTCGAATGAAGCGCGATACGGAATGGACTACGACGGCAACGACGACGACGACGACGACCAGAACGCACGTAGCGCAGTAAATGCAGTGCGAGGCATGCGCTACCAGAGCCCAAATTTTAGTGGCGCCCTCGCGTGCCATTGACACGAAGTTCACTTTAACTACACAATTACGGCGGCGTCACGCATGCCTGGGACGCTCAGTGAGATCGGACTATTGAAGCACCCGCGTATGCACCATTACGACAGCGGCGCCACCGCATCTGTGTGACGTCACAGCGCATTCGTGAATAAGCAACGCTGTAGATTACCTCAGTTGTGGAACTCCCGCGGAGGGGGATACCCAACGAGGTAGAGGGGCTTAGAGCGACAAACTGGTATCCCGTTCACTAGGCAAAAGTGACCATCTCTTGGCTGCCGCCATGTTGTACAATTTTGGCCACATGGCACGTGACCATACCAAATCCTGAGGCTTTTACGCAAAACTGAGCAGAGATTTCTATAGCGATCGCTGTAAAAAACATGATAAACTAGTTTTTCAATACTGTTAGCCCTCGAGATCAGTCCTAGCTACAATAAAAAAACCGAGAATACAGCACCGCGGCTAACGGTATCTAGCGGAGGCATTGTGAAGCTGCCCGAGTTTTTGTCGTAAAAGCACATTTCGGACACTAAACAAAAGAAACATAACGTATATCGTCGGTACTGATGAATAAGCAATTATTTGTGCGCGGTACTTTGTTAAAATCTAGACGTAAAATTATAAGGTTACGTGTCTAGTGGTCAAAAATGTTAAAAATGGCGTCGGCCAATGGGGGGGTCACCTTCAGGTGCCAGGTTATCGCTCTAAGGACCTCTAGCTCGTTGGGGGCACCCTACCTTATAGCATCCTCGATCATCCGCAGCGGTGCGCACCGGTGCACTGTGGTGCGCCCCGTCGTCTTCGATCAAGTGCACCGGTGCGCACCGGACGTCCTCGATCAACGGAGCGCACTCTCCCGGTGCAGCTTTTCGTTGCCCAACGCGCACCGAGAAAATCGACGGTGCGCCGGGGTGCAGTCCCATCAGGCATTGCGGCCAGGAGCGGGAATCGAGGAGATGGCGGGAATAGCAGACGCGCAGTCTGTCGAGGTGGCGACTTTGCGAAAACGAACACGCCTCGCATCTGCGCTCGATGAATTCCTCAGCTTTTCTGAGAGCGAGACGACGAGCTTCTTATCATCACCGCGGTTACCGGCGATTGCTGCGGTGGCAAGGAGCGCCCGAAAGGTATGAACTTCGTGGAAAGCGTTGCGAGGTGTTTCGATGACACCGAGGTACGTGGGCAGCATATACCTGTGAAATTGTCACCCGCTTCGTGACCCCATTGACAATCACGTCCACGATGTTCATTAGTGTGGGACCCCCAAATCCGCGAGTAAAAAAACAGGAGAAATTGACAGCAGACGGGCACCGCGCGCGGACCTACGCAAGAAAAAACAAACAAAATGCGAGGTGACGCATGGTGGAGCTCGCCGCGGTGCACCGCCGCGCGCAGTTTGTCTTCGATGTCGCACCTACTTCGTGCAGCACGACCGAGGAGCGCTGTGCACTGTCCAGGTTTCAGGGCGATTCCGGTGCGAGTTGATCGAAGATGCTATTAGTCACTTCAGTTCGCCTCCAGTCGTTTGAAGCGCCATCTAAAGATTCATTTAAAAAATGTGGGTTCCATAGATAATAGAGAATACGGTGGAACACCATCTAGATGCTTTGTTTCGAAACTTACGAAAGCCATTATAGACTTATGCTCTACGCTAAAGGTTCCTTTGCCGCTAGCGTCTATGCGATTTGCGGGACGCAAATCGAAGCAGACGTCAACCACACTTCGCTATTTGCGGTGCTACTGTGCATTCGTAAAGGAAAAACGCGCGTCCAATTTGTCTCTTCGCCACAAAATAACATGGATACCTTTTGTTATTTGGGTCGTACCGAATAGTATGTAGCTTTATTATCATTGTGAAAGAGTAATTGCTTTAGCTTTATTTAAGGTCCAAACCTCCGTTTCATTGCAGATAGGTAAAAACAAGCAACGATTCTAAGCAAATAATAATCGAAAATAATGTAGAGTGTGTTCAAGGTTCGCCGGCATTCCGGTGGTGCTTATATATTGCGGACATCTCCGTCCTAACACTATAAAAAATGACCCCGTCGTGCATGTTTACGAGTGGTTGAAACATTTAAAACGTAAACAATGAAGTATGTTGGCTATGAAAGCTGTGTCTTTTTATTATTTCCTATACCGGCCAGTTTATATCGGGCAGATGTTTTCTGGCTTTTTCGGGCGGCGGAGAAAAGCTCACAGGAGAAAAGCTCACCGGAGATAAGCTCACCGGAGAAAAGCTCACCGGAGAAAAGCTCACCGCAAAACCAACAGATACGGAGAAAAGCTCACCGGCCTTTGAGCGGATGCGGAGAAAAGCTCACCGAATTTTTTAACTTGGCGGATTCTTCGTCATATGTCGCAATTTAACACAATTCGCAATCGTCACTTCATTAAAAATATGTCCTATTTTTGTAATATGATTGAAATTCATTGGGCATATTTACTGATTCCTCAGAAATTAGTAATCACCCATTCTGTACATCAATTAAGCCGCAAGTATAAGATAAGAACATCTTACACTGGTAAAAAAAGACAACAATTTATTGACACCTGACAATGCGCTTTGTTCTTTGCGAGCTAATATGAATAGCGGTGTGTGAACCGTTTCAGCTCCAAATATTTTGTAGTGCCTAATAGATAAGTAGGTGTTTGTTGATGTAATCAATGTCGGCTACGCTGTTTTCTTTCTGTTAATTTCACTAACGAAACTTTAGTTGCGAGAACAGCCTCGTCTTGTCGTGTTGTTGTCTTCACTCCGGCGTCGTCGTTTGAGCGGTTTTCATCATGTATTAGCGGCGAGATGTTTCGGTGGCGCCCTCGTTTGGTTACCTTTCGTGACGTCATTACCTTGTGAACAACAAGTTAAATGGTGTTTGTAATGAGCAGGTGGAAGCCTGAAATCATAGCGCTCTCAAAGCAACACTGCCAACACCGTCAAAATTGAAGTTCTTACATTCCTCTTATTTCCGTCGATGAGACATTCTTTGCTGATGTCATAGTCAGCATTCGGCCAATAGACTCCTTTCAAAATACTGCCCTTTGTTGGTAGCTGTGGAATTCCTGCACAATGGCGGACTAAAGCCGCAACGTCACGGCACACTTTATGCGTTTGGTTGAACCAGAAGAAAAAACAGATCCACAGAAAAAGGCGATGAGCGCAGTGACGTTGCACTTTCGACGCTGTTTGATTGGCTCGTGGGCTCCTAGCATTGACTGCGCTCTGACGTTCGCTACCTTATGGAATTACTTGCACGTGTCACGATGTGTGTTTTTCCACCATTGTGCAGGGGTTCCGAGCTTCTAATAATCGGAGAGGGAATTTCGAAAGGGGTCTATTGTGGTGGGCCGACCACAGCGACGCTTTCGATCGCTCACGTCGCCAATAACGTTTACTAACTCGCCCTATTTGCTACATTAAACAAGACTACTTATTATACAGGGTGTTGTTCTTTAAGCTTATCAGATTTGTTTAAAAAAAGCCGTGAAAGTTACACTTATGCCGCTTGTGGAGGTGAGTTAAGGCCGGTTCTCACATGCAGCGAAGCGCTGATGTAGCGCTACTCACGTGTCGTCGGCTACTTATCGTCTGCCATGAGCAACAATTTTGACGGTGCGATACATAGCAGGTGAACGCTATCATGAGCACGCGCTCAGCGCGAGGTCAGCGCTATGCTTGTAGCGCTTCGCTGCATGTGTGAACAGGCCTTTATACGGCCAGGGGGGCATATTATAGGGGGATAATCGTAACGATCAGTCGGCTAATTAATTAAAATTCGTTAATTAACCTTTTAATTAATGAAACTAGACATATTGTTTCAATTAGAAACTTGCTCAGCGTCATTGAAAACCGCTAAATCTATCATTTTCAGAAAGACTTTGAGTGCGTGAGAAGCGTAGTAGTGCACTAAAGTTACCACTCGTGGAGCAGGTACAAGGCTGGGGCTAGATAAGAGACGGAAAAATCGCTCGAGCGCCTAACTGCAACCGCGACGTGCGCGAACGAAAGCGTCGCTGTGGTCGGCCTTCCACGATTGGCCGAACGCTGACTATGACGTCAGAAAAGGATATCTCATCGACGGAAATAAGAGGAACGAAAGAACTTTAATTTTGACGGTGTTGGCAGTGTTCCTTTGAAAGCTGAACCCCGGGGGGGGGGGAGTCACGTGACCCCCCCGCCCCCCACCCCCGAGGTCACGTGACCCGGGGGGGGGGGGGGGGGGGGCTCGCGCGGTGCATTATGGGACATTTCCCATAATGCACCGCGCGGTTACGCCGACGCCGACGCCGACGCCGACGCCGACGCCGACGGCGACGCCGACGCCGACGCCGACGGCGACGGCGACGCCGACGCCGCTCAAGCCGGAAACGGGCGCCTAAGAGCTGCGCTCTAAAAACACTTGCAAGAAAGGCACAGCATACTTTTTACTTTCTTGGGTGGTCCTCGTTCTAATGATTGCTTTTCAAATGGTAATATGTGGTGCAGTGAACACTGCTTAATTACTAGTGTTTTGAGTGCTCCGTGGCGTGTGTATTTCTGCTGTCTGCGTATCTGCAGAACTCAAGTGGCGAGCGAATGTTTTCATGCAAGTATGATAACAAATATAAGTGTAGGTTCAAATTCTTTTTCGAAAAAAAAAACAACAAACAAACAAACTGAGAAGTATTTGATACAAAGGAAATAGAAAAGCTTTTAGTATCTTCATATGTTTCCTATTAAATGTCTATTCAATTTTTTGTCCCATTTTGTACACCAAGTTCTATGGGAAGTCTGCAAAAAAATGCGATCAAGATGATATTGACAGTGGATAGAAAAATGCATACATTATCTTTAGAATATTTATGGCCTCTTTAAACTATTTTCTATAGAAATGGTGTAGAAAGTGCATAAATATTCTTGTAAGTGTAAGTAGGAAACAGAAGCATTTGCGAGTAATATTATCAACAATATTGCCATTTGTTAGTTAGGACCTTCTGTGGCAGTCGCTAAATCAGGAAACGTTTCGGAACCTGAAAGGTCCACCATCGTCTCAGCTGAAACTGGGTGAAGGAAAGCTTTAGAAAGGATGGGAACCGAGACGCAGTTTGACGCTCGCTCAGCTCGTTCGTTGGCTTTGCCAGCGCTGTCTTTCACCCAGTCTCAGCTGAGACGCTGTTTCTAGCAAGCCGGCCCAGGTTCTTTAACGAGTCTCCGACTGCCACTGAAGACGCAACCATGTAAGGACAGTATTCTTTTGATGCTAAGTTGGCGAGTATTCAGAACTATATACTTGATCTAACCACCAGAAAATTACTGTATATAACACATAATTTTCACTATATAATTAGTGTTCACTCAGTTTTATTTTATGCCACGCTTTCTTTGACGTTGATGTTTCTTTTCCGAAGTTATCATCGCTCACCATATGTTTATAACACCTAAGAACTGGGTGGAAAAAACTTGAAGAAAAAAAAAGAAACAGTGAAAGGAACGATAGAAATTCGGATGTTGTTTGTCGACCTTTCCACTCTTTAACGTGGCGAACCGGCAGCGTATTGGAACTTCCTAAGGGAGTAGAACAATTGGGCGAATCGAGGACCCTGATTGGCCTATTTGAACTTCCCGCTCTTTCGCAAGCAGGAGATGACGGTGCCCCTTTCGCTCTCGTTGTTTGTGGTTGGAGATAAGACTGCTTGGTGACAGTAAACAGAACAACGCTGACGGCGACGTGCCGTCGACCACCGAGGACGGCGGCGACAGGATGACTGATGACGATATTTGGCGGTATACATTGTAACGGTAGTATTTTGGCGGCGTCAACAGTGCCAACACCCGCGTGGTAGATCGCTCAAACCCGGCCCGTGTGACAATAATCCGCGTGTAGAAGTGCAACGCGAAGATATTGGTGTTGGTACCGATGGGGCCGTAAGCCCAGCATGCAAATCCCTAAAGGCGGCTTCTCCACCTCGAGGCGGTATCCATGTATGCCTCAAGAAGTGGAGCGCGTTTACCCAAGCCTCGAACTTCGCTTCTCTACTGCATAAGCCGTGCATGGGGAGTGTGCTCTAGGACGTGTCCGGCGGGTCGCAGATTTGTTACGTGTCTCCAAAATGGCCAATCATGCTCACCGGATTCGCCCGATGGTTTTACTCCGTGAGTAAACAACTATCCGCGAACCAGAAAGCGAGCGAACCGAGCCGAGTGCGTTTGCGAAGTTCGCGCCAATACGCTGTCAATGTTTATAACAGCCATGCGCTGGTATTGGCAAAGCACATGGTACGCACTGAGTTTGAGAAATTATTCGGTTAGGCTCTTCCTATTCTTTTCGCAGCGACTGGAAACTGAATCACTACCCGAATGCGTGCCGAGGCGTTGATGTCAGAAGACAAAAGCGAGTACTCAAAAAGTTTTGGCGTTCAATATATGGGCCACTTTAAACTTTTGCCACCAGGGGCTAACTCCCGTGAATAGATAACACTGCGACACCATAACTACGTCATCATATTTGCACAAAAACAAGTAGAAAAGACCGGATTTATTTTTGAAATTACACTGCGACAAAAATAATCTTATGGTCAGTGGCGTGGCGTGTCAACATTCACTCAAGATTCGCACTAGCCACAGGAAGATTGTGTAAAGTGAGAATCCTTCTCATCTGATAGAGTTTTATGGCACCTTGAAATGCTTTAAAGCTTGGTATTAATCAGATTAATAAATGCTCTACAAACTGGCAAATATAATATAATGAGTGAAAATGTAAAGACAAGCTTGTTATAAAATGTAAAGGTCACGTTTTGAACATGTGTGTGTGTGTGTGCTAAGCGGATATGCGTTAGAAAATGCTTAAATATTCGCTCTTTCAATTTTGTTTTTATCGCAGAACTCGCACAAGTAATAACTCACTAAAACAGTGAACGAAATATTGAGTTTCTTTCAAACTAAATATTACATTGTCTAAAATACTAAAGACCACTTTACACCTTATAGTTCCTCAATAAATGTTAGAATATATTTGCATAATGTATTTTATACATACAAACATACTAATTGACGAGAATAACGTAGATGATTGGGCTGGTTGGTTAATTCTTGAAGGAACGACAGGAACTGCGTAAAACAAGACTGATAAAATACAGCGCTGTTTTTGTCAGTTTTCTATTACTTGTAATTGACGAGATAAAATTAATGTAAAATCATGTTTTCCCCAAGGAACTTTATCTGCGTAAAGGATTTGAAAGGAAAACAGGAGCTAATTTAGTCAACACAAAAACTGTGAAAAAGTATGTTTAAATTTTTTTTTATATTCATACCTCATGACCTTTCAATATTCCCTAATCAATGAAGGTTAATAACATACTGTGGGAAAGAAATCGAAAAAAAAATATCAAACTAATAGACGATGGGCGTACACTCGAGCATTACTTGCAACAGAATGTTCAAACGAAGCAACATATACCCCGTGAATCACAAGGAATTTCACATCATAAACCTCAATGCACACGCTTCAAACGACCTGAGGTATATCATATCTCAAGCCCATACAAGGGACACTAAAATCTCTAACTCACTCACGTGCCTCCGACGCAAGCCATTATGAAAGACGCCTCTGATATCATCCTACTCTACGGGTTTTGGTGTCACGTCAAGATAGTAGTGTTATGAGACTTCTAAACCCATTCATATCTGACGTAAGAGCCCAAGGTACACAATATCTCAATTGCACGGTGATTACACACCAGGCGAGTGAACCTCACTAACATCATCGCCTTCAGATACTCTTGCTCTCCATTTTATCAGATGTGAATGGGTTTCGAACCTTGAAAACACTACTATCTTATAACGACACGGAGCCCAGAAGTCAAGGGAGATGTCACAGGCTTTTTCATGACGTTGTTCGAGGAAGGCAGGTGCTAACTTCGCTTGACTTATACGGGTAATTAGTAACTGGGATGTCGTGGTTTTATTTGATTTTGAAGAAAACCATTATAGCATAAAAAGCGTATTTAAAAATTATATATATGTATATATTTTTCGGCTCAAGTAAATAAACTGAGCATCGCAGAAAACTCAAACTCCGCGAGAATTTGACGCTAGCGGTTTGTGCAGGGGAGTTATATGGCCGGGGGGACATAGTAGTATATGGTGCTAATCGCAACGATCAGTCGGCTAATTAAAAAGAAGCTGAAGAGGTTGTTGAAAAGAAAATTAATTGGAAGTGAATTCTAGAGTATGTTTATCCCATGAATGTGCATATCACGAAATTACGGTCAACGCGCAGGCGAGCTGCTGGAATGTTACCATAATGATTTTAGCGAACAAAAAGTTAGGGCGCCAAAGAGCTGGTGAAGGTTTAACATAAATTTAGAGAAACAATCGAGACGGGAGAAAAGACGAAGGACAACAAAAAACACAGATTCTCACTCCTGTGTGTTGTCCTTCGTCTTTTCCCCAGTCTCGGGGGTTTGTCTAAAAGTATTATTTTAACCCGAGACTGGGGGAGAAGGAGTAAACTTTTCTTTACAGTGGAAGAGAAAGGAACAGGAACAAACAGCGTCTCTAGCTCAGCTAATAATTATATTAAACCAACCTCCTTATGTACAGAACTGCAACATCCACAAAACCACCGCACATTTTTAAGGTCGCGCGCGCAATCCGGATAAGAACAATAGAAAACTTAATCAGTCAGGCCCCAATTTTGCAACTCTATTGTACTTCAAAAAAATTTCTGCAACTCTACTTGTGCACTGTTTTGGTTGTTCATTATTTGCAAGTGTGTCGTTCGTTTTTTTTTTGTTGTCTTTTTTGTATACTAGAAGTCATGTTGCGAGGTTTGGGTCAAACATGAAGCTTTATGCCTCCCTCATCAATGAGTGCTTTTTATAGTCGGGTTTAAAGTTTTGTAGCGTGAGCTACACTGGCCGAGGTTGAGCAGTTTCGCGTGGCTCCTGGAGAGTCACACGGCGCACAGCTGGCGCAAAAAAGTCAAATTTGAGGGTTTTACGTGCCAAATCAATGACGGGCATCTGGCACGCCCCAGCGGAGGACTGAGGATTAATTTGGACCACCTGGGGATCTTTTGACGTGCAACCGAAAGCTCGGTTACACGGCGCCTCCTCCGCAATAAGCCTCCGTCAGATTGCGGGCACCTCAGCCGGTATTCGAACCCGCCACATGGGGATCCATAGGCCTGCGCTCTTGCCTCGGAACCACCGAGGCGGCTGCACAGCTGGCGCGCCGGAGCCGCCGCCACCGCGCGCTCCGCCGCCGCCGCGCGCGCCTTGGCGGTCTGCGCATTCCAAAGGAGTGACGCGTCATAGCCGCGGCAGACGCACTGGCGCCAGACTTGGCTACTGCGCCTCCGTTGCGCAGTAGCCAAGTCTGACGCTGCACCGGAGTCGCTTGATAGCGCCTCTCATTTTGTGCGCATGCGCAGAGGTATCAGTGGGGGTGTACATATAGCGGGGCGTTTGTCAGTGTGGCCATGGAGAAGGAGAGCGAAATTGCTGCTCAGCGGCGCAGAAGAGCGGAGAAGCTTAACTCATCGGATCCCGAAGTTGTCACATAATGCGTATACCGTGTGTGTGTCATTGAAGCAGCAGTAAGCATGATAATCAAGCTAATTATAGACAACCAGGAAAGCTAAAAATAACCAGCTGAACCTAAGTTCACGCTACGTATATTCTGGCATAGCCGAGCCATTTTTTGTTTTGGCGACTTTCTTCATTCTTTGACCAAGAAAGTAAAAGTTCTGTTCATACAAGACTCTATTAATTAGATCACTGTGTATATGATGCATCAAGGCTGCAAGCTTCGCTGCATGTCACGGCTAAAAAGTTTTTTGTTTGTTTGTTATTGTGGCTTTTTAAGATAGGGGTTTAGAAGCTTTTCGTCGTAGCCAACCAAGGGTATCACTGTGTGTGTGAGTCGTAGTTTAAAACAATTGTATATTTTTGGGACATTTACCTGTCTAGAAGTTGTTTTGCCTAAACCAAAATTTTGGTCGTGCTTTGTAGGAGGTTGATTGAACTAAATTGTTAGCTGAGCTAGAGACGCTGTCCTTCACTGCTAAATTATGTTCCACCGAAAAAAAAAAAAAATTTGCTTTAGTTTTGGATTAAAATAATCATGCTGAATATCACGTTAGTTTTCTCCGAAGATGTAATTAAACTCAAGAAATCACGAAAAACTTCCGCCAGTCGTTACGTCATAAAAGGATATTTCGGCCGCCAAACGCGTGTCTCTCGCGTGGGCAGCGCGTGCAATTGCAAGCCTGCCAAATATATTTCCCCGCACTGACACCAGTCGTGGCGTCATTTTCTTACCTTTTTGAAAAAAGCAATAGTGCGCGTGCAGGGCTTTGATAGGCGCCAAAGATGCGAGAGATCAGAGATTTCGAAAACTCTTTTATGACTTAACGATCTGGGAAGGAGGGGCCTCAGGGGTACCTGAAAATAATTTGACGCCTCCATGCACCGAATTGAAACATAATTTCGATAATTGTGATCCTAGAGGCCAGATGAAAACAACCTAAGTGTTTGTAGTCACATACTGAGCCGCTTCAGTTACCCTTTAGGTAAAATCTGTTAATTAACTTTTTAATGAGCGAAATAAACGCTTTCCGAAACGTTGAGAAGAAAATGCTAACGCATTGCTCCCTTAGATTTGAAAGAAACGAAAAAGCCGAAGGGCGCTCCGCTGCTACGCAACTAAAGAAAAATCTTAGAAATAAAGAAAGATGTCATGGACTAAGAAATCCCACAAGAAGGCACGGGGAGAAATCCTGGGGATTGCATCAGCATAGTGGAAGAGCGGCCAGCAAGCGAGAAAACGAGGGCAATCCGGTCACAGGGGACAGTACAATTGTCTTTCCCATTCATTTTCAAATCATGAAGAAGAAAAAAATGCTCCCTGGGTACCAAAGATAAGCAGTGTTGGCGGTAATTTGTTACAAGTTACGGCGTTACGGGTCCTCGTTACGTTTTGAAAACAGTAACGGGTGACGTACTTACGTGACTTATTTAGAGTAGCGGGTATCATAGTTACGTTACTCTTTACGTATTCTTCCCAAAACTTTACAAAATTTCACTTCAATATTTTTTCGTTTTTCTAGGCGCAAAGGTATTTGAATTTTTTCGTTTTGGGCGTTTTTCGGTATTCAGGTGAAACCGAAAAAAAAGAAAGATAAGATAATTATGTCAAGTTTCTGCAAAGACATAATTGTCTGTTTAAATATGGGGATGATATCTAGCTCGAGAGTCAAAATTGTAAAACGTGTTAATTCATAATTAAAGAAGAAACGCTAAATTAACGTGGGTTACTATTTGTCAGTAACAAGAATGCTAACGCGTTCCTTTTATATTGATGTCACGTAAGTCGTCGATGCGTTTCATTTTACTTGCAACAAACGAGCGACAGTTTTTTGTTACTTTTCTTCGGTAACGCGTTCAACACTAAAGATAAACTATGTCTTTTATATTTCTGCAAGCTTACGAAGGTCCAACCACATGTGTGCGATATGAAAACGTCTTTCATGCACATTTGGCTGAACGAATCGCAATGCACCAACATCTTCCCATGGCAGCGTTGAATTTGAGAGATGAGGCACGCCTAGGCCCCTGACCGTGCCGGGCCCGGGACGGGCCTGATCAGGAAGGAATTCCATCGGATCGTGTCTGTGTTGGGTAAGACTAAGAGTCAGCGGGCCCGGGCCGGGCCTGGCCTCAAAAAGTGGGCCTGTGCAGTGCTCTAGTTCAAGCACGCTGTTCCGAAGTATTTTAAATAAATTTACGACAGCGAATAACATAACACGATCACGTAAGCGCAGCATTGCCGTTGTGCCCGTTCACACAAGAAACATGTCCCGTGGCCATTACCAATCATAGACTGCCCCAACTGAAGCATTTTAACCAACTGACATCGTTATGCGACTCAACAAGATACCCTGTTCTTCGCAAGTTTTGATGATCAGAAAACAGGCATTGTAACTAGAAATTGTTTATTGCATCTGCCGTCCGTGACCTGATTCCATTGACGTCATACGGGCATCGTGAGTCCAGATGAACTCAGCAGCGCTTCTTGCGAAGGCAGCTCCCGTCGAGCTTATGGTAGAAGCCAGGTGCGCAAAAGCAGACGTTGACAGAGTCGTATGTGCTGGCAAGGCGTTCACGGCCGTTACACTTTGTGTTCAGCGCAGCTGCTGCCCACGAATCTTTTGTGCACTTCATTGGAGCCGCAGGAGTGACCCCAGTCCTGGAGTTCAGGCAAGCACAATGTGAGACTATAATAATGCGAGTTGTTCACGCTTTCGGGCGGATGAAAGTAAAAATTGTTAACAAATTTGCACTCGAATGCGATAGACCAGGTTGCAAGCTATTATCACCGTGTACGACTAGAGAGGGCAATGGCGTACTGGCGCCATATCTATCAGGCAACTCCGAGTACCTACGATTTTTTTACATACAGACACTTGAAATATTTCCCAGATACAATGCTCGCACTATTAATAATACATTGTCGCTCATAACATTGCCAAAATTATTATGAATCCACGGGTGAAAGAATGAGGGATGAACAGATTAGGAAATATGCTCAAATCAAGGACCGCCCGCTAGGCTTCGCGAGCGAGGCGCGGCGTATTAGACGAAGTCTGCACTAGTGCCACTAATAAGCTACGCTTCAGAGTATCCACACTGACCCATCTTGGGGCTGAAAATCATGCATGTTGCCAGTTATTTGAAACTTTATCTGAAATAACAGGAAATGCTTTAGCGTCTTGCAAATTCTTAAAAAGTTCGCGAGAGAGCAAAGCAATATTACATGAGCTTCCTACCACAGAATCTAATGCAGAGGAAGTCGCAAAATCGAATACCGACGGTCGGCAGTTGCGTCTGTTCTGTACTAAGCACCAAGATGGTGGCGCCCACAACAATATTGGGAAACAAAGTGCTGATACTCTAAGCGTAGCTCATTTAGTGGCTCTAGTCGGTACGTTCGTGTTCGGAGCCTGAATCTAGGAGGATACAAGAGGCTTCGGGGATAATACGTACCCGTCCTCGGCGCGGCAGCCATGAAACTAATCCATAGCCAATTGGCCAGCCACTTTTCCTAAATAATCACCGAGCAAAAACGTTTCGCTTGTTCTTGTTATTTAATTTGCTTATAACTTCCAAAGTAATGCGGTTTCAGGGAAAAACGTTTTCCTCGGTGGTTTCTTCGTCCGAGTTTCAACGCAAACTTCAGAGCAGTGCAAAAGTGATTGGAGGACCCCTTTAAGACACGCAGGGACTGGAGACTTCTGAGCATCTCATTATGTCACACGGCATATCAGATTGAAGCATTTGCGGGCCAAAGATCTAGTCTGTGTCGCTGTTCACGGATATCGAGAAGGCAGCAGGTTCCAAGCAGTCATGGGAGTTAAAGGGTGCACTGTAATTAGAAGCGATATATAATAAGGTATGGTCTAAACTTGCTTAAAAACATAGTGAGAGCTTCCGCGGTTGCTTTGAAAGGTAGACTCTTCTCGAAATTCTGTCCTCCATTGGAGGCTTCGGAAATGGAGACAAAACAAACCGAAAAAAATACGCGTTCTAGGCTTGAACGCTACAACTTATGAAATATTCTTATTATGATTTTGTATGAACCAGTTTAATCAGTTATTTTTCGGTTTCTTTTATGCCTATCTAATCATTGGCACGAGCGTTGAGTGTAGAAGTTTGAAAGTACGGCT
Source organism: Ixodes persulcatus (assembly GCA_013358835.2). Lineage (NCBI taxonomy): Eukaryota > Metazoa > Arthropoda > Arachnida > Ixodida > Ixodidae > Ixodes > Ixodes persulcatus. Next base: position 1,438,796 of record JABSTQ010010752.1, on the reverse strand, counting down.
TCTGGGCGCCGCCATCAAGTTGTCGGTGGGGTAGATCATCTGATTGTCCAGCATTGCTGAGGCGTACCCACGGTTTCCAAACTGGCGCACAAACAAAGCGTTTTCTATCCACGGTGGCCAGGCTAGCTCTCGAAGCGCGACTGCTTGCAAACATCTTTAGGATCTATATAAGTTGACTCATACTGCAATCCGTTGATGGCTGGTGAGGACATTTGACGGGGTGTTCCTAGAAAATCATTAATCATTATTTGCTCTTTCGGGGAGAATATTGTAAATGCTTTGTAATATAAGACGTAGAACGTTTCTGTTCATTTATTCAGCTTCGTGCTGATTCGCTATTAAAATGATCGTGGCTAATCAATGATAATAAAGAAAGTCTCGGTTCTTATTGATATAACGCGATTATATAGGTCAAGCAGCGTTTCGCAAGGAAAACGATCAAGTGCATTAACTTCGCTCCGCCTTTTTTGAAAGCTAAAGCTCCTTGATAAACTTATGGCATCGCGTTTCTTTCAAGTAGCGGCAACTATTGTTTTGCAAACGCGAGAAATGCGTGCGTCGAGCGAGTAATGTGCCTCCATTCGGTTCCAAGGGCCGCTCATTTCAGTGCTGTGCCGCCATTTGCTTCCAAGGGCTGCAAACGGTACGAACCTCGTGTTTTGGCGCATTTGAAGCTACTTGTAAGATAAACTCCAACATGAAGGGGCTTTATTGTAAACGATGCGCAAACGCCGCATAGCGGCAGTGAACGTCTTGCTAAGAGGCTGGTTCTTCATGGCTAGGTAGGTCTCTGAGCAAAACGTAGCTATCAACGAGGTAACTCTTGGCGAATATTCGGCTTTCACTCGCAGTCATCAAGGAGGTTCCTTTTTCAAACACTTTCCGTTATCTTCAGCTACCTTCATATGTTGCTCGGACATGTAATGTTTCTTTTTTTTTAGAGCGCAGCTCTTAGACACCCGTTTCCGAGTTGAGCAGCGTCGGCATCACCGCCGGTGTTGCCATCGGCGTCGGTGTTGGCGTAACCGTGCTAATTTAGCTGGAAATTTGACGTCATGCGACCTCAACACCAATTCGATTCACCGCTAAATTTTGCTGGAAAATTCAGTTTCTCCGCTAAATTTAGCGGACAATTTCAGTTTCTCCGCTAGATTTAGCGAGGAATTGAATTGGTGTTGAGGTGCCGTGACGTCACTTTTCCCGCTAAATCTAGTGGCGAAACTGAATTGAAGGGGGAGGGGAAAGGGGGTGAAGAAGCAGGAGGACGAGAGGAGGAGGGAAGGAGGAAAGGGTACAGAGTAGAAGGAGGGGCATATCCCCCCTCTTCCGCACCCTTCCCTCCTCCTACTCAAGACCTGCGCTCTAATTTCGCATTACAGCGATTCGTAAACGTCTTTTCATTTTTTTTTAATAGAACGCTCAACAATCGATAGGATTTAGGAAGTTTAAAATCAGTCATCCTTAAGATGGCATCTGGAGCAGGGTGGAGAATAAATATCAATACTATTAAAAATGTAAGTTAAGTCATGATTTGAATCTAATTCATCCATGTTTTACTTATATCAAACCGGAATATACGTTTTATACTTATCCTTTGTCTATTGCTCGATGCTTTTTTTGGTGCATTTGCTTTACTTTTAAATAAAAATAATCCAACAAGATCTATTTATATTTACTAAACACGAGCAAAACGAAGTGTTCTCCTAGGAAACTTGGATCGTTTAGCTTTATTTCTACCTTACATTTCGTTAGTCACTAATGTAACGTCGTACTGGAACAAAATCAGAGCGCAAAAAGAAAAAAAAAAGAAAGGAACGGAAACAAGACGAGTATTAAGACTGAACTTGAACTAAAAATAAAAAAAAAGCTCTTCAGTTGCTAAAAAGGCAAGTTGTTTTTGTTCTAGTATCGTGGTGATTACTGCAATAAAATGTTGTTACTTAAACTATATTTTAAATTTAGTGTCATTTTTTTCTAATTATTATCAGTGATCGAATGAATTGATATATCAATCTGCCTTGTTGATATATAAATCCCGTGGTAAGGAATCACTATCTCCAAACTACAGGGATTAAAATAAAATTAATCTGATTTTAAATCAAATAAATCTAATTTAAACTAATATGCGATTTAGTGATGTTTTAAATTATGAACTGTTTTCCCATTTTCATCTGGAGTCTTCAATATTAAGAATCTTACCAGTCCATACAACTGTCTAGAGCCACTGGATACGCTACAGAGTAACAACTCTTTATCCGTCCATAGTGCTTAGGAATCATCATTGCCAGTTGTCTCAAGCTTCACCTGAAATCGCGGAAAACGTTTTTGCGTCCTGCAGGATCGTCAAGTCAGTCCGTGATAGAAGCAGAGAATATCGCCTCAGCTTTATAACAGCGTCTCTAAAACTCGGCAATTCTCCTTTTTGGATCGCGACTATCGCCGGTTGGCGCCCACTCTGCTTTAGGAACCAAAATGGCGGCGCCGCCAAGATAGCGGGAGAATGGACTGGCTATAGACGACTGCAAGCTGGTCATCTTGCAGCCTCCATGTCTCTGCTCATGCGGGCACGCACGTGCGACTGCAAGCTTATCAAAGCTAAGTTCACACGCACGCTGCACATGCCAGCACGCTTGGGGCACTAGTGAGTCGCTATGTTCGCAATTGTCTATGGTCTAGGAGAAGCTTACGTATTTAGTGGCTCTAGGACTCTTTCGCGGGACAGGGCGTACCTAAAGGGGCACTGACACCCCAAGGGTCGTATTTTCGATTCTCTAAAACGATGGAAATTGTAGTCATAGACACGCAAAAAAATACCGCATCGCGAAAAAACGTTTCCAATGCGCTCGCGCGCCTTTTTATTTTTGGCGCTTTTCTCTACCGTTCCTCGCCTCCTCGATTCTTTTGATTTGTGACGTCAAAAATTATGAAATTTGGAAGCTTTGTAGGCGACATTTTTAGAACATTTAATAACGGCAATAGTAAAACATGTTTTTTTAACGCAATTGCGAACGCACTACGGCCCTTCTTTTTGAAATACCGAAAATCGGAGTCCGGTGAAATATCGCCCCCTGGATTTGTGTCCTTCCTCGGAAAACACGCCGCTGGGCAGGCGGCAACGCTCGCGCCGAATAAAACCGGTATTTTTCCCGGTCCGCCGGTGCCCTTATCTCACGCTCCTACCCTCCTCGCTTCGGGTCGCCGTGGCAACAGCGGCTTGGAGCCCGTAGTCGTGAAAGAAAGTCGACTCGAAGGACTCCGCAATATTTGACGTCAACGCACCGGCGCGGATCGCGCGGGAACTTCGAACTCGGAATTTGGAAATTGTTTTTTCACTTCACAAATACTCGACAATTGCCGGCCAAAAGGCCAGCATTGATTGGCCAAAAGCGGCTGGGCCTGTTCCAGGGCACATCAAGAATTTAGAATGTGGCCAACGAAAAGACGCGGAAGTCGCGAGAAACAAAATTAATATTGTGGGTCGGAGTAAATCATGATGACTAAAAATATCGTGGGCGTCATGTTTCGATCACGGTCATAAAAACTCAAGGTGGCAGGCATATAAAACGTTAAGAGTACAAAAAGTATTAAGTAGGTGATTGCCAGAACGATTGACTTTATTGGTAAGCCAGGCGTCAAGGGCCGGCAATCTGCCGTCCGAGCAGTCAGACTCTGTTGGACCAAAACAAAGTTTGAGCGGCACATTCGCTTCTTAAATTTATTTGCATCTTCATAATCGAAACATCACGTGTAACCGAAATTCGATCACGAAGATTTGCTCCATTTAAGTCTTACGCACACTCTAAATCTGTTTTGGGCTGCCACCCCTAGAAGATTATTTTTGGCTTGTGGTTGGCCACGATAGAACGTGCATCCCTCCTTCTGAGTCTGGTGCACGCCCTGGCTCTGCCCCTACTCGAGTTCACCAAACTCTCTCTATATACGGCTTTGGCTCTACCCACTAATCATTCAAATCTGAGCAGGGCGTTGTGACGTCCCCGGGGCTCTCGTCTTCTCCTCTTCCGCTGTTAATCGGCGCATAGGTATTGAACGAATAATCAAGATAAGAATGTAAACTCAGCTTATTTACAGTACATGCCACAACAAAGATAGTGGTATCAAACGCCTACAGCGATAGAGCATTATAAGACACTTCCTATCTTCAGTCTCCCCCTTCCCCGCTCCGCCCCGGCGTCAGCCGTGGCTATCAGTTTGTTGACGAAAGCAGTCTCTTTTTTGCTGACGCGCTGTAGTTTTAGGAATAGTTGAAAGTTTTCTCGGAAACAATTTCTGCATGTTTGTCATGGTTTTTTTTTGTATGTATCTTCTCGCGGAGTTTTGTGACTATTTAACTCATAAATGGTGATTTAAACATTTGCATCGCGTCAAAACACTTTCATTCGCAACAGAAGAGCTGCAATAAAGCATGATTCTTGCTTATCCTTCCCTGTGTAACCCCACACGTTCCCTTTATTTTTATAGTATGCAAATTTGTCATTCTTTCAAATCCAACCTCCTTATTGCATAGCCTGAGTTCGATGTCGGAATAAACGTGTATATCGATAAAACGATATCGAGGGAATAGCTCGTTTTGACACGAAAAGGCGTGCTGTGCAGTCCTTTCAAATGGAATTTTAGCCTCTGTTCCTAGACGCCCTCGAAACTACCATAGAAGTTGCATTTATTTTCCTCTTCGTTGAACAGAAGTAATCTGCCACATTTGGAGTGATTCCGGGGAAACAAACAAACCTTGTCCTCAGTCCCTACGCTTCGGCACGCGCGAATTCTCAAGTAAAAACACAGAAAAACGAAAGCTTCTTCGCCTACAATCTAGGTTTTATTTACGAGCAGATCACTCTCGCCAGTGAGGTCCGGAACGGCCTTGAAATTCGTTTAAGCCTTTGGCATGGGCTTGAGGGGCTCGATTTGGCACTCGCTCCAAGGAACGCATTCCCTGTGCCCCTTACGATAGAAGCCTGGAGCGCAGAAGCAGCCGCTGGCGCAGTCCATGGTGCAGGCTTCTGGCATGCCTTCCATGCCGCACTTGAGTTCGGCACAGGTGCTGCTCACGCATGTCTTGAAGACCTCCCTGGGGCCACACACCCAGGGCAATTCGGGCGCTACTGCAAGCGATAGAACGAAGATGAAACCATGCTTCGATTCGTACATCCTAGCTGGATAATAATTAAAAAGATCGCGTGAGCTAGTTTGAGACAAAATTACTTCATTGAGTACCTATTTTAGAAATGTAGAAAGACATAACTCTGTGAATTCACTCTTAAAAACACGTTTGTATCCAGCCACAGGTTTTCGGTACTTGCAGTGGGTATGATCTGTACAGGGTGCGACAATACGTGCTGGCCAATGCGCCGTTCAGGACTTGCAGCACATAAGCAATGCGGGGAGTTCCGCGGTTATGTCAGTATGCTAAAAAAGAGATGTTGGAAGGTAGTTCCACATTTTTTGTAGTTGCAATGTGGCAGTCGGTTGCATGATTTAGCATGAGCCAAGAAGCCCATGCGGAGTTTCACCCCTTTCAGCGAGGCACTAAACTGGGCCAGCTTCTGTTTCTGTAGTCTATACAGTCACAAACACACTCAACTAAATCACACAAAAATGAATAGCTAAAGAAATAGTAATTTCAGAAAGCACTTGTTATGCGGAAACTCAAACTGTATTACAAACCTGCTGCGAAATAAAAGAAAATGCTAGCGACTGGAGACTAGTGCAATGACTGAAAGCTCAGCGAATTATTAAAAATATCATGCCAGGTAAGGTCTGAATTTGTTCTTTCTTGAATGATGGTGATTCCATACACCCAACCTTGTGGCGTCATAAAGTAGGTTTCTCCGAAACCTATATATAAAACAGCCATAGAGCTGAGTTCTTGAAGAGAATTTACCCAAAACCAGCGCGGGGCAAAAAGTCGACACCGCATTGGGTAAAACGCTCTTCCTGCATCAAAAAAAGGTTTGCATTTTCGGGTGCCTCCACTCCCTTTCAGATTAAGTACGACTGGAACCAAAGCTGTGATTCAATGAAGCCAAAAAAGCAGCGCCGGAAGTTTATATCCTGACGTCTCTACACTCCTTTGTCGCGTGTGTTATACCCGGCTCAACTAATCCCGTGCACAAAAGACCGCATGGCTCTCTCCGCAATCACTGTGCGTGATTGCATTAGACGGTGATAGGAAATGCCGTAAATAAGATGAATGCCTGGATGATGCAGTCTTGGCATTGCTTGATTGGCACCATAGGATCGCAGTGTTGGCTCCGGTTAGAGTTAATGCAAAAATAAATGGCGCGACTACATGTGTTTTGTCGAGCGTTGCGCATTTACGCGTTCTTTAAGCCGAGTCAGCAACGGCTTTCTCTTTGGCGAAGCGGTAAAGGTATACGAGTCTAAAAAAAAGTGAAAGAAGAACCAGCTTCAAGGTTGTCTTACTTCTTGCAGAGGCTGCAGTGGCCGCCAGAAGAACCAGAAAACCGGAGAGCAGAAGCGCCTTCATGATTCGATGTTCGATCGCTGTTGAACAATCGTCTATAGACTTCTAACCTAATCGGCGGGTTTATATATATTTTAGAGTTTCCGTTGCGATAGCGAGGACAATGGTGTAAGCCGAATAGAACAAAGAAGAGGTGATAGATGGGAAAAACCCAACGAAATTATCGCCGTACGAGTTTCTTAACACTTCGTTCCTCGTGATAGGTCTCCCAGATTAATTGAATGGGGTTTTCCGGCGCAAAAGCTGCCAAGGTCAAATTACGGCCGGGCGCTCCAGATAACCTGTGGTCTCACTGATGTCCTGATATAGGGTGATCAAAAATGAATATCTCCGGCCGGCCGAAAAACAATTAACAACGAAAAAAACCTCTCCTTCTTCACATGCGTGTTTTTTTTTCTGCAGGGTCATTGAAATAAGGATTGATAGTTTTACGAACATTTGTCGTAAAGGTTTCAGATTGTCTTGTATTTTTTATGGTGCAGATGTTGTCACACAAATACAGTCAAAGTTTAATGAAATATGAGAAAACAAAACGTGGTCGATATTGCGTGTTTTTGGGTTTTCAGTATTTAATAGCTTTAGTGTTTAGTGAAAGTATATTCCAATAAGCTTCCCGAAATTGTTTGTGTACAGTCCCTGGTTAGGAAACGCATTTAACAAAATAAAAATGTCCGAAGTGATCAGTATCCTACTTGGGTACACTGATCACTTCCCTTAAAATATTTGTTTATGTGCCAGGATTAGCAAATAAAACACTTGCTTCCTTCGCATGGAAAGGCCGGCTAGCCTTAGGTCTGCACTCGCTTTTTCCCATAGAAATGCATTAGCGGAAGTCGATTTTCTACTTGTTCCTGTCTGCTTCAATTTGCAACAGCTCACTGGCACCAGTTGAAGCTCTAGCGTACATTAAAATAAGTCTATGTATTCCATACAATTCCATGCAGTTGCTATAACAGCTGTCCAGCACGTCGGACGACGGGAGGCAAGTCCTGGGGAAAAGCGGGGGGGGGGGGGGGGGGTACTGCTCGTGCAGCAGCTTCCATGAGCAGTTCTTTAATTGAACGAATTTAACAACGTTGGTATAAGCAACTGCAAGGAGAGAGTACAATAATGCGAGCGGTTTTAAGCGTTCGTGAAGCTGAAAGTAAGGGCAGGCTCACAGATTGGAGTTCAAGTTTGATCGGCCGCCGTGTTGCAATTTCTCATCACCGCTAACGAAGAAAGAAAGCACTGGCACACTGGTGTTTAGCTGGCTCAGGCTATACTGAAGACTCTGTAAAATTACAGAAAACATGCGCGCACTACTTACGACAAAGTGTCGCTTACAGCATCATCCAAGTTTTTTGAAGCCCATGGTGAATAATAGGCGCATAAATGATTAGAAATTACACACAGTGCCAAGGCTACCCGCTAGATAGCGCCTGCTTGTTATCTCGTCGCAATGAGCAGTAGGATAGCTTTAGTGAAGTGCATGCGTTCGTCATAATATCAACAGAAACATAATCGATAGGGCGTTACGTGTGACTGGGCTATGAGGCGTGGTTAAGCTGGGCTGACATTTAACGCTTGCTATTCTCGAGCCATGTCGCTGACAAACATCAATGTAAAACTCCTGCTTTCACTATTTACAACGTTTCAGGAATTGTTTTTTTTTTTAATGTAGTCAATGTTAGTTTTAGTGGCACAAATTGAAGCTAACAATGTATTTTCTCGGAGACCCCTTTCCTAAAATTGTTTATGTTTTTGTTTGGTATTTAATTTGGTTTTGTTATGATATCGATCACTTATGTATCAGCCCCGTTAATTTTAGAGCAGGTACAATCGTACTACAGTGGAGGCCTTCTATTTCGAGAATGTGGTGCAGTGCTGCACTTGTCTTATCGCTATTTCTGGCAAGTAGGATGGTTAAAAACTAGGGCTGGGCGTCGATTAAAAATTTTAACCCGATTAATCGCCACCCTTTAATCGTATAATTAATCGATTAATCGGTCTCGTTCATTTCCATTCATAATAATATTGATTAAAAATAAAAATTGCATCTATATTTTTTTGATGAATATGTGTTAAACGACGCAATAATTTTAATTATGAATCAGCTTCGATATACAGTTGAGAACAGTTAAAAAACACTGACACATTATTACTTCAGCTCCATGAGGCAAAAATGTTCGTTGATATTCTTCGAGAAGGGCGACCTCCTTTGATTGCTCACACTAGTCTCTGCTGCGCTAAACGGACACTCGCACGGCGTTGAAGTCGCTGGGACATGTGTAACCTTCTGCATATGTCTGAAGTTACAAATCTCCCCCTTACAGTTTACCATAAGTTAATACTTCACCTAATTTTTTCACTTCATATAGGTGTGCTCGTTCATGTCTGCATAGTGAAAGCATTTAATTTTTATTTAATTTTGGTTCGTCAAAATTTTACCGATTAACCGGTTAAGCAAATTAATCGCGATTAAAACATTAATCGATTAATCGGTAGGTTAATCGATCAATTGCCCAGCCCTATTAAAAACAGATACAAGCTCTATTTCTTTCCTAATGCACGTGATGACCCAACATGGAGCAGAAAAAAGGCTGTGGCGAGAAGCACCCTTATGACTGTGAAGTGCTCGAGGTTTTGTAGACCCCATTGAGATGCCTTCCTAGAAGTAAGGGTTCTTTATATACTAGGCGAGGATCTGGAAAACACGGAAGATGTATTGTTGTCCTCAATGTTCTGATTACTTGGCAATGCCAGATAAGGTCCCAAAGGTAGTACACCACGTACTGTTCAGTATTTTTGTTCTATCGCGTATAGTCTGCTATTCTCAATGTTGTTTTTAATTCATACGAAATAAACACGGGCATTTCTCATGGAAGGCGTCTTTTTGTTTATGGACCTCTGACGACGGTGTGTCAACATCGTCTACTCATAATGCTGATAAAATGCAGCTTGCCTCTTTTGCGTCATCTAGAGTGTATCAATCGAAGTCGCAATATCCGTGTTGGTTTTGCGCTTCTGGAGCATAACGCGAGATGAGCTACTGGTAAGTTTTAGCAGACCGCGTTTTTGTAAAGCGGTATTTACACCGGGAGCTCGAGCCTCCCATCCGAAGCATCTTTAGAATCGCGTGCCTGGAACCTTATTGCTCCAACGAAAACGATTTGATAAAAATCTGTAAAGAGTCAGCACGAGCTACTCTACATCAAAGTTTGGAAGAGAGCCTAGCACCTACCGCGAAATTACAATGTGTTCTTCCCGTATCCTAAAACCAGCCTCTGTAGAAGAACCCTCTTAGCAGATGAAGTTCGCGAGAACACTTAAAAGAAATCGTTGACACTCTCCTATTTTTCATTAGTTTGGCGGGGGCACGTCTCAAGGCCATAATCTTCCGTTTAACTAACCTTCCATTGCAAAAAATATTTCAGGCAGTCTCTAGAAATCTTATCCACATTTTAATCGAACATTTCAACTCCCTATCTAGACATGTCATATCGACAATTTTCAGTAGTTGCTTTTTGCTTTCAACAAAAGTTTATAAAGTGCGGACGATAGAAGTGTTACAAAATTTCTCTCGCCCTTTCTCAAGTGACAAGTCGAGAGATAGAATTATAAGATCAAAGCGGAGAAGCGAAATCATACCCAGTTGAAACCTCCTTGCGGAGGCTCCTTCTTTCAACTGTGTAACGGGGAATTGCGGGATAAAAAATGGCATCATTTTGCCAAAGAAAGGATAAGTAATTTTGGGTTTTCTGATGACTTTCTTTAATCTTTATATTTGGTGTATAAGAATAACTAGTGCGGGTAATGATCGCGAAATTAGTCAAATATGAATTTAAAAACCTCCAGGCATCCCAAAACGACGTGAATTCGAGCAAGTTGTCTCGACGTGGTTCTTCAAGTTGCGACGTCGCCCGCCATCACATTTACGATGACATGTATGCCTAGCTGTCTCCTGTCCATCGCAGTCTTCTGTAGCTTTAATGCCTCACAGAGATTTGTTAACAAAATGCTTTTTCCCACACCGCGCAAGTGTATGGCTACACATCTATGGTAAAATTCGAAAGCGCGTTTTGGTTTTTACGTAATTTTTGGGAATCTTCACAGATTGTGCACTGGGATTTCTGTTCTTAATATCGTCCTATCACAACCAAATATTGCATGCATATACTTCAGAACATGTAGAACCTGATTGTTTTGGCTGGTTTGAAATGTATAATATGTTTTATATTTATGAAAAATGTAATTATTGTTTCTTAGCCCCTGAAATAGCATTTCTGATATATTTAATTATTTAAAAATGAAAAAAAAAGTGTAGTACACATTATTTTTGTTGTTCATTGCACTCCTTTGTTTAAACGGAGCGAATAAGTTTATTTAACTAGGTTCTTTTTTTATGTACATTGAAACAAGATCATGGTTTTCTGTCCATGTAGATTGTATCGATAACCTAAAACCCAAGCTATATAAAATCTAACACTACATTTAGAAAGGGAAGATTAAGCACCATAAACTGTGAAAATGTATTTATTTATCGTAGATAATGAGAAAATGGTTCCCTGACGCATGCCCCTTTAAATAATTATCGCTTCTTTCAATACTCTATTGTTGGAGATACAGTTCACCAACCTTTATAAACCACATTAAAAAAAATACCTGCAAGAATAAAGCAGCATACTTTTTACCTTCCTGAGTGGTCCTCGTTCAAATGATTGTCTTTCAATGTAGGATGCAGGTGGTGCAGGCCACACTACGTAATTACTAGTGTTATCAGTGCTCCGTGACGTGTGTAAGTGGCAAGTAAACGCAAGTGGCCAGTGAACGTTTTCATGCAATTATTATAACAAATAAAAAATCAATGCTCAAATCTTAATAAAATGAATAAAATTTTATACAAAGGAAATAGAACCGTTGTTAGTATCTTCAAATGTTTTCTATAAAATATCTATTCAATATTTGTCCCATTTCTATACACCAAGTTCTATGGGAAGTTTAAAAAAAAAGCGATCAAGATGCTATTGACAGTGGATAGAAAAGTGTATATATTATCTTTAGAATATGTATGGCCTCTTTACACTATTTTCAATAAAAATGCTGTAGAAAGCGGATAAATATTTTTAAAAATGTGGGGAGGAAAAACAAGAACTAGCGAGTAATATTATCAACAACATTACCGTAAAATGGTGAAGATCTGTGGCAATAGATAAATCAGGAAACGTTTCGGTACCTGACAGGTCCATCATCAGTCCAGCTAACGATATTAGCTGGACCGACGAATGACGTTTCATTGCCGGCTTGCTAGAACAGCGTCTCAGCAGAGACTGAGTGAAAGAAACCTTTAGAAAGGATGGGACGCGAGACGCGGTTTGGTGCTCGCTCAGCTCTTGCGCTGGCTTTGGCAGTGCTTTCTTTCATTCAGTCTCAGCTGAGATGCTGCTCCTATCAAGACGGTCCAGGTTCTGTAACGAGTCTCCGATCGCCACTGAAGGCAGTAACCAAGAAAGGACAGTATTGTTTTGATCGTAAGTTGGCAAGTATTCAGAACTATATATTTGATCTAACCACCAGTGAATGACTGTTGCAGGAATGTATATAACACATCATTTTCAGTATACAATTAGTGTTTATTCAGTTTTATCTTATGCCTCTCTTCTTTTGACGTTGATGTTTCTTTTCACAAGTCATCATCGCTAACCGTATGTTTACAACGCATGACAACTTGATAATAATCAGATTTATAAATGCTGTACAAACTGGCAAATATAATAGAATGAGTGCAAATGTAAACACAAGGTTGTTATAAAAATGTAAAGGTCAGTTTTTGACCATGTATGTGTGTGGGCTAAGCGGCTCAGTGTTAGAAAGTGTTTCAAATATTCGCTCTTTCAATATTTTTTATCGCAGAACTTGCACACTTAATAATGCACTAAACCAGTGAACGAACTATTGGGTTCTTTCAAACAAAATATTAAATTGTGTAAAGTACTAAATACCACTTTACACCTTATTGTTACTCGATAAATTTTAGAATATACTTGCATAATTTAAGTTCCATATACAAACATACTAATTGACGAGAATAACGTAGATGATTGGACTGGTTGGTTAATTCTTGAAAGAACGTTAGGAACAGCGTAAAAGAAGACTGACAAAATACAGCGCTGTTTTTTCAGTTTTCTATTACTTATATTTGACGAGATGGAATGAATGTAAAGTCATGTTTTCCCTAAGTAACTCCATCCACGTGAAGGATTTGAAAAGGAAACGAGAGCTAATTTGGTACACACTGAAACTCTAAAAAAGCCTTAGTTTAAACATTTTCTATATTCACATCTCATGACCAATCAATATACCCGAATAAAAGGTGGTTAATAACGTACTGTGAAAAAAACCCACAAAAATACCAAACTGATAGACGATGGGCGTACACTCGAGTATTACTTGCAACAAAACATTCAAGCGAAGCAACAGATACACCGCGAATCACAATGAGTTTTAAATGATAAACCTCCATGCACACGGTTCAGACGACCTTAGGTATATCATCTCAATGCCATACAAGGGACACTGAGATCCCGAACAAACTCACGTGCCCCTGTCGCAAGGCATTATGAAAGACGCCTCCGATATCATCCTTCTCTACGGGTTTTTGTGTCACCTCAAGATAGTAGTGTTATGAGACTTCTCAACCCATTCATATCTGACGCAATAGCCCAAGGTACACAATATCTCAATTGCACGGTGATTACACACCAGGCGAGTGAACCTCAGCAACATCATCGCCTTCAGATACTCTTGCTCTCCATTTTATCAGATGTGAATGGGTTTCGAACCTTGAAAACACTACTATCTTATCACGACACGGAGCCCAGAAGTCAAGGGAGATATCACAGGCTTTTTCATAACATTGTTCGAGGAAGGCAGATGCTAACTTCGCTTGATTTATACGGGCATTTACTAACTGGTATGTCGTGGTTTTATTTAATTTCGAAGAAAATCCTCATTACGAAAAAAGTGGAACTTAAAAATTATGTATATGTATGTTTTTCGGTTCCGGTAAATAAACTGAGCATAGAAGAAAACTCAAAATCCTCGAGAATTTGACGCTAGCGGTTTGTACAGGTGAGTTATAGGCGAGGGGGACTTAGTGTATGGGGCTAATCGTAACGATCAGTCGGCTAGTTAAAAAAAAAAAAGCTAAAGATGTTCTCGAAAAAGATTATTAGAAGAGAATTCTAGAGTATGTTTATCCCGTGAATGTGCATATCACAAAATTACGGTCAGTGCGCAGGCGATCTGCTGGAAACTTACCATGATGATTTTAACGAACAAAACGTTAGGGCGCAAACGAGCTGGTAAAGGTTTAAGATAATTTTAGACAAACCTCCGAGGTTGGTGAAAAGACGACGGACAACATAACACTCAGATTCTCAATCCTGTGTGTTGTCCTTCGTCGTTTCACCAGTCTCGGCGGTTTGTCTAAAATAATGCTTTAAACCCGAAACTGGGGCAGAAGGGGGAACCTTTTTTTTACAGTGGAAGAGACAGGAACAGGGAGAAACCGCGCCTCTAGCTCAGCTAATAATTATATTCAACCAACCTCCTTATATACAGAACTGCAAAAGCCACAAAACCACCGCACATCCTGTTTTTTAATGTCGCGCGCGCAAACCCTCACCCACATTACAAAAGAAGCTAAGTGAGGCCAGAAACAAAACACGACGACCTTTCGGTAAAGACAAATAAAATTAAAAAGAAAAAACTTCCAGAATGCTAGGGGATCGCAGTAATCCCGTATTATCATAAAATATCGCATAACCTTTATGGATCTGTAAGACACTCCGGAACGGACACCGTTTTCAGTTGATATTTTAAGTTAAGTAGACTCACGCCATTTCAGACAGTTGTGTATGATATGCCTTTGGCTTATGGTTGCAAGTACGTAGGGTAAACTTCAAGGTGTATCAATGACAGGTTAATGGAACATAATATAAGCGTAAAGAATAATGCTGAAAATTAGGAATAAGCTGAACACGTTGACAAATTCAATAATTGTAGTGGAGAATGGTCAGGAAGAGAACTTGTGCATCAGGAGGAAGATTGCCTAAAGAGAGTTCCAAGAAAGACTATCCGGATAAGAACAATAGGAAACTGAATCAGTCAGGCCTCTTTGCAACTCTGTAGTACATCAAAGAAATTGTTGCAACTCTTGCTGCGCATTGCTTTGGTTGTTCAATATTTGCAAGTGTTTCGTTCGTTTTCTTGATGTTTTTTTTTTTGTATACTGGAAGTCGTGTTGCAAGGTTTGGATCAAACATGGAGCTTTATGCGTCCCTCATCAATGACAGGTTTTTATAGTCGGGTTTAACATTTTTTCTTGACTTCCTTCATTCTTTGATCTAGAAAGCAAAAGTTTTCTTCAGTCAAGACTCTATTAATAAAATCACTGTGTATATGATTGATCTAGGGTGCACGCTTCGCTGCATGTCACGGCTAAGAAGGTTTTTGTTTGTTTATTAGTGCGGCTTTATCAGATAGGGGTTGAGAAGCTTTTTGTCTTAGCCAACCAAAGGTATCAATGTGTGTGTGTGTGAGAGTCGTAGTTCAAAACCATTATATATTTGTTACATCTACCTTTCAAGAAGTTGCTTTTTCTAAACTGAAAGGTAGTTGTGTTTTATAGGTGGCCTCACCTAGCTTCTCTTGTGATGTGGATGAGGGTTATGGGCGGGACCTTGAAAAACAAGATGTTCAGTGGTTTTGTGGCGGTTGCAGTCCTTTATATACATGGTTTACACCTGACGTCATCCAAAAAAGCACTCCGAGGGCTACCAGAGAAAATGGGAAAAGGAGTTCCCCTCTTACCAGGACCCTCTTTTGTGTCTCCTAGATTTGCCCAGACATCGCTATTCTAGGTTAACCCGTCACTCAAAATTCCTACAAAAGTAGCATCCCTCTCTCGATCTTTCATGGTGGCCAAAAATTCACGATGTGACGTAAGTGGAAGCAATGTATGGGGAAGTTGGTTGAGTAAAATGTTTCTGACCTTTTTGAAAATAGCAAGAGTGCGCTTACATAGCTTTGGTAGGAGCTGAAGATCCGCGAGATCAGAGATTCTGAAAACTCCTTTAATGATGTAACGCTCTGCGAAGGAGTGGCTTCAGCGGTACTTTGAAAATAATTTTGTGACGACTTTGTGCACCGAATTGAAAAATAATCTCAATATTCGTGATCCCGGAAGCCGAATGTAGACTTCTTATTTGCTTTTAGTGAAATACAGAACCGCTTCAGTTACCTTTTAAGTAAAATTTGTTAATTAACTTCTTCATTAGTGAAATATACACAATGTCCCAATTAAAAACTTGCTGCGTAATTCAAAACCACTAAATCACTAATTTTTAAATAAAATTCGAGCGTGTGGGAAGCGTAGCGCGCTAAAAGTAAAACTCGTGGAAACGGTACAAAGCTGGGGCTATGATAAGAGACGGAAAAATCGCTCAGGCGCGTTATCGCACCAGTAACCTTCCTCCTGCTGCACGTGTGGTTAGTTCTGCCCATTACTAGGCTTCCCACGCGCTCAGAGGTTTTCGGAAATTTACTTATTTATTTGTCTTTTATGACCCCCAGCAAGTTTCTAATGGAAACCATGCATCTATTTTCACGAACTAACAAGTTAATTGACAGATATTACCTACTTATCCGACTGTTGGTTACGAATAGCCCACTATACTATGTCCCCTTGCCGTATGACGTAAATGCACAAACCTAATAAGTGTATCTTTTATGGCACTTCTTTACCTTTAAACAATTGGAACCGAACCGTTTCATAAAACACAAAATCCGAAGTGCCAAATGCTGAAATACGTCAAAAGCCTTTTTTTAATCGTAGGAAGCTGTTGATTTTGTCTGTACTGCTAGGACTTGTTTCTGGTGGCAAAAAATACAACGGGTCATTTTAATAAGCAGCCCATTTTCAGTCTCCGCCGCAATTCGTTGTTAGCGGATCCGAACCTTGCTAGCAAGGGGAATTTGAGCTCACATTCAGATTCGTCGAGAATAGGAACCGTTAAAAATTACGAAACAAAACAACTACCAGTGCATACCAGTAAACATAACTGAGAACCGTCATGATATCACCAGCATGAAATATGCTGTGACAGTTTATGATGATGAAATATATAAAAAAGTGTATCCTTCTTACCAGACTCCTTAAAAACCTAAGATTAAGAAAGCTTTAAAATTGATTTTTTGAAATATTTTTCTTGTAACTTTTTTATTGATTGCCCGCAAGGTTAAGAATTACGACGTAAAGTAAGTATTGGATAACTTTTTTGATTTGTATTTTCTGTATTGTTTTGCTCCAGACAGGATAAAGACCCAAAAAGTTCAGATATTTGGAATCGATGTCTTTAAAATATATTTCCTAACACTTTGTGTCGACTGCAGTTAGTTTAAGAATCCCTGGTTATAACTATTCGTTTGAGTTCTGCGTTGTATTCTCGAGAGCGTCAGTTAAGTCAATCGTTCTTTGACTTGAACCTCGAACTACAGTTCGGGAATGCTGATCTCACCGCACCGTTATAGGTATCCCCAAGAATAGCCGACGTCACAGAGCTGGCTCTAACATGACGAATTTCACACGATATTTCTCTCACAATTCCGGAAGCACTCCAAGAACATCACCCAGAGCTAAATTGAAGCACTTCGGCCCGCTTAAAGTCATAGACCGTGGCAAGTCAGGAATTATACAGGGACCTCCCGAAAAAAAACAGACCCGAAATCTTTGGCCCGTCTAAATAAACGATATATCGTAGAAATAGCGAACTCCGTGAGAATATGACGCTAGCGGTTGGGATAGAACGCAAAAGTTTGACAACATGATGTTACCCAGATCAGCAGATAATAGATAAAAACCAAATTTTTTTATGAGCCGACAACCACCTACGCATAGATTTGTCAAAACAAGAAATTACATTGTGTTCGCCTGTAGCATCGATTTGGGTGAAAAAGACAAGCTTCGCATCAAGAAATTAATCAATAATCAGTTTCTTGCTGAAAAGTTGTTTTCGAATATTTCGACTGATATAAATTCTACAAGCGTCCACAATGTTGAGTTTTGTTTTGAGAATATTAGACGTCGGCTCAAAGAAAAATTTAAATTTTCTCAATTATCTTTTGATCCTGGTAACGTCATGTTCTCCAAATTCCGCTTTCTATCCCAACCGTAACCTTCACGTTCTCATAGAGGTTGAGCTTTCAGCGTGAAAATAAAACATGGTCCTGTTTTCTCAGGGAAATCCCTGCAGTTACGTATTGCTCTGGCAGGCGTTTGTAGCATTGGCGGCCATTGGACTCGTAAAATGGAGCATACGTAAGGAAGTAATAATGATGTTCTGGTGAAGCGTTTTGTACCATTTGTTACTCAAATGCCAGATTGCGATATGCGCCGAGAAGCTGAGAGAGAGGAGGAGACAAAATCGCGCGGGGGCGTCAGAACTCCGAGCTTTGATTGGAATGCTTAGCAGTTATGCCTAAAGCTAGCTGCCTTTGTCTCCCACGCACTCGCGTTAGAACACTGAACGCCGCGGCGTCCAGCGTTTTACCCTCGCATTCGAACGCTTTCGACGAGTGCAGTGAAGACAGAATCAGCTAACGTTAGGCCAACACCGAACCGTATATAGTGAGAATTTGGCTATTCATTGGGAAGCATAGGAGGCAAACAAGGAGGCACCATTGGCCGAAAGCGGCCTTGGGCTTGTTCGAGGGCGCATTCAGAGTTTCGAATGTGGACAACATGAAGCCGCGAATAATACCCCGGTGGGGGTCGCGATGAACAAAATTAATAAGTGCGTCAGGGTAAATCACGGTGAATAAGATACGGTGCACGTGATGTTTTTATCACGGTCACACGTATTTTTGATGATATACTTTTTATGTCTCGTTTTACGACGGGCGGGTGGATAAGGGGAACGTGTCATGACTCATTTTACTATATGTTTTTTTTTTGCTTTCCCAGGAAACTGCCATGACCATGTTTTCCTTCTTTTTTTTATAGCGTGTTTGTGTTTTGTTGCAAGCGTGGCCCCCCGTGCGTGAGTTTCTTTTTGGGGTTGACGTGTGTCTATATTATTTTTGTTTTCTCTCTGTCTCTCTCTCTCTCTCTTTCGATGTCCGAAACGTCCTGCAACTTGAGTTTCCCTACACTTGGAAAAGAACTGGCTCTGCTCGAAACGTCGAAAATAAAGCCTCTGCTGCTGCTCCTAATGTTTTCTACGTGTGATACTCTCTTGGTGAAGAATCGCTAATTACCACTTTGAAAAATAGAAAAGAAACCTAAAAGTTAAAAAAAATACATAACAAATAAAACGTACGCGATTGTCAGAACGATTGGCATTATCCGTATGCCAGGCGTCGAGGGCCGGGAATCTGTCGTCCGAGCGGTCAGACTCCGTTCGATCAAAACCGAGTTTGAGCGGCACATTCATTCGTTAATTCTTTTTTGCATCTTCATAATCAAAACATCACGAGTAACACAATTTCAACCACGAAGATTTGCTACATTTAACTCGTACGCACTTACTAAATATTTTTCGCGTTACCAATATTTTGGGCTTCTGGTAGGCCACGATAGCACGTGAATCCCTCCCTCCTACTGCGTCTGGTGCACGCCTCTGCTCTGCTCACTCCTTCCAGTCACCAAACAATCTCTATATACGGCTCCAGGTCTGCGGACAAGCAATTCAAATCAGAGCACGGCGTTCTGACGTCCCCGTGCACTCTCGTCTTCTCCTCCCCCCAGTTTCTCCGCCCATAGGTATTGAACGAATGATAAAGAGAACAATGTAAATTTAGCTTACGCCTACAGCGATAGTGCATTATAAGATGCTTCCTATCTTCACCTCCTCCTGCCTGCTCCGCCCCGGCGTCAGCCGTGGCTATCAGTTTGTTGACGAAAACATTTTGTTTTCTGAAACTTTGTATTTTAAGGAGTATTTGAAAGTTTGCTCAGAAACAATTTATGCATGTTTGTCATGGTCCTTCGTATTGCTCTTCTCGTGCATTTTTGTGACAATTTATCTCATAAATGGTCACTTAAAAAGTTTCATCGCTTTAGAACTCTCATTCACAACAGAAGAGCTGCAACTAACCATGTTTCATTCTTATCCTTTCCTCTGTAACCCTACACGTTCCCTTGATTTTTATAGAATGCAAATGTTTAATTATTTTTTTAAATCCACATTGTTATTGCATAGCTTAAGTTCAATTCACAGATAAACGTGTATGTCAATAAAACGATATCGAGGAAATAGCTTTTTCTGACACGGGAAATCGTGCTGTGCAGTCCTTTCAAATTAAATTTTAGCCTCTGCTCCTAGACGTCCATGAGATTTCCATAGAAGTTGCATTTCTTTTCCAAGATCTTCTTTTAACAGAAATAATCTGCTACATTTTGAGTGATTCTGGGGAAACAAACCAACCTTGCCTTCAGTCCTTACGCTTCTGCACGCACGAATTTCCAACTAAAAACACAAAAACACGACAATTGCTTTGCCTACAATCTAGGTTTTATTTAGGAGCCGCTCACTCCCTTAAGTGAGGCCCGTAACGACGTTGAAATTCCTTCAAGCCTTAGGCATGGGCTTGAGGGGCTCGATTTGGCACTCGCTCCAGGGAACGCATTCCCTGTGTCCCCTACGGTAGAAGCCTGGAGCGCAGAAGCAGCCGCTGGCACAATCCATGGTGCAGGCTTCTGGCATGCCTTCCATGCCGCACTTGAGTTCGGCACAGGTGCTGCTCACGCATGTCTTGAAGACCTCTCTGGGGCCACACACCCAGGGCAAGTCGGCCGCTACTGCAAGCCATAGAACGAAGATCAAACCATGCACCATTTCGAACGCCCTAGATGGATAATAATTGAAAAGGTAGGGTGAGCTAGTTTAAGATAAATTACTTCATTGAGTAACTATTTTAGAGAAGTAGAAAGGCAGAACTTTCTAAATTCACTCTTAAGGAGACGTACTTATACAGTCACAGGTTTTCGGTATTTGGAGAGGGTTTGATCTGTACAGGGTGCGAAAATACGTGCTGGCCTTGCGCCGTTCAGGACTTGCAGCACATAACCTATGTGGGGAGTCCCGCGGTTATGTCAGTATGCTAAAAAAAGATATTTTAAGATAGTTCTACATTTTCTATAGTTGCAATGTGGCAGTCGGTTGCATGACTTAGCATGCGCCAAGAAGCCCATGCGGAGTTTTACCCCCTTCAGTGAGCACTAAACTGGGCCAGCTTCTCTTCTGTACTGTCGCATAAACACTCGGCTAAATCATAAAAAAAATGTTTAACTGAAGAAATAGTAATTCCAGAAAGCCCGTGTTATGCGGAAACTCAAACTGTATCATAAACCTACAGTGAAATAAAAGAAAATACAAGCGACTGGAGACTACTGAAGTGACTATGAAAGCTCTGTGAATTATTTAAAAAAAATCATGGTAAGGTCTGAATTTGTCTCTTTTTTAATGATAGTGACTCCATACACCCAATCTTGTGATGTCATAAAGTTGTTTTCTCCACACATTATATAAAAAAGAGGCTTAGTGCTGAGTTCTTGTACAGAATTTACCCGAGGCCAGCGCGGGGTAAAGAGTCGACTCCCCATTGTGTAAAACACTCTTTCTGCATCAATAAAGTTTGCACTTAAAGGTGCCTCCGCTCCCTTTCAGATTAAGTACGACAGGAGCCAAAGCAGTGATTCAATGGAGCCACGAAAG
Source organism: Ixodes persulcatus (assembly GCA_013358835.2). Taxonomy (NCBI): domain Eukaryota; kingdom Metazoa; phylum Arthropoda; class Arachnida; order Ixodida; family Ixodidae; genus Ixodes; species Ixodes persulcatus. The sequence goes on along the minus strand of JABSTQ010010752.1, from coordinate 1,417,538 downwards.
CTGGGCCGAAAGTTCATTTCTTGGCGGCTCTACACTCCTTTGTGCGTGTGGTATACCCGGCTCAACCAATCTCGTGCACAAAAGACCACAAGATGTCTCCGCAATCACTGTGCGTGATTGCATTAGACGGTAATAGGAAATGCGGAAAAATGATGAATGCCTTGAGGGTGCAGTCGTGGCACTGCTTGATTGGCACCATAGGATTGTTGTGTTGGTTGCGGTTAGAGTTAATCCAAGACGGAGTATAAAAAAATGGCGCGACTAAATGTGTTTTGTCGAGCGTTGCTGAAAGTATTTACGCGTTCTTTAAGCTCAGCATGCGACCGCTTTCTCTTTGGCGAAGCGGTAAAGGTATACAAGTGTAAAAAACGTGAAAGAAGAAGCAGTTTCAAGGTTGTCTTACTTCTTGCAGAGGCTGCAGAGGCCGCCAGAAGAACCAGAAAACCGGAGAGCAGAAGCGCCTTCATGTTTCGATGTTCGACCGCTGTTGAACAATCGTCTATAGACTTCTAACCTAATCGACGGGTTTATATATATTTTAGAGTTTCCGTTGCAATATTGAGGACAATGGCGTAAGCGGAATAGAACAAAGAAGAGGTGAGAGATGGAAAAAACCCAACGAAATTATCGCCACACGAGTTTCTCAACACTTCGTTTTATGTGACAGGCCTCCCAGATTAATTGAATGGGGTTTTACGGCGCAAAAGCTGCCAAGGTCAAATTACGGCCGGGCGCCTCAGATAACCCGTGGTCTCACTGATGTCCTGACATCGGGTGATCAAAAAGAAAGATTAGCGGCCGTCTGAAAAAAAAAGACAACAAAAAACTTCTCCTTTTTCACATGCCTGTTTTTTTTTTTCTGTCGGGTCATTGAAATGAGGACTGATAGTTTTACAGACCTTTGTCGTAAAGGTTTCAGAACGTCTTGTGTTTTTTATGGTGCAGATGTTGTCACAAAAATACAGTCACAGTTTTATAATATATAAAAATAAAACACAAATTTGTTGATATTTTGTGTTTTGGGGGCTTCAGTATTTATAAGCTTTATTCTTTAGGGAAAATATATTCCACTGAGCTTACCGGAATTGTTTGTGTACAGTCCGTGGCTAGGAAACGCATTTCACAAAATACAATTTGCGAAGTGGTCAGTATCCCTCTTAGGTACACTGATTATTTCCCTCAAAATATTTGTTTATGTGCCTAGATTAGCAAATAAAAAAAACTTGCTTCCTTCGCATGTAAACCTGAAATAGAATCACGAAATAGAAGCACGGAAAAGTTATGTTCCATCTCTGGCGAGTGTGACGCAAGATTTACATTGCGAATCTTGTGCAAGATTAATGTTCAAAATCTTGCCACTCTCGAGAATCTAGGGCAAGATTTATTTTGCGAATTTTACTCATGATTTATGTTCAAAGTCTTCCGAATCTTGAGCTAGATTTTGTTCAAAACCTTCGGAATCATGAGCAAGATTTATGTAGCAAGAAGTAAGGTGAGTCTGGCAACGTAAACCATGCGCGAATTATTTTATTGGAGGAAAGCGTATGTTGCAACATACGTCTTCTTTCCAAAGACTATAAAAATTTTTTTTATGAGTTGCGTTTTCATTCAAATGTCGTCGCGTAACTTAAAGGCTATAAGCACATAAAGGGGGAACAGGCTGAACGGAACTAAAAACTGTGAGCTTGCTACATTTGTGCGCTCTACTGGTTCTTGTGTATGTAACATAGTGTGGCAAACGATTGATATTGTTTGCGCAGCTTTCATACCTTTGTGTTCATAAAAACAAGCGACTTTAAGATTTTGGCAGGAGCTAAAATAACGGGCTTATTTTTTTATCTGCTGGAGCTGTGAACGCTTGTCATGCTCATAAATACTAACTAGGTAACCGACTTTGAAAGCTTTCCAAACTGACCGAATAAAGGTATTTTGATGCTTGGCTTGAACTCGAGTTTAAATTTCTTCAGTATGGTGCATTTGACATTGGTATAAAATTGGTTGGTAATACTTTAACCAAAAAAAGAAGAAAAAAAACTTTTATTTTAGCAATACATTTTTGAGCGATTTTGTTTTATTTATTTTGGTTACATCTATTAATACAGTATTCAGAAACAAAGTGTGAACCGGCGTTCATGCTGTAAAACAGCCAACGAGGAATTTCGTTTTTGCAAGAAGGCACGATCGTTTCAAATGTCCGATGTGTTCAAACGCGCTCTTCCAAAATGTTCTAAAAAAAAATTAAAAGAAAAAATGTTTTGATAGAATTGCGTTAGGACACCATGTCAAGTATATACATATATATATTTGTATTTCGCGCCAGTTGAGGCAAGAAACATTCCTCGTGTCCTTCGCCGTGCAATTCCAGACTCTCTCTAAGACGCAAGAAAACAACACTACACCTAACGTAATAAAATAAGATAATTTATTAATCGCATGTCCTGATGGTCCCCAAAAAATGCAGTTATTTAAATATTTATTGCAGTTAAGCTCCGTGCAATGCTTCCGCTGATGGCCTACAGGCGTCGTGAGTCTGGATGAACTCAGTAGCGGCTTTTGTGAACGCAGCGCCCGTCACGTTTTCGGTAGAAGCCAGGTGCGCAGACGCAGCCGTTGACGCAGTCATTGGTGCAGATGAGGCGCTCACGGCCGCGACACTGGTGTTCAGCGCAGCTGCTGCCCACAAATCTTTTGTAGACTTCATTTGGGACACAGCAGTGACCTCAATCTGCAACAATCGAACAGGCGGTATGCGAACAAGCCCGTGTTCACCCAGACTCGATGTGGCAGTGTGCGAGTGGAGAAACCAAGGTTGCGTGAATAGACCGATCTCACCGCTGACGACGAAGGGTCAACATCCCCTACTGATAGTGCTGTTGAAATGCAGCTTGCCTTTTTTGCGTCATCTAGAGTGTATAAATCGAAGTCGCAATATCAGTGTTGGTTTTGCGCTTCTAGAGCATTACACAAGATGAGTTACTGGTAAGTTTTAGCAGACCGCGTTTTTGTAAAGCGGTATTTACAGCGGGAGCTCGTGCCTCCCACCCAAAGCATTGTTTGAATCGCAGGATTGGAGTCTTATAGCTCCAACGAAACGATTTGATAAAAATCTCGGAAGTTCAGCACGAGCCTCTCTGAATCGTATTTTGTGGGAAAGCCTAGCATCTACAGCGAATAATAATGTGTTCATTCGGTAATCTAAACCAGCCTCTGTGGAAGAACCCCCCCCCCCCCCCCCCCCAAAGAGGTTCACGCGAGCACCGAACTGGAACAGTATTGATGGTGCACCTCGTTCACTTGATTTTGATAAATTTTCGGGTGCACTTTAGGTTATTTTGTGCATACTAGGGAGTGCATACTATTTATAACCCTCCTATTTTACTTATTGAGGTGTCTTTTTAGGGTATGTTGCATTACCTATGACGCTCTCTGTGTGTGTGTTATAGTGCAATGTATGTGTTATTCCCACTCCTGCAATGACTTCTCTTAAGGTCGCAGTATTTTGAAATAAATAAATAAATAAAAAAAGCTATCGTTGCCTCTCTCATATATTTTATTAAGTTGGCGGGGGCACGTCTCATGGCCATAACCATCCGTTCAACTAACCTGCCATTACAAAAACTATATCAGGCAGTCTCTTGAAATTTTATCCACATTTTAAAAGAAACTTTCAATTATAATGCAATTAAATGCAAAGGTGCAAGCGAGCTGGACAAGAATGACGAAAATAATCCCCGGAGAAGGGGAACAAGAGGGACAAAGGACAAACACAAATCACCAAACACAGCTAGGTGGCTGGTGCGCGACCGAAAAAATCCGCCTGGTCCGGGTATCGACCCGGGACCTCTCCATTACAGGTGGAGCGCTCTACAAACTGAGCTAACCAGGGGTTAGACGTCAGTGGAGCAAACGGGTTTTATCAGCTGCCACCAGTCTAACACCAACAAGGGTGAAGCTTGCAATTTAAGGTTATAATTATAATGCAATTAAATGCAAAGGTGCAAGCGAGCTGGACAAGAAGCTAGGTGACTCACCAGTCACCTAGCAGTGTTTAGAGATTTATTTATGTTTGTCCTTTGTCCCTCTTGTTCCCCTTTTCCGAGGAACCTTTCAACTCGGTGTTCAGTCCTGTCGCATCGGCAATTTTCAATAGTTGCGTTTTACTTTCAACAGAAGTTTATAAAGTGCGGACAATAGAAGTGTTATAAAATTTCTCTCGTCTGTCTCAAGAGACTTCCTTTCACCAGATGTATACAAAATGTGTATAGGACTCGATAGAGTTATAAGATGCAATGCGGAGAAGCAACATCACACCCAGTTGGAGCCTCCTTGCGGAGGCTCCTTCTTTCGAATGTGTAACGGGGAGGTGCGGAACAAAAAACAACAATTTAGCAAAAAAAGTGATTTTGGGTGTTTTATGATTTTTTTTTTATTTTTGAATCTTTATATTTGATGTATAAAAATAACTAGTGCCGGTAATGATCGCCAAATTCATCTAATATGAATTTAAAAACCTCCAGGCATCCCAAAACGACATGAATTTGAGACTGGTTTCTCGGCGTGGTTCTTCAAGTTGTGACGTCGGCCGCCATCACATTTACTTGCCGTGCCGTCTCCTGTCCATTGCAGACCTCTGTAGCTTTAATGCCTCACCGAGATTTGTTAACAAAATGTTATTTCTACAATCGTGCAAGAGCATGGCTTCACATCTATGATAAAATGAGAAAGCGCGTTTTGCTTTTAACAAATTTTCGGGAATCTTCACAGTTTGAGCCCTAGACTTTCTGTTTTTTTATATCGCCCGATCACAACCAAATGTTGCAGGCATGTACTTCATAATATGTAGACTGCGATTATTTAGGTTTGGTTCGAATTTATAATTTGTTTTATATCTATAAAAAGTTTGATAATCCTTTCTTAGCCCCCCGAATCAGCATTTCTGATATGACGAAAATAATCCCTGGAGAAGGGGAACAATAGGGACAAAGGACAAACACAAACCTCCATACACAGCTAGGTGACTGGTGAGCGACCGAAAAAATCCGCCTGGTCCGGGTATCGAACCCGGGACCTCTCCATTACAGGTGGAGCGCTCTACCAACTGAGCTAACCAGGGGTTAGACGTCAGTAGAGTCCACCTGTAATGGAGAGGTCCCGGGTTCGATACCCGGACCAGGCGGATTTTTTCGGTCGCTCACCAGTCACCTAGCTGTGGTTAGAGGTTTGTGTTTGTCCTTTGTCCCTATTGTTCCCCTTCTCCAGGGATTATTTTCGTCATTCTTGTCCAGCTCGCTTGCACCTTTGCATTTAATTGCAGTATAATTTCTGATATATTTAATTATTTCAAGGTAAAAACAAAAGCGTAGCATACGTTATTTTTTTGTTTACTACACTTAGTTGTATAAACGAAGCGAATTAGATTATTTAACTAGTTTTTTTTTTCTTTATGTACATTGCAAGAAGAACATGGTTTTTCTCCATGTACTATCGTGGACACTGTTCGCTATAACACGGCAGCGGTGGCCGTTCCGTACCCCCAGCGCCACATTGCAGGCGCCGTTCGAAACTCCGCACATGCGCCGTGTGGTGGACTCGCTCTTCCCGCCTGCGAGCACACCCTCGCTTTGTCGTCTGCTAGGCGCACAGCAGACGACGCCACAGCGCTCGGTAATTTTCGCTGAACACGGTTCAGCGAACCACCGCGTAAGAGGTGCCCACGGTTGATTCCCTGACTCTGCTGGCTAAGGATAAACATCGCCACTAAATGTAATATCACGGTAGATTACATTTTTTTTTATGGGACAAACTTCAAGTTATACTCTGTTTCATTTTACTTCTAAGCGCAGCGGATGCTACTAGACGATCGGGCCAACCAAGCCGCGACAAAAGCGCACTTTTTACACTTTATTGGGTCCCCCAGTGAAGCACTCCGTGACGTTGCACCTTTGCCGCTATGTGATTGGCTCTGTCGTTTTGTAGTCTACAGCTGCGCTCGAACATTAGGTGAAACGGAGTATAACAGTCTATTTCTGTATCACACCTGCTGCACTCATACTGGTTTGCGAACGCATATTGTTAAAGAAGCAGGGTTAATGCCTCAAAGACTCTGCAATCTGCCCAAATAAAAATCGCCGGTTGAAAATGAGTTTGAAACCAGTTCTCTCTGGAGCGGATACCAGACGAGCAGCACTGTGGCATCGCATGCTCTGCGCCTAGCAGACGACAAAGCAATTGGGGTGTGCTCGCAAACGGGAAGAGCGAGTCCGGCACACGGCGTAAGCGCGGAGTTTCGGACGGCGCCTGCTATGTAGCGCTGGGGGTACGGGACGGCCGTTGCTGCCGTGTTACAGCTAACAGTGTCCACGATAGTGCATTGCATCGATAACCTAAGAAACAAGCTATGTGAAATATAACACCAAATTTAGAAAGAGAAAATTAAGCACCATAAACTGTGAAAATGTATTTCCATATCGTAAATTATACAAAGAAGTATCCCTGGCGCATACCTTCTTAAATAATTATCGCTTCGTTCAATACTTTATAGTTGAAGATACAGTTGAGCAACCTTTATAAGCCACATTAAAAAAATATACTTGCAAAAAAAAAAAACGCAGCATACTTTTTACTTTCTTAGGTGGTCCTCGTTCAAATGATTGCCTTTCAAGTGTAGGGTGTATGTCGTGCAGGCAACACTACTTAATTACTAGTGTTATGAGTGCTCAATGTGGTGCGAATTTGTGATGTCTGCGTATCTGCAGAACTCAAGTGGCGAGCGAATGTTTTCATACAAGTATTATAACAAATATTAAATTATTAATCAATAATGTTTTGCAAAAAAAAACACCGAATAAAACTTGATTCAAAGGACACAGAAATGTTTTTAGTATCTTCATATATTTTCTAATAAATATCTATTGAAAATTTGTCCCATTTATATACACCAAGTTTTATTAGAAGTCTGCAAAAAAAAAAGCCATCAAGATGCTATTGACAGTGGGTAGAAAAATGTATTAAATATTTTTAGAATATCTATGGCCTCTTTACACTATTTTCTACAAAAATGCTGCAGAACGTGAAGAAATATTTGTTTTAAGTGTGGGTTAAAAATAGCAGCATTTGCAAGTAATATAAACAATATTGCCATTTGCTCGTTAAGGATTTTCTGGGGCAATCGCTAAATCAGGAAACGTTTCGGAACCTGACATGTTCATCATCGTCTCAGCGAAAAATAATTTCTTGGTCACTGGCGTGGGGTGTGCACATTTAATCGAGATTCCAACTAAGCACAGCAAGCTTGTCTAAAGTGAGAAGCCATCTAATCTGATAGAGTTGCACGACACCATTCAATGCTTTATAGATTGAGATTATTCAGATTAATAAATACTGTACAACTAGCAAATATAATAGAAATATTGAAATTGTAAAGACAAGCTGGTTATAAAAATGTCAAAGGTAAAGTTTTAAACTTGTGTTTGTGTGCTAAGCGGCTCTGCGTTAGAAAATGTTTGAAACATTCGCTCTTTAAAGTTTATTTTTATCGCAGAACTTGCACACCTAATAATTCACTAAAACAGTGAACGGAATATGTTTTTTTTTTCAAACTAAATATTACCTTGCGTAAAATACTAAAGACCACCTTACACCTTATTGTTACTCGATAAATTTAAGAATATACTTGCATAATTTACGTTCTATTTACAAACATACTAAGACGAGAATAACGTAGATGATTGGGCTAGTTGGTTAATTCTTGAAGGAACGACAGGAACGGCGTAAAAGAAGACTGGGAAAATACAGCGCTGTTTTTGTCAGATTTCAATTACTTGTAATTGACGAGATACAAATAATGTAAAATTATATTTTCCTTAAGTAACTTCATCCGCGTGGAGGATTTCAAAGGAAAGAGGGCTAATTTGGTCAACACTAAAACTAAAAAAGTCCCAGTTTAAACTTTTTTTTTTATTTTTAATATCTCATGACCTATCGATTTATCTGAACCAAAGGTGGTTAATAACTTACTGTAAAAAAGACGCAAAAATATCAAACTAATAGACGACTGGCGTACACTCGAGCATTAAGATTCGTGGTCCTCACAAAATATTATTTCACACACGATTTCAAAATACCATCCGCTAAAGAAAAACAGCTAAGGCACACAGAAAGATTTGATATACCAAGAATATACACTAATTATGGGAAAAGGTTGAGGAAGTATTATGTACCAACATATTTTAATAATCTTCCCGATAGTTTACTTAATCTGCAATCTTTAGCACAGGTGAAAAAAGAAATGCGTAAATGGTGTAGTACGCCAGGAGAATAGACAGCTCCCAGACCCATGCCTTTTTTTACGTCCCTACTGTATTGCCGCATTCCTATTGCACGCCTGCATTCACTGTTGTTCTCTTCGCAACTGTTTGTATTGCCATGATTTTTAAAAGCTAAAGTTGATTATTCTGTGTCATTGGTGGTATTACAAAGTCTATGTAAATCATTAATAATATTGTATAAAAATAGGTAATTTCGTTTCATGCTTACTGGCATAAAAGTTTGTTAAGGCGATAAACCTTTTTTTTTCTTTCCTTTTACTTACGTTGAGTTCCGCATAAATAGGACTCCAATCAGTTGTATCAATTTAGTTTTACATACTTACGATGTGTTAAATTCATTCCATGCTGGACTGTAAGTACTCACGCACAAGCACGCAAGTGCTTTTGTGAGACTGAGTAATTTGTATGTATGCTTTCTTTGTGAATAAACTTATTATTATTATTATTATTATTATTAATTGCAACCGAATGTTCAAACGAAGCAACAGATACCCCGCGAATCACAAGGAATTTCACATCATAAACCTCTATGCACACGCTTCAAACGACCTTAGGTATATCATCTCAAGCACATACAAGGGACCATGAGATCTCTAACTCACTCACGTGCCCCCGTCGCACGGCATTATGAAACTTATCAATGCTGAATGCTGGGCTAGTTGGTATTGGTCTTGGGTTGCCAAAGGCATGGTAGCGCTTTTTAGACGATGACAAAAGAAAGAAAGACAAGACAGACACGACCACTGACCTATTGAATCAACATGGAAATGAGGCATATATACACGCTTCGATCCTATCAATCAGCCAACCCAGGCCTTGCCGCCGCTCGCATGAACTGCACCTCCTTATCGAAAAGGTCGATGGATGCAACGCTGACACACCCCACACCTGCCCTTTTTATCTCGTCCGCTTCGATAATTTCCCTAACAGTTCTATTTTTATGTTTAGCCAGTACTGAGCATGAGTCGAACAACGGATTGCATCCGCAGTCCTGGCAATGCAATTGAAAGGTGGCCATCCCGATAGTTTTTGACGTTAAGACTATGTTCCCGGAGCCTGTCGTTCAGGCGTCTCCCAGTCTGACCTACATATTTCTTACCGCATGTTAACGGAATCTGATACACCACGCCCTCAACACAAACGACAAACGGATTTCTGTGCCTTATCACACAACCCAGCGAGGCCTTGCGGAAAGGTTTCGTCAAATGGCTCAGCCTGCTGAGCTTTTCTGGCGCAGAAAAGACCACCTTTGTATTTATTCGGCTTGCTATCTTCTTTAGGTTATGCGCCGTCTTGTGCATATAAGGCACGACTGCAATCCTTTGTTTACTCCTGGCCTCTTCTGGACGGTTGTCGCTCAGTGTCTGTCTTGTCTTTCTTTCTTTTGTCCTCGTCTAAAAAGCGCTACCATGCCTTTGGCAACCCAAGGCTATTATGAAAGACGCCTCCGATATCATCCTACTCTACGGGTTTCGATGTCACGTCAAGATAGTAGTGTTATGAGACTTCTCAACCCATTCATATCTGACGTAAGAGCCCAAGCGACACATTATCTCAATTGCACGGTGATTACACACCAGGCGAGTGACCCTCAGCAACATCGTCGCCTTCAGATACTCTTGCTCTCCATTTTATCAGATGTGAATGGGTTTCGAACCTTGAAAACACTACTATCTTATCACGACACGGAGCCCAGAAGTCAAGGGAGATATCACAGGCTTTTTTATAACACTGTTCGAGGAAGGCAGATGCTAACTTCGCTTGATTTATACGGGTATTTACTAACGGGTATGTCGTGGTTTTATTTGATTTTGAAGAAAATCCTCATAACGAAAAAGTGGAAGCTTAAAAAGTATGTATATGTATGTTTTTCGGTTCCGGTAAATAAACTGAGCATAGAAGAAAACTCAAAATCCTCGAGAATTTGACGCTAGCGGTTTGTACAGGTGAGTTATACGGCCGGGGGGACATAGTATATGGGGGCTGATCATAACGATCAGTGGGCTAATTAAAGGGAAGCTGAAGAAGTTCTTGAAAGAAAAATGGAATTAGAAGTGAATTCTAGAGTATGTTTATCTTTTGAATCTGCATATCACGAAATTGCGGTTAGTGCGCAGGCGAACTGGTGGAAGTTTACCATGACGATTTTAACGAACAAAACGTTAGGGCGCAAACAAGCTAGTGAAGGTTCAGCATAATTTTAGACAAACCCCCGAGACTGGCGAAAAGACGAAGGACAACACAACACACAGATTCTCAGTCCTGTTTGTTGTCCTTCGTATTTTCCCCAGTCGAGGGGATTTGTCTAAAATTGTGATTTTAAGCAGAAACTGGGGCAGAAGGAGGGAACTTTTTTACAGTGGAAGAGAAAGCAACAGGGAAAAACAGCGTGTCTAGCTCAGCTAATAATTATATTCTGCCAACCTCCTTATGTACAGAACTGCAACAGCCACAAAACCACCTCACATCCTGTTTTTCAATGTCGCGCGCGCAAACACTCGCCTACATCACAAAAGTAGCTCAGTGAGGCCACCTACAAAGCACAACCGCCTTTCGGTAGAGACAAAACAAAACTTCTAGACTGCTAAGGATTTGCTGTAATCCGGTATTACCATAAAATATCGCATAACCTTAATGGATTTGCAAAGCCCTCCGGAACAGACGCCTCTTTATGTTGAGATTTTGAGTCAAGTAGACTCACGCCATTTTAGACAGTTTCGAATTGATGCAAGAAAGCCCACCGTGAGAAGTCGGTCCCCAGGAGAAATGGAGTGGTCTATGATATGCCTTTGGCTTATGGTTGCAAGTACGTAGGGTAAACTTTAAGGTGTATCAATGGCAGGTTATTGAAACATAATATAAAATTAAAAAAATAATGCTGAAAGTTAGGAATAAGCTAAACACGTGCACAAATTCAATATTTGTAGTGCAGAATTTTCAGGAACAGAAATAGTGCACCTGGAGGTAGATAGCCTAAAGAGAGTTGTAAAGAAGACAATCCGGAAAAGAGCAATAGGAAACTGAATCAGTCAGGCCTCTTTGCAACTCTGCAGTGCTTCAAAGAAATTTTTGCAACTCTTATTGCGCATTGCTTTGGTTGTTCATTATTTGCAAGTGTTTTGTTCGTTTTCTTGATGTTTTTTTTTTTTGTTTACTAGAAGCCATTTTGCAAGGTTTGGGTTAAACATGGAGCTTCATGCCTCCCTCATCAATGACCGCTTTTTATAGTCGGGTTTTATGTTTTTTTTCTCCACTTCCTTCATTCTTTGATCTAGAAAGTAAAAGTTAGGTTCAATAATGACTCTATTAATAAGATCTCTGTGTAAATGATTCATCAAGGGTGCAAGCTTCTCTGCATGTCACGGCTAAAAAGGTTTTTGTTTGTTTATTAGTGTGGCTTTTTGGAATAGGGGTTGAGAAGCTTTTCGTCTTAGCCAACCAAAGGTATCAATGTGTGTTTGTGAGTCGTATTTCAAAACCATTATATATTTGTGACATCTACCTTTCAAGAAGTTGTTTTGTCTAAACTGAAAGGTAGTTGTGTTTTGTAAGTGGCCTCACTTAGCTTCCTTGTGATGTGGATGAGGGTTATGTGCGGGACCTTGAAAAACAAGATGTTCAGTGGTTTTGTGGCGGTTGCAGACCTTTAAATACATGGTTTGCACATGACGTCATCCGAAAAGCGCTCCGAGGGCTACCTAGAGAAATGGGGAAGAAATAGTTTCCCTTTTACCAGGACCCTCTTTTGTGTCTCCCTGATTTGCCCAGACGTCGCTATTCTAGATTAACCCGTCACTCAAAATTCCCACAAAAGCAGCATCCCTCTCTCACTCTTTCATGGTGGCCAGAAATACAGGATGTGACGTAAGTGCAAGCAATGTATGAGGAAGTTGGTTGAGTAAAATGTTTCTGACCTTTTTGAAAATCGCTACAGTGTGGTTGCATAGCTTTTGTAGGCGCTGAAGATCCGCGAGATCGAAGATTCCTAAAAATCCTTGATTGATGTACGCTCTGCGAAGGAAGGAATTTAGCGTTACTTTGAAAATAATTTTGTGACGACTTGGTGCACCGAAGTGAAAAAAATCTCAATATTCGCGATCCTGGAAGCCGAATGTAGACTATTTATTTGTGTTTAGTGAAACACAAAACCGCTTCAGTCACCCTTTAAATAGAATTTGGTAATTAACTTCATAATTAGTGAAAAATACATATTGTTCCGATTAGAAACTTGCTGCGTCATCCGAAACTACTATATCACAAATTGGAGATATACTTTGAGCGTGTGGGAAGCGTAGTTGCGCTAACGGTACCACTCGTGCAATAGGTACAAAGCTGGGGCTATGATACGAGACGGAAAAATCGCTCAGGCGCGTTATCGCACCGGTAGCCTTGCTAATGATGCACGTGTGGCTAGTTTAGCCCACTACAAGGCTTCACACGCGCTTAGAGTGTTTTGAAAAGTATACCATTTTAGTGGTTTTTTGTGACCCTCAGCAAGTTTCTAATGGAAACCATGCGTCTATTTTCATGAATTAAGAAGTTCATTAACAAATATAACCTAATCATCCAAATCTTCAGTTACGAATAGCCCTTATACTATGTCCCCTTGGCCGTATGACTCAAATGCACAAACCTAATAAGTGTAGCTTTTACGGCATTTCTTTACATTTAAGCAATTGGAACGTAACCGTTTTATAAAACACAAAATCCGAAGTGCCACATGCTGAAATACGGCAAAAGATTTTTTTTTTTTAATTGTAGGAAGCTGTTGATTTTGTTTGTACTGCTAAAACTTGTTTCTGGTGGCAAGAAATACTACGGATTATTTTTATGAGCAGCCTATTTACGGTCTTGCTAGGTAACTCCTTTTTAACGGATCCCAACCTTGCTAGCAAAGGAAATTTGAGCTCACATTCAGATTCGTAGAGGAAATGAACCGTTAACAATTATGACACAAAACAACTACCAGTGCATACGATAAACACAACTGAGAGCCGTCATGAGTGTCACCAGCATGAACTATGCAGTGATAGTTCATGATGGTGAAATTTATAAAAAAAGTGTATCCTTCTTACCAGACTTCTTAAAAAACTAAGATTAAGAAAGCTTTAAAATTATTTTGTTGAAATATGTTTCTTCTAACGTTTTGTATCGATTGTCCACAAGGTTAAGAATTACGAGGTACAGTATTTATTGGATAACTTTTTGGGTTTGTATTCTCCGTATTGTTTTGCTCCAGACAGGGTACAGATCCAAAATGTTCAAATATTTGGAATCGATGTCTTTAAAATATATTTCCTAACACTCTGTATTGACTACAGTTAGTTTAAGAATCGCTGGGTATAACTATTCGTTGGCGTTCTGCGTTGTATTCTCGAGAGCGCCGGTTAAGTCAACCGTTCTTTGACTTGAACCTCGAACTACAGTTCGGAAACGCTGACCTCACCGCACCATTATAGGTATCCCCAAGAATAGCCGATATCACAGAGCAGGCCCTAACATGACGTATGTCACACAATATCTTTCTCCATATTCCAGATGCACTCCAAGAACATCATCCAGAACTAAACTGAAGCACTTCGGCCGGCTGGAAGTCATAGGCCGTGGCAAGTGAGGCATTATACAGGGAGCTCCCGAAAAAAGAGAACCGTGTTTTTCGGCCCGTCAAATAAACAATATATCGTATAAATAGCGATGTCCGTGAGAATATGACGCTAGCTGTTGGGATAGAACGCGAAAGGTGGACAACATGACGTTACCTAGATCAGCAGATAATAACTCAAAACCAAATTTCTTTATGAGCCGACAACCACCTACGCATAGATTTGTCAAAACAAGAAATGACATTGTGGGCGACTGTACAGCATCGATTTCGGTGAAAAAGAAAAGCTTCTCATTAAGAAATAAACCAATATTCAGTTTCTTGCTGAAAAGTTGTTTTCGACTGATATAAATTCTACGAGCGTCCACAATGTTGAGTTTTGTGTTGAGAATATTAGACGTCGGCTCATAGGAAAATTTCACTTTTTCTCAATTATGATTTGATCCTGGTAACGTCGTGTTCTCAAATTTTCGCTTTCTATCTCAACCGTTAACTACACGTTTCACACAGTTCGAGCTTTCAGCGTTGCATAGCTTATTTACCCGGGCAGAAAAAACGTGGTTCTATCTTCTCAGGGAACTCCGAACACTTCTTACTCTGGCAGGCGTTTGTAACGTTGACTGCCAGTGGACTCGTGAAATGGAGCATTCGTAAGTAAGTAATAATTATGTTCTGGTGAAGCGTTTTGAACCATTCGGAGCTCAAATGCCAGATTGCGATATGCGCCAAGAAGGTGAAGGAGAGGAGGAAACAAAATGGCGCGGGTACGTAAGAACTCCGAGCTTTGATTGGAATGCTTAGCAGGAAGGCCTAGAGCTAGCTGCCTCTGTGTCCCATGCACTCGTGTTACAACACTGAACGCCGGCGTCCAGCGTTTTGCCCTCGTATTCGAACGCTTTCGACGAGTGCAGTGAAGACAGAATCATCTAACGTTAGGCCAACACAGAGCAGCATATAGAGAAAATTTGGCCATTCATTGGGAAGTATAGGAGGCAAACAAGGAGGCGCCATTGGCCAAAAGCGGCCTGGGCTTGTTCCAGGGCGCATTCAGAGTTTCGAATGTGGACAATTTGAAGCCGCGAATAATACCCTGGAGGTGGTCGCGATGAATAAAATTAATAGGTGCGTCGGAGAAAATCACGATGACTAAAATACGGTGCACGTGATATTTCGATCAAGGTCACACGTAGTTTTGATTATAAACTTTTCATGTCTCGTTTTAGGGCGGGCGGATGAATAAGGGGGACAGGTCATTTTACTGTATATTTTTTTTGTTGCTTTCGCTGGAGACTGCCATGACCATGTTTTCATTTTTTTATAGCGTGTTTGTGTTTGTTGTAAGTGTGGCCCCCTGTGCGTGAGTTTGTTTTTGGGGTTGACGCGTGTCTCGATATTACTTTGTTTTCTCTCTCTCTCTTTTTCGATCTCCGAAACTTCCTTCAACTTGAGTTTCCCTGCACTTGAAAAAGAGCAGGCTCTGCTCGAAACGTCAGAAATAAAGCTTCTGCTGCTGCTCCTAATGTTTTCTACGTGTGATACTCTCGTGGTGAAGAATTGGTAATTAACACTTTAAAAATTGATTAAATTTTAAAGGTAAAAAATTCATAAAAAATAAGACGTACGCGATTGTCAGAACCATTGGCATTGTCCGTACGCCAGGCGTCGGCTGGCCGGGAATCCGCCGTCCTTGCAATCAGACTCTGTTCCACTCAAAGAGAGTTTGAGCGGCACATTCGTTTCTTAATCGTTTTGCATGATCATGATCGAAACATCCGGTGCGACACAATTTCAAACACAACGATTCGCTCGAATTTTTACGCACTTACTGAATCTATTGCGCGCTACCACCGCTAGAAGAATATTTTCCGTTTCTGGTAGGCAGCGTTGGAATGTCAATGCATCTTTCTGTGTCTGGTGCGCGCCCTGGTCCTGCCCTGCCTCGAATTCACCAAACTCACTCTTTATGCGGCTTTGGGTTTGCCCACTAATAAATCAAATCGGAGCACGGCGTTTTAACATCCCGCGCACTCTCGTCTCCTCTTCCCAAAGTTTCCCGGCGCATAGGTATTGAACAAACGATAAAGAAAACAATGTAAATTCAGCTTATTTGCAGTACATGCCCCAACAAAGAGAGGGGTGGTAAACGCCTGAAGGGATTAAACATTGTAAAATACTACCTATCTTCAGTCTCCCGCGACCTGCTCCGCCCCCGCGTCAGCCGTGGCTATCAGTTTGTTGACGAAAGCAGTTCCTTTTTATCTGAAACGCTGTATTTTTAGGAATATTTCAAAGTTTGCTTTCACTTTCGAACTCTTTCGAAAGCGAAAGAGTTTCGAACTCTTTCACTCACAACAAAAGAGCTGCACTTAAACATGATACATGCTTATGCTTCGCTGTCTAACCCTACCCGTTCCCTTGATTTTTATAGTATTCAAATTTTTCAATCTTTCAAATTCAACAGTCATATTGCATAGGTTGAGTTCCATTTCGGAATAAACGTTCACGTCAATAAAACGATAACGAGGGAATAGATCGTTTTGACACGGAAAAGCATGCTGTGCAGTCTTTTCAAATAGGATTTTAGCCTCTGTTCCGAGACGTTTTCAAGATTTCTATAGAAGTAGCATTTCTTTTCGTCTTTTTTGAACAGAAATA
Source organism: Ixodes persulcatus (assembly GCA_013358835.2). Lineage (NCBI taxonomy): Eukaryota > Metazoa > Arthropoda > Arachnida > Ixodida > Ixodidae > Ixodes > Ixodes persulcatus. The sequence goes on along the minus strand of JABSTQ010010752.1, from coordinate 1,400,954 downwards.
ATCTGCCGCATTTTGAGTGATTCTGGGGAAACAAACCAGCCTTGCCCTCAGTCGTTACGCTTCGGCTGGCGCGAACTCTCAACTAAGAACACAAAAACACGAAAGTTTCTTCGCTTTCAATTTAGGTTTTATTTACGAGCAGTTCACTCTCGCCAGTGAGGTCCGAAACGGCCTTGAAATGCGTTCAAGCCTTAGGCATGGGCTTGAGGGGCTCGATTTGGCACTCGCTCCAGGGAACGCATTCCCTGTGCCCCTTGCGGTAGAAGCCTGGAGCGCAGAAGCATCCGCTGGCGCAGTCCATGGTGCAGGCTTCTGGCATGCCTTCCATGCCGCACTTGAGTTCGGCACAGGAGCTGCTCACGCATTCCTTGAAGACCTCCCTGGGACCACACACCCAGGGCAAGTCGGCCGCTATTGCAAGCGATAGAACGAAGATGAAACCATGCTTCAATTCGTACATCCTACCTGGATAATAATTAAAAAGATGACGTGAGCTAGTTTGAGAAAAAATTACTTCATTGAGTACATATTTTAGAGAAGTAGAAAGACAGAACTTTGTGAATTCATCTTAGAAACACGTTTGTATCCAGCCACAGGTTTTCGGTACTTGCAGTGGGCATGATCTGTACAGGGTGCGACAATACGTGCTGGCCAATGCGCCGCTTAGGACGGGTAGCACATGAGCTATGCGGGAAGTCCCGCGGTTATGTCAGTATGCTAAAAAAGAGATGTTGGAAGGTAGTTCCACATTTTTTGTAGTTGCAATGTGGCAGTCGGTTGCATGACTTAGCCTGAGCCAAGAAGCCCATGCGGAGTTTCATCCCTTTCAGCGAGCACTAAACTGGGCTAACTTATCTTGCTGTTGTCTATACAGTCACAAAAACACTCGGCTAAATCATACAAAAATGATTAGCTGAAGAAATAGTAATTTCAGAAAGCACTTGTTATGCGGAAACTCAAAATGTATTATAAAGCTACTGCGAAATAAAAGAAAATGCAAGCGACTGGAGACTAGTGCAATGACTGTGAAAGCTTAGCGAATTATTAAAAAAAATCATGCCAGGTAAGGTCTGAATTTGTTTGTTCTTGAATGATGATGACTCCATACACCCAATCTTGTGACGTCATAAAGTTGTTTTCTCCACACCTTATATATAAAAGAGGCTTAGTGCTGAGTTCTTCTAGAGAATTTACCTGAGGCCAGCGCGGGGCAAAAAGTCGACGCCGCATTGGATAAAACGCTCTTTCTGCACCAAAAAAAGGTTTGCATTTTCGGGTGCCTCCACTCCCTTTCAAATAAAGAACGACTGGAACTAAAGCTGCGATTCAATGGAGCCACGAAAGCTGCACCGAAAGTTCATTTCTTGACGGCTGTACACTCCATTGTGCGTGTGATATACCCGGCTCAACCAATCCCGTGAACGACCGCAGGACGTCTCCGTAATCACTGTGTGTGATTGCATTAGACGGTGATAGGAAATGCGCAAAGTTGATGAATTTCCTGATGATACGGTCTTGGCAGTGCTTGATTGGCACCTTAGGATCGTAGTGTTGGCTCCGGTTAGAGTCAATGCAAGACGGAGTATAAATAAATGGCGCGACTACATGTGTTTACATGTAGTCGCACCCGGAAAGTATTTACGGGTTTTTAAGACGAGCAAGCAACGACGTTTCTTTGGCGATGCGGTAAAGGTGTACAAGCCTAAAAAAAGTGAAAGAAGAACCAGCTTCAAAGATGTCTTACTTCTTGCAGAGGCTGCACTGGCCGCCAGAAGAACCAGAAACCCGGAGAGCAGAAGAGCCTTCATGTTTCGATGTTCGATCGCTGTTGAACAATCAAATCGTCTATAGTCTTCTAACCTAATCGACGGGTTTATATATATTTTAGAGTTTCATTGCGATAACGAGGACAATGGAGTAAGCAGAACAGAAGAAAAGGTGAACGATGGAAAAACCCAACGGGATTATCGCCACGCGAGTTTCTTAACACTTCGTTCCTCGTGATAGGTCTCCCAGATTAATTGAATGGGGTTTTACGGCGCAAAAGCTGCCAAGGTCAAATTACGGCCGGGCGCTTCAGATAACCTGTGGTCTTACTCATGTCCTTATATGGGGTGATCCAAAATAAAGATCTGCGGTCGGCTGGTAAGAAAAAAAAAAAAAGACAACGAAAAAACCTCTCCCTCTTCACATGCCTGTTTTATTTTTATTTATTTTTCTGCTGTGTCACAGAAATGAGGACTGACAGTTTTACGAACCTTTGTCGTAAAGGTTTTATTTACGACAAGACACAATATCTTGTATTTTTAATGGTGCAGATGTTGTCCCACAAATACAATAAAAGTGTGAAAAATGTGAAAAAAAAACCTGGTCGATATTACGTGTATTGGGGGTTACAGTATTTATAAGCTTTAGCCTTTAGAGAAAGTATATTACACTGAGCTTCCGGAAATTGTTTTTGTACAGATCCGTAAATACAAAACGCATTTTATAAAAAAAAAAAAAATTCACGAAGTGATTAGTACACTGATCAATTCTCTCAAAATATTTGTTTATGTGCCTGGATTAGCAAATAAAAAACTTGCCTCCTTCGAATGTAATGGTTATAATGTAAACCCGAAATAGAATCACGAAATACAAGCACGGATAAGTTATGTTTCGTTTCTGGCAAGTGTGTTGCAATATTGGTGTTGCGAATCTTGTGCAAGATTAATGCTCGAAATCTTCCCAATCTCGAAAATCTTGGCAAGTTTGATTTTGCGAATTTCACTCATGACTTCGAAACCTTCCGAATCTTTAGCAAGAGTTTGTTCAAAACGTTCCGAATCTTGTGCAAGATGTATGTAGCGAGAGGTAAGGTGAGTTGGCAACTTAAATTAGGCGCGAATTATTTTATTGAAGGAAAGCTTATGTTGCAACATACGTCTTCTTTGCAAAGACTTGAAAAACGTATTTTTTATATGTTGAGTGTTCATTCAAATGTCGTCGCGTAGCTTTAAAGCTATAAGGACTTACAACGGGTACAGGGTGAACGGAACTAAAAACTGTGAGCTTGCTACATTTGTGCGCTCTACTGGTTCTTGTGTATGTAACATAATGTGGCCATAGAGTTATTATAATGTACGCTAGAAGTTCAACTGACGCTAGTGTCTATGCGACTTCCGGGAGGCAAATTGAAGCAGACAGCAACCAGTCTACTTTTGCGGTGCTCCTGTGCATTCCTATGGGAAAACGCGCGTGATTCTTGTCTTTTCCCCGGAAAATAACATGAATAACTTTCGCAATTTCGGTTGTACCGGATAGTATGTACCTTTATTAATATTGTGGAAGTGTAATTGCTTTAGTTATGGCAATTTTTTTACCACTAAATGATGTTAAACTTCGCTGTTTTCCAGGCCCAAACCTTTGCTCCATGACAGGTGTGCAAAAACGAGCGACGATTCTAAGCAAACTAACGAGTAAAAGGAATGAAGAGTGTGTTCAAAGTTCGCTAGCATTCCGGTGGCGCTTACATATTGCTAATACGCCCGTCCTGTCACTAAATGAAAAGGACTCCGTCGTGCATCTTTACGATCGTTTAATAAAACATTCGAACGTAAAAAAATAAAGTACGTGGGCTACGAAAGGTGTGCATTTTTAATTTCCTATGTCGGGCAGTTTTTATCGGGCACCTGTTCTCTGGTTTCTCAATAACTGCAAAGATTTGGAGCGTGCGGTTGATGATTTGAACCCAGAACTAGCATCTTTGCACATATTCATGAGCAGAAAGAATAAAGCAGTGCTTATTTATTGCAAGTCGGACTATATTACGTGGCGTTCAATTTATTTTGATCGTCTGCATGGACAAGGAGTGACCTATCCAGCGTTACTGCGTAGTTCTTGCCGTCTCTCTCGGTTTTCCACATGTCCTTTATTCGTTTGGCACGTATATCCTCCATGCTGGCAAGCGCCGACACCGTGTTCGTGCTAACAGTATCTTACAGTGCACATAAATAAATGTACGAAGCGCTTTTAGCACAGTTTTTCATGCCACAGATTTAAAAACGCTGCAACTGACCAATTATTTCATCTGCGTGACTGAGAAATGTTCCAATGTGCCTAGTACGTACGAATTATTCGTGATATTTGCTCTTATAATCGAGCGCAGAGAGAAAATGCACTTGCTTTTTCCCATAGAAATGCATTACCGGAAGCCAATTTCCGACTGGTTGCTGTCTGCTTCAATTTGCAGCAGCACACTAGCGCCAGTTGGACCTCTAGCGTACATTATAATAACTCTATGTCGCGTAGCGTGAAAGAAGGTTAAATCGCTTGCCGCCAGATGGCAGGGTCCAGCAGAGTAATTGCAAGTATCTAGGCTAGGTGGCGCTAGGTACCGCCCAATTAAATGTTCTACAAAAAATGTTTTATTTCCTCAGGCCACCATTGCACTTCGAGATCTTCGGGAACCTCTACTATACACACATGTAGACACATTACGCATATACAAGCATCAGGTGAACATACATTGAGCGCATACACATACATGGCACATACAAACATCAATACAACGGACCCAAACACTAAACCCGAGCTCTGCATTTCCGTCTTTCATACTGGTCGTTTGAATATACGAAATTTCTCGGTGACTGCCTAAGCAATAAAAAAATATTCCCAGCATGTTGATTTTTTTCCACCAATGTCATACCTCTGAGAGTATTTGAATGGCTCAAGAGATGAATCTCTTATTAAAGATTAAACGCTCGATCATGCCGTAATTATTTGAAAGCCAATAAATCAAGCCGCTCCAATGCGGTTCGAAGCCATGAGTTTGTTTCCCCGCACGGAACGTCGTAGCCTGTATTTCTATTGTTGTGTTTGTTTTTCTATTTGTGCTGTTCGTGCACGGCTGCAATTGCCGTCTTGAATTAATATCTGTAGAACGGATTTTCACTCAGCTGGAAGTGACGCTTCACGGGCTGAGAAATCGCTTTTCGATCAGCTTGAATGCAGTGAAAGCCGAGACTTGCGGCAGGTATTAAGTGTACAAAGCTACGCCGTGGCGAGCTCGAAAACTTCTAGCGCTCATCCCAGCGCGCCACTTGGAGGGCAGTTTCTCCAGGAACAAACGTATAGTATATTTAACCAGCAATATAAAGGGTAGCGTTTTTTCATTTTACCTACGATTTTTTAATGCCAAAATTCCTCACTGTAAATATACGTACTTTCCGTCATAATTTTGTACTGTTCAGTCCTTTCCCCAGAGCGCAATCGATCTCGGGGAGGAGACAACCGACAGTCACATTGGCCACTGTACGATAGCACCTTACTGTTCAGACCAGCGTTCCAACATGACTATCCACACGTCGATTGATTGCACCTAATCCTTCCAGTGGTCTTAAACTTTTTAATGTAAAGCGGGAATGTCAACCTGCGACACGCCACCCCCTCCGATCACGGCCCGACCAGCGGCACCAATGCCCGACAGTTTACGTCATCTCATCGTGTTGTTACACCACTGATACGCGAACACACGGTCACATCGGTGATAATTCCAGTCTTTTGTTCACAACCCACAACACTGCCATCACGATGTTGCTGCTATGTTGCTGACACGCAGAAATACAGAACCACGTTGAACACCGGTTGGCACTCGGCGTCGGAAAACAAAACCGAACTCAGCACGGAAGGGACCGAGGCAGCCGGCAGCAAAACCTGCCTGTCTTGGGCGCAGTTCCTGCGATTTCTATAACGTCGAAAACGTCGACACAGTTCCGCGCAGAGTGGTTCCGCGTGGTTCCGCTACAGTAGTTCCGCCGCGTACAAGGAGGTTATAAGGGCTAGGAGAGTTCACGTTGCAATATTGGTGAAGCCTAGTCATAAAAACTTTAAACGATGTTGTGGACAACGTGACCATAGATCTCTCTGGCAATTGGTGCGCGTGACATGTCACGTGTGAGAAGGATGTTTGATTTTAGAAGGATTCCTTGCAGGCTTGCGCGCGCTCCGTTCGGTAGGCTTTATTAGATCGAAGGCTAGACGAAGGCTAGCTACGGTCACGTGATGTCGTCACGCTGGCCTGATAAGTGAGGAGGGTAAGGAGGTAAATGAGAAAGAGGCAAGGCGTCAAGGGAGCTGGCTTGTGGAGGCTACGCGGCTGTCGTCATGCCCTCTCCTACCCTTCTATCCCTGTTGGCCGCGTAGGCGGCGTAGGGGACCTACGCCGCCTACGCGGCCGGAGATGGCCATCTTACCCAGTGTACGTAGCGCCGCTGGTACTGCTCCGGAACTTCGCTGTTTCTAACGGCTTCGTTTGCTCGTTTCATAAAATTAGTGATAAAAATGAAAGCCGTTTACAACTCCCTGTAACGCCGAATTAGAGCGCAGCTCTTGAGGAGGAGGGGAAGGCACGGGAGGGGGGGGTCACGTGACCTCGGGGGGGGAGGGAGGGGGGGTCACGTGACCTCGGGGGGAGGGGAGGGGGGGTCACGTGAGGTTGCGGAATCTAGCGGAAAATTTTCCGCTAGATTTAGGGGAAAATTTTGCCCGCTAAATCTAGCGGGAAATTTTCCCCGCTGAATCTAGCGGGAAATTTTCCCCGCTAAATCTAGCGGAAACTTTTCCCCGCTAAATTTAGCGGAAAATTTTCCCCGCTAAATTTAGCAGGGAAATTTACCCATCATGCACCGCGCGGTTACGCCGACGGCGACGGCGACGCCGACGCCGCTCAAGCCGGAAACGGGCGCCTAAGAGCTGCGCTCTAAAACGTCAATGCAACCGAAATGTCCTGCACGTTTGGACTAGAAGACGGAATTACAGGCGGCCTTCGCTGCCGCTGAAGCTCAATCAACTCAACAACATTTATTTAACAACGTGCGCGACGTGCTCGGAAAACGAAACCAAAAGCAGATGAGTCGGGAGAGCGAAAGCTTTCTCCCGTCTGCCTGGAGAAGGAGAAAAACGTCGCGTTCCTCCCTTCTTCTTGTGTCCGCTTGGGGGCGCGTCAGTAGAAGGGAGGAAGACGCGCCGTTGCTAACTTTTTCCTCCATTTTTTTAGAGTGTGGCTATTAGTTTGTTGACGGAAACATTCTATTTTTTTTTTCTGAAACGCTGCATTTTAAGGAATATTTGGAAGTTTGCTCAGAAACAATTTATGGATGTTTGTAATGGTCCTTTGAATTTCTCTTCGTGTGCATTTTTGTGACTACTTAACTCATAAATGGTCACTTAAACGTTTACATCGCTTTAGAACTCTCATTAGCAACAGAAGTGCTGCAATTAAACGTGATTCATGCTTATGCTTCCTTGTGTAACCCTACACGTTCCCTTGGTATTTATAGAAGGCAAATATTTTATTCCTTTAAATCCAACCTCCTTATTGCATAGCCAAAGTTCGATTTCGGGAAAAAACATGTACGTCGTTAAAACAATATTGATGGAATAGCTCGTTTTGACACAGAAAAGCATGCAGTGAGTGCTTTCAAATTGAATTTTTGAGTCTATTCCTAGACGTCTTTGATATTTTCATAGAAGTTGCGTTTCTTTTCTTCTTCTTTGAACAGATATAATCTGCCACATTTTGAGTGATTCTGGGGAAACAAACCAACCTTGCACTCAGTCTTTACGCATTGGCAGGCGCGAATTATCAAGTAAGAATACAAAAAGACACAAAAGCTTCTTCGTCTACATTGTAGGTTTTATTTCGGAGCAGTTCATTCTCGCCAGTGAGGTCTGGAACGGCCTTGAAATTCGTTCAAGCCTTAGGCATGGGCTTGAGGGGCTCGATTCGGAACTCGCTCCTTGGAACGCATTCCCTGTGCCCCTTGCGGTAGAAGCCTGGAGCGCAGAAGCAGCCGCTGGCGCAGTCCATGGTGCACGCTTCTGGCATGCCTTCCATGCCGTACTTAAGTTCGGCGCAGCTGCTGCTCACGTATTCCTTGAAGACCTCCCTGGGGCCACACACCCATGGCAAGTCTGCCGAAGGTGCAAGCCATAGAACGAAGAACAAACCATGCATCGTTCCATTCGCCCTAGTTGATAATAACTAAAAATATGACGTGAAGTAGTTTAAGATAAAATTACTTAATGAAGGACCTATTTTAGAAAGGTAGAAAAACATAACTTTGTAAATTCTCTCTTAAGGACCCGTTTATTGTCAGTCACAGGATTTCGCTACTTGGGGTCCGACAATACGAGCTGCACACTCAAGAAAAAAGGGTGTAAAAGGGTGTATTGTTACACCCTTTGTCCCATACAATACATCCCAAAACTTCAATTCGACGTACAGCGCCCTACAGTTGAACAGACGGCCCGGAAGTTTACGAGGGGCTTGATAGCCGTGTGGTACAACTTATTAAAATAGCTAATGTACGTTTTACTCACTACAAAAAAACATAATCGGGGTTTTCTTGGCCCTACTGTAAAAACTCGGTGTTTTCTTTATGTGGTCTTTGATACGTACTTTAGCTATTTAAAAAGTTATGCCGCACCGTTATCAAGCTCCTATTAAAATTTGGGGCCAAGAAGTTTTGGGGTGTATTATATGGGATAAAGGGTGTAACCATACACCCTTTTACACCCTTTTTCTTGAGAGTGTGGCCCATGCGCCTTTCAGGACTGGCAGCACATAAGATATGACGGGAGTCCCGCGGTTATGCTAATATGCTAACAAAGATGTTGGAAGATAATTTCACATTTTCTTTTGTTGCAATGTGGCAGCTGGATGCATGACTTAACACGCGAAATGCATCCCATGTGGCATTTTACACCTTTCAGCGAGCACTAAACTGTAGCAGCATTTGTTGCCGCAGTATGTACTGCACAAAACAAAACAAAAACACTCGGCTAATGCATACAGAAATATTCAATTAAAAATAGTATTGATAGCAATAAGGACTAAACCGAAACTGAAAATGTACCATAAACGTACAGTGACATAAAAGAAAAATGCAAGCGACTGGAGACTACTGCAGTGCTTGTAAAAACTCAGAATTATAAAAAAAAACAAAAAACATACCAGGCGAGGTTTGAATTTGTTTGTTTTCGCGTGATGATTCCTCTATGCACTCAATCTTCTGATGTCATAAAGTAGTTTTCTCCGCAGCTTATAGACCACTTCAGGCCAGTGCGGGGCGAAACAGTCGACACCGCATGGGATAAAACGTTCTTCCTGCATAGAAAGAAATTGGAATCTTCGGGTGTTTATGCTCCGTTTCAGCATAAGTACGACTGCAACCAACGCCATGATTGGATACAGCCACTCGAGCTGCGCCGAAAGTGCACATCCTCATGACGCTACACGTCTTTGTGTGTCTGATGCACCGAGCTCAAGCAATCACGCGCGCAAAAGACCGCAGGATCTCTCCGCATTCACTGTAAATGATTGCTTTAGGTGGTGATGGTAAATTCACAAAAATGATGAACGTCCTGATGATGCAGTTTTGGCGCTGCTTGGTTTTCATAATAGGATTGTAGTGGCGACTGCGGCGAGATTTAATGCAAGGAGTACGAATGAATGGCGCGACTCCATGTGTCTTGTCGAGCGTTGCTGAAAGCATTTAAGAGTACTTTTAGCTCAGTCTCCAACCGCTTTTTCTTTGGCGAAGCAGTAAGGGTAGACGAGTTTAAAAAAAGTCAAAGGAGAACCGGCTTCAAACATGTCTTACTTCTTGCAGAGGCTGCAGTGGCCGCCAGAAGAACCAGAAAACCGGAGAGCAGAAGCGCCTTCATGTCTTATTTTCGATTGCTGTTGAACAATCGTTTATAGTCTTGGAACCTAATCGACGGGTTAATGTATATTTTAGAGTTCCCGTTGCGATAACGAGGACAATGGCTTAGGCCGAAGAGAACAAAGTAGAGGTGAAATAAAAACAAAAAAAAACCAACCGAATTATCAACAGACGAGTTTCTTAACAGTTTTGTTCCTAGTGAACTCGTGTGCCTGATTAATTGATTGGGGTTTTCCGGCTCAAAAGCTGCTAAGGTCAAATTACGGACGGGCGCCTGAGATAACCTGTGGTCTGACTGATATCCTGATATGAGGTAATCTAAAATAGAGGTCTGCAGCCGGCTGAAAAACAAATAAGAAACAAAAAACCTCCCCATCTTCACATGCGTGTTGTTTTTCTGCTGGCTCACTGAAATGTGGACCGGTAGGTTTACAAACATAAGCTTAAAGTTTTTACAATATTTGTTTTTTATCGTGCAGAAGTTGGCACTCAAACACAGTCAAAGTATGATAAAATATAAAGAAAAATAAATAAAACGGGGTCGATATTGGGAGGTTGTGGGGTTAGAAACCTCTGGAAGCAGAACACAAATCGGGAGTACGCGGTTCATATGTGGACACATTTGGGAGCTTCAGCATTCAGGGAGAGTATATTCCAATGACCTCACCGAAATTGTTTGTGTACAGCCCCTGATTAGGGAACTCATTTCACAAAATAAAGATTCCGGTACAGATAAATGTCCTTCCTAGGTACACCGATCTTTTCCCGCAAGAATATTTGTTTGTGTGCCTGGATTGCACACGCCGGTAATAAGATCAACATTCGCCGAAGCGTTCCGTGCAATATTCACGTTATGAGAACCATTTTGAGTCTGAAGGGAATAAAAACTTGCGTCCTTCGCACGTCAACCCGAAATAAAATCACGAACTAGAAGCACGGAAGATTTATTTTTCATTTCTGGCGAGTCTGGCACAAGATTTACGTTGGGAATCTGTTGCAAGTTTAATGTTTAATATCTTCCCACTCTCGAGAATCTTGGGCAAGATTTATGTTGGTAACCTTACTCATAATTTTTGTTCAAAAGCTTCTGAACCTTGATCAAGATTGATGTTCAAACTCTTTTAAATCATGCGCAAGGTTTATGTAGCGAAAATTAAAATAAGTCTGGCAATGTAAGTCATGCGCGAATTATTTTTTTGGAGGAAAGCTTATGTTGCAACATGCGTCTTTTTTACAGAGACTTAAAACCAATGTGTTTGGAGTTGATTGTCCATTCAAATGTCGTCAAATAAATGAAGTTTATATAGAATTAAAGGGAACTAAAACCTGCGAGCGTGGAACATTTTTGCGCTCTACTTGTTCTTGCGTAGGTAACAAAAAGTGTAAACTTTTGCGTCACTTTGAAAAATTTGTGTTGATAAAAACAAGCGGCATTTTAAAGTTTGGCAAGAGCTAAAAAAAACGGCTTTATGTTTTTACCTGCTGCAGCTGTCAACACTTCACATGCTCACAAATATTAACCAAGTAACCGACCTTTCGAGCTTTGCAGTTTGAGCGAATAAATGCATTTTGATGCTTGGCTTGAGCTTGAGTTCGACTTTCTTTAGTATGGTGCATTTGACCTTGGAATAAAATTGGTTCGTTTTACTCTGACGCAAAAAGCTATATTTTAGCCATACATTTTTTAGCGATTAGGTTATATTTATTTTGGTTACATCTATTATTAGAGTATACACGAAGAATGTGTGAAGCTACGTACTTGCTGTAAAACAGAGAAACGAGGAATTTTATTTTTGCAAGATGGCAAGACGCTTTTCCAACCTCCCATGGTTTCAAACACGTTCTTCCAGAGATTTCTTTAAAAAAAATTAAAAGGAAAATATCTTTTGAAAAAAATTACGTTAGAACTGCATGTCAAGTATATATAAATGTTTAGTTTTTGAGCCAGTTGAGGAAAGAAACATTCCTGGTGTCCTTCATCCCGCAATCCCAGACTCCCTGAAAGAGGCAAGGAAACAACACAACATCTAACATAATAAGATAATACACTTCATTAATAGCATGTCGTGATGAACCCCCAAAACATATTTTTTAACGAGAAATTATCTATTGCGGTTGAGCTCCGTGCAATGCTTCCGCTGATGGCCTACGAGCATCTTGAGTGTAGAAGAACTCAGCAGCGGCTTCTGCGAACGCAACGCCCGTCACGTTTGCGGTAGAAGCCAGGTGCGCAGAAGCAGCCGTTGGCTCAGTCATTGGTGCAGAAGAGGCACACGCGACCGTGACACTTGTGTTCAGCGCAGCTGCCGCCCACACATATTTTGTAGACTTCATTTAGGCCGCAGGAGCGACCCAGTCTGCAAGTACCGAACACACGGTTTACGAACAAGCTCGTGTTTATCCAGACCCGATGTGGGCACTGCGTGAGCGCAGAAACCAAGGCTGCGTGAACGTGGCAATCTTACGGCCAGTTTTCTTACGGCACCGCTTCTGCCATCTATCGTGGCAACTCTAATCTTTCTGCACACGCGACAACCCCGTTGAGTGTCTGCCGGAGCAGGGCACGGGGCGGCATGACGTGTCACGTGAGCAGGAGTTCGATGACCTACACTACAGTGAACAAGAGGAGGGGTAGTGTGATCAGGCGCCGACGCGCGCCATGCATTGCTGTGAAGCAGCGAGCGTGGAAAGGTCCTGGATGTACGCGGCGGCGCTGCGGTAGCCTGGGCTGAAGGATTCAAGCTTTAAGAGGGCCTTCGGCGAGCAGGTTTGGCTTGACGGTTTGGCAGCGCGCATTGGCTTTCGTGAGATATTTCAACAGTGTTTTCTGTCGGGTATGTCAAATGAAGCGCAATGCGGAATGGACTACGACGACAACAACGACGACGACGACGACGACGACAACGCACGTAGCGCAGGAAATGCAGTGTGAAGCATGCGCTACTACAGCCCAACCTTTAGTGGCGCCCTCGCTTGCCATCGACACGAAGTGCGCACAGCCGTGAGCGCTCTCTGAGCTCACTATCCCTCCTCTAGTTGACCTTAACTACAGTTACGGCGGCGTCACGCATGCCTGGAACGCTAATAGAGGTCGGTCTATTGAAGCGTCCGCCTATGCACCGTTACAACAGTGGCGCCATCACATTCGTGTGACGTCACAGCAGCGCGTTCGTGAATAGGCAACGTTACTAGATTGCCTCAGTTGTTGAACTCCCGCGGGGGGGGGGGGGGGGGGGGGGATTCCCCTCCTTAGTCACTTCACTTCTCCCTTCTTTGGAAGCGCCATCTAAAGTTTCGTTTCAAAACTGTGTGTTGCATAGATGATGAAGTACGGTGGAACGTCATCCAGACGCCTTGTTTCGAAAGGTGCGTATTCCATTTTTGATTAGTATAATGTACGCTAGGTTCGACTGGCACTATTGTCTATTTGACTTCCTGGACGCAAATTGAAGCAGACAGCCACCAGTTTGGTTTTGCGATGCTCCTGTGCATTCCTATGGGAAAACGCGCGTCCATTTTTTCTCATCGCCGCTAAATGACATCGATACAATTTGTTATTTGGGTCGTACCGAATAGTATATAGCTTTATTATCATTGCAAAAAAAGTAATTGCCTTAGCTAAAGCGCATTTTTCTTCACCAGTGTTCGGTGTTAAACTTCGCTATATTTAAAGCCCAAACCTCTGTAAATAGCAGATATGTAAAAACGAGTGTCGATTCTGTTATGTGCAGGCAACTGTGAAGACTGCCACGAAGCGGGACACGAGCTCGCGCTCGCGCTGGGGCTCTTGAACTGACTCTTGCTGATCCAGCCCAGCCAGGTCGGCTATGGACAACTGTGCTTCCTATGTGCATAATGTATATAGAGTCTAAATATACATAACATTGGCGATGAAGTGAAGAACCTACCAGCGCGCTGTTCAGGGTGTCATGACGGAAGCGACGGCACCAGCGGCGCCGGCATTTGGCTGCATCTGTGAGTTCGAATCGAGCTGCAACATGGCCACTTTACCGCGAACGACTCGAGTTATACTTTATCGCAAACGAGGTAAAGTTAGCCGAGAAGAAGCGTGCAATACTTTGCCCGGTCTGCGGGGCGGCAACGTACGCAATTATCCGTTCGCTCTGCTCACCGGCTTTACCCTCCGAGACGAGCCATGATGACATCGTCTCGAGATTGGTGGCCCACTTCAACCTGAGAGCGTCTGTCATCGTCCAGTGTTTCCAGTTTGGAAAACGCGACCAGCGTCAAGGGGAGAGTATCGCCGACTACATCGCCGAGCTTCGTAGGTTGTCGGAACACTGAGCTTTCGGGCAGTCGTTGGATGACATGCTCCGAGACAGGTTTTCTGCGGCCTCCGGGAAGAGTCCGTTTAGCGACGGCTTCTGTTCGAGCCCGAATTAACCTTCTCGGTAACCAAGGAGAAGGCGATTGTAGCAGAGTATGCCCACCGTCACAAGGAGAAGATTCGGGGCGTGGCGCTCGCGGAGGGAGCGATGTGTGCCGGGTCGGTAAGCACATGGCTCCGAACACTAAGTTCAACTCCTCAGCGTCAAGAGAAGGAGCTGCGCCGAAGTCACAGCCGAAAGCAAACAAGCGTCTTCGCTGTGGAGGGACACACACCCCAGACGAGTGTCGTTTTCGACACGCCCAGTGTCATTTCAGCAAGCAGCGGGGCAACGTCCTGAAGGTTTGTCGACAGAAAGCAAAGCAGTCGTCACCGACACCTAGGCCGACGAGCGGCGAACACCCAGACCAAGGCGGTGTGCGGCGTGACGGTGAGACGGTGGATATGTTCGGCATTTTCCAAGTAACTGCCGAGAAACCTGCTGTCCGGGCCGTCGTCGAGGCTTTCAGAAACCCTCTTGAGATGGAAGTCGACTCGGGAGCCGTGTGTTCCGTGATACACAAGAGAACTATGCGCCAGCTGCGGTTGTCCAAGCACCAGCTACGCCCATGTTAACTGCTTCTTCGCACGTAGAACCAGCAGGAATTGAGGGTGCTAGGCTCTGTGATGATCCAGGTTACCTACAAAGGGCGCCAAGAACGACTTCGTCTTGTCGTGATCAAGGGAACAGGCGTAAGCTTGCTGGGCCGAGACTGGTTTGTGGCTCTTGGGATTGAATTAAACGTCAATGAACTGCGAGGAGAATCGAAGAGCCAGAGTCCGTCCACAGCAGCAGTGCTGCGAAGTCACGCCGAGGTCTTTCAACCGCGTCTGGGTAAAAGCAACGGACCACCAGTCTGAGTCAAAGTGGAACCGACCGCTCAGCCCAAATTCTTCAAGCCACGTCCAGTTGTCTTTGCATTACTACCAAGAGTGCATGAAGCCCTGGACAAGCTCATCAATCAAGGCATTTTGGAACCCGTACGACATTTCCGTTGGCGACACCAATAGTACCTGTGATCAAGAAGGATGGCACAGTGCGAATTTGTGGCGACTACAAGAGTACGGTAAACCCTGTCGTTCGTTGGGAAATCTACCCCCTGCCCACAACGGAGGAACTTTTTGCAAAACTAGCGGGCTGTGCCAAGTTTACCAAGCTTGATTTAGACCAAGCGTACCTGCAAGTGATCGTTAATAGTGAGACAGCTGACCTTCTCACCCTCACCACACACCGTGGACTTTTCCGGGCCACGCGCCTGCCGTTCGGAGTAGCTGTTTCCGTCGCTATTTTTCCGAGGTATATATAAAACAGCTGCTGAGAGGACTGGAAGGGGTTCAAGCTTTTCTAGATGACATCCTCGTAGGCGGTAAAGACGACGCCGAGCACAGCACCCGTCTGCAAGCAGTGCTTCAACGAATTAAAGACGACGGTGTCCGGCTGAAACGTGAGAAGTGAACTTTTGGAGCGGATGAAGTTGTATTTCTGGGTTATAAAGTCAGTAAGGCAGGAATACAGCCGACGGATGACAAAGTCAAGGCTATTCATGGAGCACCCGGACCGAGGTGTAAGAATGACATTCAAGCGTTCTTAGGAGCACCTAACTTCTATAACAGGTTCCTGCGGGGAGTGTCACACATTTTGGAGCCCTTGCACTGGCTGCTGGATGACGGCCATAAGTGGAAATGAACAATGCGGGAAGCAGAAGCTTTCCAGCGGGCCAAGAAGTTACTGCAGTTTTCGGACGTCCTTGGCCACTACGGTGTCCACAAGCCACTAGTTATGGCCTGTGATGCTACTCCGTATGGACGTGGTGTGGTGCTGAGTCACGTCGACAGCGAAGGCGGAGAGGTTCCGGTAGCATATGGATCACGAACAATGACACCTGCCGAACGGAACTACGCACAGACAGACCATGAAGCCTTGACAATAGGTTTCGGAATACGGAAATTTCACAAGTTCGTCTATGGCCGGCATTTTCAGATTGTGACAGATCCCAAACCTCTACTGGGACTCTCGCATTATACAAAACAAATGCCTCAGGTCCTGTCACCGAGGATGTTGCGTTGGTCGTTAATGCTGTCTGCTTACGACTACGAGCAATAGAGTACAGGCCTGCTTATCATCTCAGGAACGCAGATGCACTGAGTCGACTGCCTCTAACTGAGAAGGACAGCCCACTTGACGAGAAACTTCTTGAAGTCTGGAGGCAGGAAGCTGCACCGGAGATTCCTTGGGATGCCCAAAAGATTGCACGATGCACCCGCAACGACCCAACCTTGGCCAGAGTTCTACATTGGACGGTGGTCGGATGGCCTCAAAAGAAACTGTCGGACCAGTTCAAGCCCTTCGTTCGACGGTAGTATGAGTTGTTAGAGTATCGGGGTTGCCTACTCTGAGGGAGTAGAGTTATTTTTCCGGGGCTAGCCAGAGACCAGGTTTTGGCGTTGTTGCATTCCATGCATCCCGGGATTATCCGGATGAAGGCGCTGGCTAGAAGCATAGTTTGGTGGCCAGGTATCGGTCAAGATATCGAAAGGAAGGTCCGAACCTGCCTACCCTGTCGGGAGACTAGGCCGGAACCTGCACGCGCAACGCTGCATCCGTGGGACTTTAGCAGAAACCCTTGGTCCCGGATCCATATAGATTTTGCCGGGCCATTTGAAGGGAAAGTTTTTGTTCTGGTGGTGGACGCACTCTCGAAATGGCTGGAAGTCATCCAGGTGGCATCCATGTCTTCAGCAACAGTTTGTTAAAAGCTTCGAGCGTTGTTTGCAACACATGGTCTTCCGAACACTACAGTCTCCGACAATGAAACGGCGTTCGTCTCGCGAGAATTTGAAGAATTCACGCTGAGGGACCAAATTCGGCACGATAAGGTGGCGCCGTGCCATCCAACATCAAACGGTCAAGTAGAGCGTATGATCCAAGAGACTAAACAAGTCCTCAGGCGCATGAATAGAGGTGACATGGCCACCAAGCTGGCACGTTTCCTTTTGAGTCAACATATTCTGCCGCACTCTACGACAGGAAAGAGTCCTACAGAATTGTTGATGGGCCGAAGACTCCGTACAGCGTTGGACCGGCTTCACCCAGACCTACAAACAGAGATGCTAGACAAGCAAGAAAAACAAGCGCTGCGGGGAACGCAAGGTGTACGCGAATTCGAGCCGCAAGAAACCGTCTTCATTTGCAATTATCTAGCAGGCCCCGAGTGGCTACCCGGTGTCGTCACTGAGATCACGGGTCCGGTGTCGTACAAAGTTCGCACATCGACGGTCGTTTTTGGAAGCGACACGTAGACGAAATCCGGAGTCGGGAGTGGAGCACATATCTGGAGGAGGAACCTGCGACAGAGCTGTCACAACAGCAGCGTCCCTGGTCATGCGAGCCACGGCTCTTGGATGAGCTGGTGGAAGAGCGCCTGCTCTCAACGAGTAAGGCGGACTTTTCTGCGCAGCCTACAACTCCAGAGGAAACACCTGTGGCAACACCTTCTTCACAACATCTGCCTGCTTCAGAACCAAGGCGCCAAGCAGTGTTGCCAACTTCAGCGCCCGCGCAAGAACGGTCGAGTCGTCCACAGCGCCAACGCCAACGTCCTAACTACTTTAAGGACTACGTGACCGAGGGGGGAGGGATGTTATGTGCTGGCAACTGTGAAGACTGCCACGAAGCGGGACACGAGGACGCGCTCGCGCTCGGGCTCTCAAACAGACTCTCGCTGTCCAGCCCAGCCAGGTCGGCTATGAACCACTATGCTTGCTATGTACATAATGTATATAAAGTCTAAATTCTCGAGAGTTACTTACAGTTTCGCTTTCAAAGTGTTGTAATAAATTGCCAACGTTCTGATTCTAGAAAACTTAATGCAGGTGTCCCACAAGGCAGTATTTTAGGGCCTCTTTTATTTAACCTGTATATTAACGACATAACTAACATTGACGATGAAGCAAGCATGATAATTTATGCAGATGATGCTAGTATATTTTTTGCACTTTCCGATATTTCGAACATTATGAAGACAGGTAATACATTTCTAGAAACGCTTTATACATGGACAGTCCAGAACCTTTTAGTGATAAATAGTAATAAAACGAAAGCTGTTGTTTTCAGGGCAAAGGGGGTAAAACTGAGCGGAAATCAGCTTCTCTCCTTAGACTCACGTGGTGTAGATATTGTGCAGAATGTCAAAGTTCTTGGTGTTATGTTTAATGAATACATGCGATGGGATGAAACAGTTCAGATGATAGCGAAAAAAACTATCGAAGGTTGTAGGTATAATTTATTAACATAGAAAAAACCTTACCCCAGTCTGTACTTCGACTTCTTTATAGCTCTTTATTCTACTCTTGCTTTAACTATTGTTTCTTGGTATGGGGAGATACAACTTCTGCAAATATTCATCGTATTCATATACTTCAGAGAAAAGTAATTCGTATTTTGCGTAATGAAGCACGTGACAGCCACACGGCACCGTTATTCAATAAGTTTGGAATTGTTTCCAATGACGAATTATTATGATTATAAACTTGCCCTAGCATATCAAGCAGCGATAAACCAGCCGGGAAATAGTCTTCTTTCTCATTCTGCCCTTCACTCACAAAACACCTCGAATGCCATCCGCCATGCCGACGCCTGGGCGGTCCCGCGCTCGAGAACAAACTACGGAAATCAGATGGTGAGATACCAGCTACCCATAATGTTAAACTTTTTTTTTTTTATTGCGAAATATTACAATTGAAAACTGTTCCAACAAACGCATACTATCTTTACTAGTTTCGTCAGAGATGTGATTGTGTACTCCTGAGAGCGGTTTTGTTTTGAGTGCCTCTTCTGCTGTTGCCGTTGGGAAAGGAGATGGCACTGTCAAGCAGTCCTGTACTGCTTTTTTTCCTCCTCCCTCTCTTCTTGTTTGAAGAGGAATAAAGAAACTTGAAACTGGAAACTTTTTTTTTCTCGAATTTCGCTCTATCTTAAAAGTGATAGGCAAATCAAAGTTACGAAAACAAGCAAAAGCTAACCTCTTTCATGACGTCATTGGTTGCTTGAGTGGCCGTGAACTAGAGGAGGGGTAGTGAGCTCAACGAGCGGTCACGGCTGCCGCACTCCGTGTCGACGGCTCGAGAGGGCGCCACTAAAGCATGTTCCGGCTAGGCTTAATGAAGCGGGCAGCCAGGGCGGCTCGCATTGCATTTGCTGCGCGATTAAACACTAATTCGGCATGACACTTCATTGGCCACAAACGACAGCAAACACTGGGTAAAGATCAGTTCAGAACGAGAGCCACTTTGCGCTGCCATAACGCCAAAAGACCGAATGGCACACCAAAGTTGCTCGCCGAAAGCCTTGGGAACGCTCGGAACCGGTCGGATCTTGCAGTCCGTACGACCGCAGCGCCGCCGCATACATCTGGGACCTTTCTACGCTCGCCGCTCGTTGCTGCCTGATCCCACTACACTTTTCTAGTACGCGCCGCCTTTTCTACCGCTTGGTGGCGGCGTCGACGGGTCCCTTCTTGTTTCCATACTTTCTAAACTGCATTTGTGTCTTTTCTGATCAAAAATAGCGAACAAAAACTACTTTCATAAATAATTGAAACTGTTCGCGCCACTTATGTTTTGTATTTCGACTAAAAAGAAACTTTTTGCGGCTCTGACCAGTAGTAAGCCCAGGACCAAAGACGTCATATATTGCGCGCTTTCGGCACCGCGGGTCGCCCCCCGTAGGTGGAGGAGGTTTCCGCGTCGTCCGGTTAAAATACGATGCGCTGATATTTAGTTACTCTTTCCGTGCCCGCTGGCTTGCCCGAACCCCGATGGACGTGGAAACCGCAGAAAAGGTAGACGCTTAAATATGATTGCAGGGCCCCTCTAAGGCTCTCTTAAACTCGTCCGAATAACGATTCATCATAGTGAAAAACAGGTGAAACAATTAACTACCCCCCCCCCCCCCCCCGCTGCACTTCTCCGTTCAAATGGTCCCTTGTCGACATCCGAAATTAGCACCCGTATCTGAATTTGACAAAAAAGAAATGCCATGTCCTTGAAATAATCAAGCTACGTAAACTATAGCGCGATATGGTTCCCAAACCTGTTTTTGCCTCAGCTTACTACATCATTTAACTATAGCGAACATACTCAACCGCGCATTAGCACAAGAGACGATAGGCCAAGCACAAGTGGCACTTGTAGCACTATTATTTTTAATCTATCTGGAATGAGGATATGATGCTTAACATGCATAACGCAGAACTGATTTGCGGGTTCTTTACGTTTCGTTTCATTGCAGATTAGCCGCCCGTACCTACCCTCTGCCGTAGTGCGCAGCTGGCTGGATGCTTGAACAAGACCACAAAGCCTCTTGCGCCGAACTGTCCTTCAAATTTCCTAAACGTTGGACGCAGTGCACCGAGGACTGCAAGACCGGATGCTTCAGCGCCGAAGGGTCCTTCAGTAACAGCCCCCAAGAAGTGGGTGACCTGAGACCAATGTCCCTGATTTCCAACTCGAGTTTGGGGACAAAATGACCTGTGCCATGTTGCAAGACTGAATAAATGTATACCTATCGGGGAATCAACCAGAGCCAAGAGCGCGTCATCGCAGGGCCCGCCGTTTTTGTGCGTTTGCTATCAACGGCTAAACAAATCCCGCGCAAAAAAAACAAAACAAAATAAAAACAACAACACAGGCTCATGGTCCGTTCACTAAACATGATTGGCTTAGCCGACAATAGAAAAAGCACGAAGCTGACGAGCGCTATGACAACACACTTTTGGCGCTGGTTGAGTGGCTCTATTCGATTGTAGCATTTGCTGCGATTGGACTCGTGAAATGGAGCATACGTATAAACGTAATAATTATCTTGTGGTGATTAGTTTTGTACCATTTGGTACTTAAATGTTTGGTGGCGATATGCGCCGAGAAACTGAGGGAGAGGAGGAGACGAGAGGGGACCTCAGAACGCCGAACTCCGACTGGAAGGATTAGTGGGTAGACCTATTGCTAGCTGCCTTTGTCTCCACTGCACTCCTCGAACACTTTAGAACGCGGAACGCCGGCGTCCGGCGTTTGCCTCTCGCATTCAAACACGTTCGACGAGTGTTGTAGAGACAAGGCAGCTAGCTTTAGGTTTACACAGAGAGTTTGGACATCCATTGGAAAAAATAGGAGGCAGTTAAGGACGCGGCAATGACCGAAAGCGGCTGGGGCCTGTTCCCGGACGCATTCGGAGTTTCGAATATGGCAACCAGAAGCCGCGGAGGTCGCGAGAAACAAGACTAATAATGTGCGTTGGTATAAATAACGGTGACTGAAAATATGGTGCACGTGATGTTTCGATCCGGGTCATAAAAAAAAATCATGGTGGAAAGCATAGAAAAAGTTAAGGGAACAAAACAAAATAATCTGTACGCGAGTGGCAGAACGATTTACTTTATCCGTACGCCGAGCATCGAGGTCCCGGAATCTGCCGTCCGAGCGGTCGGACTCCATTCGACCAACACAGAGATTGAGCGGCAGATTCGTTTCTTAAATTGTTTTGCATATTCATAATCGGAACATCAGGTGTAACACAGTTTCAACCACGAAGATTTGCTACCTTTAACTCTTTAACTCTTACGCACTCACTAAATCTGTTTCCGGCTACCAACGCTAGAAGATTCTTTTTGGCTTCTGGTTGGCCACGATAAAATGCCAATCCCTCTTTCTGCATCTGGTGCACGCCCTGGCGCTGCCCCTCCTCGAATTTACCAACCTCTCTCTATATACGGCTCTGGGTTTGCCCAATGATCATTCAAATCAGAGCACGGCGCTGTGACGTCCCCGGAGCTCTCGTCTTCTCCTCTCCCTCAGTTTCTTTGCGCATACCTATTGAACAAATGATAAACATAACAATGTAAGTTCAGCTTATTTACTGTACATGCCACAACAAAGATAGTGGTAGAAAACTCCTACAGGCGATAGAGCATAATAAGGTACTTCCCTCTTCAGTTTCACCCTCCCTGCTCCGCCCCGGCGTCAGACGTGGCTATCAGTTTGTTGATGAAAACAGTCCCTTTTTTGCTGAAGCCCTGTAGTTTTAGGAATATTTAAAAGTTTGCTCAGAAGCGATATCTGCCTGTTTGTCATGAGTCTTTCCAGTTCTCTTCTCGTGCTTTTTTTTTTTTTTCACTATCTAGCTCATAAATTGTAATTCAAACATTTCCATCGACTTAAAAATCTTTCATTCGCAACAGAAGAGCTGCAACTAAACACTATTGCTTGTCCTTACCTGTGTAACCCTACACGTTCCCATTATTTTTAAAATATTCAAATTTTCCATTCTTTCAAATCCTACCTCCTTATTGCATAGCCTGTGTTTGATGTCGGGATAATCATGCATGTCGATAGAACGATATCGAGGGAATAGCTTGTTTTGACACGGAAAAGCGTGCTGTGCAGTCCTTTCAAATGGAATTTTAGCCTCTGTTCCTAGACGTCCTCGAAACTACCATAGAGGTTGCATTTATTTTCCTCTTCTTTGAACGGAAATAATCTGCCACATTTTGAGTGATTCTGGGGAAGGAAACCAACCTTGCCCTCAGTCCTTACGCTTCGGCACGCGCGAATTCTCAAGTAAGAACACGAAAACACGAACGTTTCATCGCCAACAATCTAGGTTTTATTTAGGAGCAGTTCATTCTCGTAAGTGAGGTCCGCAACGGCCTTGAAATTCGATCAAGCCTTAGGCATGGGCTTGAGGGGCTCGATTTGGCACTCGCTCCGGGGAACGCATTCCCTGTGTCCCCTACGGTAGAAGCCTGGAGCGCAGAAGCAGCCGCTGGCACAGTCCATGGTGCAGGCTTCTGGCATACCTTCCATGCCGCACTTGAGTTCGGCACAGGTGCTGCTCACGCATGTCTTGAAGACCTCTCTGGGACCACACACCCAGGGCAAGTCGGCCGCTACTGCAAGCGATAGAACGAAGATGAAACCATGTATCGTTTCGTACACCCTAGATGGATAGTAATTAAAAAGATAGTGTGAGCTAGTTTACGATAAAATTACTTCATTGAGTACCTATTTTAGAGAAGTAGAAAGGCATAACTTTCTAAATTCACTCTTAAGGACACGTTCTTATCCAGTCACAGGTCTTCGGTACTTGCAGGGGGTATGATCTGTACAAGGTGCAAAAATACGTGCTGGCCCGTGCGCTGTTCAGGACTTGCAGCACATAAGCAATGCGGGGAGTCCCGCGGTTATGTCAGTATGCAAAAAAAAAAAGAAAAACGATATTGGAAGGTAGTTTCCACATTTTCTATAGTTGCAATGTGGCAGTCGGTTGCATGACTTAGCATGAGCCAAGAAGCCCTTGCGGAGTTTTACCCCTTTCTGCGAGCACGAAACTGGGCTAACTTCTTTTGCTGTAGTCTATACAGTCACAAAAACCCTCGGCTAAATCATACAAAAATGTTCAACTGAAGAAATAGTATATCCAGAAAGCTCTTGTCAATGCGGAAACTCAAACTGTATATAAACCTACAGTGAAAAAAAAAAAAAAGAAAATGCGAGCGACTGGAGACTACTGCAAAGACTGTGAAAGCTCAGCGAATTATATATAAAAAATATTATGCCAGGTAAGGTCTGAATTTGTTTGCTCTTGAATGATGGTGACTCCATACACCCAATCTTGTGACGCCATAAAGTAGTTTTCTCTACCCCTTATATATAAAAGAGCCTCAGTGCTGAGTTCTTGTACAGAATTCACCCGAGGCCAGCGCCGGGCGAAAAGTCGACACCGCATTGGGTAAAACGCTCTTCCTGCATCAACAAAAAGTTTGCGTTTTCGGGTGCCTCCAGTCCCTTTCAGATTAAGTACGACTCCAATCAAAGCTGTGAGTCAATGGAGCCACTAAAGCTGCGCCGAAAGTTCATATCCTGACGTCTCTACGCTCCTTTGTGCGTGCGATATACCCGGCTCAACCAATCCCCTGCACAAAAGACCGCAGGATCTCTCCGCAATCACTGTGCGTGATTGCATTAGATCGGTGAATAGGAAATCCGCAAATATGATGAATGCCTCGATGATGCAGTCGTGGCACTGCGTGATTGGCACCAAAGGATCGTAGTGTTGGCTGCTGTTAGAGTTACTGCAAGTCGGAGTATAAATAAATGGCGCAACTCCATGTGCTTTGTCGAGCGTTGCTAAAAGTATTTACGGGTTCTCTAAGACGAGTCAGCAACGACGTTTCTTTGGCGAAGCGGTAAAGGTATACAAGTATAAAAAAAGTGAAAGAAGAACCGGCTTTGACCATGTCTTACTTCTTGCAGAGGCTGCAGAGGCCGCCAGAAGAACCAGAAAACCGGAGAGCAGAAGCACCTTCATGTTTCGATGTTCGATCGCTGTTGAACAATCGTCTATAGACTTCTGACCTAATCGACGTGTTTATATATATTTTAGAGTTTCCGTTGCGATAACGGGGACAATGGCGTAAGCCGAAAAGAACAAAGGAGAGGTGAAAGATGGGAAAAATCCAACGGAATTATCGCCCCACGAGTTTCTCAACACTTCGTTTCATGTGACAGGTCTCCCAGATTAATTGAATGGGGTTTTCCGGCGCAAAATCTGCCAAGGTCAAATTACGGCCGGGTGCCTGAGATAACCTGTGGTCTCACTGATGTCCTGATATGGGGTGATAAAAATTGAAAATTTTCGGCCGGCTGCAAAAAAAAAAAAAAAAGACAACGAAAAAACCTTTCCCTCTTCACATGCGGGTTTTATTTTTATTTGTTGTCTGCCGGGTCACTGAAGTGAGGAGTAATAGTTTTATGAACCTTTGTCGTAAAGTTTCTACAATGTCTTGTATTTTTTAATGGTGCAGATGTCGTCACACAAATACAATCAAAGTTTGATGAATATATATAAAATAAAGGAAAACATGGTTGATATTGCGTGTTTTGGGGGTTTCAGTATTTATAAGCTTTAGTCTTTAGGGAAAGTATGTTCCACTGAGCTTTCCGAAATTGTTTGTGTACGGTCCCTGGTTAGAAAATGCACTTCACAAAATAAAGATTCCCGAACTGAGCAGTGTCTCTCCTAGGTACAAAACTATTTGTTTATGTGCCTGGGTTGCACACGAATGTAATAAGATCAACCTTCGCGGAAATGAAGTGTTCCGTGCAATATTCACGGTATGAGAACCATTTTGAGTCTAGATCCAATAAAAGCCTTGCTTCTTTAGCACGGTAACCCGAAATGGAATCACGAACTAGAAGTAAAAAAGATTTATGTTTCATCTCTGGCGAGTTTGGCACAAGATTTACGTTGCGAATCTTGCGCAAGATTAATATTCAAAATCTTCCCCATTTCAAGAATCTTGGGCAAGATTTATTTTGCGAAGTTTACTCATAATGTATGTTTCAAATCTTCCAAATCTTGAGCAAGGATTTTGTTCAAAACCTTCCAAATCATGCGCAAGATTTATGTAGCGAGAATTAAGGTGAGTTGGCAACGTAAATTAGGGGCGAATTATTTTATTGAAGGAAAGCTTATGTTGCGACATACGTTTTCTTTGCAAAGACTTAAAAAAACGTATTTTTTGTGAGTTGAGTGTTCATTCAAATGTCGTCGCGTAACTTTAAGGTTATAAGGATTTAAAAGGGGAACAGGCTCAAAGGAACTAAAAACTGTCAACTTGCTACAATTGTGCTCTCTACTGGTTCTTGTGTATGTAACATAATGTGGCAAACGACTGATTTTTTGTTTTTGCGTAACTTTCGTAACTTTGGGCTCATAAAAACTAGTGGCATTTTAGATTTTGGCAAGAGCTAAAAAAGCGGGATTATTTTTTTTTTATCTGCTGGAGCTGTGAACACTTTTCATGCTCACAAATATTAACCAGGTAACAGACCTTCAAAGCTTTGCGAATCGACCGATTACAAGGTATTTGGATGCTGGGCTTGAACTTGAGTTCGAATTTCTTTAGAATGGTGTATTCGACATTGTGTAAAATTGGTTGGAAGTACTTTAGCCAAAAAGAAACCTAATATTTTATCGATACATTTTTGAGCTTTTTTGTTTTCTTTATTTTGGTTACATCTATTAAACAGTATTCAAGAACGAAGTGTGAACCGACGTACTTGCTGTAAAACAGCCAACGACGAATTTTTTTTTTGCAAGAAGGTAAGAGCGTTTCATATGTCCGTGCGTTCAGACAGGCTCTTCTGAAGTTAAAAAAAAATAAAAGGAAAAAGGTTCTGATACAATTACGTTAGCACAGCATGTCAAGTATATATATAGTTGAGGCAAGAAACATTTCTCGTGTCTTTCACAGAGCAATCCCAGACTCCCTCTAAAATGCAAGAAAACAACACTACACCTAACGTAATAAAGATACTTTATTGATTGCATGTCCTAATGGTCCCCCCCCCCCAAAAAAAAAATAAATAAAAATACATATTTTTATTTATTTATTGCAGATGAGCTCCGTGCAGTACTTCCGCTGATGGCCTACAGGCGTCGTGAGTCTTGAAGAACTCAGTAGCAGTTTTTGCGAACGCAACGCCCGTCACGTTTACGGTAGAAATCAGGTGCGCAGAAGCAGCCGTTGACGCGGTCATTGGTGCATACGAGGCGCTCACGGCCGTGACACTTGTGTTCAGCGAAGCTGCTGCCCACACATCTTTTGTAGTCTTCGTTTGGGCCGCAGGAGCGACCCCAATCTGCAAGTATCGAACACGCGGTTTACGAGCAAGCTCGGGTTTACCCAGACTCGATGTAAGCACTGTGCGAGCGCAGAAATTAAGATTGCAGGAATAGACCGATCTCACAGCCAGTTTTATTACTGCACCGCTGCTGCCATTCATTCTGGGAACGTAAGTCTTTCTGCACGCGGGACAGGGTCTGCGCAAGCAGGGCACGGGGCGGCACGACGTGTCTGGTGAACTGGAGTTCTTTGAACAACAATACAGTGAACGAGAGGGTGTGTATTGCGATCAGGCACTGACACGCGCCATGCATTACTGTGAAGCAGCGAGCATGGAAAGGTCCCGGATGTACGCGGCGGCGCTGCGGTAGCATGGGTTGAAGGATCCATGCGTTCCGAGGGCCTTCGGCGAGAAGGATTGGCTTGGCGGTTATAGAGTTCCTGTATAGGCACCCTACGGAAGCCAGAGTTGCGCGTCTGTTTTCCACGTGCCGCCGCGCCGCTATTCGCCGAGATCCAATCACGTGATGATCCGGATCAAATGCCGTGCAGGAAAGTAGACGTTGCACGCGCCCCGACAGTACGTTTCCGTGCTTTTCAGGGCGCAGCGCGCCTCGAACGCGCGGCGCCGCTATTCGCCGAATTCAGTCTCGTGAGGAGCAGGATCAACATGCCGTGCAGGAAAGACGGCGCTACGGGGATGAACGCGCAACTCTGGCTCCCGTAGGGAGCCTATACAGTAGCTCTAGGCGGTTAGGCAGCGCGAACTGACTTTCGTTCAGATCTCGCTGCCGTGTTTTCTGTCGCTCATATCGAATGAAGCGCAATACAGAATGGACTACGACGGCAACGACGACGACGACGACGACGACAAGGCACGTAGCGCAGCAAATGCAGTGCGAAGCATGCGCTACTACAGCCCAAGCTTTGGTGGGGCCCTCTCACGCTGTCCACATGAAGTGCGGCAACTATGAGAACTCTCTGAGCTCACTACACCTCCTCTAGTTCACTTTAACAACAGTTATGGTGGCGTCACGCATGCCTGGAACGCTCAGTGAGATCGGTCTATTGAAGCTCCCGCGTATGCACCGTTACCACCCGAGCGCCACCGCATCTGTGTGACGTCACAGCAGCGCGTTCGTGAATAGACAACGTTGTAGATTACCTCATTTGTGGAACTGCCGTGGAGGGGGGTGCCCAACGAGGTAGAGGGGCCTAGAGCGATAAACTGGTGTCTTGTTCACCAGGTCAAAGGGACCCTCTCTTGGCTGCCGCCATAATGTACAATTTTGGCCACTAGACTCGTGACCGTACAAAATCCTGAGGGTTTTACGCAAAACTGAGACAAGATTTGTATTGCGATCGCTGTAAAAAAATGATGTACTAGTTTGTCAATACTTTTAGTTCTAGAGATCAGTGCCTAGCTACGATAAAAAACCAGAATACAGCAGCGCGGCTAAAAGGCATTTAGTGGAGGCATTGCGAAGCTGCTAGAGTTTTTGTCGTAAAAGCACATTTCGGGCTTAAAACAAAACAAACATAACGTATCTCGTCGGCACTGTTATTAAAGGTCAATAAGGAATTATTCGTGCTTGGTTCGTCGTTAAAATCTAGACGTAAAACTGTATGGTCATGTGTCTAGTGGTCAAAAATGTGCAACATGGCGGCGGCCAATTGGGGGTCACCCTCAGCTGCCAGTTTATCGCTCTAAGACCTCTAGCTCGTTGGGGGTACCCCACCTTAGTCACTTCAGTTCGCCTCGAGTCGTTTGAAGCGCCATCTAAAATTTAATTTCAAAACTGTTTGTTCCATAGATGATAGAGCACGGTGGAACGCCATATAGACACTTTGTTTCGAAACGTACGTATGCCATTATAGACTTATTGTACTCTACGCTAGTGGATCCATTGGCGCTAGTGTCTATGCGACTTCCGGGACGAAAATCGAAGCAAACGGCAACCAGTTTGCTTTTCCGGTGCTCCGTG
This sequence comes from Ixodes persulcatus, assembly GCA_013358835.2. Classification (NCBI taxonomy): domain Eukaryota; kingdom Metazoa; phylum Arthropoda; class Arachnida; order Ixodida; family Ixodidae; genus Ixodes; species Ixodes persulcatus. The sequence continues at coordinate 1,372,192 of JABSTQ010010752.1, read as the reverse complement.
TGCATTCCTAGGTGAAAACACGCGTCCATTTTGTGTCTTCGCCGCAAAATAACATGGAAACCTTTTGTTATTTGAGATGTACCAAAAAGTATATAGCTTTACTATCATTGTAAAAGAGTAATTGCTTTAGCTACATTTAAGGTGCAAACCTCTATTCTATAGCAGATATGTAAAAACGAGCGATGATTTCAAGCAAAGTAATAATCGAAAGTAATGTTGAGTGATTTCAAGGTTCGGCGGCATTCCGGTGGTGTTTTGTTTTTTTATGGCTTATATATTCGTCCTATCACTATATAAAAAGTGCTTCTTACCTGCAACTTTACGAGTGATTAAGACATTTAAAACATAAAGAATAAAGTATGTGGGCTATGAGATGTGTGCCTTCTTAAAATTTACTATGCTGGGGAGCTTTTATGGGCACCTGTTCTCCGGCTCCTCCCTAGTTTCAAAGACTGTGAACGTGGGGGTGATGTCTTGAGCTCAGAAAAACCATCTTTGCACGTATTCGTGAGCAGAAAGAATTAATCAGTATTTTTTTTTTTTGCGAATCGGACAATAATACGGGACCTCCAATTCATTATGCATGCACACGGAGTTAGTGACGTCAGCTCGCTGTACGTCGAACTGAAGTTTTGGGGTGTCGTATATGAGACAACAGGTGTAAGAATATACCCTTTTTTTCTGAGAGTGTAGTTCTTGCCGTCTCTCTTGGTTTCAATAGGTCCTTCGTTCGTATGGTACGTATATCACCCAGTCTGAAAAGAGGCAGCGCCGTGTTCGCGCTATAGGGTGCCCGGTCGCAGATTTGGAGCGCGAGGATCTGATAACACAGAGCGTCAAAGAGCCGTTTCTCGGGGAACCTGGACGTCAGCGCACAGCTTTTGCAGCGGCAAGGAACCGAAACAGACTTGCTCGCTCGGGAGATGTATGTTTCGGCGTCTCGCCGCAGCGGGGCGCCAGTCACGTGGTTCTCCTCTCATACGTTGTCTGCCGCTCCACCTCTTGCATTTCGGCGGCCGCTTCTCGTGGCGATCTTTTGGCTTCGTCAGCATATAGGAGGCTATGCTTGCACTCGTCGAACGCGTTCGACGAGTGCAGTGGAGACAGAGGCAGCTCGCTTTAGGTCTACGCAGAGCCGTATATAGACCCTTTTGCTGTTTACAAACATGAACTACCGCTTGTGTCTCAAGTGGCTTTCGGTCGCTCCGTCTTGCAAGCGTGTCGAGCTTGCTTATGTCACAAGTGCTAGAAAGCATAAAAGCTACACATACATCAAAGTTGGAGATTTAACGAGAGCCGTTGCAGAAGTCGACTACGTCGCAAAGTACCCGCAGCTGTTTACTGGCATCGGCTCGATCTCGGGTGAACACACGATCCGGTTGGTACCCGACGCTGTCCCAGTAGCAGTCGCAACGCTTTAACGTCTTGGAGGAGGCAAGTTGGTTTATACGAATATTCGAAAATTTTTAAAAGATCTCGCGCTTGTTTTTTTGTGTTCACTTAGAAATTTGGAGATTTAAAATTTCATTGACATTTCAAGCAGCGGTGTTGAGGTGGGCTTTGTTTATTCCTTTCATGAACCGAAAGTTCTCTGGGATGTCAAAGACTGGAGTGCCACCTGGTGGCGTTTTGCAATGAAGTGCCTATATAGAGAGTTGGCCATCCATTGGAAAGTATATGAGGCACATGAGGAGGCGTCATTGGCCGAAAGCGGGTTGGGCCTGTTGCAGGGCGCATTCACAATTTCGAATCTGGCCAACCAGAAGCCGCGAATAATACCCTAGCGGTGGTCGCGAGCAACAAAATTAATAAGTGCGTCGGAGTAAATCGCGGGGACTGAAAAATCTTAGTGGAAATTATATACAAACATATATAAAAAAATAAAATGTACGCGACTGGCAGAACCATTGGCGTTATCCGTACACCAGGCGTCGAGGGCCAGGTATCTGCAGTCTGGGCAGTTAGAGTCCCTTCGGCTCAAAGAGGGTTTGAGCGGCACATTCGTTTCTTTAACCTTTTTGCATGATCATAATCGAAACATCACGTGCACCATATTTTAAACCACGAAGACGTGCTACCTTTAATTCTTACGCACTTATTGAAACTGTTTCTCGCTACCACCGCTATGAGATTATTTTTGGTTGCTGGCTGGCCACGAGAGAATGTCAATCCCTCTTTCTGCGTCTGGTCCACGTCCACGACTTGGCTCTGCCCGCACCTCCCATTCACCAAACTATCTGTATATATACAGCTCAAGGTCTGCCCACTAATCATTCCAAACAGAGCTCGGCGTTTTACAGCGAAGCTGTACATGACTCGTAGGCGGGATATTTTCGTGTCGGCATCCTCACAAAAAAAAAGAAAAAAAAAAAAAAAACCTCCAGCGATTGAGGCGTAAAATGCATATCGCACAATAACATACAACACAGCATTCTTTTCAATAAATAACAAGCCCAAAATAGGATCCGAACTACGTAATTGATATTAAGGCACTCGTGACAACAGTGCGAAGCACGTAGGGTTCACCGCAAGCGTTTCGAGGTAAAGAGTACTGTTGCGCAAGCTGCCGTGGCGACGGCAGCTCCCGACGTGGGGTGTGTAATCACCAGTCTTTTATGCAGGATGTCTCACGTGAGTGTTACGAAATTCCTAAAATTAGTGTACTTGGGTTTAAAAGGATACTTTTCTCGGGATCGCATTACTCGTGTTGGCGGAATTCAGAAAATGCGTGATAATTACTAATTAGTTCGCTATTAAATAAAAATTACTAACCACTTTACAGTTAGGGAAAATAAACATTTGCTTCCAATTAGAAACTTACTGAACGTCATCGAGAACCACCAAATCAGTAATTTTCACAAAGACTTTGTGCGCGTGAAAAGCGTAGTAGTGCGCTAACGTTGCCTGTCGTGGAGCAGGTACGAGGCTGGGGCTCTTATCAGAAGCGGAAAAATCGCACCGGCGCCTTAGCGCAACCGTCAGCCTGTACATACCTGCTCCACGAGTGGTAACTTTAGTGCACTACTACGCGTTAGCAAGGTTCTAATTTCAACCATATGTATAGTTTGACTAATTAAAAAGTAAAGTAGTCATTTCTGTTAATTAGTGAACTATAATTAGTAGGTATCGTTCATTTTCTGACGTCCGCCACCACGAGGTAAGTGGTTTAAAAAGAAAGGATCTTTTCACCTCGTATCCCCTAATTTTACGATTTTTGCAACTTTTACATGAAATTTTTTATATATACGAACTTTTACATGAAACACCGCATATATAAAAAATTTGGTACGGTGCATTTACTTTTCTTTTGCCAATCGTTTGGTATAGTGCTCTTGGCCATCGTTGGAGGTGGCACCACAGGTTCGCTGGCCAAACACCTTCCCAGCGTAAATTAAAGTCCCGACTTTTTTTTTTTTTTTTTAACGGCCCCGCGCGGTTTTATTTTCTCTTCTCCCTTTGTTTTTTTGGCGCGTATATTATTGAACGAATGATAAAGATACCAATTTTAATCAAGGTTATTCGCTGAACATGTTACAAGAAAGATGGTGGCGTCAAACACGTGCTGCGATAGAGCATTATAATGTACTTCCTATTTTCAGTCTTCCTCTCCCTGCTCCGCTCCGGCGTCAGACGTGGCTATCAGTTTATTAATAAAAACAGTCTCTTTTGTTTTTTTTTGAAAGGCTCTATTTTTTGGAGTATTTGAAAGTTTTGTCGGAAACACTTTATGCGTGTTTATCGTGGTTTTTGTCTTTCTCTTCTCGTGCGTTTTTGTGACTAACTCATAAAAGGTCTTTCATTCACAACAGAAGAGTTGCAATTAAACATGATTCTTGCTTATGCTTCCCTGTGTAACCGAACATGTTCCCTTGATTTTTGTAGTATGCAAATTTTTCATTCTTTCAAATCCAATTTCAGAATAAACGTGCACGTCGATAAGACGATATCGAGGGAATATCCCGTTTTGACACGGAAAACCATGCTGTGCAGTTCTTTCAAATGGAATTTTAGCGTCCCTTCCTAGACGTCTTTGATATTTCCAAAGAAGTTGCATTTATTTTCCTCTTCGTTGAACAGAAATAATCTGCCACATTTTGAGTGATTCTGGGGAAATAAACCAACCTTGCCCTCAGTCTTTACGCTTCGGCACGCGCGAATTCTCAAGTAAGAACACGAAAACACGAACGTTTCATCGCCTACAATCTAGGTTTTATTTAGGAGCAGTTCACTCTCGCCAGAGAGGTCCAACACGGCCTTGAAATTCGTTCAAGCCTTAGGCATGGGCTTGAGGGGCTCGATTTGGCACTCGCTCCGGGGAACGCATTCCCTGTGCCCCTTACGGTAGAAGCCTGGAGCGCAGAAGCAGCCGCTGGCGCAGTCCATGGTGCAGGCTTCTGGCATGCCTTCCATGCCGCACTTGAGTTCAGCACAGGTGCTGCTCACGCATTCCTTGAAGACCTCTCTGGGGCCACACACCCAGGGCAAGTCGGCCGCAACTACAAGTAATAGAACAAAGATCAAACCATGCACCATTTCGTACGCCCTATCTGGATAATAATGAAAAATATGGCGTGATCTAGTTTAAGATATAACTACTTAATGAAGCACCTATTTTAGATACGTAGAAATGCATTGCTTTGTAAATTCACTTTGAAGGACACGTTTGTAGCCAGTTACAGGTTTTCGGTACTTGCAGTCGGTGGGATCCGGATAGAGTGCGACTATATAAGCTGGCCCATGCGGCGTTCAGAGCTTGCAGCACATAAGCTATGCAAGTAGTCGTATGGTTATGTCAGGAAGCAAAAAAAAAAAGAAAGAAGTTGGAAGGTAGTTCCGCATTTTGTATAGTTGCAATGTGGAAGTCGGCTGCCTGACTTAGCACGCGCCAGGCATCCCATGCGGAATTTTACCTTTTCAGCAAGCACTAAACTGGGACAACTTCTGTTGCTGTAGTCTACACAGTCACAAAGAAGCACTCAGCTAAATAATACAAAACTAATTCACTGAAAAAGCAGTAATTTCATTCGAGACTTGTTATAGGGAAACTGAAAATGTATTATAAACGTACAGTGAAATAAAAGTCAAACGCAAACGACTGGAAACTGCTGCAATGCCTGTGAGCGCTCACAGAATTATTTTAAAAAATCATGCCAGGTAAGGTCTGAAATTGTTTGTTCTTGAATGATGGTGACTCCATACACCCAATCTTGTGACGTCAAAAAGTTGTTTTCTCCACACCTTATATATAAAAGAGGCTTAGTGCTGAGTTCTTCTAGAGAATTTACCTGAGGCCAGCGCGGGGCAAAAAGTCGACGCCGCATTGGATAAAACGCTCTTTCTGCACCAAAAAAAGGTTTGCATTTTCGGGTGCCTCCACTCCCTTTCAGATAAAGTACGACTGGAACCAAAGCTGCGATTCAATGGAGCCACGAAAGCTGCACCGAAAGTTCATTTCTTGACTTCTGTACACTCCTTTGTGCGTGTGATATACCTGGCTCAACCAATCCCCTGCACAAAAGACCGCAGGATCTCTCCGCAATCACTGTGCGTGATTGCATTAGATGGTGATAGGAAATGCGCAAAGGTGATGAATGCCTTGATGATGCAGTCGTGGCACTGCTTGATTGGCACCATGGGATCGTAGTGTTAGGTTCGGTTAGAGTTAATGCAAAATTAAATGGCGGGACTGCATGTGTTTTGTCAAGCGTTGCTCAAAGTAATTAAGCGTTCTTTAAGCCGAGTCAGCAACCGCTTTCTATATGGCGAAGCGGTAAAGTCATACAAGTCTAAAAAAAGTGAAAGAAGAACCAGCTTCAAGGTTGTCTTACTTCTTGCAGAGGCTGCACTGGCCGCCAGAAGAACCAGAAAACCGGAGAGCAGAAGCACCTTCATGTTTCGATGTTCGATCGCTGTTGAACAATCGTCTATAGACTTCTAACCTAATCGACGGGCTTATATATATTTTAGAGTTTCCGTTGCGATAACGAGGACAATGGCGTAAGCCGAAAAGAACAAAGGAGAGGTGAAAGATGGGAAAAACCCAACGGAATTATCGCCACTCGAGTTTCTCGACACTTCGTTTCATGTGACAGGTCTCCCAGATTAATTGAATGGGGTTTTCCAGCACAAAGGCTGCCAAGGTCAAATTACGGCTGGGCGCCTCAGATAACTTGTGGTCTCACTGATGTCCTGATATGGGGTGATCAAAAATGAAGATTTTCGGCCGGCAGAAAAAGAAAACACAACGAAGAACCTTCTCCTTCCTCACATTCGTGTTTTATCCTTTTTTTTTCTGCCGGGTCACTGAAATGAGGATTGATAGTTTTACGAACCTTCGTCGTAAAGGTTTCACAATGTTTTGTATTTTTTATGGTGCAGAGGTTCGCACAGAAATGCAATCAAAGTTTAATCAAATATAGAAAAACAAATAAACAAAAAAACGTGATCGATATTAGGAGTTTTTGGGGTTTCAGTATTTATAAGCTTAAGTCTTTAGGGAATGTATATCACACTGAGCTTCCCGAAATTGTTTGTGTGTCCCTGGTTAGGAAACGCATTTCACAAAATAAAGATACCCCGAAATGATCAGTATCCCTCTTATGTACACTGATCACTTCCATCAAAATATTTGTTGATGTGCCTGGATTAGGAAATAAAAAGCTTGCTTCGTTCGCATGCAAACCCGAAATAGAATCACAAAATAGAAGCACGGAAAAGTCATGTTCCATCTCTGGCGAGTGTGACGCAAGATTTACGTTGCGAATATTGTGCAAGATTAATGTTCAAAATCTTCCAGATCTCGAGAATCTTGGGCAAGATTTATTTTGCGAACTTTAATCATGATTTATGATCAAAATCTTCCGAATGTTGAGCAAGATTTTGATCACAACCTTCCGTAATCATGCGCAAGGTTTATGTAGTGGGAATTAAGGTGAATCTGGCAACGTAAATTATGTGCGAAATTTTTTATTGGAGGAAAGCTTATGTTCCAACATGTCCGTCCTCTTTTCAAAGACTTAAAAAAATATTTTTTTTATGAGTTGAGTGTTCATTCAAATGTCGTCGCGTAACTTCAAGTCTATAAGGACCTAAAAGTGGAACAGGCTGAACTGGAACCAAAAACTGCGAGTTTGCTACAATTGTCCATTCTACTGGTTATTGTGTGTGTAACATAATGTGGCAAGCGATTGATTTTTTTTTCGCGTAACTTTCGTAACTTTGTGTTCATACAAACAAGCGGCATTTTAGATTTTGGCAATAGCTTAAAAAATGAATTTTTTTTTTTATCTGCTGGAGCTGTGAACACTTGACATGCTGACAAATATGAACCAGGTTCCCGACCTTCAAAGCTTTGCTATTCGACCGAATAAAGGTTTTTTGATGCTTGGCTTGAACTCGAGTTCGAATTTCTTCAGTATGGTGCATTTGACATTGGTATTAAATTGGTTGGTAGTACTTTGCCAAAAAAAGGAAAAAAAAATCCTATATTTTAGCGATACATTTTTGAGCGATTTTGATTCATTTATTTTGGTGACATCTATTAATACAGTATTCACGAACAGAATGTGAACCCATGTACTTGCTGTAAAACAGCCAACGAGGAATTTTGTTTTTGCAAGAAGGCAAGAGCGTTTCAAATGTCCGATGTGCTCAAACACGCTCTTCCAAAGTTTTGTAAACAAACTTAAAAGGACAAAGGTTCTGATATAATTACGTTGGCACAGCATTTCAAGTATATATATTTGTTTATTTTTTCGCGCCTGTTGAGGCAAGAAACATTCCTCTTGTCCTTCACCGTGCTATCCCAGACTCCTTCTAAGATTAAAAAAAATTAAATGAACAAATACAACATTACATTTAAGTTAATAAGATAAGATAATTTATTAATCACATGTCCTGATGCCTCTCCCCCCCCCCCCCCCACCCCCCCAAACAAAAAACATATTTCGAATTATTTATTGCAGGTGAGCTCCGTTGCTACGCTTCCGATGATGGCCTACGCTACGTCTACGATAGTCAGGCACGCAGACGCAGCCATTGACGCAGTCATTAGTGCACACGAGGTGCTCACGGCCGTGACACTTGTGTTCAGCGCAGCTGCTTCCCACACATCTTTTGTAGACTTAATTTGGGCCGCAGGAGTGACCCCAGACTGCAAGTGTCGAATACGCGGTTCACGAACAAACCCCTGTTTACCCAGACTCGATGTGGGCACTGCGCTAGAGCAGAAACCAAGATTGAGTGAATAGATCGATTTCACAGCCAGTTTTGTTACTGCACCTCTGCTGCCATCCATTCTGGGAACTCAAGTCTTTATGCACGCGCCACAACCCCGCTGATCTTCTGCGCGAGCTGGGCACGCGGCGTCACGACGTGTCTCGTGAACTGGAGTCCTATACTTCGTCTCACCTTAGCATGGACTATTGCTAGCCGCGCGTGCCAAAAGCCCGAGATAGTTGCTTTGAATGAAGCCTCCGCGGCTGCATGAGCGCTCGTGGAGCGAGTGCTACAGTCAAGGCAGTCGAAGCTGGCCACTCGCGCTTGCACAGCCTTCGCAGTAAGTCCGTGCTGAGGTGAGATGAAGTATATGAACTACAATACAGTGAACGAGAGGGTGCGTATCGCGATCAGGCGCTGACATGCGCCATGCATTACTGTGAAGCAGCGAGCCTGGAAAGGTCACGGATGTACGCGGCGGCACAGCGGTAGCATGGGCTGGAGAATCCGAGCGTTCCTTGGGCTTTCGGCGAGCAGGTTTGGCTTGGCGGTTTGGCAGCGCGAACTGGTTTTCGTTCAGATCTTTCCCCCGTGTTTTCTGTCGCTTATGTCGAATGAAGCGCAATACGGGATGGACTAGGCCGGCAACGACGACGACGACGACAACGCACGTAGAGCTGCAAATGCAGTGCGAGGCATGAGCTACTAGAGCCCAACCTTTAGTGGCGCCCTCGCGTGCCATTGACACGAAGTTCGGCAGCCGTGAGTGTTCTCTGAGCTCACTATCCCTCCTCTAGTTCACTTAGTTACGGCGGCGTCACGCATGCCTAGGCGCTCAGTGAGATCGGTCTATTGAAGCGCCCGCGTATGCACCGTTATGACAGCGGCGCCACCACATCTGTGTGACGTCACAGCAGCACGGTCTTGAATAGGCAACGTTGTTGATTGCCTCAGTTGTGGAACTCCCACGGAGGGGGGTACCCAACGAGGTAGAGGGGCTTAGAGCGACAAACTGGTATTCCGTTCACAAGGCAAAAATGACCCTCTCTTGGCTAACGCCATGTTGTACAATTTTGGCCACTAGACACGTGACCGTACAAAATCCTGAGGATTTACGCAAAACTGAGCCGAGATTTGTATTGCGATCGCTTAAAAAACATTATAAACTAGTATTTCAATACTCTTAGCTCTAGAGATCAGTGCCTAGCTACGGAAAAAACCCAAAATACAGCACCGCGGCTAACAGCATCTAGCGGAGGCATTGCGAAGCTGCCAGAGATTTTGTCGTAAAAGCACATTTCGGACTTGAAACCAAAGAAACATAACGTATCTCGTCGGTACTGATGAATAAGCAATTATTTGTGCGAGGTACTTTGTTAAAATCTAGACGTAAAATTAAAAGGTTACGTGTCTAGTGGTCAAAAATGTGCAAAATGGCGTCGGCCAATTGGGGGTCACCTCAGCTGCCAGTTTATCGCTCTAAGGACCTCTAGCTCTTTGGGGCCACCCCACCTTAGTCACTTCAGTTCGCGTCCCGTCGTGTGAAGCGCCATCTAAAGATTCGTTTCAAAACTGTGTTTTCCATAAATGATAGAGTATACGGTGGAACGCCATCTAGATGTTTTGTTTAGAAACGTATACGCATTCCATTATCGACTTATTATACTCTACGCTAAAGGTTCCATTGGCGCTACTGTCTATACGACTTCCGGAACGCAAAACGAAGCAGACGTCAACCGGCTTTTTTTTTTTTTTCGCAGTGCTACTGTGCATTCCTTTGGGAAAACGCGCGTCCATTTTGTCTCTTCGCCGCCAAATAACATGGATAACTTTTGTTATTTGGGTCGTACCGCATAATATGTGGCTTTATTATCATTGTGAAAGTAATTGCGTTAGCTATATTTAAAGTCCCAACCTCTGTTCCCATGGGCTTACCGACCGGGGGGCAAGGGGGCGCTTGCCCCCCCCACCCCCAGTTCTTAGAGTGGGGGGGGGGGCAAAGCATGTGTCCCCCCCCCCCCCCTGAAACAGCCGCCACTGGGCGGGGCAAACACTGGCTGGCGGCGTCCAAGAGATACCAAAGGCAGCGCCCCCCGGCCCTGGGGCGGGGGGGGGGGGGGTTCTGGTTTGGCCCCCCACTCAAAAACAAGTTGGTACGCCACTGTCTGTTCCATTGCAGATATGTAAAAACAAGCAACGATTCTAAGCAAAATAATAATCGAAGGTAATGAAGAGTGTGTCCAAGGTTCGCCGGCCTTCCGGTGGTGCTTACATATGGCTGATGAGCCCGTCCTACCAATATAAAAAATTACCGCGTCGTGCATGTTCACGAGCGGTTAAAACATTTAAAATGTAAATAATGAAGTATGTGGGCTATGAAAGTTGTGCTTTTTTTATTTTTTTCCTATACCGGCCAGTTTATATCGGGAAAATGTTTTCTGGCTTCTTCGTAATTTCAAAAATTTCGATTGTGCGGGTGATGTGCTAAAAGCAGAACAAGCATCTTGGCACATATTCATGAGCAGAAAAAATAAAGCAATATTTATTTATTGCAAATCGGAGTATGGGACGTGACCTTCAATTTATTATGCATGCATACGGAGTTCCCCATTCATTGTTTCTGCGTAGTTCATGCCATCTCTCTCGGTTTTCCATACGTCCTTCCTTTTCGTTTGGCGCGTATATCCCCCATGCTGGAAACGCCAACGCCGTGTTCACGCTACGAGTGTCTGAGAGCGCATAAATGCATATACGAAGCCGTTCTAACACCATTTTTAATGGAATTAATTTCAAATAAAATGCGTCAATTACCAATTGTTTTGAGTGCATTGACTGGGAAATTTTTCATTCTACCGAGTACGCACGAGATATTCGTGATATTTGTTGGTGTAATCAAGCGCAGAGAGAAAATTCTCTTTCCCTTTTCTCACAGAAATTCATTACGTGAAGTCAATTTTCGGCTGGTTCCTATCCCCTTCAATTTGCCGCAGCACTGGTTCTGCCTTTCCCGCAGGACCGGCGCGGCGTGGCCCCTCACATTGCTCATAAAAGTCAACTGGCGCGGATCGGGTGGGAACTTCAAACACGGTTTTCGGAAATTGCTCTTATACTTCGTTAATACTGAGTTCCCAAGTTTCGAATTTTGTGTGTAATATCCAGCGATCGTTTTCAATCGTTTCTGATGAAAAAAAAAAAAAAGATATAATTTTTACTTGTCAGTGTCCCTTTGAAGAAACAAATGTGCCGCTCGAACTTCTTTTGTTCGACCGGAGTCTGACCGCTGAGAGGGCAGGTTCCCGGCCCTCTACGGTTGGCGTACGGATTATGTCAATTGTTCTGCCAGTCGCCCACGTTTTTTTTTTTTTATCTATAACTTTTGCATCTTTATATATTCTCCACCATGATTTTTGATGGCTTTGATAGAAATATCACGTGCACCGTATTTTCAGTCACCGTGGGTTGCACCGTGTTTCTCGCGAGCAACGCCAGGGTATTATTGGTGGCTTCTGGTAGGCCAGATTAGAAATTGTGAACGCGTCCTGGAACACGACCAGCCCGGTGTCGGCCAATGAAGCCTCCTCATTTCACAACGAATGAACAAACTCTCTAAGAATACGGTTCTGTGTAGACCTGAAGCTCGCTGCTTGTCTGTCCACTGCACCCGTTGAACGCGTTCGAATGTGAGAGCCAAACTCCGGACGGCAGCGTTTCGCGTTTTTACGCGTTCTACGAATGAAGTGGAGACAAATTCGGCTAGCGTTAGGTCTGCACTCGCTTTTTCCCATAGAAATGCATTAGCGGAAGTCAATTTTCGACTGGTTGCTGTCTGCTTCAGTTTGCAACAGCACACTAGCGTCAGTTGAAGCTCTAGCGTACATACAAATAAATCTATTATTTCGTAGAATATCATGCAGTTAACATTACAGCTGTCCAGCACGTCGAACGAAGGGAGGCGAGTCCTGGGAGAAAAAGGAGGGGTGGGGGTACTGCTCGTGCAAGCAGCGTCTATGAGCAGTTCACTAACTGAACTAATTTAACAACGTTGGGACACTTTAAAATATTGCCTCCAGGGTGTAATACCCGTGAATACATAACACTGCGACACCATGACTACGTCATCATATTTGCACAAAAAATTGAGTAGAAAAAGACCGGACTTATTTTTAAAATTACACCGCGACGAAAACGAATATCTTGGTCAGTGGCGTGGCCTGTGAACATTTATTCAAGATTCCCTCTAACCAAAGGAAGCTTGTGCAAAGTGCGAAGCCTTCTAATTGGACAGAGTTGCACGGAACCATAGAACGCTTTATCGCTTGATATTAATCAGATTAATAAATGCTGTACAAACTGGGAAATATAGTAGAATGAGTGCAAATGTAAACACAAGCTTGTTATAAAAATGTAACGATCACTTTTTGCACACGTGTGTGTGTGTGTGTGCTAAGCGGCTCTGCGTTAGAAAGTGTTTCAAACATGCGATCTTCAATTTCGATTTTATCGCAGAACTTGCACGCCTAATAATTCACTAAAACAGTAAACGGAATATTGGGTTTTATTAAACTAAATATTAAATTGTGCAAAGTACTAAAGACCACTTTACACCTTATAGCTCCTCGACACATTTTAGAATATACTTGCATAATTTAGGTTCCATCCAAAAACATACTGATTGACGAGCAGAACGTAGGTGATTGGGCTAGTTGGTTAATTCTTAAGGGAACGACAGGAACAAAGTAAAAGAAGACTGACCAGAAACAGCGCTGCATTTGAAAGTTTTCTATTACTTTTAATTGACGAGATAGAATTAATGTTAAATCATGTTTTCCCTAAGTAACTTCATCCACGTGAAGGATTATAAAAGGAAAGAGGAACTAATTTGATCTACTGTAAAACTCTAAAAAAAGCCTTAGTTTAATCTGATTTTTTATTCATATCCCATGACCAATCAATATTCCCGATTCAAAAGTGGTTAATAACGTACTGTGAAAAAAAACGCAAACATCAAACTGATAGACGATGGGCGTACACTCGAGCATTACTTGCAACAGAGCGTTCGAACAAAGCAACAGATACCCTGCGAATCAGAAAAAAATTCTAATCATAAATCTCTATGCACCTTAGGTATATTATCTCAAGCCCATACAAGGGACACTGAGATCCCTAACTCACTCACGTGCCGGCGTCGCACGGCATTATGAAAGACGACTCCGATATCCCCCTACTCTACGGGTTTTGGTGTCACGACAAGATAGTAGTGTTATGATACTTTTCAACAGATTGATATCTGACGTAATAGCCCAAGGGACACAATTATCTCAATTGCACGGTGAGTACACACCAGGCGAGTGACCCTAAGCAACATCATCGCCTTCAGATACTCTTGCTCTCCATTTTATCAGATGTGAATGGGTTTCGAACCTTGAAAACACTACTATCTTATCACGACACGGAGCCCATGAAGTCGAGGGAGATATCACAGGCTTTGTCGTAACGTTGTGTGAGGAAGGCAGGTGCCAACTTCGCTTGACTTATACCAGCATTTACTAACTGGTATGTCGTGGTTTTATTTGAATTTTAAGAAAATCCTCGTAAGGAAAAAAGGGGTATTTAAAAATTATGTATATGTATGTTTTTTGACTCGGGTAAATAAACTGAGCATCGCAGAAAACTCAGAATCCGCGCGAATTTGACGTTAGCGTTTTGTGCAGGGGAGTTATACGGCCGAAGGGACATAGTCTATGGGGCGAACCATAACGATCAGTCGGCTAATTAACGAGAAGCTGAAGAGGCTCTTGAAAAAAAAATTTGAAGTGAATTCTAGAGTATGTTTATCCTGTGGATCTGCATATCACGAAATTACGTTTAGTGCGCAGGCGAGCTAATGGAAGTTTACCATGATGATTTTAACGAACAAAAAGTTAGGACGCAAACAAGCTGGTGAATGTGTAACATAATTTGGGCAACCCCTGAGACCGGGGAAAGACGAAGAACAACACAAAACACAGATTCTCACTCCGGTGTGCTGTCCTTCGTCTTTTCCCCAGACTCGGGGGTTTGTCTAAAATTATGATTTTAAACCGAAACTGGGGCAGAAGGAGGAAACCTTTTTTTTTACGGTGGAAGAGAAAGCAACAGGGACAAATTGCGTCTCTAGCTCAGCTAATAATTATATTCAACCAACTTCCTTATTTACAGAACTGCAACAGGCACAAAACCACCGTACATCCCGTTTTTCAATGTCGCGCGCGCAAATCCTCACCCAGATTACGAAAGAAGCTAAGTGAGGCCACCTACAAAGTGCAATCACCTTTCGGTAGAGACAAAAAAAAACCTTCTAGACTGCTAGGGGTTTGTTGTAATCCCGTATTACTATAATATATCGCGTAAACTTGATGGATTTGCAAAACCCTCCGGAACAGACACCGTTTTAAGTTGAGATTTTAAGTTAAGTAAATTCACGTCATTTTAGACAGTTTTTACTTGATGCAAGAAAGCCGACCGTGAGAAGTCGGTCCCCAGCACAAATGAAGTGGTCTATGATATGCCTTTGGCTTATGGTTGCAAGTAAGTGAGGTAAACGTCAAGGTGTATCAATGACAGGTTAATGGAACATAATATAAAACGTAAAGAATTATGCTGAAAATTAGGAAGGAGCGAAACACGTGGACAAATTCAATAATTGTAGTGCAGAATGGTCAGGAACAGAAATAGTGCACCAGGAGGTAGATAGCCTAAAGAGAGTTGTAAGAGAGAAAGCCCGAATGAGAACAATAGGAAACTGAATCAGTCAGGCCTTTTTGCAACTCTGTAATACTTCAAAGAAAGTTTTGCGACTCTTGTTGCGCACTGCTTTGGTTGTTCATTATTTGCAAGTGTTTTGTTCGTTTTCTCGATAGTCCTTTTTGTATACTAGAAGTCGTGTTGCAAGGTTTGGGTCAAAGATGGAGCTTTATGCCTTTCTCATCAATGACTGCATTTTATAGTTAGGTTTAGCGTTTTTTTGTCGACTTTCTTCATTCTTTGATCTAAAACGTAGAAGTTCTGTTCAGACAATACTCTAATAATGAGATCGCTGTGTATATGATTCATCAAGGGTCCAAGCTTCGCTGCATGTCACGGCTAAAAAGGTTTTTGTTTGTTTGTCAGTGTAGCTTTTTGAGATAGGGGCTCAGAAGCTTTTCGTCTTACCTAACCAAAGGCTATCAATTTGTGTGTGTGGGTCGTAGTTCAAAACCATTATATATTTTGTGACATCTACATTTCTAGAAGCTGTTTTGTCTAAACCGAAAGTTAGTTGTGATTTGTAGGTGGCCTCACTTAGCTTCCCATGTGATGTGGATGAGGGTTATGTGTGGGACCTTGGGAAACAAGATGTTCAGTGGTTTTGTGGCAGTTGCAGTTCTTTGTATACATGGTTTGCACATGACGTCATCCAAAAAGCGCTCCGAGGGCTACCAGAGAAATGGGAAAGAAGGAGTTCCCCTCCTACCAGGACCCTCTTTTGTGTCTTATAGATTTGCCCAGACGTCGCTATTCTAGATTAACCCGTCACTCAAAATTCCTAACAAACGCAGCATCCCTCTCTCACTCTTTCATGGTGGCGAAAAATACCCGGTGTGACGTAAGTACAAGGAATGTATGAGGAGGTTGGTTAAGAAAAATGTTTCCGACCTTCTTGAAAATAGCAAGAGTGCGCTTGCATAGCTTTGGTAGGCGCTGATGATCCGCGAGATCGGAGATTCCGAAAACTCCTTTATTGACGTAACGCTTTGCGAAGGAGGGGCTTTAGCGGTACTTTGAAAAGAATTTTGTGACGATTCCGTGCACCGAATTGAAAAATAATCTCAATATTCGTGATCCTGGAAGCCGAATGTAGAATTCTTTTTTAGTGAAATACAGAACTTCTGTTACCCTTCAAGTAAAACTTGTTAATTAACGTTTTCATTGGTGAAATATTCATATTGTTCCAATTAGAAATTTGCTGCGCGCGTCATCCAAAACCACTAAATCACTAATTTTTAAATATAATTTGAGCGTGTGGGAAGCAGCTGCGCTAAAGGTACCACTCGTGCAATAGGTACAAAGCTGGGGCTACGATAAGAGACTAAAAAATCGCTCGGTCACGTTATCGAACCGGTAGCCTTCCTCCTGCTGCACGTGTGGTTAGTTCAGCCCATTTCTAGGCTTCCCACGCGCTCATACTTATTTAGTGTTTTTTTTATGACCCTTGGCAAGTTTCTAATGGAAACCATGCGTCTTTTTTCCCGAATTATGAAGTTAATTAACAAATATTACCTAATTATCCGACTGTTCGTTACGAATGACCCCCTATACTATGTCCCCTTGGCCGTATGACTCAAATGCAGAAATCTAATAAGTGTAGCTTTTACGGCATTTCTTTACTTTTAAACAATTCTTACCGAACCGTTTTATAAAACACAAAATCTGAAGTGCCACATGTTGAAATACGTCAAAAGCCTTTGTTTTAAATAGTAGGAAGCTGCTGATTTCGTTTGTACTGCTAGGACTTGTTTCTGGTGGCAAGAAATTCTACAGAGAATTTTTATAAGCAGGCTATTTTCAGTCTCCGCGGTAATTCGTTTTTAGCGGATCCCACCCTTGATAGCCAGGGAAATTTGAGCTCACATTCAGATTCGTATAGAAAAAGAACCGTTAAGAATTATTACACATTAATGAACCGTTAAGAATAATTTCACAGAATAATTACAATTAAAATTTCAGTGCATACCAAAAATAAAACTGAGAACCGTCATGAGTGTCACCAGCAGGAACAATGCTGTGATAGTTCAAGGTGGTGAAATTTATACCAAAATGTATACTTCATACCAGACTTCTTAAAAACCTAAGATTAATAAAGGTTTAAAATTGATTTTGTTGAAATATAATTTCTTGTAACTTTTTGTATTGATTTCTCACACGGTTAATAATTACGAGGTATGGTGATTATTAGATAACTTTTGGGGCTTGTATTTCCGTATTGTTCTCCTCCAGACAAGCTACAGACCCAAAATGTTCAGTAATTTGGAATCGATGTCTTTAAAATATATTTCCTAACACTTTGTATTGACTGCAGTTGGTTTAAGAATCTCCGGTTATAACTATTCGTTGGAGTTCTGCGTTGTATTCTCGAGAGCGCCAGTTAAGTCAACCGTTCTTGGACTTGAACATCGACCTACAGTTCGGGAATGCTGACCTCACCGCACCGTTATAGGTAGCCCCAAGAATAGTCGATGCCACAAAAAGGGCTCTAACATGACGTATTTCACACGATATCTTTCTCACAATTCCAGAAGCACTCTAAGAACATTACCCAGAACTAAACTGAAGCACTTCGGCCCGCTTAAAGTTATAGACCGTGGCAAGTCAGGCATTATACAGGGAGCTCCCAAAAAAAGAGGACCGTGTTTTTCGGCCCGTCTAAATAAACGATATATCATAGAAATAGCGAACTCCGTGAGAACATGACGCTAGAGGTTTGAGATAGAACGCGAATGTTTGATAACGTGATGCCACCTAGATCAGCAGATAATAAATAAAAACCAAATTTCTTTATGAGCCGACTTCCACCTACGCCTAATATTGTCATAACAGGAAATGACATTGTCGGCGCCAGTAGCATCGATTTCGGTGTAAAAAAAAAGAAAAGCTTCTCATCGACAAAATTAACCAATATTCAGTTTCTTGCTGAAAAGTTGTTTTCGAATATTTCGACCGATATAAATTCTACAAACGTCCACAATGTTGAGTTATGTTTTGAGCATATTAGACTTCGGCTCATAGAAAAATTGTATTTTTCTCAATTATCTTTTGATCCTGGTAACGTAATGTTCTCAAATTTTCGCTTTCTATCCCAACCGTTAACGTCACGTGCCCACAGAGTTTTAGCTGTCAGCGTTGCGTAGCTTATTTACCCGGGCAGAAAAAAAACAACAAAAAAAACATGGTTCTATTTTCTCAGGGAACCCCTTTCACTTTTTACCCTGGCAGGCGTTTGTAGCATTGACTGCCACTGGACTCGTAAAATAGAGCATACGTAAGTAATAATTATCTTGTGGTGAAGCGTTCTGTACCATTTGGTACTCAAATACCAGACTGCGATATGCGCCGAAAAAAATGAGTGAGAGGAGGAGACAAAATCGCACGGGTACGTCAGAACCTTGTGCTCTGATTGCAATGCTTAGCGGGTAAGCCTAAAACTAGCTGTTTATGTCTCCCCTGCATCATAGCCTCCTCTATACTCACAAAGCCTGGCGGTTCGATAACGGAGCCACAGAGTGCCCGGTCGCAGATTTGGAGCGCGAGGGTCTGGTACCACAGAGCATCAAAGAGTCATTTCTCGGAGAACCTGGACGTCAGCGCACAGCTTTTGCAGCGGCGAGGACCCGAAACACACTTGTTCATTCGGGAGAAGTGTGTTTCGGTGTCTCGCTGCAGCGGGGCGCCAGTCACGTGGCTCTCCTCTTATCCACTGTCTGCCGCTCCACCTTTTACATTTCGGCGGCAGCTTCTCGTGGCGATCTGCCAGGCTTCGTCAGTATATAGGAGGCTATGAATGCACTCGTCGAACGCGTGAGAACGCGGAACGCCGGCGTCCGCGGCGTTTTGCCCTCGCAATCGAACGCGTTCGACGAATGCAGAGAAGACAGTCAACTAGCTTTAGGCCTACACGGAGAAGTATATAGAGAGAATATGTCCATTCATTGGGAAGTGTAGGAAGTAAACCAGGAGGCGGCATTGGTCGAAAGCGGCCTGGGCTTGTTCCAGGGCGCATTCAGAGTTTCGAATGTGGACAACTTGAAGCCGCGAATAATACCCTGGAGGAGGTCGCGGTAAACAAAATTAATAAGTGCGTCGGAGTAAATTACGGTGACTGAAAATACGGTGCGCGTGATGTTTCGACCACGGTCACACGTAGTTTCGATTAGATACTTTTTATGTCTCGTTTTAGGATGGGCGGGTGGATAAGGGGAACGCGGCATTTTACTATTTTGTTTTTGCTTTCCCTGGAGATTGCTATAACCATGTTTTCACTTTTTTGTCGTGTTTGTGTTTCGTTGAAAGCGTGGCCCCTTGTGCGTGAGTTTGTTTTTGGGGTTGACGTGTGTCTTCAAATTATTTTTGATTTGTCTCCTTCTCCTTTTCGATCTCCGAAACGTCCTGCAACTTGAGTTTTCCTACACATAAAAAAGAGCAGGCTCTGCTCGGAACGTCGAAAATAAAGCCTCTGCTGCTGCTCCCAATGTTTTGTACGTGTAATACTCTCTTGGTGAAGAATTGCTAATTAATAATTTGAAAAATATATAAAAATTTAAAAGTTAAAAAATACATAAAAAATAAAACTTACGCGATTGGCAGAACGGTTGACATTATCGGTAAGCCAGGCGTCGGCTGGCCGGGAATCTGCCTTCCGAGCATTCAGACAACGTTCGACTCAGAGAGAGTTTGAGTGGCACATTCGTTTCTTAATCGTTTTGCATGATTATAATCGAAACATCACGTGCACCATATTTTTACTTTTACTCTGACGCACTTATTAAAACTGTTTCTCGCTACCCCCGCTAGGGGACTATTTTCGGTCTCTGGCTGGCCACGAGGGATTGTCAATCCCTCCTTCTGCGTTTGGTGCGCGCCTTGGCTCTGCGCGCTACAGCCTGGAACACATTTGCGAAAAAACGAACCAAAAATCGGACGGAAATCGGAGGCTGCGAAAATCGTAGCTTGCGATTTTCGGAAGACGAGCCAAATGAGGTGGAATGCGCGGCGCGGAAATCGCAATGCACTGCGGTTTTCGTGCTCCGACCTCACGAGGCTGTTCCAGTAGTCTGGCGAACTGGCGTCCCATATTTCGCGCCTCTTCAAAATTTCAGGTATTAAAAGTTCGTTGAATGGCCACGCGAGCCCACCACCCTTTGAGACAGAAGGGGTTTCCCCCGAAGGTTGAGATGAGAACGCACGAATTGTATACGATGTTGGCTGCGCTGCTTCCGAAGCTGCGCAAGCCGCCATGTTGCGAGCCGATCGTATCTTGTCGTTCCGTCCTGTTCCGGGCTTTCGCTCACCGAGCTCCTCCGCCCGGAATTCGGAGGCGCCGTGCGAAAATATCTGGCGCTGCAGATCTCTCGAACCGCTCCCGATTTTCGGAAAAGGGGAGGAGCCAGGGAGGAGCCTAACTGCCGTGCGATTTTCGTGTGCGGTTTTCGCACAAAATTCGGCTTTTTTTCGCAGATGTGTTCCTGGCTTACTCCAGCTCACCAAACTCTCTCCATATACAGCTCTGGCTCTACCCACTAATCATTCCGCTCGGAGTTTCTGACGGCCCCGAGCGCTCTCGTCTTCAGGTCTCCCCCAGTTTCTGGGCGCATAGATATGAAACGAATCATTTTATTTTTATTTTTTTATTTTATTTTATATAACTCAAAGCGCCCTTTCGGGCATTGTATGAGGGGGAGTACACGTTTTTGACAAAAAATATTAAAACAACAAACTTCGTACATATTTGCTTAAAGACAAGAAACAATGCAAATATACCCACTCAAGTAAAAGTACACTCATAAACAAACAAAAATAACATAATGTACCCACTCATAAGAAGAACACTTGTACACAAACAAGGAGCATCATGCCAACCAGGCTACAGGAAAAGAAATTAAAGTATCATCGCACATGAAAAACAAAAAGGACACCATCCTATGACTCATTCCTGGGAAAAGTGGAACAAACGTTCACATGTAGATTTAAAATCATTTTTATCAGCTATATTTACAACGTGGTGGGGCAATGAGTTCCATTCTATAAGGGCGAGCTTAATGGCGAGTTGCGAAATTGGTTAGTGCGACAATTTGATAAGCGAATTTTGTGATGATGATCATGTCTGGGAAAGATGCGATGAGGGGGAGGCAATAAGCGTCCCTTAAAGTTAATATCAAAGCTATAAATATTGTAGATGAACGCCAGACGGGAGACTTTGCGTCTGGCGTCTAATAAGGGTAAATTAGCCCTTTGTTTCAGCGCTGAAACGCTCGTGTATTGTGAATAGTCACTCTATATGAAGCGCGCGGCTAAATATAACAATGTAAATTCAGCTTATTTGCAGCACATGCCACAACAAAGATAGTGGTATCAAACGCGTACAGAGATAAAGCATTATAAGGTACTTCCTATCTTCAGTTTCCCCATCCCCGCTCTGTTCCGGCTTCCGCCGTGGCTATCAGGTCGTTGACAAAAACAGCCAATTGTTTTTGCTAACACGCTATATTATTCGTTATATTCAAACGTTTTCGCAAAAAAAAGGTATACATGTTTTTCGTGGTGCTTTGTATTTTTTTTCATATGCATTGTTGCGACTTCTTAGCTCACAAATTTTACTTAAACATTGATATCACGTTAGAATTTTTTTTTATTTACAACAGAAGAGCCACAAATAAACATGATCCTTACTTATGCTTTTTTGTGTTCCCCTACACATTCTCTCAATTTTTATTGCATGGAGATTTTTTTTTCTTTTTGAAACTCCTGCTTTCTCACCGTATACCTTGAGTTCGCTCTCAAATTGAACTTGTACCTCAATAAAACAATATCCAGAGAATAGCTCGTTTTGACACAGAGAAGCCTGCTCTGCAATCGTTTCAAATAAAATTT
This sequence comes from Ixodes persulcatus, assembly GCA_013358835.2. Lineage (NCBI taxonomy): Eukaryota > Metazoa > Arthropoda > Arachnida > Ixodida > Ixodidae > Ixodes > Ixodes persulcatus. The sequence goes on along the minus strand of JABSTQ010010752.1, from coordinate 1,350,313 downwards.
TAACCTCTTGTAATAGACGTCCTTGAGATTGCCTTAGGAGCTGCATTGGTTTTCCTCTTCTTTGCGCAGAAATAATCCAAGACATTTAGAGTTCTTCTGGGGGTTGTTACTCAGGTTGTTACGCTTCGGCACGCTCGAATTCCCGAGTAAGAACACGAAAACACGAAAGTATCTTCTCAAACAATCTAGTTTTATTTAGGAATAGTTCACTTTCGCCAGTGAGGTCTGGAACGGCCTTGAAATGTGTTCAAGCCTTAGGCATGGGCTTGAGGGGCTCGATTTGGCACTCGCTCCGTGGAACGCATTCCCTGTGCCCTTTACGGTAGAAGCCTGGAGCGCAGAAGCAGCCGCTGACGCAGTCTTTGGTGCAACCGATTGGCATTCCTTCCATGCCGCACTTGAGTTCGGCACAGGAGCTGCTCACGCATTCCTTGAAGACCTCCCTGGGGCCACACACCCAGGGCAAATCGGCCGCTACTGCAAGCGATAGAACAAAGATCAAACCATGCATCTTTGCGTTCACCCTAGATTGGTAATAATTGAAAACATTACGTGAGCTAGTTGACAAATAAATTGCTTAAAGGACACATGCAAAGAAAAAAAAAACATTTTTTTAAACAGCTTAGATGGAAAAAGGATATCATAAAACGATTTTACAACGAAGAAAAAAAAATTTTTAGAGCTATATTTACGGCGCTATACGAATTTGTAGTTGGCGCACGCGGGCGCCGCGGAAAAGTGGCCCTTATTTATCACGTGACGGGCCCATATTTGTCACGTGGTGCTCGCGCTCTTTCGGAAGCTTCCTGTGTCCTCTAAAAGTAACTTATTCATCTTTGTTTGAAGTATAACAAAAACCTAAGATGAATAAGTAACTTTTAGAGCCCAAAGGAAACTCCTGAAAAAGCGCAAGCAGACGTGATCGACCTGTGCGCCGGTCAGATGACGGCGGCGGCGCCCCGAACCAGACGAACTTGTGCGGCAGCGGCGACGGCGGCGTGGAGAAACGCGTTGAAGCGGCGTTCGCACAACGCTCAGCGTGCGGCGGCGGCGTCGCTTTACGGCTCCGGCGACGCAGGGCGGCGGCGCGGGCCTACCACGTGACCAGCGGCGGTCCCAGCGGGCGCCAACTACAAATTCGTATAGCGCCGTAAATATAGCTCTAAAAATTTTTTTTTTTTCGTTGTAAAATCGTTTTATAATATCCTTTTTCCATCTAAGCTGTTTAAAAAAAATGTTTTTTTTCTTTGCATGTGTCCTAATGAAGCACCAATTTTAGGAAAGAAGGAAAGGATAACTCTCTAAACGCGCTTTTAACGGCATGTTTGCAGCCAGTCACAGGTAATGGGTCCTTGCAGTGGGTTTGACGTGTGCAGAGTGCAATAATACTAGCTGGGCCATCCGGCGTTCTGGACGGGCAGCACATAAGCTATGAGTGGAGGTACCGCGGTTAAGTTTATATTAAATACAAAAGAGGTTGGAGGGTAGTTCTACCTGTTATATTGTTTCAATTTGGCAGTCGGATGAACGAATTAGCACGCAGAAATCATCCGATGCGGCATTTTACCTCTTTCAGCCAGCACTAAATTAATCCAACTTCCGTTGCTGTAGTCAGTGCAGTCACAAATCAAAAACACACTCGGCTAAAACATACAACAATGATTAATTTAAAAAAAAATATTAATAACTGTAAGAACTTGTTATAAGTAAACGGAAAAGGCACGATAAACTTACAGTGAAATAAAAGAAAAATGTAAGCGACTGGAGACTACTGGAATGCGTGCAAATGCTCAGCGATTTATTTAAAAAAAACATGCAAGGTGAGGTCTGATTTTCTTTGTCTTACGCAAAGGTGACCCCATACACTCAATCTTGTAAGCTCATAAAACTGTTTTCTTCGCATCTTATAAATAAGATAACCTATAGTGCTGAGTTTTTGTTCAGCATTCATTTGAGGCGAGCGCGGGGAAAAACGTTGGCACCCCTAGGTGTAAAACGCTCTTCCTGCCCAGAAAAGAGGTTGCATCCTCGTGTGTGTATGCTTCGTTTCAGAATAACGCCGACCGACACCGACGCTATGATTCAATGGAGTCACTCAAGCATCGCCGAAAGTGCACATCACGACGGTGCTAGAGGTCTTTGTGCGTCTGCTATACACGGTTCCATTAATCACGTGCACAAAAGAGCGCAGGATACCTCCGCATTTACTGTGCGTGATAGCAATATACCGTGATATCAAATGCACAAAGACAATGAATGCCTAAGTGATGCAGTCTTGAGACTGCTTGGTTTGCACCAAAGAATCGTAGTGTTGGCTGCGTTTAGAGTTAATGTAAGACCGAAGTATAAATAAATGGCGCGACTACATGCGGTTTTTCGAGTGTTGCTCAAAGCATTTACACGTACTTTAAGGTGAGTCTGCAATCGATTTCTCTTTGGCGAAGCAGTAAAGGTATACGAGTAAAAACAATACAAAAGAAGAACCGGCTTCAAACATGTCTTACTCCTTGCAGACGCTGCAGAGGCCGCCAGAAGAACCAGAAAACCGGAGAGCAGAAACGCCTTCATCTTTTGATCGCTGTTGATGTCCGATCGCTGTTGAACAATCGTGTCTAGCCTTCGAGCCCAATCGACGGGTTTATATATATTCCAGAGTCCGTTTCGATAACAAGGACAATGGTCTAAGCCGAATAGAAGAGAAAGAGGTGAAAGATCGGAAAAACCCGATGGAATTATCACCAGACGAGTTTGTTAGCACTGTTCCTATTGGCGCGGTGTGCCTGATTAATTGATTGGGATTTTCCGGCACAAAAGCTGCTAAGGTCAAATTACTGCCGGGCGCCCCAGATAACATATGTGGTCTCCCTGATGCCCTGATATGAGGTGATCTGAAATGAAGGTCTGCAGTCGTCTGGAAAGGAAGACAGAGAAAAACTCCCCTTCTTAAAATGCGTATTTTATTTATTTGTTTCTGCTGGTTGACTCAAATGAGGACCGAGAGTTTTACGAACCTTTGTCGTAAAGTGTTTACAATGTTTCTTTTTTATCCTGCAGTTGCTGTAACACAATACAGTTTAGGTTTAATGAAATATGAAAAAGATTGTTGTCTATATTGAGTGGTTGTGAGGTGAGAAACGCTTGGGAGCAGAACACAAATCGGGAGTACGCAGTTATTATGTAGACACATTTGGGAGCTTCAGTATATATGGAGACTATATTCCACTGACTTACCCGAAATTGTTTGTGTGCAGTCCTTGGATAGGAAAGGCATTTCAAAAAATAAAGATTCCCGAAGTGATCAGTATCCCTCCTAGGTACACTAATCACTTCCGTCAAAATATTTGTGTATGTGCCTGAATTGCACATGTATGTAATAAGATCAACCTTCGCAAACATAAAGTGTTCCGTGCAATATTCACGTTATGAGAACCATTTTGAGTCTGGAGCGAATAAAAAAACTTGCTTCCTTCGCACGTTAACCCGAACTAGAAGCACGGAAGATTTATGTTTCATCTCTGGCGAGTCTGGCGCAAGAGTTACTTTCCGAATCTGGCGTATGATTCCCTAACTTGAGAAACTTGGGCAAGATTTATGTTGGGAACCTTACTCACGATTTGTTTTCAAATGCTTCCGAATCTTGAACAAGACTGATGCTCAAAATCTTCCGAATCATGCGCAAGGTTTATGTAGCGAGAAATAAAATGCGTCTGGCAACGTAAATCATTTGCGAATTATTTTATTTAAGGAGAGATTATGTTCCGGCATACGTCTTCTTTCGAGACTTAAAAACATTTTTTTAGGAGTTGAGTGCCCTACAAATGACGTCACGTAAGTTAAGGTTATAAAAAAAAAAATTGGAACACTCTGAACGGAACCAAAACCTGCGAGCGCGCTACATTTGCGGGCTCTACTGGTTCTTGTGTATGTAACACGAAGTGCCAAACATTCGATTTTTGGCGTAACTTTGATAACTTTGCGTTCATAAAAACAGGCGGCATGAGCAAGAGCTCATGCCGCCTGTTTTTGGCAAGAGCTAAGAAGACGGCTTTATGCTTTTACCTCCTGGAGCTGAGAACTCTTCACATGCTCACAAATATTAACCAGGTATCCGTCCTTCAAAGCTTCGCAATTTGACCAAATAAAGGTATTTTGAGATGTGGATTGAACTTTCTTTAGTATGGTGCATTTGACCCTGGAATAAAATTTGTTGACAGTACTTTGGTTCAAACAAAAAAAATTAATATTTTAGCAATACATTTTTGAGCTATAATAATTTACTTACTTCGGTTTTAACTATTAATAGTTGATACACGAATAAAGTGTGAAGCGATGTACTTGCTGTTAAACAGCCAACGAGGGATTTAAATTTTGTGAGAAGACAAGAGCGTTTCCAATGGCCGATGTGTTCAAACACGCTCTTTCCAAAATTAAAAAGAAATGGTAAGGAAACTTTTTGGAAGCGAATACGTTAGCAAAGCATGCCAAGTATATATATTTGTTGATTTTTTGCGCCAGTTAAGGCAAGAAACATTCCTTGTGTCCTTCACTGTGCAATCCCAGACTCCCTCGAAGATGCAAGAAAAGAACACTACATCAAACATAAGAAGATAAGATGCTTTATTAATCGCATGTCCCGATGTTCCCAAAAGAATATTTTTGTAGGAGAAATTATTCATTGCGGTTGAGATCCGTGCAATGCTTCCGCTGATGGCCTCCGGTCATCTTGAGTCCGGAAGAACTCAACAGCGGCTTTTGCGAACGCATCGGCCGTCACGTTTTCGGTAGAAGCCAGGTGCGCAGAAGCAGCCGTTGACGCAGTCATTGGTGCAGACGAGGCGCTCACGGCCGTGACACTTGTGTTCAGCGCAGCTGCTGCCTACACATCGTTTGTAGACTTCATTTGGGCCACAGGAGCGACTCCAGTCTGAAAGTAACAAACACATGGTATACAAAGACGCCCGTGTCTACCCGCGAGAGCAGAAACCAAGATTGAGTTAACAGACCGATATCATAGCCAGTTTTATTACGGCACCGCTGCTGCCATCCATCGTGGCAACTGTAGTCTTTCTGCTCGCGGGACCAGGTCTGCGTGACCAGGGCACGGGGTGGGACAAAGTGTATCGTGAACTGGAGTTCTATCAACTACAGTACAGTGAACTAGAGGAGTGGTACTGAGATCAGGCGCCGACGCGCGTCATGCTTTGCTATGAAGCAGCGAGCGTGGAAAGGTCCCGGATGTACGCGCGTCGCTACAGTAGCAGCATTTGGCTGGAGGATTCAAGCTTTCCGAGGGCCTTCGGCGAGCAGGTTTGGCTTGGCTGTTTGGCAGCGCGAACTGGCTTTCGGTCAGACCTTTTCCCCGTGTGTTTTTGTAGCGTATGGCGAATGAAGCGCTATGCGGAATGAACTACAATGGCAACGACGACGACGACAACGCCAGTAGCGCAGAAAATGCAATGGGAAGCGTGAGCTACTAGAGCCCAAGCTTTAGTGACGTCCTCTCGTGAAGTCCACATGAAGTGCAGACGCCTTGAGCGCTCTCTGAGCTCACTACACCTCCTCTAGTTCACTTTAGCAACAGTTATGGAGGCGTCACGCATGCCAGGACCACTTAGTGAGATAGGTCCATTGAAGCTCCCGCGTATGCACCGTTACGACTCGAGCGCAACCGCATCCGTGTGACGTCACAGCAGCGCGTTCGTGACTATAGGCAACGTTACTGGATTACATCAGTTGTGGAACAGCCATGGAAAGGTGTGCCCCCCCCCCCCTTAGATCCTTCAGTAAGCCTCCCGTTTTTTGAAGCGACATGTAAATTTTGGTTTCATAACTGTGTTTTCCATAGATGATAGAGTACGGTGGAACGCCATCACGACGCTGTGTTTCAAAACTTACGTATTTCATCATAGACCTTATTAAATATACTCTAGAGGTCTAACTGGTGCTAGTGTCTACGCCACGTCTGGGATGCAAATTGAAGCAGGCAGCAACCAGTCTGATTTTACGGTGCTCCAGTGCATTCCTATAAAACAAACGCGCGTCCATTTTGTCTCTTCGCCGGAAATTAACAAGGATCCCTTTTGTTATTTGTGTCGTACCAAATAGTATATAGCTTTGTTACCATTGTAAAAGTCGAATTGCTTTAGTTACAGCGTTTTTCTTCACCAGTGTTTGATGTTAATCTTAACTATATTTCAAGCCCAATCCTCTGTTCCATAGAAGGTATATAAGAACGAGACGCGATTCTAGGCAAAATAAAAATCGGAAGTAATGTAGAGTGTGTTCACGGTTCGCCAGAATTCCGGGGGCGCTTATATATTGGTAATATGCTCGTCCTATAGCTATATAAAAACAACCCCCGTCCTGCATCTTTACGAGAGATTAAAACATTCAAAACAAAAAAAAAAAGAATATGTGGGCTGTGAAAGGTGTGCCTTTTTATTAGCTCCTACACCGGTCATCTTATATCGGGCACCTGTTCAGTGGCTACTCCCTAGTTTCAATGATTTTGGGCAGTACGGGTGATGTTTTAAACGCAGAACAAGCATCTTCACACATGTTCATGAGCAGAAAGAATGAATCAGTACTTATTTATTGCAAATCAGACTATATTACGTGACCTTTATTTATTCTGCATGCACCATGAGTTAGTTATCCAGTGGTACTGCGTAATTCATGCCGTATCTCTCGTTACGAATATCCTTCGTTCGTTTAGCACGTATATCCCCCATGCTGGAAATCACCAACGACGTGTTCGCGCTAACAGTATTCGAGAGTGCGCATAAACAGAAGCACGAAGCCGTTTGAGCATTTATGATACCACGAATTCGAAAATGAACGTTTAACTCCCCAATTATTTAGTCTGCGTGACTGAGAAAAGTTTTAATCTACCTAGTACGTAAGAAGTATGCGTATTCGTGAAATTTGCCCTTATTTTCAAGCGCAGGGAAAAAATGCATTCGAATCTTCCCATAGAAATGCATTACCGGAAGTCAGTTTTCGTGTGGTTGCAGCCTGCTTCATGTTGCAACAGCACGCTAACACCAGTTGAAACTTTTGCGTGCATTATAATAACACTATGTGTTCCATAGACTACAAAGCAGTTACCATAGCAGCAGTCATGAGCGCTGAACGAACGGCGGCGACCTTAAAAGGGTAAGGCAGCGTAAAGAAGCGTACACTGTGTGAGCGGTTGTAGGCGTTCGTGAATTGAAGAGTAAGGGCAGGCTCAGTAGATTGGAGTCGAGTGTGATTGGGCCGTGTCCGCAACCTGATCAACCGCTACGACTAAAGAGATATGGCATACAGGCGCTCAGGCAGCCCTGAACACTAACTTCTGTATACTTGACTGAAGACTTTGTAAATTACAGATAGGCAAATGGCGCCTATTACGAGGAAGTTCGCTAATTACATCATTTTTGTGTAACTAGACTGAAGATTTTTTAAAATTGCAGAGACAAAAATGCGCGCACTATTTACGAGAAAATGTTGTTTATACCACGATGTCAATTTTTTGAAGCCCATGGTGAAATATTAGCGCTAATTGAATAGAAATTATACACAGTGCCAGGGCTAGCCAATACATAACGGCTGTTTGTTCTCTCGTCGCAATGACTTGTAGGATAGTTTTAGCGAGCTGCATGCGCTCGTTATAATATTAACACAAACATAACCAATAGGGCGTTACGTGTGGCTGGGCGATGAGGCGAGGTTAAGGTGCGCTGACTTTTAACGCTTGCTATTCTCGAGTCATGCCGCTCCCTAGCATCCACGTAAAACTACTTTTTTCATTAGGTACAACGTTTCAGGAATTATTTTGTTTTTAAATGTAATCGAAATATACATTTTAGTGGCACAAATCGAACCTAACCATGCATTTTCTTGGAGACCCCATTCTTAAAGTTTTTTTTTTTTGTGTGTCTCGCATTTGTTAAGATATGAATCGCTTATGAATCACCCCTTTTTAGATTTATTGCGGGTAAAATCCTACTACTGTGGACTTCTCCTACTACGAGAAGTTGGAGCGCTGCGCTGGGTTTATCTTGTAGTTATTTCTGGCACGTAACATAGTAAAAATAAATACAGACTCTATTTCTTACCTAGAGCAAGCGATGACCCAACAAGGAGCAGAAGAAAGGCTGTGGCGAGAAGTACCCTCATGGTAGCTGTTTAGTACTCGAGGTTTCGAAGACTGTCTTGAGATCCCTTCCTAGGGGTAAGAGGTTCTTATATACAAGGCTTCGCTCCAGATAACACCGAAGATGTACTGTTGTCCTCAATATTCTGATTACTTGGCGATTTTAGATAAGGTCACGGAGCTTGTTAATCAGGTGTGGTTTAGCATTTTCTTATCTATCGAGTACAGTCTTCTATTCTCGATGTTGTTTCTAAAACATACGGAATAAACAGAAACCTTTCTCACAGATGACCTCTTTCTGTTTGTTATGGACCGGTCTCGACGATGTGTCAACATCCACTACTGATAGTGCTGTTGAAATGCAGCTTGCCTCGTTTCCGTCATCTAGAGTGTATGAATCGAAGTCGCAATATCCGTGTTGATTTAGCGCTTCTACAGCATAACAGGAGATGAGTTACTGGTAAGTTTTAGCAGACCGCGTTTTGTAAAGCGGTATTTACACCGGAAGCTCGTGCCTCCCTTCCGAACCATCGTTTGAATCACAGGCTCAGGGCCTTATTGCTCCAACGAAAACAATTTAATAAAACAATGTGTGAAGTGTGTGCACGAGCTACTTAAATCATATTTTGTAGAAAAGCCTAGCTCCTACCGCGAAAGAAGACTGTGTTTTTCCGTTCTCTAAACCAGACTCCGTGGAGGAACCAATTCACTCTAGAGTTCCACGAGTACAGCTAAAAGCTATCGTTGAATCTCTCATAGATTTTATTAAGTTTGCGACGGCACGTCTCAAGGCCATGACCATTCGATGAACTAACCTGCTATCAAAAAAAAAATATTTCTGGTAGTCTACAGAAATCTTATTAACATTTTAACGACCTTTCCAACTTCCTATACAGTACCGTGCTATCCAGAATTTTCAAGTTTTCCTCTTTTATTACTTTCATCTAAATTTTATAGAGCGCGGACAATAGAATGCCTTAGGAATTTCTATCGCCGTACCTCAATAGACTTTCTCTATCACCATAGTTTTATAAAATTTCTGTAGGACTTAATAGAGTTATAAAATGCAGTGCGGACAAGCGACAGCGTACCCAGTTGCAACCTGCTTGCGGAGGCTTCTTCTTCGACTAAGTTAACGGAAGATGCGGGCAATATTTTGCAAAAAAAAAAAAAAAGAAGTAATTTGGGGTTTTATAAGGTTTTATTATTTTTGAATCTTTATTTTTGACGTATGAAAATAATTATTGTCGGTTATGATGGCGAAATTAGTCAAGTACGCATTTGAAGACCTCCTAGCGACCCGAAATGGTATCAATTTGAGCCATTTTTCTCTGCGTGGTTTTTCAAGTTGTGACGTCGCCTACATCACATTTACGTTTGACAAGTAAACCTAGCCATCTCCTCTGCATTGCAGTCTTATATAGCTTCAATTTCTTCCGCAAATTTATTAACAAAATAATACTTTCCGCACCGTTAAAGAGCATGGTTACACATATACGGTAAAATTCGATCGCGTTTTGTTTTACGTAATTTTGGGGCATCTTCACAGATTGTGCACTAGAATATCTGTTTTTAATATCGTCCTATTGCAACCAAATTTGGCATGCATATACTTCAGAATATGTAGAATGCGTCTACCTAAGTTTAGTTAGAATGTATATTTATTATATTCATTAAAAATTCAAGAATCCTTTGCAGGCCCCTTAAATGGCATGGTTTGTACTTTTAATTATTGCAAAACTACAAAAGCGTTGCACACATTATCTTTGTTGTTCATTGAACTTAGTTGTTTAAAACGGGCGAATTAGTTTATTTAAGTAGGTTTTTTTTTTAAGTCTGTGCTCTGCCACACGTGCGTAGAAGAACATGGTTTCTTATGCATGAACAGAATAGAGAACTTAAAAAAAAACAAGCTGTATTAAATCTAACACCAAATTTATAAAAAGAATATTGAGCACCATAATCTGTAAAAGTTTTATTTCTATATCGTAGATATTGAAAAACAATTCCCCTGGAGCACGCCCTCTTAAATAATTATCGCTTCTAGCAATGCTTCATAGTTTGAGGTACAGTTCACCTGCGTGTAGAAAAAAAAAATATCGAAAAGACATTATCTGCTAGAAAAAAGCAGCATACTTGTTCTTTTCTCGGGTTGTCTTCGTTTCAATGATTGCCTTTAAAATGTAAGCCATACGACTGAATTACAAGTGTTATGAGTGCTTCGTGTCATGTGTATTTGTGATGTCTGCTAATGTGCACAACGCAAGTGGCGAGCGCATGTTTTTGTGCTTGAATTTTGAGAGACATAAAATTCACGTCTCTCAAATTATATAAAACAACTTACTAATTGTTGATAAAAAAGTGAAAGCCGTTTACAACTCCCTGTAACGCCGAATTAGAGCGCAACTCTTGAGGAGGACGAGGGAAGGGTACTGGGGGGTGTGGGTCAAGTTACCTCGGGAGGGGGGGGGGTCACGTGACCCGGGGGTCACGTGACGATGCCGATGACGTCATCAGTGATGATGACGATGACGATGCGGATGCCGATGACGTCACTGATGATGTCATCAGTGACTGACGATGCCGATGTCGATGACGTCATCAGTTACGTCACTGAAGACGTCATCAATGACGATGACGATGCCGATGACGTCATCAGTGACGTCACTTATGACGTCATCAGTGACGTCACGCGTGCCATAATGCACCGCGCGGTTACGGCGACGCCAACGCCGACGGCGACGCCGACGCCGCTCAAGCCGGAAACGGGCGCCTAAGAGCTGCGCTCTAAAAGGAAATAGAAACGATGTTAGTATGTTTATCCGTGTTCTATAGAATTTCCATATAATTTTTCTCCAATCTTTATACACCAAGTTCTATAAAACGTCTACAAAAAAGGCGACCAAAAAGCTAGTGACGGTGAATAGAAAAATCCACACATTTTTTCAGAATATCTTTTGCCAATATGCATTATTTTCCATAACAATGCTGTAGAAAGTGGTTAAATATTTTTGTAAGGGTGGGTACGACACACAAGCACTTGCCAGTAATATTCTCAATAATATTACCACTTGCTTATTCGGATCTTTTGTGGCAATCGCTAAATCAGGGGATGTTTCGGAAGCTGAGAGGTCCTTCATCAGTCCAGCTAACGAACTTAGATGGAGTGACGATCGACGTACATGGGCCGGCTTGCAAGAAACAGTGTCTCAGCTGAGACTTGGTGAAAGAGAGCACTGCCATAGCCCCCTCTATACTTACAAAGCCTGGCAGTTCGACGACGGAGCCATAGAGTGCCCGGTTGCAGATTTAGAGCGCGAAGATCTGGTAGCACAGTGCATCAAAAAGCCATTTCTCGGGGAACCTGGACGCCAGCGCACAGCTTTTGCAGCGGCGAGGACCCAAAACACACTCAGAAGAAGTGTGTTTCGGCGTCTCGCCGCAGCGGGGCGCCAGCCATGTGGCTCTCCTCTCATCAGTTGTCTACCACTCCACCTTTTCCATTTCGGCGGCCGCTTCTCGTGGCGATCAGGCAGGCTTTGCCAGTATATTGAGGCTATGGCACTGCAAAGGCTGGGGCGCATGAGCTTCTTCAGACGCGACTTGAGTGTCGCTCAGTTCGTGCACTGGCTTTGACAGTGGTTTCTTTCACCTAGTCTCAGCTGAGACGCTGTTTCTTGCAAGCCGGCCCAGGTTCTGTAGCGAGTCTCCGACCGGCACAGAAGACCATAACCATATAAGGGAAGCATTGTTTTTATTATAAGTTCGCGGGTATTCAAAACAATATATGACATAACCACATGTAAATGACTGCAGCAGGAATGTATATAAAACACCACTGTCATTATATAATTACTGTTTGCTCTCAATTTTAACTTATGCTACTATTTCTTTTATGTTGATGTTTTTTTAAGAAGTCGATCGTTTACCGGATTTTTATTTCTGAGATTTGGAAAAAAAATTTGAAGCAAGGAAATAAAGATGAGACTTTTACAATCCCCTGTAACGCCGAATTAGAGCGCAGCTCTTGAGGAGGAGGAGGGGAAGGTGCGGAGAGAAGGCTATGCCCCTCCCCCTTTCCTCCCATTTAGGGAAAACTTTTCCGCTAAATTTAGAGGGGAAATTTTTCCACTAAATGTAGTGGGGTATTTTTTCCGCTAAATTTGGCGGGGAATAATTTCTGCTAAATTTAGCGGGAAAATTTTGCCGCTGAATTTAGCGGGAAGTTTTTTCCGCTGAATTTAGCGGGGAAATTTTTCCGCTAAATTTAGCGGGGAATTGACCCATAATGCACCGCGCGGTTACGCCGACGCCGACGGCGACGGCGACGCCGCTCAAGCAGGAAACGGGCGCCTAAAAGCGGCGCTCTAAACAAAAAAAAAAAAAAACAGTGAAAGGACTATGTAAATTGAGACGTTGTTTGTCGACCTTCCCCCTCTTATACCTGGCGAACCGGCAGCGTATTGGAACTTCCTAACAAAGTCAAACCATGGGGCGCATCTGGGGCCCTGATTGGCCTATTTGAACGCCCACTCTTTCGCAAGCAGGAGACGACGGTGACCCTTTCCCGCTCGTTGTTTGTGGTTTAAAATAAGACGGCTCGGAACACTAAAGAGAACAACCCTGACGGCGGCATACCGGCGACCACTGAGGACGGCATAGGCATGATGGTGGCTGACGATATTTGGTGGTTTACATCGCAATTGTGGAAGTTTTGGAACAAAAACACCAATACCCGTGTGGTAGGGCGCTAAAGGCGTCGGCCCGTGTGACAATGATCCGCATGTCAAAGTACAACGCGAAGATATTGGGGCTGTTACTGACAGGGCCGTAAGCCCAGCAAGCAAATCTCTAGAAGTGGCATCTCCAGATCGAGGCGGTATCCGTGTACGCGTGAAGACCTAAAGTGCGTTTACTCAAGCTTCCCCGAAACTCCCTCTCTATTCCATAAACCATGTAGGGGGAATTTGTTTTGGAAAACAAGGCGCCGCCGCGGCCTGTCCTGTTGCCGGCGGATCGCGGATTTGTGACGTGTCTTTAAAAAGACCACGCGGGTACACCGGATTGGCACGATGGTTTTAATTCGTGAGGAAACAACTATCCGCGAACACGACAGCGCACGCACCGAGCCGAGTGCGTTGCCAGTTCACCACGTACACTCCAATGGGCAGTCAAACTTTATCAGAGCCACGTGCTGGTATTGGCAAAGCACAGGCTACGCACTGAGTTCCAGAAATTGTTCGGTTAGGCTATTCCTGTCATTGCAGCGACTGGAAACGAATCATTATCCGAACGCCTGCCGAGGCGTTGATTGTCAGAAGGCCAAACCGAGTGCTCACACTCTTCTCGCGTTTAGTATATCGGCAGCTTTAAACTATTTTCACCAGGTGGTAATTGCCGTGACTACATAACACTGCAACCCCATGACTACGTCATGAAATTAAAAAAAATAAAAAGAAAAGAGAGTATAAAAAACCGAATGTATTTTTGAAATTACCCAACTTCGAAAAAGAATTTCTTTTTGAGTGGCGTGGCGTGTGACAATTTACTCAAGATTCCCACTAACCACAGAAAACTTTTCTAAAGCGAGAAGCCTTCTAATTCGATATGATTGCACTGCCCCATTAAACGCTTGATAGCTTGGTACTAATCAGATTAATAAATGCTGTATAAACTGTCAAATATAATACAATGAATGCAAATGTAAACACAAGCTTGTAATGAAAATGTAAATGTCACTTTTTGAACATGTTTGCGTGTGTGCTAAGCAACCCCGAGTTAGAAAGGGTTTCGAACATTCGCTAGTTATATATTTTTATCGCGGAGCTTGCATACCTAAAAATTCGCTTGACAATAAACGCAGTGCTTAGTTTTTTCGAACCAAACAGTACATAGTGTAAAACATTAACGACCACTTTGCACCTTATAGTTCATCGATACATTTTTTAATTTACTCGCATAATTTACGTTCCATCCAGAAATATACTGATTGACGAGAATGACGTAGGTAATTGGGCTATTTGGTTAAATCTTGAAGGAACAACAGGAACTGAGTAAAAGAAGAGTGACAAAAACAGCGGTGTTGTTTGTCAGTTTTCTACCAATTGTAATTGACGAGATGGAATCAATGTAAAATTATGTTTTCCCTATGAAATTTAGTCTGCGAAAAGGATTTGAAAAAGAAAGAGGAGCGAATCTGGTCGACTAAAGTTCTAAAACAAAACCTCAGTTTAAACTTTTTTGTATAGTTAACTCTCCTGAACAATAAATGTTCCCCGAATCAAAACTGGTCCATAAAGTTGTGATTGCCTAGAGCTGAGCTGGTTGGTTTCACATGCTTCTGAAGGTTTCCAGCTGACCGTAGAGGGAAAAATTCTATTTCTCAGACAAAGATGTATCTCCAGTAAGCGTCCTATGTGTGCAACGAAGGCGGGACCATTTAAAAGCTATCCATCAGAGATCACACCAAAGAAGACGAAGTAGTTGGTCCTGGGATTGCAACGTTTTAATTCATGCGTGTCGATGAAAAAGATTTTCACTAAATGGTTGATAGTCCAGCAGTGTGTGTCTCTTTTTTCTCCCCTCCTTCGTTTTTCCCTCTACGTTCAGCAGTGTGTGTCTCTTTTTTCTCCCCTCCTTCGTTTTTCCCTCTACGTTCAGCTAGAAACCTTCAGAAGCATGGTTAATAAAGCACTGTGGAAAAAAAGCGCAAAAAACATCAAATAATTACACCGTGGTCGTACACTGGAGCATTACTTGCAACAGAGTGTTTAAACGAAGCGACAGATTCCCCGCGAATCACGAGAAATTTCACATCGTAAACCTCTATGCACAGGCTTAAAACGACCTTAGGTATGCCATCTCAAGCTCATACGAAGGACACTGAGATATTTAACTCACGTGCCCCTATCGCACGGAATTGTGTGTCGTGTACGGCGAACTGTTGCGCGCTCTCAAGAGAGGGCGCCACCTCACCGGCGCACGGGGCAGCGAGGAGGCGATGAGAAGCCAGCGAGAGAGGTACGTGTGCAAGATGGCGTAACGACTGTAGTATCAATAAACATGTTCTCTTGAATGTTCGACCTCGGAAACATGACATGGTGGCAGCGGTAAAAGACAAGAAAGAGACAACTAACCTCAAGAACAAGTAGACGCCGTCCAGAGATCGGTGAGCGCCCACCAACTACTCAACATGCCGGACGAAGAAGGAAACGTCGCCACACAAAGGTCAGCGGCAACGCAGCAGCAAAATGGCGGGAACTTCTTCAACCCGTTCGCCATCGAACTTACAGAAAAGTTGGACTTTCGCGATCCAAGTGACTGGAAAAGGTGGAGTGCACGGTGGGAGGGCTACCCGGTCGTGTCAGGCCTTCACCTCCGCGACGCGGAAACACAGGTGAACACTTTTCTGTACGCGATGGGCAAGAGAGCCGAAGACATCTTAGCGTCATTGCAACTGACCGACGCCGACTTCGCCGACTACACAACAGTGAAAGGCAAGTTCGAGGAACACTTCATCCCCTGCACGAACATAATATTTGAGAGAGCAAAGTTTAACCGTCTTAAGCAAGAAGCGAACGAGACCGTCGAGGCGTTCATCGCGGATCTCCACAAGCTCGCCGACATGTGCGAATAGGGCCGGCTGAAGGAACACCTCATCCGCGACCGGTTGGTTGTGGGACTATTGGACGTGGGATTAAGCGAGAAGCTACAGCTAGATCCCAAGCTCACGCTACAGACCGCCACAAAGAAAGCACGTAACACAGAAATCGAAAAAAAAGCAACAGAACGAGCTGCGCGATAAGGCTGAACAAGGTGCTGCGGTAGACGAGCTGCGACGGCCAAAAGGACGCCAGAACTACGCAAACGGGCCACAGAAAGCAGGCAAGGCACCAGTCGGACGACCGACAGGTCAAAACTCTTGCAAGTGGTGCGGTAACACTCAACAACACTCAAAAAAACAATGCCCTGCGGCTGGAAAGCAGTGCCACAACTGCGGGAAGACCGGGCATTACGCCACTGTATGCTTGTCGGGACGTCAACACTCGGGAGGAGAACCACAGCAGAGGCCATTCACCACAAAAAAAGGAACCGCAAATGCGGAGGCGGTGTTCCTCGGTGAGCTCTGTGATAAAGAAAATCAAGTGCCTTGGTTCATTGCAGCAACAGTGGAGGGACGTCCAGTGCACTTCAAAGTCGATACAGGAGCGGACGTTAGTGTTATTCCTCCGTCCCAGCACGACAACAGCTGCGTGGAGAAACCAAGGACACCAAACAAGACTCTTTGGACCTGGCCGAACACCCATCAAGACGAAGGGAATGTTTGACGCAACTATTTCATGGCAAGGCAGGTCAATGTACCAACAAGTCTTCATAGTGGAAGGGCTACAGACTGCACTGTTGGGACGACCAGCCATACGAGCTCTTGGCGTTCTGGCGCACTTGGAGACAGTGGAAACAAAAACACAAGAAAACCCGACTCAAAAAGGCAAGTCTCCCGAAGCGAGACCAGAGTTCAGCCCACTGTTCATGGGACCGGGTGAAATGAAGACAGCCTACAGGGTGACGCTCCAAGCCAATGCTACACCTTATTCAGTGCATTTCTTTGCAATTCTTTATTTTGCCTTTTCTCTTTTGCGTAGTTCCAGAGTCTTCAGAGACGCTGATCGGGGTATTTTTAAACCTAAATGCATTTCGCGTCACATTTTCTCTGGCTTTCCAGCCAGCAAAATGCGCAACGATAGGCCGATTTTTTCTATCTTTAAATGCTCCCACGCAGTGGGCTCTTTCAATCTCAACATTGTCGATAGATAACGTTTCTTTACAGATTTCCCTTATTAGTTTCTCAGATTCTTCCCATGTCTCTTTTCTGGAGTTGTCGGGAACACCAAAAAATACTAAGTTTGATCGTCGACTTCTATTTTCAAGGTTGTCTAATTTGGCTTCAAGTTTAAACTCACTTTCTTCAACATGTGCCACGCGTCTTTCTAGTACCTTTGTCTTTGAAATTACGCCATCAATCTTATTCTCAAGATCAGCTTGCCTTTTTTCTATGCCTGTTAGCTTTGCCAAAACAGTTGCTTGTCCAGACTGCAATTCTAAGAGTATGCTTTCAATTTTTCCCAACTGTTCAGCTTCAGCCTTAGACATGGGACCGGGGTTTGATTCCACGTCCCCTGCCAAGAGGAGCAATGCTTCCGTGAACAAAAGACAGGAGTCGAAGAACAGGAATGTTAACCCATCAATCACCTCGACACCAAAAAGATAAGAACACCAGTGCAGCATGCGTTTGTTGATAGGGCACGACACTCTCACAAGCAGTAGATTACTTGTTCGATAGCATTTAGAGCATTTCAAGTAACCAACCTGATACATGAAGCAACGTGAGTACGGGCCGAAAAGAGTGCCGTGCCCCAGTGGTGCCGGACGAGGTAGCTCCCTTTTGTGGCTGTGGTGGGGCGGATCCGGAAGTGTCCCTCGGAGCCTAGCCATCTGCCGGTCTTCAAGGAAACCCAGAAAAGTTTCTGTAGCCTCCGCTGGCTCGAATGGGCTGCCGGTTGACATTGTCGCAAATCCGGATAGTGGCGTCCATGGCTCCGAGATGGGAAACGCCGCCGCCCCGTCGAAGTTCGCCGCGACAGCAAGGATCCCGGCGTGCACCTGATACATGAAGCAACGTGAGTACGGGCCGAAAAGAGTGCCGTGCCCCAGTGGTGCCGGACGAGGTAGCTCCCTTTTGTGGCTGTGGTGGGGCGGATCCGGAAGTGTCCCTCGGAGCCTAGCCATCTGCCGGTCTTCAAGGAAACCCAGAAAAGTTTCTGTAGCCTCCGCTGGCTCGAATGGGCTGCCGGTTGACATTGTCGCAAATCCGGATAGTGGTGTCCATGGCTCCGAGATGGGAAACGCCGCCGCCCCGTCGAAGTTCGCCGCGACAGCAAGGATCCCGGCGAGCACCTGATACATGAAGCAACGTGAGTACGGGCCGAAAAAAGTGCTGTGCCCCTCAACAAAATGGTCCAAAACGAAGACGTTGACTCCTGAAGTGCGCAAGTATGCAAGTGTGGCCGACGAACTGTCAGTTATACATGGACTCCTGCTCAGGGGAGCAAGGCTCGTCTTTCCCCCAAGTCTACACCAGGAAGTGCTGGAAAGACTTCACACAGGACACCAAGGTACCGTCAGGTGTCGAGCGAGAGCACGCGAGTCTACATGGCGGCCAGCGATCAGCCAAGACATCGAGGCGTTCGTGAGCAGATGCCCAGCCTGCGAGAGGCACCGCCAAGCACCAACCGAGCATCTGCTTCAGACTCTTCTCCCAGAACGTCCTTGGCAAGTGGTCGCAACCGATTTGTTCTGCTTCAAAGGAAGAATCTACTTCATAGCCGTTGACTACTCGAAGTTTTTTGAACTTGAAGAGCTACACGGGACACAGACGAAGCATGTTGTCCATTTTTTGGAAGACCTGTTCTCTCTCTACGGCATCCCAGATATCATTAGGTCGGACAACGGCCCACAGTATAACTCACTCGAGTTCGCACAATTTCTGAGTGGCTGGGGCGTAGAACATGTGACATCTAGCCAACACTATGCCCAGAGAAATGGTGAGGCTGAGAGAGCGGTTCAGACGGCCAAAAACATTCTGCGCGAATCTGACAGGGTCATTGAAGGCCTTCTGGCACACCGAGCGATGCCAGGCCCTGAGGGCTACTCCCCTGCCGAACTTCTCATGGGCCGCAAGCTAAAGATAAACGTTCCTACCATGCCTGGGGCATTGCAACCAAAGTGGACGTTCCGATCCACGTATCGACAACGAAACAAGGCCATTCGAGAGAGGGAGGCGGAAAACTACAATGTAAGACACAGGACGAAAGAAAGAGAGCCCCTCCATCCAGGTACGGTGGTTTACGTCAGGCAAGGCACCCAACAATAAGGAACCGTTGTTGGATCAGCGGATACACCGAGGTCATACATCATCCAGACAGCCGCTGGGAGAGTCCGTCGTACAAGAAAGCCCCTGCAAGCAGTGCCTCAGGGAAATCTTCCTAACAATGAAAAACCGCCCTGCCCAGAAGAGGCCAGGCAAGTCACCCGCAGCGGTCGAGCCGTGAGACCACCAGAACGTCTCAGCCTCTAGTCGAGCCAACGACTCCCTTCTCAAGAGGGGGAGGTGTCGTGTACGGCCAACACCACCTAGAGCTAAGGCCGTCGCGCTTCCCTCTCTCCCTTCAAGGAGCATCGGCATGAGTAGGCTGAACGGGTAGTGCGCTTCTCCGCAAGGCTCCCCTTGACAGTTGGCTTCTTTGCAATGCACGTTCTCTTTTACTTTCCCTCTCTCTCTACGCTTGACGCGGTGCAAACAAAAAAAAATGAAAAGAAAAAGGCGCCACGGCGTCGCGCTTTGTTTTCCTTTTTTACTTTTTCTCCCCAACGGTCGTCCGTCGCGTTCCTTTCTTCGACGGCTTTTTTTATAGCATCTTCGATCAACTCGCACCGGAATCGCCCTGAAACCTCGACAGTGCACAGCGCTCCTCGGTCGTGCAGCACGAAGTCGGTGCGACATCGAAGACAAACTGCGCCGCAGCGGTGCACCGCGGCGAGCTCCACCATGCGTCACCTCGCATTTTGTTCGTTTTTTCTTGCGTTGGTTCGCGCGCGGTGCTCGTCTGCTGTCTATTTCTCCTGTCTTTTTACTCGCGGATTTGGCGGTCCCACACGAATGAACGTCGTGGACGTGATTGTCGATGGGGTCACGAGGCGGGTGACAATTTCACAGGTATATGCTGCCCATCATTGTTGGTTCGAGAGAGAACCACCACATAATGGCCGTACCTCGCTGTTATCGAAAAACCTTGCAACGCTTTCCACGAAGTTCATACCTTTCGGGCGCTCCTTGCCACCGCGGCGATGATAAGAAGCTCGTCGTCTCGCTCTCGGAAAAGCTGAGGAATTCATCGAGCGCAGATGCGAGGCGAGGCGTGTTCGTTTTCGTGAAGTCGCCACCTCGACAGACTGCGCGTCTGCTATTCCCGCCATCTCCTCGATTCCCGCTTCTGACCGCAATACCTGATGAGACTGCACCCCGGCGCACCGTCGATTTTCTCGGTGCGCGTTGGGGCAACAAAAAGCTGCACCGGGAGGGTGCGCTCCGTCGATCGAGGACGTCCGGTGCGCACCGGTGCACTTGATCGAAGACGACGGGGCGCACCTCCGTGCACCGGTGCGCACCGGTGCGGATGATCGAGGATGCTATTAGTTACTCCTGCGGGTTGGGTCACGTGACAATGAGGCTGGAGGAATCAACTAGAACAACTCTAGAAGCGAGTAGGTTTTTGGACGCCGAGGGTCAGAAGTTTAACTTTTGAGTGAGATCGAGCACATTTTGGAATACAACACAACCACGGCCTCGTGTGTGAACGTGAACGATGCTTTTCGATTGTCGGTGCTGTCCGCTGGTGCTGTCATTCCGTACAGATGTTGTTTATCTGCGCTCTGGCGGAAAGCTGGATGTGAAAGTGTCCATATTTGAGTTTCTGCAAGGATGACTACGAAAGCGTGGACTATTCAGCGAATCGACGGGAAGATTTCGCTTCTTGACAACATGGCAGGGTGAGAACTTTTCAATTTTTATGATCGTGGTTTCGTTTCTTGTTTTTACTTTTCGCTGAATGCATTGCACACATGGGAGTGATTTGGTTGTGGCCTGGAAGCAACATATTCAAATGCGCGCGCTACTTGTAGGTCCAGACCTACATAAAAATGACTTGATTTATGAGTTCAGATTGGAATGATTTTCGCAAGGTATGCAACTGATAGGTTATCGCGGTCGCAACCAGCACATCAATGTAAAATTAAATAAAAAAAGAAGTACATCGTGTCGCTTCTGTGTATCCTCATTGGAGCGCAGAAATGATCCTCCGGAACTAACTAGTAAGACCTATATTTTAGCGGGTCTTTGAGCTGTAGTTAGGAGTGCACGCAAGCCGGAATATGGTTCATTGACCAGTTTACTTATCCATACACCAGAGCCATATACTAACAATTTAGCCGGCGCCCCTTCAGGTTCCCAAGGAATCCCAACACACACCCGGAAGCTCTATGGAGCATAATATTATTATTATTAATTATTATTTTCTGTACCTGGTTCTATCTGCTCGTGCAATAAGCATTATTATTATTATTATTATTATTATTATTATTATTATTATTATTATTATTATAGCGCATTCGGCACATCAAATTCAAGAATAATTTTAATGTTTGTGATCCGAAATACCAGATCGAAACACTGCCAGGGTTTTCTCTCAAATACGGAACCACTTCAGCTACACTTTAAAAAGAGCATTTTTTCTTTTTTCTTTTTTTTTTGTATTTTTATAACCATTTTTGATTACATTACCTTTCTTTGGATTAATATCATTTCCTCCTTTTTCGTTCTATTTCTTGCAGAAGCAGTCAGATACACATCCCGGATACTGCTTCGATGAGCTCGGGCTACTGTACGGCCTCCATGGGACAAGCTGAAAACTGACAGCTTAGGAAGAGTGCTTCGGAATGTATAGTCAACTGGCTTGCTTCTAATATCACGTGTCTACAAGGCACATTTACGAAGATGAAAACAAAATACTGCTGAGGAGCACTCTGTCAACGATCACTACAGCTAGCAAGGATGGAAACTAGGAAGATCTTCCCAAGCGAGCGGATACCTGCACGCCCTACGTGCAACGTGATATACCTGCAATGTGGCCCTGGGCTGTAAAAAATAAGACACACCCCTCCCGGCCCTGTGCTATTTGGTGCAGCCGTACAGTATACACCACCTTGAAAAGCCTAAGGGGCGAAAAATGCAAGGTCGCATCAACAGCACGAAACAAGTTGGCTATAGTTTGCTCGCACAGAAAGACTGCTCCCGCAATGCAACTCGTTATAGAAGGGCTTGTTTTTCCTGCTGTAAATGCTGTAGAACAAAACTATGTTGTTCACCAATTGGTGATGCCCAGCCAGTGCCGACTTGTTACATATCTCATAATGGAACTACTCGCCGAAAAGGAGACTTCCGACTTCGACTACTGTGAAAATTAACACACGAGTGAACTCATCTTAAAACACGTGTTGTTGTCACAAGAAAATGCACAAGCATTTTCTTGTGACATCTTTGCAGCAAGATGAATGTTCGCATTAATGCCAAGAATGCCAAACAAAAGAAATGGAAAGCTGAAACTCTGCAATCAAAGGCTCGCTGCCAACCGTCACAGATGTCAAGAAGCGAACTCAGACCAAGGAAGAGTACGTCTGATGCCTGTGATGGTGAACCCATTGTGAGTTTGAGCTGAAGCATGTGTTGGACTGCAGTGAAACATTCAACTGAGAAACCTTTGTTGCAAGGACAACAATACGAAAAGTGCCAGTGCAAAATCTAAAAAAAAAGCTAAGGGGTCAACGCTAAACAAATTAGTTCCTGTCCGGCCAACAACGTGCTTGCGCTTCATCCTCATGCAAAGGCAACTGCTCTCTGAAGTCGGTGAATCTGTGTGTGTGTGTGCAGATAGTCGGTGTCCTTGTAGCAGTGTCTTAGTTATCCTGTGGTGCTACAGCGTAAATGCCGACATGCAGCACAGATATTGTGTGTCTCGGTGTCACAAAATCTACAGCATCTAAGAGGCATGTGCATCAATTTATCTGCAGAACTTATGGATACCAGGAGGCTCGCTTCGCAGTGTTCAAAGGTGACCAATTTCTTATTTATGACTCTCTTCTGTATTGCAAATACAAGCAACTTTGAATATGAAGCTCCCATGCCCACTTCTCTTTGTGTACAAAACTTGCTTTTTAGCCGCCCTAACTGTGTCGTTTCACGGACTCGGTACTGAAGTACATCAGCGTATGGGGCAACGCTCGGGTATTAAGTTTTCTCATTATGAAATTGCCAAACAAAAATAGGTTGCAGGTGATTTTTTCGAAGTAGTAACCAGATGGGATAGGTTGCTTTCTGCAAAACAAGTACTATATTTGAACAGGCAGAGTTCATTGAATTACTGAACCTATACAGTTTTATCACAGGTCTAAAAAAAGTTTGTCAAAATATGTGCAATACATTTTTCAAACTATGTGCAATACATTTTTCAAACCAGCACATCACAATTTTAGAATGTTATTACTTTCATACTTGTCTGGCAATTTCGGTCCCATTGCTGTTGCATGAGGTGTCCCTAAGGGTAGTGTACTCGGGCCTCTATTGTTTCTAATATATGTCATTGACCTACCATCATCAATTAAACCGACAATTAGACTTTTCGCTGATGCTTTAGTTATTTACCAGGAAATTAATACACTTATAGTGATCATAATATTGTCCAAAACCATTTAGATACAATATCATTATGGTGTTCCCTACTGCAGATGAAAATTAACGCACGTAAATGCAAACAAATGTCCATAATTAAGTCCTCCACTAAAACACTAACCCAGTAGTTACTACTTTCACAACCACTAGAAGACTCATTGTCGTCCAAGTATTTGGGCGTGTATTTTACGAACTCATTATCATGGATTGAGCAAATAACAAATAGTGCACTAAAAACACTTGGTTTGTGAAAAAGCCATTTGTGTGAGAAATTTCTTGTGTCCAACAAACACATGAATCATACAAGATATATAAGAACTATTGAGAACTATATAAGATATATAAAAACCGTATAAGAAACTTTTTACAAGTTTCTTATATATCTTATAGAGATCTTATATGTTCTTATATATCTCATTTGATTCATATGTGTTTATTGGACACAGAAATTTCTCATGCAATTGAGATTTTTCAGTAGGGATCTAGCTCCCATTGAAGCAAAACTACTCGCATACAAAACATTTATCCTCCTAAAATTAGAATATGCAAGCATAATTTGGAATCCACACCTAAGCAACCTCATCTCGAGGCTCGAATCTTCGAAACAAAGCAGCCAGTGATTATTCATCCGAAACTAGTGTCTCCACTTTAAAAGCTAGCACAAATCTTCCTAATATAGAAAGGAGTCGAAACATAGCCCGATTGTGTTTTATTCAAGCTGTATATTACTCAGATTCTGATTTTCAATCTACTTAGTGCTGGGCTGCCAATTTTACGTAATTCATATTAGATAATTCCTGCAAGATGGAACCGTTTCAGTGCCATACTTACACTTTCTTCTTTTCCTCCTTAGTACTTTGCACCACTGACTGGAACAAACTACCTGACCATATTGTAACTGAGAGATATCCCATTTCATTTAAAAAGAAGTGCATTAATTTGTTTAACTGAACCTTGATTTGTAAAACTACATCATAACAATAACATGCTAGTAAACGTTTTTTTTTGTGTGTGTGTGATTTTTTTTTGTTGGTGTCTATTTTTGATGTTCAATTACTTTTTTGTCTGTCATTTTTGAATCCCCCTCATGTAATGCGTCTTCAGATGCCTTTGAGGTGAATAAAATGAAATGAAATTAAATGAATGCCCCTGCATCATTTATTCGATTGTTACTGTAGTTCATTTTATCTGGTCCCATTACTTCGATTATTGCCATTTCACATGGGTTCTTCTTTTATACAACTCCCATGTCGTTCAGAGACAACTACACCACCCAGTTTATCGCTTAAAGAAGAACACATATGTCTCAAGATATCACTTTCTTGTATTTCACTACGATAATTGTAGGTTATAATTTTCCTGCGTTCTAAAATTGGTTCTTTAAATCACTCGGCGTTCACAGCTGTCATGTTAGCTCATAAAAAATAAATAGTGCGAAAACCCGCGTTTCTACGACGTAAAACCTACGCGCGAAGCCTTCAGCTCAGCTTATAGCGCGGCGCACGTCAGCCTGCTGCCGTGACGTCACTTGAGGCGTGTTCTCGCCTTCTCCTCTAGGTGGTGTTGGTACGGCGAACTGTTGCGCGCTCTCAAGAGAGGGCGCCACCTCACCGGCGCACGGGGCAGGAAGAGGCGAAGAGAAGCCAGCGAGAGAGGGACGCGGGCAAGATGGCGTAACGACTGTAATATCAATAAACATGTTGTCTTGAATGTTCGACCTCGGAAACATGACATTATGAAATACGCCTCTTATATAATCCTAGTCTACACTCTCAAGAAAAAAGGGTGTAAAATGGTGTATCGTTACACCCTTTGTCCCAAATAATACACCCCCAAACTTCAAATCGACGTACAGCGCCCCACAGTCGAACAGACGGCCCCAAATTTTACGAGGGGCTTGATAACGGTGCGATATAACTTTTTAAATAGCTAAAGTGCGTATCAAAGACCACATAAAGAAAACACCGAGTTTTTACAGTAGGGCCACGAAAACCCCGATTATGTTTTTTGTAGTCAGTAAAACGTACATTAGCTATTTTAATAAGTTGTACCACACGGCTATCAAGCCCCTCGTAAACTTTCCGGCCGTCTGTTTGACTGTAGGGCGCTGTACGTCGATTTGAAGTTTGGGGGTGTATTATATGGGGCAAAGGGTGTAACGATACACCATTTTTCACCCTTTTTTCTTGAGAGTGTACTGGTGTGTGTCACGACAAGATAGTAGTGTTATGAGACTTGTCAATTCATTCATGTCTGACGTAACAGCCCAAGGGACACAATATGGCAATTACACGGTGATTACACACAAGGCGAGCGATCCTTAGCCACTTCATTGCCTTGTATACACTTGCTCTCCATTTTATCAGATGTGAATGGGTTTCGTACCTTCAAATACTACTATCTTATCACGACACGGAACCCAGAAGACAAGGAAGGTATCAGAGGCTTTTTTCTTACGTGGCTCGAGGAAGGCAGGTGTAATTTAGTGCTAAGAAGTGTTGCGGAGTTGCCACTCCGGAGTTGGAATGATTCCGGAATCATTCCGCACTCAAGCGACCTCGGAATGGAATGGGAATGGAATGGTGGCATCGCTGGGGGGAATGGAATGAAAATGGAATTAGATGCCTTTTGCCCGGAATGCAGTGGGAATGAAAAGGGCCCGGTTCTTATGTGAGTTGTGTCGATTTTAATCTAGGGCCTGCGGGCTGATGGCCCGATTCGCTAGCGCATTATAAGTAGCTCTCGAAAAAGCATCATTGCGCTGGAGGTGACTGACGGCTTGATTGTTTCACAGGCCCGTGACGCAACCAAAAGTGAATAGTTGTAGACGGACAAGGTGTCGTTACTGGCTTCGCGAGACGCAACAAAGTGGCTCTTATAATCGTACGCGATTAGCAGGTAGATTGTAACTTGTAGAACTCAGCCCGAACCGAAAAACGGAGCCAAATGTTTATCTTTAACCGAACCAGGAGGGAACTTTAACCCAAATCAAACATTTGATTTTGAACGCGAACCGGAACGGAATCGTAATTTCATGTGGAGGTTACCGGTTCATTGGAAATGGTTCAACGTAATAAATGTGAGCAGCGCCTTCTTGTGGATGGCGGCACGAAGTAAATAAATATTCGTGAGAGTGGCGGCGGCGGCTCAGCTTTGAATAAGCAATTGGCAGCGACGACATGGAGACAGATCCATAATAATGAAACAAGTATATTTCACGTCTATTTGCAGCATGAATTTGCGTCGGCATGTCGATGTGGAGGCGTACACATCAATTATCCCTTTCACGTTACGATGGTCCGCAAATGACGCTACAAGCCACCGAAGCCAGTGCAGAGCTCGGAGGGTGTCACGTTTCCTCCCGGTTGGGCGGAGCGACGCCGGGAGCGCGAAGTCACGAGACAAGCTACGATCTATGGAATGGCTCGTGTAGCTTGTAGTGTTCATTACGGTATACATTGTGAGGTGAAACGGAGTATATCTAAATATGCCGAGAGGCTAGATCACTATTCTCTGTGTGTTTGTGTGTGTGTGTGTAGTTTCTTTTCTTGCTGCTAAGCATTATTCCTCACGGAAGGACAAAGCGAAAGTAAACATCAAATTAAAAACAAAACGTTGACGACTGTCGGCGCGTTTGTTCCGCGGTGGCGAAATCTTGAGGCACCAAGGGGTGAAGCAGCGACGAGCACGACACTGAGGCGCCGGTCTCCGGGACGCCAGGCGCCCAGAGTCCTGGACGCGGCTTGAATAGCTTTCTTTTTTTCTTTTTTTTTTGTGTGGGCATTTTCTAGAAACAGCAAGTCGCCCGTTGTATTTTTTATGCATTGTTTTTGTTTTAATCGTCTTTTGACAAGCCTATTGTATCTTTTGCCTATTCAACCCAGTCTTTTCAGACTTTCGAGCAAGTCATTCGGGCGTGCCGTGTGGTTAGTTTGCCGTTTCGATCTGGATGAGCTATGTACCGACATGCTCGTCGCCACTGCGCATTCGCCGAACGCTAACCACGTTTTGCGCTTTGCTTGCGCAATTTTAGCGTACGCTCTTTTTCAGAAATTGAGTGCTTACGCAAAGAGTCTTTGCGCCCCTCCAAGGAGGATTCGCAATGAAAAGTTGGCTAAAGCCATGACGAGCAGAGTTTAAAAATGGCGGCATCCAGGAACATGTCTGCGGCCGCTTTCGGGGTGTCGTGAGCGCGACGTCGGCGGCATCCTCGCGACCGCGATTTTCAATACGGGACGAAATTGCACTCGGTTTGGCGACGATCACCGGCAACTTGATGCTTGCGACGCGCGAACATTTTGTCGGCGAAGGAACGATGTGCAAAGGTCAATACCCCAGACCTCTTTTGCCGAGGCGACGCAAGCGGACACGACCGGTCGACCGCTCGCACCGCATTCTCGCGTTTAAACAAATCTGTAATATAACTCTGGGCCAAAAAAAAAAAAAAAAAATAACGTGTTTTTTCCTCAAGTTACAGCATTTCGTGCGTGAAATAAAAATTGTGATTGTATCCTGGTGGCGTTGCAAGTGCGAGATGCTTGGGCTTTTGCGTCGCGGCTTTCGCGGCGGGAAAACGCTATTCTAAAACTCTCTTGCGTAGCGTGCGCTACCACAAGCGCTAAATTTAGCGCTAGCGTGCGCTAAAATTGCGTACGTTATTCTAAAACTTCCCAGTGCTGCGTGGTGTCCGTCACACCCCAGGCGAGCAGTCATACTGCACTGGCTAAATTTCTCGTCTACAGTGGGTAACAACGTCGCCATACTCTAGCAGACTAAACTCCTACTGTCTCGATAACTAAACGACTAATTTGTTTTTTTGTTGTTGCAGTTTGCGAGTAGGTGCGTGCTACCGTCACGATCTCACTGTGCGTGTTGGCTGATTGACTTCACATGTGAGTACTGTACTTTGGTACTGTCTCCAAACGCTTAAGTAAACGTTTTAGAGAGGAGCTCTTAGGCGCCCGTTTCCGGCTTGAGCGGCGTTGCCGTCGCCGTCGCCGTCGGCGTCGGCGTAACCGCGCGCTGCATTATGGGTAAATTTCCCCGCTAAATTTAGCGGAAAATTTTTCCCTAAATGGCAGGAAAGGAGGAGGGGCATAGCCTCCTCTCCGTACCTTCTCCTCCTCCTCCTCAGGAGCTGCGCTCTAATTCGGCGTTACAGGGGATAGTAAACGTCTTTAATTTTTTTAATTTTTTTAGAACGGTGTTTGCGGTAAAAACTCAAGATCACGAAAAGCAATTATGCATAAATTTGTTTTGCTGTCCTTGTGGCGGAGCACGGCTTCTGATGGCCTAATTTTTTAATGCAGATAACGCTCTGTTGAACTCATATTTTCTTTATAGCGACTAGGAGCTTTGGAATTTTTTTTAAAAACAGGCTTGAGCTGGCTCGCGCTTGGTGAAACCGGTAGCCGAACCATTATTTCAAAAGAACCACTGAACCTGAACGATCCGGAACAAAATGTGAATCTGCTGGACTACAACCTTAACCGAACCGGAATGATGACTGGTTTGACTCCTTACTTTTAACCAGCCCATCTTCTAGTGTTTGCGTGGAACACAAATAAAAAACTAATATATTAAGGAATCGCAAGAATCGTACAGCCAACGTTAAAGTTTACGTCTTAAGGCCGGTCATTAACTATGGTGCTACAGTCCCGTGTGCTGGCGCCGTATACCGACTGCACTTTGTCAGTGGTTTTCTGTTCTGGCCGCAATGCATGGAGATTTGGGGATGCTCTATGCGGCGTCGCTTCTCACAGCGCACTAGCGGTGCTGTTGTGCGAGTGAATTCGAAGCAGTGAGCAAGATAGCTTCTTCTTGCGCCACTCATGAACTAGACAGTTTTAAGGCCTTATAAAACAAACAATGCGCTAACATTGTATCTGTGGAGGGTATACAGTTCGTTTGCGAAGAAAATGGGTGGCTTTTTGTGCGTCTGGTGCGACTCGCAAAAAGACTCCTACGCTTCATTGCGCGATCGATGTCTTCAGTGGCACTATGGTCAACACTTTGTGTTGAACATAGTGCCACTATGTACAGTCAACACTTTCTGTTGACTGTACATAGTTTAAGAATCACTGGATATACATTGTGGTTGACCTGCGTTGTAGTTTGAAGAGGACCAGTTCAATCAACCGGTTTTTTGTTACTTGAACCTCGACCTACAGTTTGGGAATGCTGACCTCACCGCACCCTTATAGGTAGCCCCAAGAATAGCCGATGCCAGAGAAAGGGCACTAGGCTGACGTATTTTACGTAATATCTTTTTCATATTTCCAGAAGCAATCCAAGAACATCACTCAGGACTAAAATAAAGCCTCTAATCACAGACCGTGGCAAGTCAGGCCTTATTCACGAAGTTCCCGAAAAAAGAGAACCGCGTTTTTCGTCCCGTGTAAAAAAACGATTTATCGCACAAATATAAGACTCCGTGAGAAAAGGATCCAAGCGATTGGGATACAACGCGAACGTTTGACAACATGATATTACTTAGATCAAAAAGATTATTAAGAAGAACGAAATTTCTCTATCCGACGTTCACCTACGCTTAATATTGTCAAAACAAGAAATGACATTGTGGACACCTGTAGCATTTATCTCGGTGAAAGAAAAAACAAACTTGTCAGCAAGAAAGAAAAAAATATTTCATTTCTTGCTGAAAAGGTTTTTTTTTTTTGTTTTGTGGATATTAGACGTCGGCTCATAGAAAAATGTCATTTTTCTTAATTATCTTTTTTATCCAGGTAATGTCATGTTCTCAAACTTTCGCGTTCTGTCCCAACCGCTAGCGTCACGTTCTCACGGAGTTTGAGCTTTCTGCGTTGCATAGCTTATTTACCGGTGAGAAAACAAACAAACACACAAAAAACATGGTTATATTTTCTCATTTTCTCATTAGCTGCCATTGGAGTCCTGAAATGAACATACGTAAGTAATAATTATCTTGTGGTGATGTGTTTTGTATCACTTGGTACTCAAATGCCAGATTGCCATATGCCAAGAGAAAGGGGGGGGGGGGGGGGGGGAAGAAGGAGATAAAATTACGCGGGTGCGTCAGAACGCCGAGCTGCGATTGGAATTTTTAGCCGGTGGACCCAAAAGACCTAAAACCAGCTGCTTCAGCCTCCCCTGCATCATAGCCTCCTCTATACTCACAAAGCCTGGCAGCTCAACGACGGAGCCATAGAGTGCCCGGACGAAGATTTGGAGCGCGAGGATATGGTAGCACAAAACATCAAAGAGCCATTTCTCGGGGAACCTGGACGTTAGCACACAGCTTTTGCAGCGGCGAGGACCCAAAACACACTTCTTCGCTCGGGAGAAGTGTGTTTCGGCGTCTCGCCACAGCGGGGCGCCAGTCACGTGGCTCTCCTCTCATCCGTTGTCTGCCGCTCCACCTTTTTCATTTCGACGGCCGCTTCTCGTAGCTATCTGCCAGGCTTTGTCAGTATATAGGAGGCTATGATTGCACTCGTCGAACGTGTTAGAACGTGGAACGCCGACGTCCGGCACTGTGCCCTCGCATCCGAACGCTTTCGACGAGTGCAGTGTAAACAAAGGCAGCTCACTTGAGTTTTAAACAGAGCCATATATAGAGAGAGTATGGCGAGCCGTTGTGAAGTATAGGAGGCCGATGCGGAGGCGCCATTGGCAGAAGGCGGGTTGTGCGTGTTCCAATCGGAGCTCACCGTTCTGACGTCCCCGCTAAAGTCACTGGATCTGGGAAGGTAGCGCCATTGCCTTCCCGCCTGCTTGCCAGACACATAAAAATACCAACATACAAACGACAAAACCTCTCAAGGTGATTGGCTCATTGCCATCGGTTGCCACGGTGATCGCCATTTTGGACCTTTCCAAAGCTTCGAAGCTTGGAAAGGGTTGTTAAAATCAGTCGTACCAAGGCCAATATGAGCGTGTTTAGCACTGTTCATGCTATGAACTTATCACTCATGCTTATTTCCCCGGAACTCTTACAATTATCTTGCTCTTCTTGCGTGTTCCAATACAGTAAAATTATTTTTCAATGCACCCAAGCACCGACGCCACGTCTGATGCCGTGCATCTTCGTACCGCCATCACAGGCAACGTAAGCGCTTGGAGGCATTAAAAATAATTTTACTCTCTTGAAACACGCTAGAAGAGCAAAATAATTGTAGGAGATCTGTGGAAATAAGTGTGGGGGACAAGTGTATTGCCCGCACAGTGCCAAAGACGCTCATATTGGCCGATGAATGCTTTCAGTACGATGATGCTGCATAACGATCTTGGTGCGACTGGTTTTAACAACCCTTTCGAAGCTCCGAAGCTTTGAAAGGGTCCAAAATGGCGATAGCCATGGCAACCGACAGCGATAAGCCAGTCACTTTGAGAGGTTTTGTCGTCTGTATGTTGGTATTTGTTTGTATCCGGCTAGCAGGTGAAAAGGTAATGGCGCTACTTTCCCAAATCCAGTGACTTTAGTCCCCGCGAGCTCTTGCATTCTCCTCTCCCTAAGTTTCTCGGCGCATAGGTATTGGACGAATGATAAGAAGAACAATGTAAATTCAGCTTAGTCGCAGCATGCCACAACAAAGATGGTGGTATCGAACGCGTACAGGGATAGAGAATGCATCTTGAGATACTTCCGATCTTCAGTTTCCCCCTCCCCGCTCCGCTCCGGCTTCCGCCGTGGCTATCAGGTTGTTAACGAAAGCAGTACCGTTTTTGTTTTTGTTTGTTTCAAAAGCTACATTTTAGGAGTATTGGAAAGTTTTTGAAGAAACAAGTTATACATGATTATCATGGTACTTTGTGCGCCTATTCTCATGAATTTTGTAATTATTGAGTTCATAAATCGTGACTTCAACATTTATACCGCTTTAGAACTATTTTATTAACGATAGAAGAGCTAATAATAAACATGATTCTCACTTATACTTTTTTTGTGTCCCCCTACAGGTTCCCTCGCTTTTTATTGTATGAAGATTTTCGTATTCTTGAAAGTCCAACCTTCACACTGTATGGCTTGACTTCGCTTTCGAAATGAACGTGTACCCCAATAAAACAATATCGTAAGAATATCTCGTTATGACACGGCGAAGCATGCCGTGCAGTCGTTTCAAATAAAATTTCAGCCTTTGTTCCTAGACGTCCTTGAGATTTCCATAGGAGCTGCATATATTTTCCTCTTCTTTGAGCAGAAATACGCTTCCACATTTTGAGTGATTCCGGGAAAACAAACCTACACTGAGTCAAGTCTTTACACTTCACCACGCACGAATTCGCCAATAAAACAAGAAAACCGGAAAGTTCCTTGGTATACAATCTAGGTTTTATTTAGGAGCAGTTCATTCTCGCCAGTGAGGTCAGGAGCGGCCTTTAAATTCGTTCAAGCCTTAGGCATGGGCTTGAGGGGCTTGATTTGGCACTCGCTCCGGGGAACGCATTCCCTGTGCCCCTTACGGTAGAAGCCTGGAGCGCAGAAGCAGCCGCTGGCACAGTCCATGGTGCAAGCGAGTGGCATGCGTTGCATGCCGCACTTGAGTTTGGCACAGCTGCTGCTCACGCATGTCTTGAAGACCTCCCTGGGGCCACACACCCAGGGCAATCCTGGCGCTACTGCAAACGATAGAACCAAGATCAAACCATGCATCCTTTCGTACACCCCAGCTAGATTAAAGGTATACGAGTCTACAAAAAGCAAAAAAAAAAAAAGAATAATCAGCTTCAAAGTTTTCTTACTTCTTGCAGAGGCTGCAGTGGCCGCCAGCAGAACCAGAAAACCGGAGAGCAGAAGCGCCTTTATGTTTCGATGTTCGATCGCTGTTGAACAATTGTCTATAGTCTTCGAACCTAATCCACGGTTTTATATATATTTTAGAGTTTCCGTTACGATAACGAGGACAATGGTTTAAACCAAATAGAACAAAAAGAGATGAAAAATGGGAAAACCCAACGGGTATTATCACCAGACGTGTTTCTTAACACTTTGCTCCTATTGGCGTCGTGTGCCTGATTAACTGATTATAGGTTTTCCGGTGCAAGAGCTGCTGAGGTCAAATTACGGCCGGGCGCACTAGATAACCTGTGGTCTCACCGATGTCCTGATACAGGCTGATCTAAAATAAAATCAGCAGCCGGCTGCGAAATAAAAAAAGACAACGAAATACTTTTTTTTTTTTACATGCGTGTTTTTTTTTTTCTGCTGCTTCACTGAAATGAGGTCCGATAGTTCCACGAACTTTTCCCGTAAAGTTTTCAAAAAGTTTTTTTTTTAAGTTTGTATCGTGTAGATGTTTTCACACAAATAAAATCAAATTCGATGAAATATGAAAATAAACCGTGGTCGATATTGTCTGGTTGCCGGGTAAGGAACCTTTTGAAGCAGAACCCAAATCAGGAGTACGCGGTTAATATGTACACTCATTTGGGAGCTTTAGTATTTATGAAGGATATATTCCGCTGACTTTCCCAAAATTGTTTGTATACAGTCCCTGGTTAGGAAACGTACTTCGCAAAATAATGATTCCCGAACTAAGCAGGCAGTGTCTCTCCTAGGTACACCGATCACTTCCCTCAAAAATATTTATTTATGTGCCTGGATTGCACACGTCTGTAGTAAAGTCAACCTTCGCTAAGATGAACTGTTCCGTGCAATATTCACGTTATGAGAACCATCTTGAGTCTGGATCGAAAAAAACTTGCTTCCTTAGCCCGTCAACCCCAAACAGAATCACTAATTAGAAGCACGGAAGATTTATGTTTCATCTCTGATGAGTCTGGCGCAAGATTTACGTTGAAAATCTTGTGCAAGATAATTGTTCAAAATCTTCCCAATTTCTAGAATCTTGGACAAAATTTATATTGCGAATCTTACTCGTGATTTATGTTCAAAGTCTTCCAAATTACACGTAAGTTTATGACGCCACAATTAAGATGAGTCTTGCAACGTAAATCATGCGCGAATTATTTTATTGGACGAAAGCTTAGGAGTTGCGACTTACGTCTTTTTTTTTTTCAGAGACTTAAAAAATATTTTAGGAGTTGAGCGTCCATTCAAATGTCGTCACGTAAATTAAGGTTATAAAGAATTAAAAGTGGAACACGCTGAACGGAATTAAAACCTGTGAGCGTGCTAGATTTGTGCGCTCTACTGCTTCATGTGCATGTAACACAGAGGCAAACATTTGATCTTTTGCGTAACTTTATAATTTTGTGTTGATAAAAACAAGGGGCATTTTAGATTTTGACAGGAACTAAGAAAACGGCTTTATTCTTTTTCATGCAGAAGCTGTGAACACTTCACATGCTCACAAATATTAACCAGGTAACCGCGTTCTTCAAATCTTTCGCAATTTGACCGAATGAAGGTATATTGAGGCTTGGCTTGAACTTTAGCTCGACTTTATTCAGTATGGCGCATTTGGGGGGACTTTCGAATAAAATTGGTTGGTAATACTTTTGCCAAAAAAGTAATATTTAGCGATACACCTTGAGCAGTAATGATTTTTTTTAGATTTTGTTACATCTAATAAAACAGTACACATAAAAAAAAATGAAAGCCGTTTACAACCCCCTGTAACGCCGAATTAGAGCGCAGCTCTTGAGGAGGAGGAGGGGAAGGTACGGAGAGGGGGCTATTCCCCTCCTCCTCTCCTGCTCGCCCCCCATTTAGGGGAACATTTTCCGCTAAATTGAGTGGAAAAAATTCCCCACTAAATTTAGTGGGGTAATTTTTCCGCTAGATTTAGCGGGGAAGATTTTCCGCTAAATTTGAAGGGGAACATTTTACGCTAAATTTGGTGGGGAAAGTTTTCCGCTAAATTTAGCGGGGAATTTTTTCGCCAAATTTAGCGAGGAACTTTTTCCACTAAATTTAGGGTGGAATTTTTTCCGCTGAATTTAGCGGTGAATTTTTTCCGCTAAATCTGACGAGGAAAATTTTCCGCAAAATGTGGCGGGGAAAACTTTCCGCTAGATTTAGCGGGAAAATTTACCCATCATGCACCGCGTGGGTACGCCGACGCCGACGGCGACGCCGACGCCGGCGCCGCCCAAGCCGGGAACTGGCGCCTAAGAGCTGCGCTCTAAAAGTGTGAAGCGACGTACTTGCTGTAAAACAGCCAACTAGGAATTTAATTTTTGCAAGAAGGCAAGAGCCTTTGCAAGGTCCGATGTGTTGAAGCCCGCTCTTTCAAAGGTTAAAAAAAATAAAAGGAAAAAAAGCTTCCAAAACAATTACATTAGCACAGCATGTTAGGTACATATATATATATATATATTTTTTTTTTTGCGCTAGTTGAGGCAAGAAACATTCCTCGTGTCCTTCATCGTGCAATCCCAGACTCCCTCAAAGATGCAAGAAAACAACACTGCATCTAACACTCTAAGATTGGATACTTTATTAATCGCATGTCCTGATGATCCCAAAAGAAGATTTTTGAAGTAGAAATTATTCATTGTGGTTGAGATCCGTGCAATGCTTCCGCTGATGGCCTACGGGCATATTGAGTCCGGAAGAACTCAACAGCGGCTTTTGCGAACGCATCGCCCGTCACGTTTGCGGTAGAAGCCAGGTGCGCAGAAGCAGCCGTTGACGCAATCATTGGTGCAGACGAGGCGCTCACGGCCGTGACACTTGTGTTCGGCGCAGCTGCTGCCCACACATCTTTTGTAGACTTCATTTGGGCCACAGGAGCGACCCCAATCTGCAATTATCGAACACGTGGTTTATAAATAAGCTCGTGTTTACCCAGACTCGATGTGGTCAGTGTGCGAGCGGAGAACCCAAGATTGCGTGAATAGACCGATCTCACAGCCAGTTTTATTACGGCGCCGCTTCTGCCATCCATCGTGGCAGCTGTAGTCTTTCTGCACGAGCGACGACCCCGCTCACGGTGCGCACGAGCAAAGCACGGGGCGGCACGACGTGTCTCGTGAACTGTAGTTCTATGAACTACAGTATACAGTGAACTGGAGGAGGGGTAGCGCGATCAGGCGCCAACCCCAGAGTTCTTACAATAAACGCTAGAGGTTCAAGTGGCGCTAGTGTGTCGTTGAATTTGGAAGCAGAGAGCAACCAGTTTAAATTTGACTTCCGGCAATGCATTCCTATGGGAAATCTCAAATGCACTTTGTCTTCGCGCTCGTTTATAAGAGGAAAATATTGCTTAGTATTTTGACAGAATAAAAAGTATGTAACGTTTTACATACTGATGTACAGAAATATGTGTCAGTTAAAGCGTTTATGTTTTAGAATTCATGGCGTCGAACACTGCGCTTAAATAGCCCAATACGCATGTATAATACGTGTTGACGTTGCAGACTGCTATTCCAGGGCACGTATTTACGCATATGGTCAAGGCTATGAAGCACATGGACTGAATCAGCTTGACGAAACAACAAAAGGATGCTAATATATTCCAAATAAAACAATCAAAACAGACGATAAGAACCAAGCATGGAGCAATGGAACGCAGAACGCGTACTGGATCGGTAACAAACTGTGCACGAATAATCGAAATAAAGCAGTAACCAAGTGTTGTCGTTTTGGCTCTTTTTGATTTTTAATATTTCTTTTTGCTTGAATTGATAGCTTGTATTGACATATCATGCTGTTCAACATATACCTGGGCCTCACATTTTGCTAACTTAAACATCCCTGAGAAATAAAAGAAAAACGTTAACTAAATAAACTACACTTTTATGATGCAAATTAAGCTACATAATACCCGTTACGGTTAATGAAACTACGCTGATTTCTATTATTCCCTGGCGAAAAGAAAGATATCATGTACGTTTTCCCATAGGCATACAAAGTAAGAATGGAAAAGAAGACTGGTTTCTGTCTGCTTCATTTTGAAACTTGAAGTCCCGTAGACACTAGCGCCAGCTGAGCCTCTAGCGTTTATTATAAAAACTCTATGGCGCCGACGCGCAATAGATTACCTCAGTTGCGGAACTCCCGTGAAAGCCCCCCCCCCCCCTCTTCCCCGCCCGCCCACCGCCCCCCCCCCCCCCCCCCCTCTCCCCAATACGCTCCCCTCGATCACTTCAGTCTTCCTCCCGTTCTTTGAAGCGTCCTCTAGATTTTCGTTTCAAAACTGTGATTTTCATGGACTATAAAATATAGGTGCAATGCCATCTAGACTCTATATTTCGAAACGTACGTATTCCCTCATAGACCTTATTATAATGAACGTTAGAAGTTCAACTGGCGCTAGTGTCTATGCGACGTCCGGTACGCAAGTTAAAGCGGGCAGCAGCCAGTCTGTCTTTGCGGTGCTCCTGTACATTCTTATGGGAAAACGCGCGTGCATTTTGTCTCTGCGCCGGAAATTAACGTAGACAGCTTTCGTTATTTCGGTCGTACCGAATAGGATGTAGCATTAATATAATTGTAAAGGATAAATTTCTTTAGTTACATAATTTTTCTTCACCAGTGTTTGATGTTAAACTTCGTTATATTTAAGGCCCAAACCTCTGTTCTATTGCAGGTATGTAAAAACAAGCGACGATTCTAAGCAAAATAATAATCGAAAGTGATGCAGAGTGTGTTCAAGGTTCACCGGCATTTCGGTGGTGCCTATATATTGCTGATATGCCCGTCCTATCAACATATAAAAATGACCCCGTCGTGCATGTTTGCGAGCGGTTAAAACATTCAAAACACCAAGAATGGAGTATGTGGGCTATGTATATGGTGTGTCTTTCTATTATTTTCTATACACCTTTTTCGTTTAGCCTCGCACCCAGCCACGTCGTCCCCATATCCGGTATGCGTTCCGAAAAAAAAGCAAGAGATTACAACCCTGAACAAGTAAAAAAGTATAGAAGGGTCATAACAAGAACGACTGACGGTTGCAATTAAAATGTTAACACATTCAACTGTCGAGGGGAGAAGAAAGCGACGTTTTCACGCATACCGGAAGTGCCAGAATTGAAGATGGCGGCGCCCACGTAGAAAAGGTGTATACCGGGCAGTTTTAATCGGGCACATGTTCTCTGGCTCCTTCCCAGTTTCAAAGAGTTCGATCGCGCAGGTAATGTGCTGAACGCAGAGCAAGTATCTTCGCACGTGTTCATGGGGAGGAAGAATAAAGCTAGGGGTACAAATTTATTGCAAATCAGACTATATTACGGGACCTTTCATTAATTTTGCATGCACACGGAGTTACTGATCCAGCATTACTGCGTAGTTTATGCCGTCTTTCTCTGTTGTCCATATGTCCTTCGTTTGTCTGGCACGTATATCCCCCATGCTGGAGAGCGCCAACGCCGTTTCGCACTACCTGTGTCCTAGAGTGCGCATAAATACATGTACGAAGTCGTTTTAGCACCGTTTATAAAACAATGAATTTTACGTAAAACGCTTAACTGACCAATTAGTTTGGCTGCGTGACTGAGAAATATTTTAATCTACCTAGTACTTAAGAATTATTTGTGATATTTGCTCTTATAATCAAGCACAGGGACAAAATGAACTAGCTTTTTCAATAGAAATGCCTTACCGGAGGTCAATTTATGATTGGTTGCTGTTGGCTCGATTTTGCAACAGCACACTAGTGCCAGTCGAAACTCTAGCGTACATTATAAAAAAACGCTATATATTCCATAGACTACAAAGCAGTTAACATAGCAGCCGTCCGGCGCGTTAAACGAATGGAGGCGAGTCCTGGGGGAAAGAGGGGGGCGGGGGGGGGGGGGGTGTACTGCTCGTGCAGGCAGCGCCCATCAGCAGTTCCGTAACTGAACTGATATAATAACGTTGTTATAGGCAATTGCGAGGGGAGAGTACAATAGTGCGAGCGGTTTTAGGCTGTCCTGAAGTTGAAAGTGAGGGCAGGCTCATAGACTGGAGTTCGAGTGCGATCGGCCACCGTGACGCATCCTCTTATCACCGCTTACGTCGAAAGAAAGCACTGGCATACCTGGGCTCAGGCAGCTCTGGAACACTTATTGATTTTTGTATAACTTACCTGTAGACTAAGTAAAATTGCAGAGATATAATTCCCGCACTATTTACGATAAAGTGTTGCTTATAACATCACCTGAGTTATTTGAAGGTCATGGTGAAAGATTGACGCGCAAATGATTAGAAATTATGCACAGTGCCAGGGCTAGCCGATTGATGACACCTGTTTGTTTCTCTCGTCGCAATGAGCAGAAGGATAGCTTTAGTGAACTGCATGCTTTCGTTATACTATCAACACAAACATAACCCATGGCGCATTAAGTGAGGATAGGCGATGAGGCGAGGTCAAGCTGCTTTGAGTTATAACGCATGCTAGTCTCGAGCCGTGTCGCTGTCTAATATTCATGTAAAACTACTGGGTTCACCCGTTACAAAGTTTCAGGAAATATTTTGTTTTTAAATGTAATCGAAATATTAATGTTAGTGGTACAATTTGAAACTAACTATGCATTTTCTTTGAGACTCCATTCTTAAATTCATTTTTTTTTTGTGTGTCTCGCTTTTGTTAGGATATAATTCACTTTGTGGTTTTTGTGCTACATTTGTACTATTTGAGCGTGTTGGTGCTTTTAAACTATCTAGAAAGGGGAGACACATAAGGGACAATACAGACGATTCAATCTACAGTTGAGGTATTCTATTTAGAGAAGTTGTGGTGCTGTTCTACGCTTGTCTTGTCGTTATTTCTGGCACTTAGAATAGTTAAAAAAAATACAAACTCTATTTCTTACCTAGAGCAAGTGATGTCCCAACAAGGAGCAGAAGAAAGGCTGTGGCGAGGAGGACCCTCATGACTGTAAAGTACTCGAGGTTCTGTAGAGTCTCAGTGAGATGCCTTCCTAGAGGTAAGAGTTCCTTATATACTAGGCGAGGATCCGGATAACACCGACGATGAGCTGTTGTCCTCAATATTCTGATTACCTGGCGATGCCAGATAAGATCACGGAGCTGGTACATCATGTATGGTTCAGCATTTGTCTTTATCTATCGAGAACAGTCTGCTATTCTCGATGTTGTTTCTAAGACATACGGAATAAACAGAAACATTTCACACGGACGACCTCTTTCTGTTTGTTATGGACCGCCTGACGACGAAGTGTCAACATCCACTACTGATAGTGCTTTTGAAATGCAGCTTGCCTCTTTTGCGTCATCTCGAATGTATCAATCGAAGTCACAATATCCGTGTTGGTTTTGCTCTTTTAGAGCATAACACAAGTTGAGTTACTGGTAAGTTTTAGCAGACCGCGTTTTTGTGAAGCGGTATTCACACCGGGAGCTTGTGCCTCCCATCCGAAGCATCGCTTGAATCGCAGGCTTGGAGCCTTACTGCTCGAACGAAAACGATTCGCTAAATATCTGTGAAATGTCTGCACGAGCTGCTCTAAATCTTATTTTGTGGAAAAGCCTAGCACGTACTGAAAAAGCACAATGTTTTCTTCCCGTATACTAAAACCATCCTCTGTAGAAGAACGCTCCCACCACATGAGGTTCGCGAGAACACCTAAAAGCTACCGTTGACTCTCTCATAGATTAGGTTAAGTTGGCTGGGGCACGTCTCTAGGGCCATAACCATCCGATGAACGTACCTGCCATTGCAAAAAAATAGTTCAGGCAGTGTGTAGGAATCTTATCCATATTTTAACGAACCTTTCAACTCCCTATTCAGTCCCGTCATATCGGCAATTTTCAATAGCGTTTTTTTTAAGGCGAAAGCTTTAGTAGTTTTATTACGAAAGATGGTTTTACCAATACGTCATCAAGCACGCCCCTCAGAAATAGAACACAAAGAAAAGCACAGCAGCGCAGATGCTTCGTCACGGAACTCTGCGGAGGCGCTCAAGGTCAAAGGAGACCCGCCCCAGAAATAAAACACAAAGAAAAGCACAGAAACACGCATGCTTCGTCACGGAAGCCGTCGTGAAGTCGGCGCAGTTCGCCGCGCCTGCGCAGTGGAGAGCGTCACTTCACCGCCGGAGCTCCGAGTGAAAAAAGAGACGTGGCGCACTGCTTGCAGGAATACGCTGCGTGTAGGAATGCTTTCACATTCCTACACGTACGCAGTCTTAAGTGTCTCTGCCTATTTTTTTTTTTACTTTCATCAGAAGTTCATGGAGTGGGGACAATACAAGTGCTACATGTATTTCTACAGCCATATTTCAATAGAATTTCTATCACCATATTTTTATAAAATTTCTACAGGAATCGACGGAATTACAAGATGCAGTGCGGAGAAGCGACGTCACACCCAGTTGGAACCACCTTGAGGAGCCTCGTTCTTTCGACTTTTTTTGGCAATATTTTGAAAAAAAACAAAATGTGATTTTGGGTTTTGTGGTGTTTGATTATTTTCGAACCTTTATATTTGATGCACAGAAATAATTAGCACCGTTTATAATCGCAAAATTACTCTAATACACATTTAAAGACCTCCAGGCAACCCAATAACGACACGAATTTGAGCTATTTTTCTCAGCGTTGTTCTTCAAGTTTTGACGTCGCCCGCGTCACATTTGCGGTGACAAGTTGCAGTCTTCTGTGGCTTCAATTTCTCGCAAAAATTTATTAACACTATTTTATTTCCCACACCGTAAAATAGTGTGGCTACACACATCTGTGGTAAAATTCAAACGCGTTTTGTTTTTACGAAAGTTTGGGGCATCTTCACAGCTTATGCAGGGGAATTCTTGTTCTTAATATTGTTCTATCCTAACCAAAGTTCGCATGCATATACTTCAGAATATGTAGAATGCGATTATGTAGGTTTGAGAAAATGTCTAATTTTATTTTTATTTAAGAAACATGTAACAATAGCTTGTTAACCCCTTGAAATGGCATTTTTGCTATATGTAATTAATTCAAAATGAAAAAAAAAGCATTGCACGGAATATTTTTGAGTTTATTGCAATTAGTTTTTGAAATAGAGCGAATCAGTTCATTTATGTACCCTTTTTTTAAGTGTGCTGCCATGCCTCACGTGTCTACAAGAACATGTTTTCTTTCTGGATCTACATAGCATCGAGAATCTAGAAAACGCGCTATATTAAATCTAACAAAAAATTACTAGTCTTATGAGTGCTCCGTAACGTGTGTATTTGTGATGTCTGCGTATGTGCACAACGTAAGCGGTGGGTGCATGTTTTCATGCATGTATTATAACAAATATATATATAATGTTAATTTTTTTTGCAAAAAGAAAACTGAATAAATGTTGATGCAAAGGGAATAGGAACGTTGTCAGTATCTTTTATTGTTTTCTATAAAATTAATATTCAATTTTTATTCAATGTCTATACACTAAGTTCAATACGAAGTCTGCAAGACAAAGTCATCAAAAAGCTTTTGACATTGAATAGTAAAATGGATAAATTTTCTTTAGAATATCTATGGCTTCTATACACTATTGTTTATGAAAAATGTTGCTTGGGCGTGGGTAAATATTTTAGCAAGGGTGGATAAGAAACACAAGCATTTGCAAGTAATATTTTCAACAATATTGCCATTAGTTGGCTAGGATCTTCTGTGGCAATCGCTAAATCAGGAAAAGTTTCGAACCCTTATAGGTGCTTCATCAGTTCAGCCATAGACCCCTCTATACTCCTAAAGCCTGACAGTTCGACGACGGAGCCATAGAATGCCCGGTCGCAGATTTCGAGCGCGAGGATCAGGTAGCCATACAGAGCAACAAAGATCCATTTCTCGGGTACCTGGACGTCAGCGCACAGCTCTTGCAGCGTCCAGGACCCGAAACACACTTGTTCGCTCGGGAGAAGTGTGTTTCGGCGTCTCGCCGCAGCGGGGCGCCAGTCACGTGGCACTCCTCTCATCCGTTGTCTGCAGCTCCACCTTTTTCATTTCGGCGGCGGCTTCTCGTGGCGATCTGCCAGGCTTTGTCAGAATATAGGAGGCTATGGTTCAGCTAACGATCTTAGCAGGAGCGACGAATGACGTAACAGGGCCTGCTTGCAAGAAGAGCGTCACAGCTGAGACTGGGTGAAAGAAATCTCTAGAAATGCTGGGGCGCGAACCGCGGTTTGGCGCTCACTCAGCTCTTGCGCTGGCTTTGGCAGTGCTTTGTTTCACCCAGTCTCAACTGAGACGTTGTTTCTTGCAAGCCGGCCCGGGTTCTGTAACGAGTTTCCGATTGCCGCAAAAGACAGTAAACCATGTAAGGACAGTATTGTTTTGATCTTAAGTTGGCGGGTATTCAAACTTATATATTTGGTCTAACCACATGCAAATAACTGCAGCAGGAATGTATATTTTAATGACACATGAGAGCTGAGTGGAAAAACTTGAAGCAACAAAATAAATGAAAACAGTGAAAGGACGACAGAAATTGAGACGTTCTTCGTCCACTTTCCCCGCTTTTGCGTGGCGAACCGGCAGCGTACAGGAACTTCCTTCAGGAGTAAAACCATGGGGCAAAGTCAGGACGCTGATTGGCCTATTTGAACGTCACGCTTTTTCGCAAGCAAGAGATGACGGTGACCTTTTCGAGCTTGCCGTTTGTTGTTGGAGGCAAGACGGCTCGTGGCAGCAAACAGAACAACGCTCACGGTGACGTGCCACGACCACCGAGGACGGCGGTGACACGGGGGCGGCTGACGATATTTGGCGGTATGCATTGCAACAAGACCAACACCCGAGTGGTAGAGCGCTAAAAGAATCGGCCCGTGTGGCAATAATTCGCGTGTAAAAGTACAACGCGAAGATATTGGTGTCGGAACCGATATGGCTGTATACGCCCTGAAAGCAAATCCCTAGAGGCTGCATCTTCACCCCGAGGTCGTGTCCGTGTAGGTGTGCAGATCTGGAGTGCGTTTACCCAAGCTTCGAACCCTCCCTTCCTACTGCATAAACCATGCAGAGGGAATGTGTTTTAGAGAAGAAGGCGCCGCCGCAGCGTGTCTACTTTCGGACAGTTCGCGGATTTTGT
Organism: Ixodes persulcatus; assembly: GCA_013358835.2. Classification (NCBI taxonomy): domain Eukaryota; kingdom Metazoa; phylum Arthropoda; class Arachnida; order Ixodida; family Ixodidae; genus Ixodes; species Ixodes persulcatus. The sequence continues at coordinate 1,305,942 of JABSTQ010010752.1, read as the reverse complement.
GACGTGTCTCAGAAAAGGCAATCAGGCGCACAGGATTCGCCCGATGGTTTCACTCCGTGAGGAAACAACTATCCGCGAACCCGGCAGCGCACGCACCGAGCCGAGTGCGCTGCCAGTTCGCCACGTACACACCAGAATGCTGCCACAGTTTATCAGAACCACGCGCTGGTATTGTCAAAGAACAGGGTATACAAGGAGTTCCAGAAATTATTCAGCAAGGTTATTCCTGTCATTGCAGCGATTGGAAGCGAATCACCGCCCGAACGCTTGCCGAGCCGTTGATTGTCAGAAGTTTAAACCGAGTCATCACGCAGAGCTCACATTCAATATATGGGACGCTTTGAACTATTGTAAGCAGGGGGTGATTCTTGGGACTACATTGCACTGCAATCCCTATGACCATTTGATCAGATTTGGTAAAAGAAAAAAAAAAACTGATTTATTTCTGAAATTACAACGCGTCGAAAAAAAAAAAAAAAAGCCTTGTTCAGTGGCGTGGCATGTGGATATTTACACAAGGTTCCCACTAATCTCAGGAAGCTTGTGTAATATGAAAAGCCTTCTACTCCGATACTGTTACACGGCCTCATTAAACGCTTTATATCTTGATATGAATCAGATTATTAAATAATGTACAAACTGGCGAATTTAAGAGAATGAAGGCAAATGTCAACAAAAGTCTTTGTATGAAAATTCTAAGGTCAATTTTTGAACATGTGCGTGCGTGCTAAACAGCTCAGCGTTAGAAAGTGTTTCGAAAATTCGCTATTTGAATCTTTTTTCTTTTTTTTTTTGTCGCGGAACTTCTTTGCTTAATAGATCTCTAACATATTAAGCAAAGTACATATTGCCTAATAGTTCACTAATATTAAGTATCTTCAAACTGAATTTTAAATCGTGTAAAGTACTGAAGCCACTTTACACTTTATGGCTCCTCTATAAATTTTAGAATATTTTTGCAAATTCTATGTTCATTCAACAAACATTCCCATCGACGAGAATAACGTATATGATTGGGCTAGTTTTTTTCTTTTAATGAAGGTGCAAAGAAAGGATCGAGAAGGTCAGAGTAAAAGAAGACTAAAAAAAAAACAGCGCTGTATATTGTCGCTTCTCTATTATTGTAATTGACGAGATGGAATCGTAAAATCAATGTTCCCAAAGGTAACTTCACCGTGTCAAGGTGATTTGAAAAAGGAAATAATTTGGTCAAAACTAACACTCTCAAAAAACCTCAGTTTAAAAGTTTTTAATATACATCTCTGATGACCAATCAATATTCCCGAGCAAAAAGTGGCTAATAACGTACTGTGAAAAATAAAGCACAAAAGCCTCAAACAAACAGACAGTGGACTTACACTCGACCATTCCTTACAACAGAACGTTTAATAAAACAACACGTGTACCGCAAAATACAAAAAGAAAATTCACATATAAAACCTCTAAGCACACGCTTCAAACGACCTTAGGTATGCCATCTCAAGCCCACACAAGGACACTGAGATCCCTAACTCACGTGCCCCCGTCGCAGGACATTATGAAAGACGCCTGTCATATCATCCCTGTCTACTTGTTTTGGTGTCGCCACAAGATAGTAGTGTTATGAGACTTGTCAATTCATTCATGTCTGACGTAATAACCCAAGGGACACATTATCACAATTACACGGCGTTTACACATTAGGTGAGTGATACTCAGCAACATCGTCGACTTTAGACACTCTTGCTCTCCATTTTATCTGATGTGGATGGGTTTCGAACCTTGAACGTACTTATATTTCATCAGGCACGAAACCCAGAAGACAAGGGAGATATCAGAGGCTTTTCCCATAACGTGGTTGGAGGACGGAAGGTCTTACTGCTAACCTTGCTTGCCTTGTACGGGCATTTATTAACTGGCATGTCCTGGTCTTATTTGATTTTGAAGAAACTCAGCATAAAGAAAAACAGAGGGATATTTAAAAATTTATATACATATGTGTATGTACATATATATTTTTAGAAACATTATTTTTTCTTTAAGGAGAGTTTCTTCAAAATCAAATGATATATATATATATTATATATATATATATATATATATATATATTTATGGACGGTTTCATTTGGATTCAGGCAATGAGCTTCAGTCGTCAAAGTTTTATATCTCGTGGCGTATGTTTTATTTTAATGTCCTGACATGTTTAGTTTCTGAGAAAAAAAAAAATCTCAAAGAAGCGGAAAAGTACGACGAGGTTTTGACGATTGCCGTGTGTGGCGTTTTCGAATCACTCTCAATCCTAAAGTACTGAAAAGGAAGCTTCCATATTTTTTTATTGTGATATATAGGCAAGTAGGTAAAACGACATTTCAACTACTATTCATTATTCGTCCCTCCAAGTTTTGTAAAAATCCCCAAACATGCCTCCGCGAACAACTGTGGCCTAAACTGCGGATTTTTTTTTTTTTTTGAGTCGACTATGTTTGATATTGCTTTTAAAATAATACCACGCGTAGAACCTTTCATTGCCTTACACAATTATGCATAGTATGTGTCTTTATCATGTACAAGTACTCAAAAATAGATTATGAAGCAGAGAAGGTTTTTACTTTTTTTTTCAATTTCAACACGCTGTATATAAAAAAAAAAATCGCGTTGCGTTCCTTTTACATTTTTATTTTAGCCAGAATACATTCTGTTAGAAGCATATGCAGTTTTGAGTTTTAAGCGTCTAAATATGCTAAAAAAGAGCAAATGTCGACGGTGGATTTATGGGTTATATGACGATTGTCGTGTGTGGCGTTTTTAAATCCCTCTCAATCTCAAAGTATTCAAAAGAGGTTCCATATTTTTTTTTTATTGTGATATATATGCCAATAGGTAAAACGACATTCTAATAACTATTTATTATTCGTCGCTCCAATCTTTGAAAATAATTCCAAAACGTACCTCCGCGAACAACTGTGACCTAAACTGCAGATTCTTTTTTTTTTAGTTGACTATGTTTAGAATTGCTTTTAAAAAATTACCACGTGTAAGACATTTCACTGCCTTCCACATTATGCAAAGTTTGTGTCTTAATCATGTACGAGTACTGAGAAATAAATTATGAAACAGAGAGGGTTTTCACTTCGTGTTAAATTTCAGCACGCTGTATAATAAAACAGCATCGATACAAGCAAATACACCACCAATAATAAAAAAAGTCTGAATTTTAGCTTGTCTGAAGTAAAATGTTTTAATCAGAAACATTATGAACACGAACATATGTAATGAGGTAGCTGATGTTGCTACACATGAGCGTTTTTTTTTGTTTTCTTATTTTTGTTGTTGTAATAGCCTCTAACGGTTGATTTTCAGCAAAAAGTTTAATCTGAGGCGAATTTGATATGGGTAGCTTATTTGCAATTTTGTGACAAAGTGAAGAAAAGCTAAAAATACGTATTTTTTTCTTCTAAAGTTGGTAGTCTCTTCATTTGGAAACAATACTAGCAGTCGTAGCAGTCAACAGTCTGCAAGAAGGGCCGAACTTTTCCATTAAAAAATGAAACTCGACTTTTGACCTTTGGGGGCATGTAACTTTTTTTGACTCCGGATGCATGTCGTACCCCTTAGCTAGGCGTTGAGCCCGACATCACCCGAAAGTCCCGCCTGCGGGTCGGAATAAATATCGCATAGGGGAGCCCGAAGAAGAGCGAGAGAGACGAACTGGGACCAGCGGCTGGAGCGAACACGAAATTCCTCCGCAGCAAAATTCGCAATTTTATTCAAATCTCTCTCTCTCTCTCTCTCTCTCTATATATATATATATATATACGCCAGTTTAATAAATGAGGTATATTTTCAGAATGAACGCTAAATTTCTATAGAAATATTCAATCACGTGGCATTAAAGATACTTTTTTTTCTATAAAACCGTTAGGCTCTGTTTTTCTAAGGTCACATGTTTTCATTAAAGAAATCGAGCTATGAGATATATATTTGGAAAACATTTAAAATTTGCTCCGGCAAGTTAGCCTGAATTTCAAATAAACCGCCAAGACATGGTAACTCAGGCCCACATAAGGCAATCGAGGTTAGTTCTACGACGCGTACCCCTCTCGCTCGGCATTATGAAAAAGTCCGTACTATCTCCATTATCAAAAATACAGAGAGTGCAGGCGAGCTGGTGAATGTCAATCATGTTAAAAATTACCCGAGACTGTGGTAAAATATTGGAGACATAGTATTAGAAAAAGTACACAAGAGAAGGTTATTTTCCTGTGTCCCCTTTTTTCTACTAAGTTTCCAATCCATTACTACAGTCTCGGTTAATTTTCAACAGGATCTCCCTTATCTTCGGGATCGGGTATTGCGACAACAGAGTAGTGTTTTTTTTTTTTTAATTTGGGAGCCCATTTACTCCTGTAAAGATGGAGAGCCACATTACCCGAAGACGATTATAAAACTTACGAGTACACGCCTGGAGTGTAATCATCATGACTTGTGACATTGTGCTGTGACGTGAATGGGATTTCGACGTTCTATAATACTACTATGGTGGCGTGGCACAAAAATCAGAAGATATAAAGATATGAGAGACTTATCTGATAATGGCCCTGCGACGAAGGCAGGTGTGCCAGGGCTTCTTCGGTAACTTTCTATGTGCTCGAGATGCAGTCATGTCTAGGGAATACGGACACCGTTAATTAAGCTAGCCCCCTATAGAAAACGTGCTCGTAGAGGAACTGCCTAATACGTGCATTTTTATCACGTTACTATAAAAACCTCAAATCATAATGTGCTATTTCAGTAAACCTTTCAATTATTACATTCTCAGAAAAAAAAAAAATGGCTATACTCTTACGCCCCCTTGTCCCATACAATACACCCCAAAATTTCAGTTCGACGTACAGCGCACTCACGTCGAACCGACGGTACCAACGTTCAAGAGCGGTTTAGTAGCCAAGTGCTTACAACTTATTAAAATAGATAATGTGCATGCTACTAACTACAAAAAAAATCGTGGTTTTCTTGACCCTACTGCAAAACCTCAGTGTGTTTTTTTTTCTGTATTTTTTGCTACGCACTTTTGCTTTTTAATAAATTACATCGCACGGTTATCAAGCCCCTGGTAAACGTTGGGGCCATCAGTTAAACGTCCTAGCGCTGTGCATCCAACTGAAGTTTTGGTGTATATTATATGGGGAAAAGGGCGTAAGAGTATACCCTTTTTTTCTGAGAGTGTAGAGTCAGTGAGAACTGAAGAAACGCAGGGCTTTACTTCATAGGTTGAATTTTTTAATTGTCATTAGTTGTTTGTTGTTTTTAAGTTTCTTAAGTTGTCCAAGACTATAGTACTGTTGGCTGTGTGACGTATCTATTCTACTTGTCCTGTTTTTTTTTGTTTTTTTTTTTGGCTCGTTATACCTCACAGAACGTCTTTGGGTAGATATACGTACTGTATTTTTGGTTGATGGTCGAAAGCGGCGAGGAAATATCTGAGCAATAGGTTTCGTCATCGGAAAGCATGTTGTGGCCAATATAGACCGTGTTGAACCGTTTCTGTCTGGTCAAACAACTTGTTTGGCGGAGTAGCTCAGACGTTTCAGGCATATTTGTTACTTAATCAAACAAATGTAAGCTACAGTGCGTTTTGTTCTTTATTTCAATATTAAAAGTTATTTTTGGCGGAACCAAATATTCTTGATTTTTTCAGCTAATTAATAAATGTGATCTAAAATGCCGAAAAAGGAATTCTAATTCCGCAATAAATATGCAGGAGCTTTCATGAAGTCCGTGGTGTTCAAGCACGCTCTTCCGAAGTATTTTAAATGATTTTACAACAGACAAGCACATGAAACAACCACGTAAGCGCAGCATGTCGTTGCACCCGTTGACAGAATTAAGAAACACGTCCCGTGGACATCGCCGGTCATAGAGTGCGCCAACTGACGCAATTTATCGAACTGACATCTCATAAGACTCAGCAATATACTATATTTTTCGTAAGTCCTGATGAGCAGAAAACGGCCCTTGGAACGAAAACTTCTTCGTTGCATCTGCCTTTCCTTGACGTGTTTCCATTGACATTGTACAGTACAGGCATCGTGAGTCCAGATGAACTCAGAAGCGGTTCTTCGAACGTAGCTCCCGTCTAGTGTAGGGTAGAAGCCAGGTACGCAAAAACAGCCGTTAAAAAAGTTGTTTGTGCTGACAAAGCGTTTACGGCCGTGACACTTGGTGTTCACCGCAGCTGTTGCCCAGGCATCTGTTGTGCACTTCATTGTAGCCGCAGGAGTGACCCCAGTCTGGGAGTTCAGGCAAGCACAATGTGAGACTACAATAATGCAAGTTGTTTACGTGTTCGGGCAGTTGAAAGTAAAAAAAAAAAAAAACAATGTTCACAAATTTTAGGTCGAATGTTATTGACGACATTGCAATCTCTTATCACCGTTTACGGCGAGAGGACGCAACGGTACACTGGCGCAATATCTATGCAGTGTTGGGTTTCTTTTAAAGTGTAATTGGTTGCAGTTACAGATAATTTGCAGTTACAGAAATAAAAGTAACGCGTTACAGTTACAAACATTTGTGATAGTAACTTAGGCACTTCCAAGATACTTTCGGTTTTCTTTTTTTTTAGTTTAGCGATGAAGACATAGATGACAGCACACAATGACTACGATTTTTTTTTTTTTGAATTCTCAGGGCATTTTCATTTCACTTTTTGAGATAGATAATATTATCGTTGTACGACTTTAATAAATCAAAGCGTTTGCTGCTTCGATACAAGATGAACCAAATAATAAATTATTCAGTTCACGTTGTAACGCAGCAGCAACTGCTTTTCAAAGATCACTTAACTTTCCACCTTTGATGCTAAACATATCCCGCCCTTCGCTAAATATGGGCTCAACGGTTGCGCTGGACGGCAGTGCAGTATTCAGACGTAAGAAAACTTTCCGAGTGGTATGAAAGCCGTTGATGCTGGAGATCACTGTGAATGTTTCAGCCTTCCATTGTTCCGTCTCCACTCCTAGCGGTAGTGTTCAGAAATGAAAGTCGAAATTCACCCCGAGGTGCTTGCGAAGGTTGGAGGAAGAGGACATCCCGGCTGCGTATACTTTTTTGCAGTGTTTGCAACAAGCAGTGAAATTATCGCCACTATATTCTACAAGGTCAAAGTTCAATTCATAGGCGAGGCATGGTAGCACCTGCCGTTCGTCACACTCATGACAGCCTTTCGTTTGAGCTGTAACGGTTAATTACCGTCCAACTATTTCCCGCCTTTCTTGTGGTGGAAGCTCATCGTTCCGCGTAGAGCGCTATCCTTGACTGAATTCTCGTCGCGTGTTGCGATGATAACCCAGCACGTCCTAGAAGGGAAGATCCAACTACTCGTGCGGTGATGTTGCTGCGGCACCCTCAAGACAGCAGAAACGCTCGTGCTGCGGACTTCGTTTACTTCGACTACAGTGGTGCTTTTTTAGCATTTGTGTCCTCCAACATTGCCCGGATTTCTTATTTTGCGCATTTAATGCGCGTACTCAAGTTCAAGGTATTGCTGATGCGTACCGTATTTAAAGGCGTGCATGAAGGATGGGTCATTCCATGTCAAACATCCCACACGTTTGTACTTTCTACCCGAGGGCGGCTCGAAACGCAATGCCTAAACGACGGGCGGCATCAGGCGACGTGAACTTCTCCATGCCGTGTCAAAGGTCCCACGGCCACCTCCGATTCCTAAAATAAAATTAATGGTTCTTCACCGTAATGTTTGTGGTGCCTCTCTAACATAATTTTTGACGAAAAACAAAACAAATTTCATGTGGTGATGGCGGTTTGAACTCGTAAAAAGGGAGTGAAACTAGGAGTCATTTATTAATTGATGAAAAGTACGATTTTTTTAAAGGAACACTGGAATATTTTTGCCTAAAAGCATACGGTATTTGGAATGCTATGTAATAAGGATTATGTAATTTGGTATGCTCGAAACAGTTTTAAAAAATAAGGAATATATGAGTATTTTAGCATTTCTTTTGTTTTGTCACAAACTATATCTTTGCTGCAAGCGACTGTAAAAATTTTTATTGACAGCCCTGTAGGTATACTGTACACAAAAAAAAAAAAGGTTTCAGGCCGTACAACTAAATATCTTACAGAAAGAACAAAACTAAATTTGTGCAAAATTGCGTTTTGCCGTTTAAAGAGCCGTCAATTCTGCCTTGAGGTGGGCCAAAGAAAAATGCGAAACATGGTGACTTTTACAGAAGAGTTTATTGCCTTTTGTTCTTGAAAGTTTCATTTAAATAATTTTGTTCTAAAGAGGAAAAAAATATTTTTGAATTTGAACTCTCGCGCCGCGACCTGGCGTCGTTTCTTGCGCCTCTTCTCTGCACAGCACGCCACCGTCGAGCCCGGCAAAGCGTGCGACAGTGTCACGGTGTGGTCACGCAGGTAGACAGCAGGACCTCCAGTTGTCTGGTACATCTTTGTAGGAAGAGGAGGTTTTCCACTCTTGTTGCTTTATGGCTTTTCCTATTTCGACCGTTTTGCGCGGCGGTGTCCTCCTGTGGTCTTCCACTGTCTTGATATCAGCAAATGCTTAGCGCTGCCAGGTCAGAGCACCCACTAGCAAGCTAGCTATTTCTTACGTACATATCGCAATCACTCTCTCATGTCAACGTCAGGACACTATTTAAACAGCAACCAAAAAGCCCCGTGAATGGGCAATCTCAAACAACGAGGCGATGTAGTGTTAACGAATACGCGCCGTTGGAGGCTCACGCCTCGTATCTGTTTTTTTTTTTTTTATTACCTCGAGGGCACTCGACTTGCGAGCGCATTACATGAGGGGGAAATTCATAATATACAATAGAACTTCAAAACAGTGTTTTCGCGTATATACTATTTACATCTTAGAATAACACGCACAAAAATGCACTGGGGAAAGCGTGCACACAAAATAGCAGGAAAAAGAACACATAAATGATATAACATTGCAATTTTATATATTGCGACATAATTGAATGGGTGTAAACAAAAGTTCACGCAAAAAAGATCAAGATGAAAATGTACAAATATACAACAGCGTACAAGGCAAATAAATGTCAAGGTAGAGACCGCTTACTAACTGCTCATTCCAAGGTACTGTTCACATTTTAATTTATATGCTGCTAGGGTAGTTAGTATCCGATACTACTTCGTATGCCATATCGTTCCAATCTCTAATGCACATGACAACAGGCGATGAGGAAAATAATAGTGTGCGTGATTTGGGCGGCTGAATTTTGAGTTGGTGATCCGTTCTGGGTGATATATAAATCGGCTTTGAAACGGCGAATTCTTGCGTCCCTGAATAGTCCCGCTTTTCACCGCAGTATGCGTGATGGCTAGATTTCGCGGCGATATTATCGCCTTTCCCTTTTAGGAGACGTCCACGTCAGCTGATGCCGCCTGTATTAGGCATCGCGTTTCGGAGTGTGAAGAGCCGCCCTCGGATACAAAGGGCACAATGGGCCTGCTATGGCTACGCACTGGCGGCACCTCCGATTATCAACGCGATGCCCGCCGTTTCTTCCCTTGCAGCTGAAAAGACGGACAAGGGGAAGCGACCGTAAACTCCGTTCTTTCTTTGGACTTAATCGTGTCAGCTATCGTCGCAGGTGGCGTGCTGTGCGGCAAAGAGCCGCTAAAAAGCGACGCCTGGTCGTGGTGCGACAGTTCAACTTCAAAATTGTTTCCTCGCTTTAAACAAAAATTATTTTGATAAAACTTTCAGAATCAAAATACAATCAATTGTTCATCCAAGGCCACCATATTTTGTATTTTTACTTGGACCCCCTCAGGGGAAACAAACGGCTGTTTATGTGTCAAATCGCACTTATTTGCAACTTCAGCATTTTTGTTTACTGCAAGATACATATTTTTAGCGGTTTTAAAATTTTTATAGATTATATACCTGCAGGGTAGCCGATAAAAAGTTCTATTAAGTCCCGAGAGTAATTAGACATTTTTAATAAAATAACAAAAATGTTAAAATTTTCAAAAAGTTACATCTTTGAAAAAATATATAAATTAAACGAAACTCCACAGGCCACACCAAATTGTAAGTCTAAAGCCGTGCAAATTTAAGGAAAAAAATATTTTTGGGTGTTTCATTAAAAAGCTAATTTTTTATCAATTATTGAGTTATGCCTAGTTTCATGCTGTTTTTAAAAGTTAAAACCACGCTCACATCATCAAAAACATTTTTTTCCTCAAAACTATTTTAGGGCATGGCTACGAACATTGCGGAAAAAGGCGATAATTGTTTTTGAGAAATCGAAGGTGGTCCGAGCGCGACGTCTGGGACATTTGAAATGGAATGACCCAAATTGTGAATTTTGACGCGTTTTTATCACCCGAGGAAACTGATTAGTGTTGCATTCCTTGAACGATCGCAACGTCTATGTGATCACGAAATCATATTTCTACGTTGTTACATCTCTGCTAAGATTACGTTCTCTTTTGCAATCGTAGGAAATGCGTGTGGCGAGATTTGTACTATCAGTAAAGTCGTGTTTTATAGTCGTGATCGTCCAAGACGACATACTGCATCTTTTTCTTTTCTTTTTTTTTTATTCACATTGTCCCGCGAGCCTATCCTGACAAAATAAAAGTTAATAAAGCTCGAGCCCATAGAAAACACTGGGCATTTTCTGCTACGCCAAAGAGTGACAGCGCGTCCCCTTCTTTTTAGAGATACCGCGGAAACGGCTGACGGCGGTGGAGACGCGGCTCTTGTGCTGACGACCTAGCTGCTGCTCTTCTACCGGCGTATGGGGACCAGTCCCGTGCTGTAGCTGTAGCGCGGCATATCTAATTAAATTTCGCTCAGCTGCTATGTGTCCATGGCTACCGCGGTGATGAGAGGCGCAGATTCAGAAATTATGTCGGTGGCATCGGCGCCATCAGAGCAGTAAAACGCTGTGGTAAAACCTACCGGCACACGGCAGGATCCCGGCTACGAAGTGGTACGTCACAAATGAAAGAACTATCAACTAGCGTCGGCTGACTACTTTCGCGGCTGCGTGTGAGCAGTACCTGCGGAGCGTGAAGAAAAAGAAGCGGAAGGCCGTCTGCGAGCTCCTGAAGTCTCGCAAAACGCTCGGCGAGTACGCCACCATCGTGAGACAGATGTACGAAGACCCCGACGGCCGGGTCTTCTTCGAGTGCTTCCGAATGTCACGAGCCAGGTAGGGTGTGCTGCTTTTTATTTTGGATTATTTTCATGTTATATATCAAGTGGCGTTCCACGTGGGCCCGCGCGTCGCTCGCAGGAATACTCACGTGGAGCGTGCGCTCCCGCAGTGAAACCACGTTTAGATCACTTTTAATGCGGCAGGATCACGAGAGCAGCTTTCGTAACAGTCGCACGCTTGTCAGATTTTACTGCGTCTGTGCTATAAAAAATAGCAATGGCATGCACATGTGCAGCTCATGCGACACACTCTTTCTGTTCACAAAACCTGGTCACGGTGTTGTGCTCCTTTGAGTGCATGTATGACCGAAGCCCGTTCTGCTTCCTTGTCCTTTGTGCTAGCTAGAATGTGTGCTTACAAGCTGCTTATGAGTGAATTCTGCACGAAAGCTCGCGCTGCAGAACCCAGGGATCTTGGGTTCAATCCCCACCCCTGCCCGCTTCGATCTGGATGAGCATCGTACCGGCGTGCGGTCGTGTATGGTGCTGAGACCTAGATGCTGCTCTTCTCCGGGTTAAGGAACAGTCCCGCTGTAGTGTAGCGGCGGCATTCTAATTAAAATTCACTCAGCGTGCCTATGTGTCCATGGCTACCGCGGTGATGAGAGGCGCAGATTCAGAAATTATGTCGGTGGCATCGGCGCCATCAGAGCAGTAAAACGCTGTGGTAAAACCTAACGGCACACCTCCAGCTTGCCGCTAACGCTCCCATTCTCTTACTGCTTAGACAAATTCCGGTTTCGGAAATAGACCACGTCACGACGGTTAAAATTACGCCGCGGCTTGTTTTGCGGTGAGTTGGAGAGGAAGAAAAACTCGATATTTCAATCATTTTTCGTGTAGAAGCTAATAAATCAAAACGAAAACGGATGCCTCCTCGGCGTTCAGTGAACATTGAAGGTTTAATGTAAAAGTTATTGTCAAATTTAAAAAGGTCGTTTCATGGACCCTTAAAGGGCCCCTGAAAAGAAAAAAAAAGTTTTTTTTAAACAGTCTGATTGGGACACGCGTGTCAAAAAATGAATTTTACGCGAAAAAAAATTTGTAGAGCAATATTGACGGCGAGAGATTTATTTGAAGGCAAATTCCTGGTCATTCAGCTCGGCTTCTCATTGGTAACGATGGTCATTCAAATCACCTTCTCATTGGCCAATAGAATGAGTGACAGCTTTGATGTTGGTTATAAAATCTTCGTGATCTCTTGAAATCGCCTTTTGAATTGCATTGTTTTAGGTTTAAGAAACAATTCATCGTATGAACGTCGTACTTGTTTACAAACGTTTTACAAAATCGTAACTTCCGTTCGGATAAAACAACAAACAAAAGCTTCGCCATTTTTTTTTCTTCTGTCATGGTCGCCGTCTTGCAACGCGTCTCGCGTCCTCGGGTGGTTTTATAGTTCTAACTTCTATCGCGTTTATATGTGAAGACCTCCTGAAGAGGGCTTGTTGCTTGTTAGTCATGGCCGATTCACACGACGGACTGATCCGCGGACGGATTGATTACGTGACGACATGTCCGAGGTTCGTCTGTCTCCCAAGCGCATCCACACGAGGGAGACGACGAGCAGACGCCAGCGAGGACGGACCGAACCTGGTCGCCACCCCACAGTGCCGCGAAACTCCAACATCGCACCGTGGCACTGTTGTCCAACAGAGAAATCGACGTTCGCTACCGCGATAATGAATCGTACGCCGCTGTTACGTACAGATCGAGACAAAACACCGTGATAGGCTTCGCGCGAAGCGCCACTAGCTTTACTAACCCAAAGCATAAGAGTGACACAGACATGGTCCTGCTCGAGAAGGGTTCCGCGTAGAAGCGACGATGTTCTGGGCTCGCGAAGGGGCGTTTGGAAATGCCTTCACGCACTCCACGCTCGTGCACAACACTCAAGTTCACCACAGCCACAAGAGAGGTCTTGCTCGGTGAAATCCTGATTGGACGTGCAAAAATTATCGCGGCGTGCTAGACGAGTTTTGACGGAAGCTTCTTGACGCGGACCCGGAGGAGTACCGGAACCCGCGTCGCGTCAGCCAGGCAAAGTTTCTGCAGTTCCTTTTACACGTGGAACGAATAACGCCCGACAAAATGAACCAGCGAACGCGCAAAACACAACGATGTGCCACTGTTCTTTCCATCGCACAGAAACACAAACAAAAACAAGAAAACAATGTATCGTTGCCAGACTAAACACTTTTCAAGTCAATTTCCCGCCAAAAATCCGCGAGTGAAAAAGGCCCTTGACTTTATCAGTCCGCGCGTCCGCGGACCAGGCGCGGATCGCGGGAATCGGTGACGTGCCGGTCACTTTGTACCCGGTCTGCGGACGAAAATCGCGATTCGGTCCGTCGTGTGAATCGGCTGTACGACGCGGTACGACGTGCGACCGGCAGACACAGGAAGTAGCAATGGCTCTCGTACGGGGCGCAGTCAAGCCAGGCAAGCAGCCAAGCCGATCCACTACGAAGAGGCGGGGAGTACCTCTCCTCCATGCGCCCGGAATGCCGAGAGAGAAAACAAGTGGAAAGGAGGTGACTACCGACTAAATTGCGTCTGGCGCAGTCAATACTGCACTAAAAAAAAATGTTATTTTTTTGCGTAAAATTCATTTTTCCACACGAATGTCCCAACCAGACTGTTTTGAAAAAACTTTTTTTTTTCTTTTCAGGGGCCCTTTAAAGTGAAAATAATTTTTGCCTGAACGGGAACCCTGACATTTTTTCAAAGGAACGTTGAGACGTACATAAACCCATTGATATGACAGGAGACTATATATAGACGATATTATAACAGAGATCGAACATCAAAACATGAAGGCGCTTGTGTTGTCCGCTTTTCGGGTTCTTCCCTAGCGACCTCTGCGCGGTCTGTGAGAGGTAATGCATGTTGTGAACTTGTTCTTCATTTTCTTTCTGCTTAAACGCAGGACTGCGATCATACTGAAGCTAACTGATTTGGCCTGCCAAAGTGAAGTGTGCTACGGCCGAAAAGAGTTGGAAGGATGCCGAAAACCTGCGCCGCCAGCTTTGCCGTCCATACAACGAAAACGTAAAGGAAACAAGAAAAAAAACAAAAAAGGAAGAAAACAAAAACGTCAGAAGAAATAACACTGAGACGCTTCGAGAACACTTCGCCAGCTGCGAAAACTTCAAACGCAGCAAGGAGAAAAAGAAGAAATGGTACAAAAGGAGGACGTGGCGACAATACATACGGTGTGGCATGACTGGAAGTCTAAAGGTTGGTTAACACACTTCCTATAGCTTACAACCGTGTGTCTTAAAAGGGCCCGAAATTTCTCACGAGGAGTTAATGCACTGACGCCTGTTTCGGGTAGCCGCGAAACATATGGCTTTGCGCATATTTGTTATTGTTTTCGCTCATCATTTCTTCTTTCTCGGCATGAAAACTTCTGACAATGTAATTGAAGGGACACTGACATTCACCGAAATAATTATTTGAAATTTTTTTTTTTGGCCAGGGGATTAATTATGGTGTATGAAGACTACACTCAATCAATATTTTGCTACAACGTCACGTATATTTTATAAAGTTAAAAAACGCAAGTGCTCGAAACCGAAACCGAAACTGAACTGGGGACGAAGAAGAAATATAGAGGAAGAGAGCGTTACTGAAAGTCCCGTGGCTTGGCGACTATTTTTTTTTCTTCAATCCACGTACTTTATTGTAGCTTTATAGGAGTTACGAATAATGGGTAGCATATATCAATTTTCTATTTTTAATATATAGTTTGAGCCTGCAATGACCCACGACTTTGATTATATTTAAATGTTTTGTCTAAACCATAGAAAATTGCACGAGACCACGAAGAAGAGTGTAAGTCCGACTCAAACCGGTCAGTTTTCGACCGGCGGATTTCGGGCGAAAGAAAACGAATTTCGAGCCCCAAATTATGTTCTGTGTAGTTGGGCTCTCATCTGTCATGTACATATGAAAACCTTAGCAAGCATAAATACCCTGTCAGTATCCCTTTAACGACCATTTTTTATAGATTTGATCTCGCAAATATTCAAAACCTTCGCTAACTGAAATCAGTTGCAGCGTCACTTAATGAATGATGTCAGCGTGCCGGCTAATGTGTTGCTTTGTCGTAAGCGATCGCCAAAACTCGGTCCTAACCACTAAGCTAAATAGGAGTCCGTAAACGGGTCTAGAGACTGGAGTTACCGTTCGCTGCGTTCCTCACCAAACGCATGTATATGACGCTTTGAGCGATAGATCGAAATACGACAGCATTTTTTTTGACTTGCAACTTTACTGCTTTAGAGAAGAGAAAGTGGTCACTTACCAAGCTCGATGGAGGTAGAAAAAAATTTGTAACTTTAGTTCGAAACATCTGTAGACGCGTTATGTGTCAATCTCCAGGGATGCTGTCTACTTTTCATCCAGAAAGAGCTATACCCCACAAAACAACAAGTCAAAGCAAGACTGTGCTTACATCGACCTAAAGAGAATTTAAACACACATGTTGGCTAGTCGAGTTAAAAGGTGCAATGCAGAAACGTTCATTTTTGCAGTGTCTGTTAAACTAACGTTAAGCTGCGCACAATCGGCACGCTTTGAAGCAGACTTGTAAGCGCTACTTACCAATGTAAGGAATTACATCTATAATTACCCGAGCCTAAATTGTAACCTGATTACAGTTGCAGTTACTCTTACATAAACGTAAATGTCCGTTACCTCTAAAAGTAATTCGTTACTTTTGTGGCGTTACTTTAAACCTATACTGTTTTATGGTAAGACCCAAAAGAAAGAAAGTATTACGGAAGCGTTTATTGTCTGGCAATCAATAGGTTCTGCCTCAAAATCCGCATTCTACCGACTACGTGCCCTAATATTGTACAGAGAAAGAGAACGTGAAAAGTTTAGAGCGCAGCTCTTAGGAGCACGTTTTCGGGTTGAGAGGCATCGCCGTTGGCGTAGGCGTCGGCGTAGCCGCGCGTTGCATAATAGGACGTTTCCCCGCTAAAGTTAGCGGGGAAATATTCCCGCTAAATATCTCGGGAAAACTTTTCCGCTAAGTTTAGCGTAGAAATATTCGTGCTAAATTTATGGGAAATATTTTTGCACTAAGTATAGCGGGAAACTTTTCCCGCTAAATTTAACATAAACATTTCCCTCTAAATTTAGCGGAAAATGCTCCCCGATAAGTTTGGCGGGAAATTTAACGAAAATTCCGCTAAATGGGAGGGGACCAGGAGAGGAGGAGGGGAGGATGAAGAAGGGAATACCCTCCCCTCATTCTCCTCAAGAGCTGCGCTCTAATTCGGCATTACAGTGAATTGTAAACGTCTGCATTTTTTTTATATAGCACACAAAAGATGACGCACGAAAGGGTGACAAAGATGCAGGCAACCTGGACGTTTTAAAAGGCTACATTGAAAAGCAGCACACTATCAATTAAGCATTCGTACCTCCCAAAGATGAGAAGTGTTTTAATATCTTTTGAGCAGCATGCCAGTTACTCTCATGCCGTTTTCAGTGGACTTCACCGTTGAGCTTTATTTTAATGGAAGACGGAGCGTCCCCTTTCGTTGTGACATTATGCAAGCTATCGTAGTCGCTATAACCAAGGAGGGCATTGCTAATTGTTTCGAGATTTTGGAAGGCGAGAAATCGTTTGCTGTCCTCTTCCCGTCTTAAAAGGAAAAAATTAACGTAAATTATAAAAACAAAAAAAGAAACCGCTCACATTTACGGTTTTTTAGCTCGCGTGCACTTTGGACAGTTGTTTGTTTCGTAATTGTTTGCACCGACAGTCCTGTTCTTTGCATCGGTATTCTTCTCTTTTCATTGCAGTTGAACAAGTTGACAAGGTACGTTTAAAAACAACCAAGCCACAGAAAAAAAGTTCGAGTTCATGTGTTATGTTCATGAAGACAGGTGTTGATCATCTGAGGAATGCCAGGCCTGCCGTTTTGTATGTGCAGGTGACGGTGTCATTCCGGTAGAGCGAATACCCTTACCAATAAAAAAAAAAAAACATTTTTATACGATTTTGTATGGTCGATGTACTTTATTTGTTTCTTGTTTCTTCCGTGAATGAAAACAAAAATTAACGGATTATAATCATTCCTTGCGTCCATAAGTAAATAAATTATTTTTCAATTACTGTGCAAAATATATATTTGTTCCTTTACAAAATTACTGAGAAATGAAAGGGATTACAAGTAATTTCGTTACAGTTCGGTTCGGTTCGGATACGGTTCGTATAACGCTTTACGCACAAGTATGCTTGAATGATCACTTTTTTCAGGTTAGAGAGGATGGAGACTTTACATGACAACACTCCTGACGTAAAGGTTTATTTGGTGGCCAACGTTAAATTTTTTTTACCTAAAAAAGTTTCCGTTGTCTACACTTGAATAATACAAGGTATCCAAATGAAGAATTATGCGAGGTTAGGTCTTTTTGCGAAGTGCAAGTTCGTCTCCTTCGTGAACGGAGGTTGCAGTGACGTCAGAACGCCGAGCTCGATTGGCTCTGATTGGAGGGATAGTGCACTCTTAGAAAAAGGGGAAACCAAAGGCCTCCCTGAGGGGAGGAACGGTCTTGTAACCTATGTTCCTTTAGAAAGGAAGAAACTTTCAACCCTGAAGCAGGGGAGCATAGTTCCTCCGCCGCCTGCATCTCATTATGGAGGCCCCCAATCGAGCAAATCGAACTCAATAAGGCTTAACGAGGACGCAACGTTTCTTGTAAAGGACGAGAGGAGCTGCAAATAAAAGCGCAACATGAGCTTTCCGCGAACTGTGTTTATTTCCGAAGCCAGCTCCCCTCCTCCCCCCCCCCCCCCCCCCCCCCCCCCCCAAGGCAACGAGACTTCCGTTTCAAAAGTAGTTACTCAGTCATCTCGTCGTCAGCGCTGCGATGTTAAACGGAGACAACCGATACCCAGTTACTTCGCGAACTTTACGTCTTACCTTTGCTATACCTTGAGTGACAATTCCTTCTTCATTCGCACATCACGGAGGAATGGCAAACCAATCAGCGAACCCAAAAGCCGCTCTCAAAAAAAAAAAAAAAAAAAAAAAAAAAAAAAAAAAAAAAACTTGAAGCCGCTGTGTATTGCGTAGCGTGAAAGAAAGTTAAATCGCAATTGCAACCAGATGGCAGGGTCAAGCGGAGTAATTGCAAGTAGCTACGCTAGGTGGCGCTAGGTACCTCCATTCATGTTCTAAAAAAAATATATTAATTTCTTCACGCCACCATTGCGCTTCAGGATCTTCGAGAAACCTTTATTCTACACACATGTAGACACATTACGCATACTACACGCATCAGCTGATTCATACACTGAGCGCACACACATACCTGGTACATGCATACATCACTACTCCCGAGCTCTGCATTTCCGTCTTTTATACTGGTCGTTTTCAACGTAAGGAATTTCTCGGTGACTGCATAAGCAATAAAAATATTCCCAGCATGTTGATATTTTTCCAGCAATGTCATACCTCTGAGAGTATTTGAATGGCTGAGGGGATGAATCTCTTATTAAAAAGTAAACGCTCGATCATGCCGTAATTATTTGAAAGCCAATAAATCGAGCCGCTCCAATGCGATTCCAAGCCATGTGTTTACTTCCCCTGACGGCATGTCGTAGCGAGTATTTCTATTGTAGTGTTTATTTTTCTATTTGTGCTGTTCGCGCACGGCTTCAATTGCAGTCTTGAATTAATTTCTGTAGAGCGGATATTCACTCAACAGGAAGTGAAGCTTCACAGGCAGAGAAATCGATTTGCAATCAATTTGAATGCACTCAAAGCCGCGACTTGCGGCAGGTGTTAAGTGTACGGAGCTACGCCGTGGCGAGCTCGAAAAGTTCTAGCGCTCATAACAGCGTGCCACTTGGAGGGCAGTTTCTTCAGGAACCGTACAATATTCGAACGTCAATTAAAATATAGCTTTTTCTTCTTTTTTTTTTCGATTTTACTTGCCATTTGTCCTTAATGCTAAAATTCCAAACTGTAAACATATGTACTTTCCGTCATATTTTCGTACTGTTCAGTCCTTTCCCCAGGGCGCAATCGCTCTCGGGGAGGAGACAACCGACAGTCACATTGACCACTGTACGATAGGAGCTTACGGTTCAGACCAGCGTTCCAACATGACTATCCGCACGTCAATAGATTTCACCTAATCTATCAAGGGGTCTTAAACTCCTTAATGTAAAGCGGAATGTCAACCTGCGACGCCCCATCCCCTCCGATCACGGCCCGACCAGCGGCATCAATGCCCGTCTGTTCACGTCATCTCATCTTGTCGTTACACTACTGAAACGCGAACACACGGTCACATCGGCGATAATTCCAGTCTTCTGTTCACAACGCACAACACTGCCATCACGATGTTGCTGCAATGTTGCTGACACGCAGAAATACAGAACCACGTTGATTGCCGGTTGGCACTCGGCATCGGAAAACAGAACCGAACTCAGCACAGAAGCACTCAGGCACCCGGCAGCAAAACCTGCCTGTCTTTGACGCAGTTTCTGCGATTTCCATAACGTCGAAAACGTCGACACAGTTCCGCGTGATTCCGCGTGGGTCCCGCAATCCGGAGACGGCCATCTCACGCAGTGTACGTAGCGCTGCTGGCATTGCTCCGGAACTTCGCTGTTTCTAGCGGATTCCTTTGCTCCTTTGATAAAATTAGTGGTAAAAACGTCAATGCAACGGAAATTTTCTGCATGTTTGGACTGGGAGACGGAATTACAGGCGGCCTTCGCTGCCGCTGAAGCTCAATCAACTCAACAACATTTATTAAACAACGTGTGCGACGTGCCCGAGAAACGAAACCGAAAGATGAGTCGGGAGGGCGAAAGCGTTCTCCCGTTTGCCTGGAGAAGGAGAAAAACGTCTCGTTCCTCCCTTCTTCTCGTGTCCGCTCGGGGGCGCGTCAGTAGAAGGTAGGAAAATTCGCCGCTGGTGCCTTTTTCCTCCATTTTTTCGTAGAGTGTGGGCAGACCGTAGACCTGAATGCTAGCTGCCTTGAGGTTCACCCATTACCCTTCCAATCGGAGTCAGCCAGAGCTTGGCGTATGCGACATCAGCACAACCCCTGTGCAAGAAGCATACGAACTTGCGCTCTGAATTGCCTTACGTGCAGTATCAGCAAACTTGCACTGGAAGTGCGGTCCCAGAGAAGTTTTCAAGGGATGCGTGAGCAGCAGCTGTGGGGAACTCAAGTGCGCAAGTAAGGCATCCCATTAAGCTGCACCTTGGATTGCGTTAGCCGCTACGGGCTTCTGCCTTAGGGACCGCAGGCAATACGCTTCCAAAAGTTAATGCTAAATCGAGCCCTGGATTAAGGCAGGCAAAAATGGCAGCGCCGTTCGTGATTCTCTGGCCGCAGTGACCTGTTAATAAAAAAAACAATTCTTGTTGTCAAAACGATATTCTCATATTTTTGTGTTCTAATTGTGAATGCTTGCGTGGTGACACGGAAAAGCAGAGGTGAAGACAGGTTGCTTCTCTCTGAGTCACTCAAAATCTGGAAAATTATTTCTGTCCCATTTATAGAAAGACGCAGCTCCCATAAAAATATCAACGACGCCTAACGTTGCAGGATAAAATACCATTCGAAACGGCTACGTCATAGGCTTGACTCTACCGAGCAGAATAGCGTTTTCCTTGGTAAGATGTTCTCGTGTCGCAAGGTCATATCAAATGCCCTAGACCCACTAGAGCGACATACAAAAACAGCCGACACGTACAAGCCTCCATCACATGCAGAATGTTCGCGATAGTACTTTTGGCAGGCGTTTAGTCGTTCGGTGCTCGTGAAGTAAGCACGAGTGATGGCAAGCCTTCCAAAGATACCCTTGCGTGCATGATGCTCGTGTTTGAACATAGCCTCATTTATTCTAGAAAGCCTGTAAAATCGCGAAAGACTCTGGTTTGAGGCTTTTCGCTGTCAT
Organism: Ixodes persulcatus; assembly: GCA_013358835.2. Classification (NCBI taxonomy): domain Eukaryota; kingdom Metazoa; phylum Arthropoda; class Arachnida; order Ixodida; family Ixodidae; genus Ixodes; species Ixodes persulcatus. The sequence goes on along the minus strand of JABSTQ010010752.1, from coordinate 1,284,796 downwards.
TTGTTTTTGTTCCTCGCCCTAGTGTAACTCGGACAGAAGACTTCCAGCTATACCATAACATAGTGCATCGCTAACAGGACGCGTATGCACAATAAATAAACCAAAGGGTGTACGGAGAGGGAAAAGACAACAGGTATATTCATTTTAAGGCTGCTTTGTTCTGAAAGAAGGAGTCTTAAAACTATATTAGGTTCGAGGGACTCAAGATGCTTCCAGCATTAGAGCCAAATGCAAACGCAAATACCTCGAAACAAATTTATTTGTTTGTAAATACAACTGTACTTGAAGCAACAATGTTTAACTGCAATTGAGGTACAAATAAAACGAGATGTATTTGGTCATTGTCAAATACTTGTCCAGCTACAATTTATTCACCAAAAACTTAAATTTAAGCCAAACTAAAAAAAAAAGTAGCTAAGGCAAGGGAAGGGTCTGTATATTAAGTCAACCAAGCGTCTAAAATAATTAGCAGAGATAGAAAAATGCTTAACCAAAAATTAATTATTTTTTTCTCTCTCTCAACTTACCGCATAATATTTAAGAGTGATGTCATTTATCTTAGCAACTCCTTTATCATATCTGTATAAGTTGTTCACGCAGATTGTATAGATATGATAAGGACACACTCGCTAACTTGCTGTTTATGTACTTTTCTTTAATGTTTGCTACATTTATGCGGTTTTTTGTTGCATGATACGGCAGTGAACGCTTAAGTAAAATGTACTCCCATGCTAAAGTGACAATTAAAACCATTACTCGCCATGGTTTACACTTAGAAGCGCCCATTTAAACCGAATTGCTTTATTTTAGCCAAGTGTGTTTTTCAAGGTTACTTCTTTAATCTCGAGAAAGATGTATTAGAGAAAACGTCGTAGTGAAGCACAGTTTTCCGACACCTGAAATATTTGTTCCCTACATTATTGTTTCAGTGAAAGTAAAATTTCCGCGTATAGAGTCGAGTAAGAAGAGAAATAAGTTAAAAGTGAGTGTCTGAAAAAATAATTAAAAAAATGAAAATTTGTATTTAATAATATAGAGAGCACAAAAAAAAAACAATAATTGAATTGGTTGTTTCGAGAATACAACAAAAAGCCATCGAATACTTATATGCTGAGAATCTAGACCCGAGAAAACAGTTTAAATGGTATTACGATTTAAAATTTGCCTTTAAAAGTAAACCACAAACATATAAAAATTTTATGTTTTTAGCTTGTCTGAAGTAAAATATTTTTCTTAAAAACATTATAAACACAAATATATATAATAAGGTATTTTATGTTCTTAGCTCCGCATGAGTGTTTTTTTTCTTTTGTTTCGTTGTTATTAGCTTCTAACGGTTGATGTTTTGTAGAAATTTGAATTTGAGGCAAGTTTGATTTGGGTAGCAATTTTGCGCTTTTGTCACCAAATAATAAAAAAAACAAAAAAATATGCGGTGTTTCTTCTAATATTGGTAGTCTATTCATTTTGAAACAATACTAGAAGTCGAAACGACGTGAACAGCCCGAAAGAAAGGGCCAAACCTTTCCATTACAAATTAAACTGGGCTTTTGACCTGTGGGAGCTAGGAAATTTCTTTGACTCCGGTCGTATGTCAGACTCCTTACCCGAGGAGCCTGACATCATATGAAAGTTCCGACCGCGGGTCAAAATAATCAACGCACCTCCCCCGGGGGGGGGGGGGGGGGGGGGGGGGGGGGGCCGAAGAAGAGCGAGAGAGACGACCTGGGACAAGCGGTCTTAAAGGGGCCCTGCAATCATATTTAAGCGTCTACCTTTTTTGCGGTTTCCACGTCTCTTGAAGTTGGGGCAAGCAAGTGGGCACGGAGAGAGTAACTAAATATCAGTGCGTCATATTTTAACCGGACGACGCGGAAACCTCCTCAACCGACGAGGGCGCGAGACCCGCGGTACCGAAAGCGCGCAAAATGTGACGTCTTTGGTCCTGGGCTTTCTACTGGTCAGAGCCTCTAAAAGCTTCTTTTTAGTCGAACTACAAAATATAAGTTGCGCGAACCGTTTCAATTATTTATAAAAGTAGTTTTTGTTCAGTATTTTAGATCAGAAAAGAAACGAATGCAGTTTATAAAGTACGGAAACGAGAAATGACCCGTCGACATACCCGCCACCGAGCGGTGGAAAAGCGGCGCACACTAGAAAGGAGTAGTGGGATCACGCGCCGACACGGAACGGTCCCGGATGTACGCGGCGGCGCTGCGGTCGTATGGACCGGATGATCCGTCCAGCTCCGAGCGTTCCAAAGGCCTTCGGCGAGAAGCTTTGTCTTGGGGTTTGGCCGTTTCGCGTAATGGCAGCGCGAAGTGGCTCCCATTCTGAACTGATCTTTACCCCGTGTTTGCTGTCGTTTGTGGCCAATGAAGTGTAATGCCGAATTAGTGTTTAATCGCGCAGCAAATGCAATGAGAGCCGCCCCGGCTGCCCGCTGCATACAGCCTATCCAAAACATGCTTTAGTGGCGCCCTCTCGCGCCGTCGACACGGAGTACGACAGCCGTGAGCGCTCGCGATGAGCCCACTACCCCTCTAGTTCACGGCCACTCAAGCAACCAAGGACGTCATGAGGGAGGTTATTTTTTGCTTGTTTTCGTAATTTTATTTTGCCTATAACTTTTAAAATAAAGCGAATTTCGAGAAAAGAAAAGTTTTACTAAGTTACTATGTTCAGTGCGCTCAGGTTTGGTGCAAATTAAAAAACAGTAAAAAAGTCCTTGCAGGGCCCGTTTAAAGGGACACTGACAGGGTATTTATGCTTGCCGAGGTTTTTAGTTGTACGTGACATATGAGAGCCCAACTACCCAGAACAGAATTTGCAGTTCGAAATTCGGTTTCTTTCCGCCCGAAAACCGCCGATCGAGAACTGGCCGGTTTGAGTCGCGCTCACTCTCTTTTCCGTGGTCACGTGCCGTTTTCTAAGGTATCGAAGCGACCACCAAATTTAATCAAAGTCGTGGGTCATTGAAGGCACACAGTCAGTATTAAAAATAGAAAAAAAATATGAAACCCATTTTTTGTGGCTTCCAAAAAGCTGCAAATACGTTGATTGAAAAAAAAAGGTAGCACAGACAACCGGAAGCCTTCTGTGCGTTCACTGAAAATTCTCAACATGGCGTTGTTTCGCGTATCGTGGGACTAGCGGATGGCAGCGGACGACGGGCGTTGGACCTCTATTTCAGAACTGTCGTTCACGGTACCGGCGAATTCTGTCTTCCTTCGAAAGAGAAATTTTGGACCGATCAAGAGAACTGATATTCATCCCGTACGACACGCCTGACCAGCAAGCCGATTGCACGAAGACGCCGCCGAGCCGTCGTCCCTTCTCCTTGCTGAACTGAAGACATCGCTCGCTCAAGCGTAAAGCACGAAGTGCGTACTTCGAGTTGAATACGAACGCGTACAGTTTCTTTACGAGGTGCGAATTTGGCCTCTGCGTGGTGCTGCCGGACTTCAAGCCGGGAGTGCATGTAATGTAGGGAAATCGGCAGCCAGCTACCGACATACAGTCTGCCGGCTCCATTAGTATCCACGGAAGAGTTCCTTCGGTAGCTCAGTGGAATGACATCCGATTTCCACGCAGCGAGCACGGGTTCGATCCCTGCTGTGGGTGTACCATTTTTTTGTCAAGCATTTTGCAATGCAGTTCTTTTTTTTTTTTTTTTAACAATTATCACAAAAAAGAAATGTTGTGGACGATACGTCGCTGAACTAAATGGTATGGGATTTGATTTTTGTCGCCTGTGAACTCAATCTAGTCACTTTCCACAAAATGCAAGGAGCATATGAATCGGGTAGCGTCCGCTTTCCGAGCTTCGCGTAACTAACTGTTCTACAGGAATTGCAGCCAGCCATTGACCCCGACCCGTTGATCTTTCGGAAACTTGTGCACTCTGCCGCACAATGCCACCTTCAGATGCAGAACATGTGAAGCAATTCTTCACGCAACATCTTGGGAGTATTATTTTCGGAGCCGATCACGGGAATTCACCACACTACGGCACTCGGGCACTCACTACTAATTGCCACCACTTAAATGCACAAAACAACTCATCTTGAAGTACAGAACAGCGAGCGGGACAAACATAAATGCAAAGGAATCGCACGGCGAGCGAACGCATTTCGTCTGCTACACGCGGAGAAAAAAACAAAAAAAAAACAAACAAAAAAACACACGGTTGGGTGTAGCCACGTGACTTCCGCCAGTCTCACTCTCCTCTCCACTTCCCCGTGTGGTGCGGGAGTTTCGGTTTCGCTTTCGAGCAGTTGCGTTTTTTGGCTTTATTTAAAAAATACGTGACTCTGTAGCAAAATATTAATTGGGTAGTGTTCCGACACCATAATGAATCGCCTGAGAAAAAATGAAAAAAAATTCTGGGGGTTGTCAGTAATTAGCGAACGCGAAATTTGTCCACAGCCAAATTCGCCAGGTGTTACTCAGATAATAAATTTGTAGAAGCAATACTACAGTTCTATTGACGTATTCTATCACGTGGCACAAAAGATACTTTTTTTTGTTAAAAAGTTAGGTTCTATATTTTAAGGTCACATTTGTTCTTGAAAGCAATCGAGGAATGAGATATATTTTTAGAAAAGTTTTAAATCTCACTCCGATAAGTTAGCCCAAATTTGAAATAAACCGCCAAGACATGCAACTCGGGCCCACGCAAGGCAATTGAGGTTAGTTCTATCACACCTACCCCTCTCGTTCTTCATTATGCAAAAGCCCATACTATCTCCTTTACCAAAAATACAGTGAATGCAGGGGAGCTGGCGGATGTCATTCACGTTAAAAATTACCAGAGACTGTGGTAACATATTGAAGACATTGTTGAAGAAAAAGAACACAGAAGAAGGTTGTTTCCCCGTGTCCCCTTTTGTCTACTGTGTTTCCATTTTATTACCACAGTCTCGTGTAATTTTCAACACGATCTCCCTTATCTAAAGGGTCCGGGTTTGCGACAAGGTAATAGTGTTTTCGAACTTGGGAGCCCATTTGCTCCTGTCAAAATAGATAGCCACATTACCCGAAGACCATTATCTAACTTACGAGTACTCACCTCGAGTCTAATCATCATGCCTTGTGACATTGTGTCTCTTGCGCCATTGAGCAAGGCATGAATGGGATTTCAACGTGCTATAACTCTACTATTGTGGCGTGACACCGAAATCAGAAGATATGAAGATAGGAGATGCTTCTTTAGTGATGCCGAACGACGAAGGCACGATGCCATGCTGCTTCGGGAACCTTATATCGGCTGGAGATGAAGTCATGTCTAGGTAAGAAACCGTGAAATTGGCTAAACCTTTTATAAACAACGTTCACGGGAAGGAGGTGGCTTAATACGTGCACTTTTATCACGTTACCATAGAAAGCATGACAATCGCTGTGATATGGAAACGGAGATGTTTATATTAACTTGTTATTATTGTATACCGATAAGACTGTTTGAAGCGTTTGGATAAGGAGTGATGATGTTGAATTTCTTCTGATTAACGATGCATGTGCTATTTCAGTGAACCTTTCGGTTATTCCAGTCTCAGAAAAAATGGTATACTCTTGTACTCCTTGTCCCATATAAAACACCCCAAAACTTCAGTTCGAAGCACAGCACACTGACGTCGAACGGTACCAGATTTCACAAGCGGCTCGATAGCCGAGTGGTACAACCTATTAAAATAGCTAATGTACGAGTTACTGACCAAAGGAAATCCTGTATTTTTGTCCCTACTCCAAGGTCTCAGTTTCATGTAGTTTTTCTCTGGTATTCGATACGTACGTTAGTTGTTTAATATGTAACATTGCACCGTGATCAAGCCCCTCGTAAAAGTTGGGTCCATCAGTTCGATGCACTGAGCTCTACGTCGAGCTGTAATGTTTGGGTGTCTTTTATGGAACAAGGGGTGCATGAGTATATCCTTCTTCTCTAAGAGTGTATAGTCAGTGAGAGCGAAGGAAAAGAATGGCGTCACTTAATAGTTTAAACTTCTTTTTAATTTTCATTGGTTGTTTGCGGTTCCTATGTTTCTTAAGATGTTACACATTATAGTAGCGTTTGCTGTGTAACGTTGTTTTTTTTTCTGCTTGTCCTTTGTTTTGGCTCGTGAATCCTCATGACACATCTCTTGGTAAATATAATTTTGGTTTCTTCTTTTTTTTGTTTGATTGTGAAAAGCGGTGGGAAATATCTTATCACGACGTTTTCTTCATCGGAGAGCTTGTGGTAAATTCAGGTCGAATTGTACTGTTTCGGTTTGGTCAAACAGTTTGTTTGGTGGGGTAGCTCAGAACCTTCAGGCATATTCATAATTTAATCAAACAGATATGAGGAAGAGTGGCTTTTGGTCCTTTATTTCAAGAATAAAGGTTACTCTTGGTCGAACGAAATATTCTTGCTTTTTTTTTTTTGGCTAATTATTCAGTGTGATCTAAAACATTGATATATAGATTTTAAATCAGCAATCAATAGGCAAGGGCTTTCCCGAAGTCCGTCCTGTTCAAGCAAGCTTTTCCAAAGTTTTCTTAATAGTTTTACAACAGACAATTCATTAACAATCAGGTAAGCGCAGCATGCCGTTGCGCCCGTTTATACAAGAAACATGTCCAGTGGCCATCACAAATCATACGGAGTGTGCGCCTACTGACGCCATTTGACCAACTGACATCTTATACGACTCAACAAGATACTTTATTTTTCGCGAGTCTGGATGACCAAAAAAACAGGCCTTGGAACGAGCAATTCTTTATTGCATCTGCCTTCCATGACATGTATCATTGAACTTGTACGGGCATCGTGAGCCCAGATGAACTCAGCAGCGCTTCTGGCGAGTGCAGCTCCAGTCGAGTTTACGGTAAAAGCCGGGTACGCAGATGCAGCTGTGGACAGAGTCGTTTGTGCTGACAAAGCGTTCAACGGTCATGACACTTTGTGTTCAGCGCAGCTGCTGCCCCACGCATCTTTTGCGCACGTCATTGGAGCCCCAGGAGTGACCCCAGTCTGGAAGTTCAGTCAAGAAAATGTTACACTACAATACTGCGAGTTGTTTACGCGTTCGGACGGTTGAAAGTAAACAATTGTTCACAAATTTGAGCTCGAATCCGATCGACCACGTTGCAAGCTCTTATCACCGTTACATCTATGACGCAACTAGGGTTTTTTTACAATTGTGTTTATAAATATACTGAAGGTGTTGAAATACTTCCGAGATACGGTGCTCGCACTATTAATAAAACATTGTCGCTCATAACATTGCCAAACTCATTAGGAGTAACGCGATGAACAAATGACGCACAGACAAATTAGAAATTATGCGCTAGACGGAGAAAGTGTTGCTCTCATTGTGAGAAGTGATAAACGATTCTGATACACTTGGTCGCACTCTTAAATTTGAGAAATAGTAATGAGCCCCTATCCTGGTTTGATCTGAGTGTTAGAATAGCTGTAATGTGAACTGCATGCGTTTCATATATCATCTTCAACATAATAAATAAATGAATAATGTTAGACGTCTATTAGCGCCTCCACTGCCTTATGTAAATGGGTTGTCGTTATGTTGAGAATATATTTAACGCGTACTCTTTTAGAGTCATGTCCCCGTATGATGTGCCTGTAAAGTTTCTGTTTTCACTGGTCACGACATTTCAAGGAATATTATAGTTTTGTGAATAGAATCGGAGTAAGGATTTGAGTAGAAAGAATTGAAATTAATTATGCCTTTATTTTAACGCTCTAATATTCTTCAAGTCATTTCTGTGTCGTATTTCTTAGGAAATCAATCGCGTATTCATGAGCCTTTTATTTATGTATTTATTTATGGTACTCTCAGGGCCCGAAGGCATTACAGAGGGGGAGAGCGTATAAAAGGAAGGAAAAATGTAACAAAACAACAATACAGTAAACACATCATAATAAGTGAAACAAACAGGTCAGAAGTCAGCGCAAAAATGGTTAGTAATGGCACTTCGAAAAAGTTTAAAATCAGTTATGGCAACAATCAAACCGGGAAGGTGGTTCCATTCTTCAGCTGTGCGTGGTAGAAAAGATGAATGCAATCTATTGGTTAATGAGTTTGGGACTTCAACTTTGTGCTGGTGAACAACATCAGATGATATGTAATAGGGGGGAGTTATGAAATGCTCGCGTAATATTTGATTATGAAAAAAAAAAAAGAAGCTTTATGGAGGAGGCATAAGCGTGAAATTTTACGGCGAAGTGATAAAGATGGTAAAGTCTATAATCCTACTACGGTGAAGGTACGGTGCCAGGAGTGTGCCTCTGAGTGGTGTGTTTAGTGTTCTATATCTCCCATGCATTAAAATTGGTCCCGAAGTCTCAACAAATGACGCCGCAAAAGCCGGAATGTCATGCTGTCGGAGTCATGATCATGACGGTTGATGCTAAACGTCTCGGCAAAAATACCAGCGAACGCGTATGTCGTTGTTTTTCCGAAGCCGCAACTCCTGGCTTCTGAAGCTGCCATACATCATCGCGCCATACCCTGGACAGCAACCAGCAGCAGAACAATCGTCTGCCGCGTTAGCCAGGGTTGCTGTGAGGCCACAAGGATTGTGACCGGCGACATGACGCCATCAGGCGGAAATCGAGGGACCACTTTTTAGTAAGTGATAAACACACCAAACGGGGACGCGTTCCGCGCACTGTAGTGTAGGTCTTCTATATCCAGAAGTTGTGGCGCCCCGCTGTGCTTATCTTACGGTCGTCAATCTCACGTATGATAATTAACGATGAATAAAAGATGTCATGTTTCTTACTTATAGCAAGCGACGACCCAACAGGGACCAAACGAAAAGCTGTTACGAGAAGTACCCTCATGACTACGAAGTGGTATAAAGTCTGAAACTTTACTTGCGAGCGACGACCCAACAGGGACCAAACGAAAAGCTGTTACGAGAAATACGCTCATGACTACGAAGTGGTATAAAGTCTGGAACTTTACTTGCGATACACCCGTAGGGGTATGAATTTCTTATATATACATCGCATGAATTCGAATAACACCATAGCAGAGTCGGCCTAAATGTTCTGATTCCCAAGTGAAGCCAGATAAACTCGAGGAACTGGGTAATCATACATTGTTAAGCGTTTGTATTTATCTGTCGAGTAGTCTGTTATTCTTGATGTTGTATCTAAATCATATACGAAATAAACAGGGACATTTTTCACTCAGTGATCTTTTTCTGTTTCTCCTGGACGCTGACCACGGAGCGTCAACATCCACTACTGATAGTGCTCTTAAAATGCATAGTAGTGTGCCAATTATATGATATCTAGAGTGTATCAACCGGAGCGACACCATACGCGCTGCGTTTGCGCGTCTGAAACGGAACATGTACTAAAAGACGCGAGATGGGGCACTGTGAGTTTCAGCAGACTCCGTATTAGTAGAGCGGTGTTAATACCTGAGGCTCATGTCTCCCTTCCGAAGCATCCTTCAAATTGCATGCTTGGAGCCTTATCGGTCCCGTGAAAACAATTGGCAATACCCCGTTTCAATTTAATTCCAACCGCAGCAAACTAAGGATACGATGGAGCAAAACAAGCAGTGCAAAAGTGCATCGTCATGGCAATTGTTCTCTTCGTGCTTTTGTCGTTTCCGCCACCTGCTACCGAGAAAGAGGTAATAACTTTAATCAATAGCAAAAAAAAAAAAAAAAGCTGAATTTTTGACGGCTTAAAAATAAAGTGCATGAGGCGCGTAGTTCATATCATTGCACCGATTCTCAATCAAGATATTCAATCAAGGTTTAGTGACTGCAACAATTCCAGGAAAAATGCAAGTTGCAAGATTAACAGCTCTTTATTATAAGGAAAATAAATAGTATGGCTAATTAAGCCTATTTCTATTTTTCCCTTTTTTAAGTAAATGAAAAAAAAACAACATTGCATTCAAGACTCTCAACCTTTATCGAAAAATGTAACTTGTTGACCCCATATCATTTTGGCTTCTGTAAAAAATATATACTTGCACAAAAAAGCTCGAACTTTCGAGACGTTTTTCCGTCCCCTTATTTCTGTGACTTTTTACACTTTTTCTTTCCAAGTTTTCTTCCCAGTCTCAGGATTTCAACATCATGATGGTCATGATACTTGCACAGTTGGAAAACAAGTCATGGTTGTTGGTACCTTTGTGAATTCTTCGAAGGCTCGCGATTTGGAGAATCTTTGTTTTAAAAAAAAAGGCTTGAATGCTACGGCATTCGTGGACAAGTGTTATTGCTTTTGAAGTTCTACTTAGATAATCGAAAGAAAGTTGCTCAAATAAATAATATGTGCTCCAAGTTTCCTCCCGTCCTTTGTGGTGTACTTTAGGGTAGAAAAAAAATAAGTCTTGTTTTCTTTTCAGGGGCCCTTTAAGCAGGGGACACATGAGCGATGAAAACGGGCGCCGCGCGGCAGTATCATAGCAACCGGTGCTGCGTCCCACGTCACTTCCGTGCTGCGCTGCTTCGCTCGGATCAGGTCGATACAGATAAAGCCGGGCGGTGCACCTGTGGCGCGCCTAGCGGGGAGCGGTGAACGGAGCGCGGCGCCCCGATTCTCCGCTCATGTGTTCCATGCTCTATCTCTATCGACCAGATGCGAGCGACGCCGCGCCGAGCGGAAGTGGCGTAGGGACGCCAGCACCGGTTGCTATGATACTGCCGCGCGGCGCCCGTTTTCACCGCTCATGTGTCCCCTGCTTAAAGGGCCCCTGAAAAGAAAAAAAAAAGTATTTTTAAAACAGTCTGGTTGGTACATATTGTAAAAAAATAAACTTTACGCGAAAAAAAAAAAGTTTAGAGTAGTATTGACGGCGAGAGATTTATTTGAAATTCTGCGAGCAAAGTTCATGACGTCACGAAACGGTCATTCGCTCTTTCCACCTCAACATGAAGCCGAAGCCGGTCCACCTCTCTCCACGCGCCCGAAATGCCGAGAGAAAAAACAAGTGAAAAGGAGGTGACTACCGACTAAATTACGTCTCGCGCCGTCAATATTGCTCTAAAAAGTTTTGTTTTTCGTGCAAAATTATTTTCTTGATGCGCGTGTCCCAGCCAAACTGTTTAAACGAAACATTCTTCTTTTTTTCCTTTCAGGGGCCGTTTAAGAGCTACGCTCTAAGAACAATTTCCAAACGCCGAATTTGAAGTTCCGGCGTGATCTGCGCCAGTGCAATGACGTCAAAGATTGAGTCGACCTGTAACTCGAGTTCCACTTCCGCGTCCGAACCGTCCTGACCGAAAGTGCCGTGTTCTCCCTCGTCCCGCGCTAAACCGCGCTTCTCCGAGCGTGCCGCCTATCGCTGTGAGCAGACGACGCTTCACTTTCGAGTTTGAAGTTCCCTTAGTTTGACGTTCCTTTCAGTGACCTCGAATTCTTCGAAACGCTCTGAGGTCGAGGACGACGCGCAGTGGAGTTTCGTAAAGTACGTGAAAGGCCATGTCGCGCCGGCACTGAGTGAAAGGCTGCCCGGCGCAGTCACAACCGAACCTGCGGCGCACAGTCACCAAACCCAGTTGTTTAAACCGTTTGACAATCTCCTATCCACAGTGTGAGAGGTCGTCGGGCACCAAAAAAAGAACTTCGTTCGATTCCCCGACTTCCCGATCATCCTCAGCACTACGTGTGCCAAGCGCCGCCTTGCTACCCTAGGGAGAATAAAAAGTGAGGAGGCGACATCTTTTCCTGACTTCGATTTTCGATATTTCAAAACGAGGGGCGTTGTGCGTTAGGAATTGCGTTAAAAAACATGTTTTACGAATGCAGTTATTAAATATTAGAGATATGACGCTTTCAGAGCTTCTAAATAGCATAATAAATTACGTCACAAATGAAAAAAAAAAACAAAAAAAAACAAAAACAAGGAGGTGAGAAGAGGTAGAGAAGAACGCCAAAAAGAAGTTGGCACTCGGTCGCGTGGGAAAATGTTTTTCCGCGTCGTGATATTTTTGTTTGTGTCTATGACTACAACTTGCAACGTTTAAAAAAAAAAAAAAAAAAAAAACGAGCTTTGGGATGTCAGTGCTTGTTTTGAAACGCCGGGCCTGACTTATTAGGTAAAACATCGTGATATGACGCATCTCGTTGGCAGCTGAGTAATAATAAAATACTAGAAACTCGCCACGTCATGCATTTTACTCTACTAGAATGAGCTGTGTAACGTCTCTCTTATACTTGTCCTTTGTTGTGGCGCATGAATCGTGACAGTACGTCTTTGGGTTATCCTGGGCTTTTGGTACGTCGTAGAAAACAGTGCGGAAATGTCATGGCCAGAGGTTTCTTCATTGTATAGCTTGTTTTGAACAATTTAGGTTGTTCTGTACAGTTTCTGTCTGGTAAATCAGTCTGTTTGGTGAAGTAACTCAGAACCTTTAGCATATTTCGAAATTTAATTGAACAGATATAAGGTAGAGTCACTTTTGGTTGTTTTTTACACTATTGAATTCTTCTCTTTTGGCAAAGGCGGACATTTTGCTTTCTTGGTTAACTATTCTGTACGCTTTAAATCAGCGCATGAAGAATGTCGACTTCGCAAAAAATTGGAAACTTTTTTCAATGTCAGATGTATTAAAACACGCCCCCGCGAGCATACTAAGTATTTTCTTGTAACAGACAAAAACCTAGAGCAATCACGTCACTGCAGCATGCCGTTGCGCCCGTTAACACAATAAGCCAATAAACATGTCTCGTTCCCTTCAGCGCGAAATTTTGGAGTGCTTCAACTGACGCAAGGGTACCATCTGACAAATTATACGACTCAACGAGAGACTTTGCACATTGAAAGTTCTGATGACCAAACAACAGCCCTTTGAACGAGAAATTCTTCATTACATGTGCCTTTCTTGACGTGTTTCTATTGAAATTGTAGGGGTACAGTGACTCCAGATGAGCCCAGCAGCAACTCTTGCGAATGCAGGCTCTGTCGCGTTTATGGTAGAAGCCAGGCGCGCAGAAGCAGCCGTTGACGGAGTCCTCGGTGCATACAAGGCGTTCACGGCCGTGACACCTGTGTTCAGGACAGTTGCTGCCCACGCTTCTTGTGTATCCTTCGATGGAGCGGCAGGAGTGACCCCAGTCTGCGACTTGAGGCAGGCACAATGTGAAACTACAATGATGCGAGTTGTTTACGCGTTCGGGCGGTTCAAAGTATAAACAATTGTTCAGAAAGTTCCGCTCGAATGCGACTGATCACGTTGCAAGTTCTTATTGCCGTTTACGACGGGAGCACGCAACGGGGCACTGGCGTCGTATCTATAAGGCAACTCGGGTACCTGGGATTCCCTTATAAATAGACTTTATGTCTCGAACTATTTGCGAGAAACAATGCTCGCACTATTAATGAGACATTCTCACTAATAACATTGTCAAAATTATTAGGAATCTACGGTGAAAAAATGTCACATAAACAAATGAGAAAATTTGAGCAGTTCATGGACTGCCCGCTAGGAAACGCCATGCTCTGCCCTCATTGTAAGAAGTGATAAGTGAATCCAGTAAACCCGGTCGCACTCAAACACACTCTAAAAAAAAGGGTGTCGTATTGCACCCTTTTGTCCCATATAATACACCCCAAAAATTTAATTCGACGTACAGCGCACTGAAATCTAACAGACGGCCCAACTTTTACAAGGGGCTTGGTAACGGTGCGATGTAACTTATGAAACAGCTAAAGTACGTATGAAATATTACAGAAAAAACACTGAGGTTTTTTTTGTAGTCAATAACACGTACATCAGCCACTTTTGTTAAGCTGTATTACTCGGATTTCAAGCAGCTCATGAATGTTGGCACCGTGGGTTTGACGTCAGAGCACAGTACGTCAAACTGAAGTTTTGGTGCGTCTTATATAAGACAAGGGGTGCAAGAATATACCCTTTTTTCTGAGAGTGCACAAATATGTGAACCAGTCATGAACCTATATCCTCGTTTGATTTGAGTAGATTTATGTTAAGTGGATGTTCTTCACATAACAACATAAATATAATGAATAAGATGGCACGTGAAGTAGCGATTTAACTGCTAATTAGGTGTTTTTAATCGAAAAAGTGTTTGAATGTTTGTCTTTTTCTGCTTCTTTGTTTTATGTAGCAGGATCTCCTGCTTGTACAACCATCTTGTGTAATACCCCTCAGGGCCTTTAAGGTTTAATAAACGATGGATAAATAATGACAAGCATATGAGGCTTCCTTAAACTGAGTTGATTTTTAACGCATCCTGTTTACTCATGTCTCTGTATATCGTACATGTAGCACTTCTGTTTTCGCTGGTTAATACATTTCAGAGGTTATTATCTTTTTGCTAAAGAAATCGAAATAAGAAATTTAGTGAAACAAACTTAATTAACCAAGATTTAATGAAGAGCTTCATTCTTCAAGTTATTTTGTGTGTCTCGCATTTTCGAGGACATTAATTGCGTATTAATCGGACTTCATAGCTTCATGTAGTTTTTGTAGTGGAAGTACGGTGGCAAGAATGCATCTCTGATTGGTGTGTTCAATGTTCTATAGTGCCAGTGCATCTTTAGCCGTTCATACCGTCCATGCAAATGTCGCCACAAAAGCCGGAATGCCATGATGTCGGATGTCGGTAGGTGCTAAAAGTATCGGCAAAAAGTACTAGCCAACGCGAGTGTCGCTGTTACGGCGCCCCAACTCCTGGCTACTGAAGCTTCCATGAACCGTCCCGCTTCGCGCTTGTCAGGCATCTGCCGTGTTAGCCACCGTTGCCGTGACGGCACCAGGGTTGCGAATGGCGACAGCATGACGTAATCAGAAAAAATTCGAAGGACCACGTTTGAGGAAGTGGTAAACACGCCTGTCGTAGACGCGTCCCGCTCACCATTGTGGAGGTTTTCAATTTCAAAGGTAGCGGCGGCGTGCTGTGTTTTGCTTCTCATTGTACCTATCACTTAGGATAGTTTACAAAAATACACATTGTCATGTTTATTGCCTAGAGCAAACGCTGACTTAACAAATACCGGAAGAAAGGCTGTGACGTGAAGTATCATTATGACTAAGAGGCGGTTGAGGTTCTGGTACTTCTCTTGAGATTCCCGGGTATGCGTTTTTTTGTATAAACCGGTTAAATCCAGATAACGCCGAGGCAGGTCCTAAATATTCTGGTTCCCTAGTGATGCCAGAAAAGCTCGAGGAACTGGTTCATCATACATGGTTAAAGCTCCGTCGAGTTTTGGAGCTACCTAATCCGAAGGCATCATTTGAATATAGATAACTTTTTTATTCCGAAATTCCATCTCGTTTCCCCAGATTCACTCTAGTTAATTAAAGACGTTATACTTTGTTCGCTACCGAACCCGAAACTTCGTCCTCCCTAGTTTTTTTCCAGTCTACCCCATCATCGAAGCTTGGCGCCACCAGCGGGAAGCGAGTCACGCGGCCGGCAATAAGCTCAGGTCTCGCCCGACCTTGTAGCACCTAAGGGCGGCGGGGCAGGGGTGTTCGTTCAATCTGAAGTCGGTTATAATATCTTCTCGTACAAAGTACGCGTTTGGCTTACGTGTATGCTTTTTTACATTTTTGTTGACAAAGTTTTGCTTCACTCAGACCGTTCTTATTTTTCGTATTAGCAGCATCAAGAACGAATTCGTTTTATAAACAAAAACGGCTTACTTTCAGTAGTTAGCCTAACTTATTTGACAAAATTACAATCTTCCTACCAAGGGATATTTTGCCTCACATACAGATTATTAAAAACAAAGGCAATCATTAAGAATTCTAAAAGAAAACAACTATTATTGCGTAGCAATGCACATAGGAACAGACTGTCATGAGTGTGGCCAACATAAACTATCCTGTGAGAGTTGATGTTGACACGCATGAGAAAAACTGCATGCTGCTCGCCAGACTTCATAAAAACCAAACAAATTTTGGGACGTTTATGTAGATTTTTAATGGGATCTTTTGTAAATTCTATATATGTTGGCCACAATGTTTTCAATCACAAGGTATAGTAGATATTGTTCGCGTTTTCTCTTGCATTCTTTGTATATAAACCATAATTGGTTTTCTAAACCATCTATGCTGTGCACCAAACATGGCGTATTTTATATGCCGCAAAGTCAGCAGAAGGATTATTAAACCAAACAGATAATAATTTTCAGCATTCATGATAAAGTGAAATATGCCCCACTCCGTGTAACACAGCGGTTGTTTATCCAATCCCCTATCATGTGGAAAATGTAACATCGGCCAAAGTGGCGAGCGCGTAAATGATAGGACAAAAGAACGCGCAGCATTTGTCAAAACAACTAGACCAGATCATGTACCAGCTCACTGCCGCACTAGTAAATGCAGTGCAGCGTTCAGCAGCATCACCATTCTTGCAAGAAACAAAAGCCTGTATGCACGAGAGAGGCTTGAGACTATGGTAATTCAAGAAAACTAAGGCAAGATACGCCATCGGGTATTCCATCAAGCTCAACACAAAGAAAAACAATATTTGCGGTGTTTTCTGTCCCGCTGAAATGCGGGTCGCCTCAAGCTGAAGATAAAGAAATAAAATTATCACACAGTTTAGGTACATGAAGAAGAATTATTAAACCAGAATTGGTAGTCCAGTGTTATCTATTTTTCTTTTCCTATTTCTGTATGTACACGATTTCGTCTCCTGCGTTCATGCTGTCCCTAGCATAGTATCTAAGCTCAAATCAGCCCGTTAATCAGTTCGAAAGAGACGCCTTGTCTGGCAAAGTTGCTGCCGGACACACCGTTGTGCCGGCGCATGCGTACAATCATCCGAGCAGACCCAATTGCACGTCGTGTGGCTGGACCTCGGAAAGTCTAGAGCGTGTCCGAAAAACGCAAATATTGGTTATGTCGCGTTGAGGAGGCTCTTTCTGGACGAGGAACAGATGAGGCGCGAGGGCGAAAAACGAGAACTGAAGCGAACATGGCGTGAAAAATCTTACATTTATGCCCAGGTGGCGGCAGAGAAAGCAAAACAACCTCATAAAAATAGCGAATTACGAAAGCACCGAGCTGCTATCGCTGTGCCACAAGTTGCCTCGAAGCTTCAATGCACTTAATTTTTCTTTTCTTTTTTTCTTCTGATTGTGTTACAGTCTTCATTGTTTGAAAATGAACACTGACAGGTATATAAGCCCGTGGATTTTAGCTCGAGACTCTAGAAGATTATTCAACACCGATCCAGTAACCCAACATGAAGGAACTTCTGTTGTCCGCTTTTCTTTGTCTTCTGGTGGCTTCTGTAATCTCTGCGAGAGGTAAGACATGTTGTGAATTGGCTCTCCGTTTTCCTTTTTTTCAGACTCGTAACATTACTGTTTCTATAAAGAGAAGGGGGTTCTTGAATCAGCTTAAAAAAAAAACGGGTAAATGCTTTTAGCAATGCTTGACAAAACAAATAAAGTCGCGCCATGTATTTGTACTCCGCTTTACATTAACCCAGAACCGCAGTCAACTCTCCAATCCGATGGCTCCAATCAAGCAGTGCCAAAATTGCATCACTAAGGCGTTCATCGTCTTTGTGCATTTCCTGTCACCATCTAATGCAATTTCGCATAGTGAATACGGAGGGGTTAAACGCAATTCTCTTCGCGTAATTGGTTGAGCCGTGTACTTCAAATGCACAAAGGAGTCTAGCGCCGTGATGATATGCACTTTCGGCTCTGCTTCAATGGCGCCGTCGAATCGTAGCGTTGTTTGCAGAAGTATGTAATCTGAAACGAAGTGCAAGCACCCGACATCGGAAGCTTCTTTGGATGCAGGAAGAGCGCTTAACCCCGAAAGAGTCGACTACACTTATTTTCAACTTAAGTCCAGGCGCAGCCAACGATACGAGCTAATGGGACCAGTCAAGCAGCGTCAAAAGCTCAAGTCACCGGTCCTTTTCGGTGTATAATTGGCTCAGCGATGATAGAGCACGTATAGAAAGATGTCGAACACCAGTAATGGTGCCTTTTTAACGCCGTCTGAATGGTCCCATCAACTCGTAGCGTCGGCTGCGTCTGGAATTAAGGTAAAAAAAAAAAGTATAGTTTCTGCCCTGCGCAGGCATTCGAAAAATGCTGTGCAAAAACTCAGAACTATGGCTTTCATATATAAAGGGTGTAAAGCAAACTACTTCATGACATCACGAGAGATAGTGTAGAAAATCACCAACACGAAAAACAAATTCAAACCTCATATTGCCCATCTGTTTTATATTTTGCTGAGCTTTTACATATTTTATTTACTGCCAAGTCAGTTCTATTTTTTTTTCTCTCACACTACATTTATATTACGTCTTCGGTTTACGGGTGAATAGTCCTTATAGCTATTAATACTATTTTATTATGGATACTTTCTCCTACGTTTTAGCAGAGTGTTTTCTGGGACTGTACAGTCTACGGCAATAAGAGCTAACCTAGTTTGGTGCTCTCCAAAAGGGGGAAACTGCCACTTGGGATGCTTTCCGCGTGCTAAGTCATACAGCCGTCAGCCATATTGTAAAAATATTAAATATACAACCACTTTCCAATCTTTTTCTTTTTTTGTATATGAACATAATTGGGACTTTACCCATGGCTTATGTCTTCGCCCCGTTGTGATCGGCGTTGGGCCAGCTCATATTGCCGTACCCAGATCACATCATACCCACTTAGTATAGAATACATGGGACTGGCTACAAACTTGTCGATAGGAGTTCATTTACAGTTTACACAGTCGTATCAATCTGCTTCTCTAATATTGGTGCTTCATTAAGTAATCTTATCTTAAGCTAGCTCACGCCATCTTTCTAATTGCAATCTAGTTAGGGTGTACGATATGATGCATGGTTTGATATTCGTTCTATTACTCGCAGTTGCGCCCGAATTTCCCTGGTTGTGTGGCCCCCATGAGGTCTTCAAGCAATGCGTGAGCAGCAGCTGTGGCGAACGCAAGTGCGGCATGAAACGCCTTCCACTCGCCTGCACCTTCGACTGCGTCAGCGGCTGCTTTTGCGCTCGAGGCTTTTACCGTAATCTGTACGGGAAATGTGTTCGCAGGAGGAAATGCAAAAGCGTGCCCCTCGTTCCCTTGCCTAAAGCTTGATCGAACGTCAGGGCCATTGCCCTCCACACTGTCGAAAGTGGGCTATTTCTAAATAAAATCTAAATTCTAGGCGAAGGAATGTTTGGATTTTCGTGTTCTTGTTTGAGAATTCGTGCGTGCTGAAGACTAAGGGCTAAGTTCGAGGTTTGTTTGTTCTTCAAGAGCTACTCAAAATGTGGAAGATTATGTCTCCGCAAAAAATAGAAAAAGAAATGCAGCTCCTATGAAGATCTCAAGGACATCAAGGAGCAGAGTCTAAAAAACTTTTTGAAACGGCTGCACGGCCCGCTTCGCCTTGTCATGACGAGATACTCACTCGATATTGTTTTATTGAGCTACAAGTTACTCATAAAACAAACAAAAAGTGTTGTATGGGTTGTTTTCTAAATTTTTATAAACGAGCGTCATAGACAAGCATGACGCGACGTTAAAGCTATATACAAATATAAAAAATGTACAAAAAAGTTGTTTTGTGTTGCACACTTTCTATTCTCCCTGCTCTTTGTCTACGTGATCAACTGAGAAACACAACAGCGAAAAAAATGCTATTGCACCTCAAATTTGTGAATGGCCTATAGAGCCATTCTAAATTACCATATTGGGAGCTGGCAATAATACCAAGCCTAACGTGAAACAACACTGTTGAATTCACAGATACTTGTGGTCATCAGACTTATTTGTTTTGTTCCAACATGAACGCCGGAAAACCGTCAAGTTGTACGAACCACCTGCGGACTACGTTTAGTGCGTCTTCAAGTTCAAACGGCCACCTGATCGTTCGAACTGTCGTCTGCTCTTTCAAACGTTTCTGCTTGTCGTCTGCTCTTTTAGAGGACACCGGCCCGTAGACCAAACATGGGCCCGGTACTTGCGATGATAAGAAGTAAGTGCAGGCCTCAAAAGACTTAAGGTTGAAGGTTGGTAAGCAGGCTCGACGTAAACAGTAGATACAAGGAGATGTTGATCATTGTTACCAGTGGCCATCACCGACTTGTTATGCCTGATTCAATTGGTCCGATTCTGCTTGCGATTTTCAGTATCGACGTCGACCATCTCAGCTACGGTTCACGCTTTTGCAGCCCGAGCGACGTCGCTACTGAAAATTGCGAGCGAAATCTCATCATGTGAATCAGGCTTTAGCGTACATTCTGCGGCGTCCACGCGGAATGGATCGCCGCATGTCAGATTATTCATGCGAAGTTTTGCGGTGTAACGAGCCTCGTTATATTCGCTGACGCCGCTCAAGTGGTCAGTCATCGCCAGAAAGACGTAGAATCAACAATTCGAACGCGAAAAAGGGCAGAGGGACTCACACCGACGCCGACAACATCGCATTTCAATGGTCTGTTTATGGGCGACGGCGAGCTTGTTGCCCACACCCCCATCGCGCATGCGCGGCGCCGGTGGCGTCCGCTAGGGGTGCTCCGGGCGCTCCGGTTTGTTTGTAAACATGAGTTGGTGTATAGACCGTTTTATTATAGGTAGCGCTATTTTGAGAGCGAGAGAGAAAAGGGGAAAGGGCTACTGGTGCTTTCCCCCTTGCTGGTTGTGTGGAAAGAGTGAAAGTGCCGGATGAGAGGCTTGGCCGGTGTTGGGTGTATGCAGTGCACGAACTTCGTGAGCGCTTTATTCTCTGTTTCAAACTCCCAAACTTAATTAGAGCCATGGTCTTCGATGGCGACAGTCCCCCGGTCATCGGGACACCATTGCTGGGTGATAGGGTACACGAATAACGACAGAAAGCGTCGAATACTGTCCGAGGACCTATGTAGCTTGCATGGAATCCGGCAAGGCGAGTGCGGCTGCAATGTTTTTAAGCTCCATGGCTTTCCGCATGACTGGAAATGATAAACCATTTATCAGTTTTTGCTTGCAATGGGCCTACTTCAACGTAGCCGTTTTTAGTTCTCAACACGCAACACACGACACGGGAACCTCAATTAACTTTTGTAAACACCCGGAGCTGCTACAGACCGTTTTGCTGCGCTGCTTTTATCTTGCGTGTCCGTGTTCTTATATCTCCTTGTGGATGAACGACGAAGACGTGCTAGATGTACTTATATCGAACCGCAGAAAGTCTCAAAGCAGCCACGAATTATTTTACTATTTGATTCAATATTTTGAGTACTCACCTCCAATTTCTATCGGTGGCACGTTCGCTGCCGCTGTTCCTCCCGTCGCCGCACTGGAGGATGCCATGACTCGAACAAAGAAACGTGCACACTCGGCTCGAAAACGCAGATCGCAACACACGAAACGTACCCTGCAGCGACTATCCAGCGCTTCAAAGCGCCCAATCAACGGAAACAACCCACCAGCAGCACTCCGAGGAGCGCTTTTGCCCGCTCTCTGGTATCGCGCAGGAGTTCGCGATGCAGGAAAACCGGTAGAACTAACTTTTCAACAATTTCCAGTCTCACCCGGCGGCGGAAATGAGCCTTCAACTAAGTGTTGTAGATGATAAAATCGAGGTAGTCACCACTGCAAATTATCAATATTAAGATAAATTCAGTTACAAAATTTTACAAGCTGAAACAGCAATTATCACGAGAAAATTCGCACGCACCTTGCGAGTGCACGCCATGCACGCCATGTTCATCGGCGGTACAGCGTTCGGCGCGCGCTCCATTCACAAAATCTTCCGAGCGCAGTCGAGAGGATGGCGTTGAGGGAACGTCTTTTCGGTTTACGGACGCAATCCACTGCCGCCGGAGACCGGGGTCATGTGGAAAGCGATGGAGCTTGAAGACATTGCATCCGCTCTCGCCTTGCCGGATTGCTTGCAAGTTACATAGGTCCTCGGACAGTATTCGACGCTTTCTGTCGTTATTAGTGCACCCTATGACCGAGCAATGGTGTCCCGATGACCGGGGGACTGTCGCCATCGAAGCCCGTGGCTCTAATAAAGTTTACGAGTTTAAAACAGAAAAGAAAGCGCGCACGAATTTCGGGGACTGCATACGCCCAACACCGGCCACGCCTCTCATCTGGGACTTTCACTCTTTCTACACAACCAGCAAGGGGGAAAGCGCCGGTAGCCCTTTTCCCTTTTCTCCCTCGCCCTTTTTCAGTAAAATGGTCTAACCTATACTCACAACGCCTGGCAGTTCGACGACGGAGCCATATAGTGCCCGGTCGCAGATTTGAAGCGGGAGGATCTGGTAGCGAAGAACATTTCTTTGGGAACCTGGTCATCAGCGCACAGCTTTTGCAGCGGTGAGGATCCGAAAGATGGTTTTGAAACCCGAAGAGAAAAGAAGCGGTTGCGGGAGGAACGCGAGGAGCACGAGCGGACATTCCATCGCTCGGGAGATGTGTGTTTCGGCGTCTCGCCGCAGCGGTGCCCGTCACGTGGCTGTCCTCTCATCCCTATTGAAAATCTCTCTGAGGGGGACTTCAAAATATTTTAAAGGGTGTGAAGGGGACTTTAGGAATTTCTCAGAGGTTTGAAGGGGGCACCGATATTTCTTGGTGGGTTCGTTGGCCCCGTCAGAGGCTCTCCTGAAATGTCTGAACTGCCCTTTCCAATGCCTTGAAATGTCTAAAAGCCTGCCAAGAGCTTTTCTAATGGAGTCGGGAAAACCTTCAGGCTTTTGAGATTTCTGTGGGGCCACGGCCTAGGTCGAGGGAACCCATTTCGCAGAATTAAAACATAGCTACTTATTTAAGGACAGAACGAGCGGGTTGATAGGGGTAATTAATACCCGTGCCACACTGGCAACTCGAATGCGATTTACAACGAACGACATTTGAGCGGACGGCCAATCAACGCGCGACACTCCGAGCGTAGCGCATTCCACGCGCGACAGATTGCGAGCTGATTCGCCGATCACACAAATGTCATTCGTTGTAAATGGCATTCGAGTTGCCCGTGTGGCACGGATATAAGCTTGAGGAAGAAAACGAAAAGGACGGACAACCACAAACTGACGGGAAAAAATAAGCATTTGGAAAATGCCGATCGTATGTGTGTCCGGTCAGATTTTTATTACTGCCCTTCTATCAAACACGAGTGGGGTCCTGGACCCGTCTCTAACTGCCCGGGTGTTCGATCTCCAAGGAACCCACTGGGGATGACCGCCCCATTTGGAGACTAGACCCCTTGCAGAAAACCCGGCAACAGTGTGTCTCGGCATGGTAACCATGGCAACAGCGAGGCGGTCAACAGCTGCGTGACATGGTGAAGGAAAGCAGGTCGCAACCTCGCTGTGCGCCAACCAAACTTTAGGCGCTTCATGTGTTGTTTTAAGGACAGTTTACGCGCTCCAGAGTATCAGTGAGAATGCCAACACAGTGCTGTGTCCCGGTCTGCACGCAATATGGATACACTGACAAATTTGGACGGAAGGGAGTACTTATATATGCCTATCGGACCGTCCGCTGCCGCGACCGTTTGGTTACCCCCACGAATTCGCATGCATTTGCCTAATGAGGATAACATATTGGTTCTGCATTATACTGTTTTGCGTTTCCTATACTATTGCTGTTAGTCAGGTTTAACGCGGATAAACGAGCGTCGGTTTTACCCGACGCAATTTCGGCCGGCCTCACGATTTTGCATGCAGTTGCTTCATACACTACGTTGTTATTTAATCCCACATTTATTTGATGTTGATCGGTAGACAGATACCATTGGTGAAGCTAAACGAGCATTCGAATTCCCGTATCAGTCCTGCGAACATTTTCTACACTTTAACAATAAACGCGCGAAAAAAAAAAAAAAACTTTACCTCGCAGGTGCGTTTTTTTAATTTTTTTTTTTTTAATGTTACTGAGGCATCCACTAACACCATGTTACTTTATGCATCTATGCAGAATTGGGACAGCACCGCACCAGGTTCCCCTTGAGGGCATCTTTTTATGCAAGTTTAGTGGGGACTTGCAGACACATCATGATTTGTCATATTTGTCATGATTTGTCATCATATTTGTTTTCAGGTTTCATACCTAGCAAGCTAGCTAGTAAGGTTATTTTCCCAGCCTGCGGCGGGAAACAGAGCCGCGCTACTTCATTTGCCATGCCACTTTTTCACGCAGAAACAGCGGGCCGAAGAAAAAAACATTCCTTCACCATGGAGCACGCGCACACTGTTGCCCGAGGAGCACAGAGTTGTCAAGCTTTTGAAAGGGGTCTAATGACGAGGCGCGGGACGAGCGGCTTTTGCAAGCAAACGCAATCCTGTCCGCTCAATATGTGTGTGTAAGCGTTGTAAATGGAAATGAGGGGGAAAATGAGAGTTTGGGCTGAAGGATGTATGTGCGCAGGGCGCATTTGTCGCTGGCTCGGGGGGGAGGGGGGGAGGAGAGAAAAGCAGGGAGGTATGGGGGAGGTAGAGTTGAAAATAGAGGCGACGGAGGGTGGAGAATGGCCGAAGAAGCAAGCCGGGAGGAAGAGAGGGAATACAGGAATCCAGCGGGAAAAAAAAAAAAAACCTGTTGGGCGAGGAGGAGCCGCCGGACCGGTTGCGCTGGGGGAGAAAACTCAGGGAAGCCGCGCGGGAGCCATTTGTCCCTTTTTCGTCGCCTGGCAAGTTCTACGGCTTGAGGCGCGCGCCCGGAGGTCTACTTCACCGGCCGCGACACCCACTCGTCCACGGGCTCACAGCGATTCGATGAGGCCGGTATCCTCGAGAAAGGTGAGCAAGATCTTTAGAGCTCTTTCCTTGGTGCGTCTGTCGCCTCGTGGCAGCAAAATCTCGTCTTTCGTTCCGCAGGGAAGGCCCAGCGCGGCAGGGGATGCTGTCATGGCCGCCCTAGCGCTGTCGTGCTCCGTGCAGGCGAGGAGGAGGTGCGCCATATCTGTCCATTCTCCGCAGTTCGGGCAGCGCGGGTCGGCATCTCGGCGTCGCGGCGGAGGCAGTGGAGCCGCACCGGGGTTAGGGGTCACGGCGCAGTTCGTTCGGATGCGGTGGACGACGGCGACGACTCGGCGACTCGTGCCCCGGCGGGGTCTTGCCGGGTGATCCCCGGCCGCGCACCGCTCGTCGAGTTGTGCCGCCGCGGCCGCTCGGGCGACAAGGAGTCTGGCGTCGGCCAAAGGGCCAACGCTGAACCTCCGGAACCGGAGCCTGGACGTGCACGTGACGTGGTCAGCCAGCCTGTCAGCCTGCTCATTGCTCTGGAGGCCGCAGTGACCAGGGACCCACTGGAAGGCTAGGTGATGCCCAAGGACCCTCAGTAGGACGGCCTCGCCACCGATTTCCTGCGCCAGCCGGTATCGGCCTACTCACCGCAAGTCAGGCAGTCGGGGTCAGCGTCCCACCGCAGGTAGTGCCTCCGCACCGGGATCATGGCACTGTGGGTCCTGAGACGGTGGATAACGGCCGCTGTCCGGCCCTGTTCCGTGCGCCTTTTCGTCCGTCAGGCTTCAGAAGCATCCAGCTATCGAAGAAGACGCCGCCGCGACGGCATCAGGGACGACACCATGACTGTGCTCAGAATTTCTCTACGGTGGCGGGTGCTGCTTGCGAGCTCGTGGTTTTCGCCAAACGTGCTAACTTGTGTCTGTGTGTATGTGTCCGTGAGGTGCACCTGCTCGGTTTTATTAGCTGAACTGCCGTATATCAGAAAATTACCCAGGGGCATTGTGAGTACTTTAAAATATTTTGTTTTGTGTCCATCGTAACAAAATGCCCATCGTAACAAGTGCGTTCTGGTAGTGAGCGAAATTCGGAGTAGCAAATCCTTCAAGCTTGTTGTCTGCTAAACCCAGCTCATCGAATCCGCCACCGACTCCGTGGTAACTCTAGGTAACTGTTGTCGTTTTTAGGTGCACCAACGTTACCACAACACTCAGTTTCAAAGCTGCCATAGAGCCTGCTCTGAAAAAGAGGCTCCGATCCGTACTTGAGAACTAAACTAAACGCGTTCGCCACGCCGCCATTTCTCCCGCATCGGCCACTCCGGTATGGTGTAACTCCGGGAACTGCACAACTGCTTGTATTGGACTAAGGCAAGGGCCAGTGGCGCCATCTCGCAGGGCCATCTCGCAGTAGCTATAAAAATCAGCTGTTATGTTTTGACTCGCCGCTAAAGGGTGGCGCTGTTATCGTATTTAGTTTCAGGGTGGATTTCGGAGGGGTCGAAGTTTGGAAGACAACCTGTTCACCCTCACGCAGTGCATTGAAATTGCCCGAAAACAGGGAAGAAGACTGCTGTGCTGCTTTCTAGATGTGGCAAAAGCATATGACAGTGTGCCGCACGCGCAACTCGTGCGACGTTTGGGGGAGCTCCACCTTCCTCATCGGTGGCAAGCTGTCATACGGCGCCTATACTCATGCAATACAGTACTGACGCAACTAAAGGGGGTCGACTCAGAACAAGTCACAGTGACGAGGGGTCTCCGACAGGGATGCCCACTCTCCCCGCTTCTTTATATTCTGTATGTGTCAGGGTTGGAGGAACGCCTGATCCAGTCGGAGGTTGGTTTTTCACTGACACACATGGAAGGAGGCACAGAGGTGAAGTGGCTGCTGCCGGGCCTCACTATATGCGGACGATATTGTATTGACGGCGGAGACGGTGGAGGACCTGCAGCGTCTAATATGTATATGTGAGACGGAGGCGGCTACGTTGGGCCTTCGGTTCAACGCCAAAAAGTCGGCAGTCCTTCAATTAGCCGGGTCCGATGAGGCTAAATTAAACAGTCTGGTGCTGAACGGCGAGCAAGCACAGGTACACGAGTCGTACAAATACCTGGGAGTTGTACTGACCAACAAGCCGGAATACTTGTCCGATCATTATGCTCACCTCCGACAGGCATCCGTGCGAGGTACGAATGTACTCCGAAAGCCTAATCTTTAGAGTTGCAATCGTTTTCTGGTGACTCGCGAACTTTGGAAGGCGGTCGTGGTGCCTGGATTAACCTTCGCCAACGCGGTTCTTTGTGTCCCTGGCACAGTGCGGGAAGTCATGGAACGTCGTCAACGAGAGGTTGGGAGGCAGGCTCTGGGCTGTCACGGATTGGTGGCCACCGAAGCAGTCCAGGGAGATCTTAGGTGGTCGTCGTTTGAGGCCAGCGAGGCGACCAGTAAGATAACCTACGACAGCCGTCTCCGTCTCATGGACCGCGGCCGTTGGGTCAAGAAACTCTTTGTCTACACGTATTTCACGGGAGTGCAGACTGGCTGGAGGAAGCGGCTGTATCAGTTAGAGAAGAAATACGGCTTCTTTTCAACCCCTGTAACTATTACAACAGACAGGAAGTGGGAAACGGAGATACGAAAGAGGGTGAGAGAGGAGGAGGCAGCTCGGTGGGCAGAAACGGCGAAGTCCGAGTCGACGCTATATATGTACCACAGATATAAGCACGAAATTTCGCCAGAGACTAGACTATACGACAACAGTCTGGGCAGCCGGCTCCTCTTTGAGTCACGCGCAGGAGGGCTGCGAACGCAGGTGTATCGCCGTCGCTTCGACCAGACGGTGGAATCTGCAGCATGCCGTGTGTGTGGTCAGGCGGATGAGACAATTGAACACCTTGTGCTGTCGTGCACTGGTCTGCAACCAGTTCAACCGGCGGAGTGTGGACAGGCAACCCGGGAGCTCGCACTGGCAGAGGCACTCGGCTTTGGGTCTGCTTCCAGCTCAGTGGCAGACTCTGCGGGTGGGACTAACGGCAACTACAACGTCGACGCTAAACCTATAACCAACGGAGGGTGGCGTGACCGGGTGGAAGCCACGAAGCGAAGATTAGAGAACTGGTGGATACTAGTTCACCAACGGGGATAACCGAATCCCCACTGGCTAGGTCCCAAACTCTACGAGACCGCCCGATTCAAAAGGGAAGAGCCGCAAACCATCATCATCATCATCATCATCGTTTGGTCTCGGTGGGCCCCAGCGGTCCAGGTTTGAAGGGGAAGTTTCATAAATGCGTATTTTATAGCATCTTCGATCAACTCGCACCGGAATCGCCCTGAAACCAAAAGAGTGCGCAGCGCTCCTCGGTCGTGAAGCGCGAAGTCGGTGCAACATCGAGGACAATGTTACTCGAACCCCTCAGTTGGGAAACTGCCATAGAGCCTGCTTTAAAAAAGCGGCTCCGATCCGTACTCGAGAACCAAGCTACTGGCGATCGCAACGCCGCCATTCCTCCCGTAGCGTCCACTCCGGGAGCTGCACGGCTGCACGTCAAGTCGGGAAACTGCACGGAGCATGGAGGAGAGGGCACTGTCAAGCAGTTTTGTACTACTTTTTAGGGGCGAAGCTCGTTAGGGGCTAGCCATGTCCGTATGTCCGTCCGCCGTCCGCCGTAGGCCGGCGTCGGGTGCTCGTGCTTCTGCTCGTGAGATCATGTGCTCACGAGTACGTGAGCACATGCTCACGTGCTCGTGTAGGGCAAAAAAAAAAAAATTGGAAAAAAAATATAAAAAAAATTATGAAAAAAGAAAAAGAAGAAAAAAAAAAAGAGGAGGGGGTTCCGAAATGCCATCCCATCTGTCTGCTTAAAAAAAGAAAAAGAAGAAAACCACACATTCTCCATAAAAAAAAAAGAGGAGGGGGTTCCGAAATGCCATCCCATCTGTGCTTAAAAAAAAAAAGGAAAAAGAAGAAAACCACACATTCTCCTACTGACATGAATGGAAAGGCTCAAAGAAAAAGAAGAAAAAAAAAGAGTGGGGGGGTTCTGAGATGCCATCCCATCTGTCTGCGTAAAAAAGGAAAAAGAAGAAAACCACACATTCTCCTACTGATATGAATGAAAAGGCTCGGCATGCTGCGGCTCGGCGTCTACGCAGACAAGCACCACCAGAGCTTCGCCCCAAGAAACATCATTCACCACGTGGAGATGCGGTCAATTTTTTTCCCTCCTCCCTCTTTTCTTGTATGAAGAGAAATAAAGAAACTTGAAACTTGAAAAGAACTCAGTTGTCCCTATTTGGTCTGATCGCTTTCGTCCGCAGCTGCTTTCGTCCGGGATTGAACAAACGTTGGTTTTTATCGTCTTTTTGAGTTACAATATGCATGTAAAAATAAATGTCTGAAATAAATATTCAATAACGTTTTGAACTGCATTTTGTCTATGATTCACAGTCATTTGCGCGTCTAAAGGGTTGATGGGCTAAGGGGTTTGGGCTGAAGGGTCTCAAGGGTTGAGGGAATGTGGGGCTGAAGGTTTTTTCTGTGGGGTATCCTTGAAGGGTTTTTCTGTAGGGTATTTCTGAAGGGTTTTGAAGGCCTGTGAGGTCCCATAATCCTTCAAGGCTGATGGGCCCTTTAGATTTATTTTCAATAGGGATCCGTTGTCTGCCGCTCTACCTTTTAAATTTCGGCGGCCGCTTCTCGTGGCGATCTGCCAGGATTTGTCAGTATAGAGGAGCCTATGGTTGGAGTTTGTCTAGAAAACTGCAGGGTCGTCCTTTGCGAAAACTCCCGGTGACGTCATCCAGCACATCATCACTCGCTGGTGCCGCCGAATAATTTATAAGACACAAAATGAAAGAGTAATGCGTGGGATTGGAACCATCAATATTGTGCTCTTACACCAACAGTTGTTAGTTGGAGACCCCATAGAAAATTGAAAGGTCGCCCTGCTGATCTCTATGGAAGGGGGCTGGATTGCGGATTGAGGCTTGTCTTGCTGGGGTCGAGGGGCACAACCGGCAGCCATCACTTCACGCCAGCTAACGCATGGGACTGTAAAGGAAAAACAAGGAAAATTGCAGTTTCCCCTGTTTTTAAGCTCTTTTCAGCATTGAAACGTTTTGGCTGTTTTTCGGGAAGCCTGTCAAATAGCTTGTGCACAAACAATACAACTGACAGCCCTCACAGTTTTTATGCATAAATATTCTGTTGGTCAAGGGTGACCCCCCGGCCAAAAATATAGTGCTCCTCAACGTTATTGATAGCATCCGCGATCATCCGCACGAGTGCGCACCGGGGCAGCGAGGTTCGCCCCATCGTCTTCGATCGAGTGCACCGGTGCGCACCGGACGTCCTCGATTAACGGAGCGCACCCTCCCGGTGCGGCTTCTCGTTGCCCCAACGCGCACCAAAAAATCGACGGTGCGCCGCGGTGCAGTCCCATCAGGTATTGCGGCCAGAAGCGGGAATCAAGGAGATAGGCGGGAATAGCAGACGCGCAGTCTAACGAGAGGGCGATCTTGCGAAATCGAAAACGCATCGCAGCTGCACTAGATGAATTCCTCATCTCTTCCGAGAGCGAGACGATGAGCCTCGTACCATCGCCGCGATTACCGGCGATTGCTGCGGCGGCAAGGAGCGCCCGAAAGGTACGAACTTCGTGGAAAGCGTTGCGAGGTGTTTCGGTGACACTGAGGTATGGCTATTATTCGGTGTTTCTCTTTCTCGAACCAACAATGATGGACAACATATACCTGTGGAATTGTCACCCGCTTCGTGATTCCATCGACAATCACGTCCACGACCTTCATCTGTGTGGGGCCGTCAAATCCGCGAGTAAAAAAAAATAGGAGACACTGAAGCCTGATTCACATGGTGCGAATTCGCCTGCGATTTCGCAACTGCGAAGCCGTTCGTGCGACACAACGTAGTTGCGGTGCGAATTTGACAAATTTGCGATTCCGTATTTTGCCAAACTTTCCTTGCGACGCCGCTCTTGCGAAGGGGACGGACAACCAATAAAACGCGGCTCATGAAAGACGTCACGGTGGTCATCGTAGCGTGGGAATGAAAAATACGAAAAAGGCGTCACCCTCCGTCGTCGTCTTCACAATTCGCTGCGGGGGTAGGGCGGCGGATGTGCTTCTCATGAGCGAATGTTTTTCGCCGGGGGATGTAAGTTTGACTTCAGAATTAAAACGAATTGGCGTTTGCGTGTCACGCAAGGGTTGTGGTTTCTTCCATCGTAAAATTGCAGGCGATAATAATAGAGGCTTGTGTTCGATCACTTTGCGTTGGGACTCATTGCAGTAGAAAGATCCCTTCTTCGAATCTGTGTGCAGATGACACGAAGGTCTGTCTAGAAACCGAGAAACGCTGAACGGCACCTTGTAATTAAAGCCATTTGATAAAAATCGAGCTTCACATTTTTATGGAGTGCCAGCAACTATTGATATGTAAACGCGCGAGACGCGTGCCACGCGAGTGCTGGATAAATCAACACGGCGCCTTGATGCCTCATTGCAGTGCTGCGCAGCCATTTTCTTCCGCGGTCCTCACGGGGCACTCGTGGCGTACATTGGCCCATCTTCTCTGATTTTGTCCTTTCTGGTATGAAAACACATGTTCGCGCTCCATGGATTCACGAGCGACCATGGCATGCTTTCAAGCGAGATCTCGTGAGAGCGCTCGTGGTGTGCACGCGCGTTCTCATGCCCAAAATATCGAACCGGTGACTTCCTAAAAAGTTGGATTCCAAGGACTGCCCAAAATATCTCAGTGAGAATCATCTTTAAGTTTGCTTTAACCAACTCAAAAACCGTACATTGACAGGATGTCGCGACTCGCCTTCAACGAGGCGCTAATAACCGAGGTTGAAATACGACCACTGTTGTGGAATACGCGCCTCGAAGACTACAGGAACAAGGACCGCCGCCTGCAGTTGTGGGAGGAGGTCGCGGATGTTCTCAGGGCACTGATGCCTGACGGTACGTTTTTCTTTCTTCTTATTCTCAAAAGCATTGATGCCACTGTATTTGCTTATAATAAAGTAATGTAGCATGCCGGATTCCACATTTAGAATACCAGTTGCATAAGGTCCTTGCCACGCATGCCTTTTTCTTCTATCTTTAGTGACGCCTGACGAAGCCCTGTCTCGTTGGCGAAGCTTGCGGGACACGTTCAAGAAAAAGCGCAAAGTGAAGAAGGACGGAATGAGAAGTGGCGCGAAAGGCGAGCCAAAAAACAAGAAAGAATGGCCATACTTCAACTTATTGTCGTTCCTGCTGGACACAATGGAGGAGCGCCCGTAAATATGCACTTAAATTTTATTTTCTATCGTTGCATGCCGCTAAAGCCTCATATGTAACCTGAAATTGTACACCGCAGTACAAATAAACGTTTTTAGCCGATGTAGTAATGCTTCGAATGCTTTGTTTTCTGTAAAGAGTTACATAAATTTGAGTCCTTTTTACGCAGCACTGTCGAAAGCATCAGTGACAGTGAGGAAGAGTCCCATGACAACTGTGAGACAGCCCTCAGTGCGAGCCCGGAAGAGCCGACAGACATTCTCATGGCAATGTACGGAGAAGAGCCAGTTAAAGTAAGAAGCCAAAGCGTTTCAGAGAGGCCTTGCAACAGCACAGCGCAGGGTGTGAAGAAAATAACAAAACCTAGGAGCCAACGGACTCAGCCAAAGGGAAAGAAAGGGAAGCAAAGGGAACTTGAGAATATTGACAAGGAGCTCGACAATGTAAACAAACAAATGGCCTCTCACCGGCCAATGAGTGTCACTAGCCATTTTCTTTTGTCACTGGATTCGTACTTAACAACAACACCAGGTACAATGCTGCCTCACCTTCAGATGGAGCTCATACACATAGCATTACAGTATAGTCAAGGTACCTACCCGAAAGGCCTCTTAATCCGCAATTCAACAAACCTGCTCGAATAATGACCACCATGAATGCAATATATATTTTGCCAAACATAAAACAAAAAAATGAAAGTTACAAATCAAATAACAAAACAAGCATCCTCCAAATAGCAATCGTTACTGCACCGGATATCTTTTGAGGAATAAGCAAAAGAAAGAGATGGGAAAGAGCACCAGACAATGGCAAAGGCACATAACAGTGACTGGGTGTTTTATTACTTATAGCAGTCTAAATTTACTATTTTTCATCGAAAGAGCCTCCGTAAAACAATCCTGCTTCCAGCTGAGCGCTGCTACCCCCCCCCCCCCTTCTATTTGTGATGGAATGACTTTGTGGCTTTTGCCTGTGCATTTGTCACACAAATCCTGTGACAATTTGGTTTCGCACATAGTTAGTGATTATTTAACCAACATGATTGTTTTGGCTTTCGTTTGCATCTGGCAACCTGTGTTGTTTATGACTTCCTTTATCTTCAGCAATTTTGTCATGTTCGCAATCGCTAATATTGTTTTGAATAAAAAAAAAGCTAAACATTTACGTAAGCTTGTTTATGCTGACCGAGACTGAGGAAGTACAGAATGTGTTTTGCACATTCACACACACACGATGTGTGTGGTGCAGCGTGTCGGTCCAGCGTGTCGTTCATTTCATAAAAATCGGCTGCTAAAACGCATTCTGTGTTAAGACCCGCTTGGGCAACATAGGCCCAACTAAAACAGAAAAATAGCACCTCATTTTGCGGGGGATCAGTCGGCACTCTGCCGATTTACCTTGGGCGATAACTGCCACAAAACGTGTCCGCCAGTTAGGCCGTCAAAGGGACAAAGACCACAACCCATTTTATACAAACATGTTTGACTGATTAACATGCAACAGGTCCAGTTTGAAAATGGACTAGAGAGGTGACATCGGGCAGGGGTTATCCACGAATAAATCTTTTATTGCTCTCTTCAAATTTCGAAAGATAACAACTCACAAAACGAAAAAAGTTGCAGTTACAAAAGAAAAAAAAACATCTAGTACTGGCTCACCTTTCTAGAGGACATCAGATATGAATAAAGAGGAACATAACACGTTGCTGGAGTCATGGGGTGCACCGGCGCAAAAAGGCAAATATTTGCATTTTGCGCCGGTGCTGCGAGGCCGCCCACACAACTACGTGCGCCGCCGACGATCTCAGTACCCCTTATCAATGGCCGGACGAATTCGACCAATACGTGACCCGGAAGCTACAACACAAGGCATGATAAGAAGGAAACTCGCCTTGCCTTGTGTTATAGTTTCGCCATGACCACATAACCCCCTACCACCAACCCCACACTGCAGAGAGGGCAGATGCTACGCTTCTTCGGCGTGTACAAAGTACAAACACACTTCCTCCCAACACTACACTCCCTACAGCACGTTGCAGATCTCCCTGAACCAGCTAAATGCACATATACTTCGGACACTACCCAAATAGCTCTCATACACCAAGTTAAAGGGGAGCTGAAGCGGTTTTGTATTTGAGGAAACACACTTGAATCGTCATTCGACCTCCAAAATCTCGAATATCGAAATGATATATATAAATATTTTTTATTTTTTTTTATTTGGTGCATGGAGGCTGCAGAAAATCATCTTAAAAGTACCGCTGAAGGCCCTCCTTCCCGGAGCGTGACGTCACAAAAATAGTTTTCGGGATCTCCGCTCTCGCGCATCTTCAGCGCCTATCAAAGCTATCCACGCGCATTCTTGCTATTTTTAAGAATGGCAGGAAACGCTGTCACGACTGGTGCCAGTACGGGGGAATATACGGTGGTGTTGAATATACCTGGCAAGCTTGCGCTTGCACGCGCGGCTCTCGAGCGACACGTGCTGGGCGGCCCAAAGGTTCTCTTATGACGTCACGACCGGTCGGAGGTTTTTCGTGTTTTCTCGAGTTTAGTTATATTTTCGGGGAAAACGAACGCGATATTCAGATTCACAGGATAAAACTACGCTGGAGTCAACTTCTATCTCATTTTTTGAAAGAACTGTTTCAGCTTCCCTTTACGAACTGCGCATCAGTTCAGGATCTTGAAGAGCGTGCACTGAAAACACTCGCCCCCACTTATCCAACCAAGGAGCTGGGAGGACTGGGTCACTTCTCCACGGGCGGCAGAGTATAAATTGAGGCCACTCCTATACTCTGTTTCACCTTATGTTGTGCCGCAGGAAAGGCTACAAACGCGAGCTCCTTGCTCTAGGGCACATCTCTCCGGCACAAGCTCTCGTGCACCAAGGGCAGCTGCCAACGCTATGAGCTCGCGCTTCTAGCCTTCGCTGCGGTACAACATAAGGTGAAACGGAGTATAGTTAAGCACATTAAGAACGCACATGGACAGGGAAAGCCCCTAATTTCATCTCCATCCGCTAACGCCGGTCTTGGTACAATACAGATGTTTTACTTTCTCTGTTCAAAGTCCTAGTGGGCCTGACACGCAGGCCATCTCACACCACAGCGTCCGTTCAAACTTAACTCACTCGCAGCGGCATAACGTTGTTCTAATGGCGGCCTCAGCTCCCTGTTCCAACGAAAACAGGTCAGACGATCCTCACACACAAAAACTTAAAAGCTTGGTGATTTGTCACAATACCACTGACACTATTCAGGATTTCAGGCCAGCGCGCTCCCTTTGCCACGGCACTGCACTTTCCTTTACAAAGTACCTGCAGTACAGGTCTCTCACGGCAGTGGCCATTGTGTTGCGTTTTCGGGCAGATTGGTCGAGGTGCAGCGATCTCAGCCGCGGCAGGTGGAGCAACGCGTTCGACTGCTGAGAGGCCTCGTTGCGCCACTGGCCATCAGCGATGTTGCCGAAGGGGTCAACTTCATCGGCATAGGCATCTGGCAAGTACAACTTGTCGTCTCGTAGGTAGTTGTGCAGTACACATGCTGCGAGGACGACTCCAGTGGCGTGGTCTGGGAGGAGGTCTATTGGCCTGCGGAAGATGCGGAATCTAGTAGCCAAAATTCCGAATGTGTTCTCGACGCACCTCCTGGAAATGAGACAAAGACAACATTGTGTTCGTTTTTGTTATTCTAATGCAACGCAGCAATTATAATGGTTACCTCGCTCTACACAATCGATAGTTGAATATCCTTAGTTCATCACTGAGGTATCTCCCAGGATAGGGCCTCAGGAAGTCCGGCCTCAGTTGAAAAGCCTCGTCTCCAACGAAGACGTACGGGGCGATAACATGGGAAGATGGCAGCTGATTTGGTGGTGGCAAATTCAAGGCACCTTGACTGAGGCACTGTCCTATCCTTGATGCCTTGAAGACGCCACCATCACTTTGGTGGCCATACGCTCCCACGTCTATGGCCACAAATCTCAACTTGCTGTCCACGACGGCCATCAGCACTATAGAGTAGGTACCCTGAAAAGGCAGACGTTACGTCACTTCATGCGCTCTTGCAAATCATAATATATGTTAAAGTCAATTTGTAGACCCATATACAGCACCTTGTAGTTATAGTACATGCTTCCAGAATTGGCAGGGGCCTGAATCTGTACGTGTTTCCCGTCAACGGCCCCCAAACAATGAGGGAAATTCCACGCTGTCTCGAAGCCCTCGGCAATTTCCTCCAGTCTGCGATGCTTGATGGGAGCTAGAAGTACAGCACAATGTTCACACATAGTTTTAAGTCGTTATTTAAAGACGATTCATGTAATCTTACTTTATGTATAGTAATGCTGGCAAAACGGATCCTCAAATATGAGAAATACTTGAAGTTTAACACTCCCTCGCTTCGTTTATTTTACGTTCATCTGGAAACTTTAAAAAGCATGTTTAAAGGAGTCATGAAACGCTTTTCCAACTTTTTCCTGTTTAGCTTTCCTCCTCAACTCATAAATCGCGCATTCTACCAAACAGTTCAAGAAGACGGAAAGAAGGAGTCCCCTCTTGCTCGGACTCTCGTTTGTCTAATCCGGACACATCCATCTCCCCCCAGAAATTAGCCGTCGCTCAAAATTCAGACAAAAGTTGCTTTCCCCACCCCGTTTACTCCGAAGCTGACAGTGCTGTGGAAGCTACGTGCTCCTTGGGTCAGCCACACTTTTGCCACGTGATCCCGCTCTCTCGCGCATACCCACGCGCAGAGAATGAGGTAAGGTGATGAAAGGGGGGCGGCTGATTGGTCCGGCAAGCGCGTACCTTCCACCGCAATGTCAGCTTAGGGGTGAAGAGATTAAGTGAGTTCCGGTGTCGTGTGACGTTCGTTTGGGCCCGGTGACGCGCTGCGGGGTCCCGATGACGCTCTGCGGGGTCCGCGAATGTATCACAGAGAAAAGGCAGAGAGCTTACGAAGGGAAGGAGGTACGAAATAGTCCGCCGTGTTTTTCAAATTTTTGTACCGAAAGTCCGGCTTTTGACTTTGTATATTTTCTTCTTTTGGCCCACTGAACGATGTGCTATTAGTAAAATACCAATATAAATTGATTTATTGCAGCGCAAAATTCGTTTCATGGGCCCTTTAATGGAGTCATGAAACGCTTTTCCAATTTTTTCCTGTTTAGCTTTCCTCCTCAACTCATAAATCGTGCATTCTACCGAACAGTTCAAGAAGACGGAAAGGGGGAGTCCCTTCTTGCGGACTCTCGTTTCTGTAATCCGGACACATCCATTCTCCCCCTAGAAGATTAGCCCGTCGCTCAAAATTCAGACAAAAGTTGCTTTCCCACCCCGTTTAATCCGAAGCTGACAGTGCTGTGGAAGCAACGTGCTCGTTGAGCCAGCCACACTTTTGCCACGTGATCACGCTTTCTCGCGCATACCCACGCGCAGAGAATGAGGGCACGTGATGAAAGGGAGTGGTTGATTGGTCCGGCAGGCGCGTAGCTTCCACCACAATGTCAGCTTGGGATGAAGGAAATAAGTGAGGTCCGGTGTCGTGTGACGTTAGTTTGGGCCCGGTGACGCGCTGCGGGGTCCGCGGATGTATCACAGTGCCAAAACTCCAAGTCCACCCCACTATTGTTTTGCAATGCCACTCTTCTACGTGTCGTCTCTTTCACGAATTTGTTTTTCTTTATAAAATAAAACTTACGCCACGCTTTTGGTTTCTGTGTTATGTTTTACTGTTGAAACACTCCTATTGATGCCACGCACTCGATCGAGCGAATATAGTTCGTCAAACTCACTCCAAGCCAAGTGTGTTCCTCAGGAAGGAGCCGTGCGGCACACTAGAGAAATGACACTAAGGGCGAAGTGCACTCGCTTGTAGTGACACTAAACTAGCCCGTCTGACAGGGGTATAAGACTTGCCTTCAATGAAATGCAACACTTAACAGCAATTCAAGGCAAATATCACATCAGTCGTAGTACGCCACAGAACTCGTCGATCCGTTTTCTACCCTGAGTAAGATGGCGACGGTCGGTGTATTTGGCGTTAGCGACGGGGCGCCACCTCCACTCCAGAAGTCTTAATAGAATCTCGTTGGGCCCGTGGGTCTACAAACAACAGTTCTGAAAGTATGCGAGAATCTAAATTGATACTCCTCGCTTTGGTGAATTTGCACGCATGTGAGACGAAACAATACAACCTTTAGCAGAGACAAAAAAACAACACAGCAAGCATTTAATAGAGAGGGTGCAGATCAGCCGGAAACAGGCTTTCGTCGTCAAGGTGCGCGCTTCTCCACGTGCGTCGGAAACAGCCGATGACATGTGGATGTCTACTATTTCAGCCGCACGGTACGTCGACACGGTTCGATCTCGAGACGGTGTACCCTGGTCCAGCTGCCCGATGTCTCGCTCAGCCGGATGCCACTGGGAGCACGTTCTTCTCAAATTGCCCCAGATAGTTTCCCGGGGGGCTGTAGTTGCAGACGACGAAATAGGCGCTTCGGGAAGCCACTTTGCTTATGGCGCATCCCACGTTTGTGGTGGACTTCCAAACGACCTGGGTGAAGTGTCCCGTTTTATACGAGAAGCCTGGATTGGCGTAGTCGTAGTCCTTGATCTCGTTGTACCAGAAATCAACGGGAGCTTGGGCTGCGCAAGGAAACAAAAAAGAAAAATGTAGAAGAAAATTGCCTGTCTTGCTTTTTTTTTAAAGGCGTTCCACACGCGTAGCATTTCTGGGGCCTCTATTCGCATTCCTCTTTCTTACAGGCACAGTGAGAAGGCAACTCAGGGCCACGTTTCTAAAAAGAAGGCAACTCAGGGCCACGTTTCACGTTTCTAATACTGTGACGTCTTGTGGCGTCATTGCGCCAGGTGACGTCATTGTGCCACGTGACGTCGCATTGTCGCTTGGCGTCATAATGTCCCGTGACCCGATGATGTCAGTGACACCATGACGTCATAGTGTCACGTGACATCAATGCACCACATGATGACGTGTCATGTAACACTGTGACGACCCGAAATGCCCGAGGCTGACCATATAAATGCTAAGTATTTAAAGACAACAACAAAAAAAGAGTCGGGAAGAAGTTTCAACGGCCCTGAACGCGACAAACGCTGCGAGCTGTGGCCGCATGAGAGACGTCTTGCATTAAACGTGGCAAGTCTACTTATTGCACCTCGGCCAATCAGATTGCCGCAGCAGCCGACAAGGTGGCCGAAGAACCGACCACGATGCGAGATGCGTGGACATGATGAGCCTTTGCTAGGTTGTTACTAACTAGGAGTGTGCGAATACCGGTTCAAATCGAATGGCACTGTGTCATTCTTAACTTTTGCACTGAAAGGTAAATTCATGCTAGCCAGTTTTTTAACGGTGTTAAAGTTAGGAATGACAGTGTGCTATTCGATTCGAACCGCATTTGCCTATCTCTAGTTGTTACCCTGCCTATCAAGCCCGCGTGCAGGTGGATGACGGCAGAATGTCACGACGGTTACTTTGGGCTGGGGCCACCCTAAAGTCCCTGGATACATATTTTACACGTAACGACAACCAATACAAATCACAAAGCATATTCCGGTGGAACAAAATGGCGGAACTCAGTTCAAACCTCTGCTGTGGGCCTTCATTCGCTTCCTAACACCTGCACCGTCACGCAGTCGGCACTACAAGGAATTTCGCTACTTGTAGGAAGCTCTTATCTAGGGATTTTATGCTGGCCTAGTGTGTGCGTTTAAGTTACGAGCATAAAGACAGTCGTATGGACGATAACAAAAGCCATGACGTCTAAAATTAAAATTAAGATATTTCTTGTACATTGATAGTTGTTTTATGTTTTCAAAAAACTCGAAAGCGCAAAATAAACCGTAAAAAAAAAAAAAAAATCTCCAAAACGAAGTTTTAAACTGCGGAACAACCTTCCAGAAAAACCTCTTCAAAAATCGCCTAGTGCGTGCAGCCATTCTTGTCGTGCTGGGCTGTGAAACGCGTGGTGAGCGTGCGCTGTAAACTCTGTTGTGCGGTCTATCAGACGCTGAACTAGCGTCCGCAGCTCAGTGGCTCGGCACTTTCCGCTTAGGAGTTACCTGACCGGTGGACAGGGGGCGCTGACACACGCGGCGCCATAAGGCGGCTTCAATTCAAAGCCCCTTCATGTTTCAAAAGTAGCGC
The DNA here is from genome assembly GCA_013358835.2 of Ixodes persulcatus. NCBI lineage: Eukaryota > Metazoa > Arthropoda > Arachnida > Ixodida > Ixodidae > Ixodes > Ixodes persulcatus. The sequence continues at coordinate 1,244,665 of JABSTQ010010752.1, read as the reverse complement.
AAGGTGCGTCGGTGCACGAGGGACGTGCAACGTGCAGCCCTTGGGAAGATCATGGCGGGGCAGCGCAACACTTAGCTAAATTTCAGACGCCATGTTCTCCCCGGAAGTGACGCGCGGCACGTGTCTCGAGCATTTCCACAACAATGAATGGCGCCACTTTTCCCAGGATAAAGGGCGCTTTAGTTTCAATTTGGCTGGTTTTGGTTTCAGCGGGCTCGCGACTGTGTTGGTGGCTTATTTCGCTTTGTTTTGCGATATTTATGTGTCCCTTGTGGGGCGCTCGGCCCGCCACGCTGTGGCAAGTGCCGAAACTAACGCGGGGCGGTTCTCGTTAACCGCCTAGAAATAGGACGGTCAAGCCTGGCTATGGGCTTTGACTGTTTTGTTCGCCCGGGCTCCTGTCAGCCAATGGGAAACTCTGCCTGAGTCCACTGAATGAATCGTCTGATCGGTCACCTGCGGCGGAAGGCGGAAGTCGAACGCCACACCCTTTTGGTGCAGAACCAATGATATAGTGCAAAGGGGCGAGTTCGAGAACTTGGACGTATTTGCTAGTCCAAATTTTGCACGTTTTTATGAACCCCTTCATCTGAACCTGCTCTTCGTTCGGCCAGGTTCGGCAGCGAAACGACCGAAATAATGCCGGGGGAGGATTACGGATATCTAAGGGCGCACTGGACGTGCCTGCTGATGCTAGTTTACATAAAAATAAACTAATGAAGAGGCTTATGCTTGGAGGCATAGTGAAAAAAACAGGTCGACGGCCTGACTAACAGTGTGCTGAATTGCACAAAAGAAACGAACTCGCATGTTTAGTGCTCATTAAACTTGCGAGTTCATTTTGTGGGACAAGTAGGTTACAAAACAAATTTTCCGTTAAAAATGTGTTTTCGCAGTAGTTAAGACACAGGGGCCTAATTTAGTCGGAGTCACAACCTCTCCACATTTGAAACTCCCGCTCTTTCATCCTGAGCGTAGAAGAATTACGCCCCGCCCCTCGCTCTTCAATTTTCTCTTGGATTGACTTGGCTGCGGAGTTGAACGACGTACGCAGCGTCTCGCCTTCCGGCGCGTCTTGTGTCCGTGCCACAGCCTTTTGGAGCTTTTGTGTTTTGTGCGAACTGTGCGCAAAATGGACCCTGAATTGAAGCGGCAGCTTTCTGGCCGCTGCGAGCAACTGGGTCTTCGGCCATACGAAAATAAGCCGTGGAGGACGGCTGCCAGCAACGAAGACGGCGCACCGCCTGACCCTCCCGAGCCTTCGACGCGCTTGGACGACACCCGCTGGAGATCGCTGTCGCGATCACTAATCTGGCAGCACTTTACAGAGCAACGGCGCCACTTTACAGGAGGTGACATCTCCAAAAAGTCAACATTTCCATGCGCAAGCAAGACAAAAAAAAAAAAAAAAAGCACGCCAAGAAAACAGAAAAGAACACCCTAGGAAAACAAAGGTAACAAACCGCGCAATGAAAGCTAAAACCCCGCGTCGCTTCCCATCACTAACACTTGCCACAGCTGCTAAACACACAATACTTCACTTCAGGAAGTCTCACTCAAACACATGCGTCAGCAGGAAACACTGATCACTTAGGCGAAACGGCTACTCGAGGTAGGCGAGACAGGCGGGAGCAGAGGCAGCGTCGGCCATGAAAAGAATGGCGAAGCTTTTGTTTGTTATGGTATGAATCTAAACGTCAGTGCCCGTCTTGTCAACCTTTTGTAAAGAAGAATACCTCACATTACATGGGTTATTCTTTAAACATAAACGTGTGCCGCTCAAAAGGAAATTACAGCATATCACAAAGGTTTAACAACCAAGATCTAAGCTGTCAATCAATCTCTTAGCCAATGAGAAGAGTTGCTATCGCACGTCACTCCGTGACTTATGACAGTCACTCCACGACGTATAATATCAACTTTGTGGCGCGCGATTGAAAACGGACGAAATAGCTGCAAACTGGCGCAATAAATATTTCTGTAAAAAATGTTTTTTTTTCGCAAGAAATGTGTTTTGTGGCATGCTTGTCCCAATTAAGCTGTTTAAAAAAAAAAAAACTTTTTTTTCTTTGCAGTTATTCTTTAAGTACTCGACAGATGTTTTGATGGTTCATCAAAGGCCAAGTATAAAATTGTTTCAACTATCTGCCCTGTTAAAGTATTCATTAGCAGCATTTCACATTGTTGACCTTAAAAAAATATCTGTTATACGGACATTTCCTTATAACATATTGAAAAAATGAGATAAGCGACGAACACGTCAATTGAAGTCTGAAGTTTGTCTTCCGTATAATTTGCGAAATGAAATTAAATAGCCCAAGAGAATTGACCCCCAGCAAGCTTGGCTCAAGTCAAATGCCAGGCACCACTTCACGGATTTGTGTTGACATGTCTTTATTTGTCTGAACAGATACGCTTTTTACTTTCAGTGGCATGGATAGTAAATCCGGCATCGACAACGCTGCACTCGAGTGATTTTCATGCAGAGGGCTTCTTTTCGACGTCAGATATTCCGTACCTCAGGCGCTTTTGTAAGGCACTCAGTAGCTGTCTTTAACACGTTTTTCCCCCGGGGAGAATCCTGTGTTTCTAAATAAATTAATTGAATTGGCTATCTTAAGAAAACTTAATGACTGCAGAGATGAGACCGAGCACAATGTTTATTTCCTTTAAATTCATAAAAAAACACCGTTTAAAATTCGGCAGAGACACTTAAAACTGCCTACGTGTAGGAATGCGAAAGCATTCCTACAAGCAGCGCTCCACGTCTTGCTTTTTCACACCACGCGCCGGCGGTGAAATCACGCTCTCTCACTGCGCAGGCGCGGCGCACCCGCCGGCTCCACGGTTTCCGTGACGATATTATCATTATGCATCTAGGTTGCTGTGCATTTCTTTGTGTTTTATTTTCTAAGGCGCGTCCACTTTGATCTTAAGCGCCCCGCCGCCTTCCGTGACGAAACATATGATATGACGCGCGTCGCGGCCAATGGGAATTCCTGGGTGCCTTCATGTGCGCTTCGCGTAGAGTGATGCGAACTGCCTGTTTCCCTTTCCCACACCCTCTTCCACCGCCATTTTATTCCTCTCATTGTTTCCCCGTGCGCCGGAAAGTGTCCTTTGTGTCCATCCGTCCACCCATCCGAGGGTGAAAATGCTAATCCTCCCTCCGTGGGTTGCACAAGGCTGCTCGGAACTTGTGAGATAAGGTGCTTGATTCCGGGAGGGTTATAAGCCCCACGGATTGTCGTCGAGAACCAAATGGCTGCTGGTTTGTCGGCGAGTGGTATTACAAAGGGGGGCATCACCCTAGCAAAGCGCACATGAAGGCTCCCTAGGAATTCCGCTTGTAGGTGCACTTTTTCAGGTACAAGCGGTTACAGACAACGCAAGCTTCGCTCCATGGGACAGGTAACGATTTCGCAATAATAAACAGATCAAGCGAATGTTTATACCGGAAAAATGATTCCCCGTATAATCAAAGCAACTGTTTTTGATTTGTTATGAAGGCAGAACATGACGCTTTCAAGGAACCCGCATGGTGACTACTTGGGTTGACTATATTTGCCTTCCTCTTTAAGATCATAAATGCGAGTTCATGAATATGCCTTGCGGTTCTTATGGCACCACTAACACAAACCCACTCCGACTTAAGCGAAATTCCGCTGTAATAAATATTTGGCCCCTCAACCCTTGTCTGTCTTAAGCCGGGGTCCCAGTGCTTACACATCACACAAAAGACAGTTACAGATTCGAACATGAGTCTGCAGGTGGTCAAAACAACCTGGCGGTTTTCCCTCGTTCATTTTGGAACAACCCAAATAAATCTGACGACCACAACTATCCATGAATTTAACCCAAAGTGCATCCCGCACAAGCAATCGTGGTCCGACGGCGTCTGGATTCTCTTTTTTACGGCCCATATCCACGTTCCCGGACGAACCGAGCAGGCAAAAAACACGTGAAAACGTTTCCCGACTCTTTTGGTACAGCCCCAGCCGCGGCGTTTTGACGAGAAGGCAGGTTTTTGTCCAGTTTCTTCCAAACAAACGCAAGAATGCAAGTCCCGCATGGTGACTTCCGCCCACAGCACCAGGCCGGAAGTACGACCAACGCGCCACCAACGCGCGTGACGTAACAGAGCTGAGTTCGTGTATAGGGCGGCTTCTGAGCTGCAGCCGCCGCCTCCATTTGTCGGTTTTTACGCCAGTCAGAGGGTGCGTCGTGAGCAGACGGGCGCCGGAGGCAGATAAAACCAGGTTATGTTCTTTTGCTTTTTTTCACTTAGGTACGTTCGTTCTTTAAAATTGTAACGCAATGCTTCCACCAGCTTCAGACAACTTTGTTGTAAATTGTAGCGCGATACGGTACCAAGCCGATGTATGCGGTAACTTTGAAGGCTTTACCCGGATTCGGGAGTACGCGGCATTAATTAGCCCCGTGCGCGACCGAAAGCGTCGCTGTGGTCGGCCTTCCACGATTGGCCGAACGCTGACTATGACGTCAGAAAAGGATTTATCATCGACGGAAATAAGAGGAATGAAAGAACTTTAATTTTGACGGTGTTGGCAGTGTTCCTTTCAGAGCGCAATGATTTCAAGCTTCCACCATGCTAATAGCAAACACCATCGAACTTGTTGTTTGCAAGGTAATGACGTCACAAGGGGGAACCACAGGAGTGCGCTACCAAAACATCTCGCCGCTAACAGGAATGTCAGCTAAAGCGAATATTTGAGAAGTTAACTAAGTAGTATATTTTAGGGAATTAACTAGCTGACTATCACTTTATCCTCTCTGTGTGACATCTGGCACGGGAGACGTTATTCAGAAGGAATAATTTCTCAATTTCTATAGTGTCCCTCTTTTATTTCCTTTCTCGGCTCTCTCGTCACCCCGCTACGGCGGCGCTTTTGTCAACACGGCGCTCTCACAGTGCCGACGCCTGGTGTGAGCAAGATCAGCCTTGTTTCTACAAAAGGTATTTGTTTATACGCAAGGTGTTTTAAGGCAGATTTGTATTTCAAAAAAGCCGCGAAGGCCACACTAACTCGCTCTGTGCAGGTGAGTTATGCGGTCAAGGGTGCATAAAATAGGGGCCTACTCGTCAAGATAATTCGGTTAACTAAACTTTGTCAACTACATTCTTAATTATTAAAAAATAAAGATGCGGTTGCAATCAGAAGCTTGTTGAGCGTCGTCGGCAATCGCTGAATAAGTACATTTTCGCAAGAATTGGGGCTCGTGGGAAGCGCGCGGTGTTCGGCTTAAGTTACGACTCGCGCAACGAGCGCAATGCAGGCGCCCGCGTGGTTTGTTCGTCTTTGATCACTCGCGTTTTTACAACGCCAGCATTGTACCCGTTTCAGGATGTATGCGGTCACATTAGCGCACCCACCGTTCGCCCCAAAAACTTTATAACATTTCATTTTGTGGTTTTCGATGACGCTCAAGAAGTTTCTAATGTAAACCATGTCTTTTCCGCATTAATTAAAAGATAATAAACATGATTGTTACTTTAATGATCCTGACGAGTAGCCCCCTTTATTATTTTCCCCTGGCCGTATAATACCCCTGTTACACGGGCGCACTTAACCGCGGTTAACTCAGCTTAACTGCTGTTACGCGGCACCACAGATACCGCACTATACTCCCGGACAGCTATTTTAGAAGAAGTGAAGAGCGCGCGTGCACTGCTTTGATGGGTGCTCAAGGTGCTCAAGCGCACGTTCGCCCATAGCTTTGACTGCATAGCCGCAGAATGTCCTCCGCAAGTATTGTGCACTAACTGTGGCTTAGCGTAACCGCAGTTAAGTGTGCCCGTGTAACAGGGGTATAACTCACCTTCACAAACCGCATTAGTGCAGCTTTCCCAGTTTGTATTTATAAACAAATCTGTAAACCCCCCCCCCCCCCAAAAAAAAAAAAAAAAAAAAAAAGAATCTCCCTTTATTATTAGGATCCCAACCCAAAGAGGCATCCGTGCGCATACCATTGACCATGAAGCTGGGGCTGCTGGACGATGCAGCATAGATGTTCTCGCCGTATTTGTTATTTGGACGGTGCTCAAGAGGCGATCCCTTTGGTTGTGCGGCGAGATGATCTGCCCAGTCTTGCGCCAAGAGGCGAAGCTGGATCGTTCGAAGAGAAACGAAACAGGAACCACTCATGGCAAAGATGAACACACCGAAAGTGTATTTCTTTTGTATTTTTCTAAGACAAAAAACACGCTTAAAGTATGTTCTAGTACACTTTCAATATCTAAATTATGTGTTTAGTACATTTTTAGTGTTTTTTTTAAATTTTAACGGTGCGGTTCACGCGTCAAACCAGTCTGGCAGGCAAAGCGCTTGCGCGTATTTTAATACCCAATGCACACGGCAACACGAAGGCCCCTTTAGTACAGGTTGCTGTATTACGGGAAGCTGGATATCGTAATCACACGGCGCATAAAGGCCCCTTCCACTAAGGGAGGGCCTATGTCAAAAGGAACTCGTCAATCTGCCTTCACAGCTACGGAACCCATAAAGTCTGTGCTGTTTAGCGCGTTATAACAAATTGAATATTGCTTAGTAGCAAATTCTGAAATGATTCTGAACACAAACGTGATGGAATACAGTAAAGCAAAACATATACTCACGCCAGCAGGCAGCAGCGGCGGCGCGGACATGGTAACAATGGCTGCTGCGAACGTGATGCACACTTGAGAGCTAATTCTCTAGATACTGGACGAATCGACCGGCTCTCCTGCCCAATGCATTTTCGCCACTATATGGTTCCGCTCGTCGGGTCTCGCGGTTTAGCAGAGATGTAATCATCATCACCTCTCTGAGATAAGCGTAAATGTTTCGAGGCTAGGCGGCACAAGCTACCGCCTGACAAAAAGGGTACCGGTACCACCCATCTATACATCCATCCTTCGTGCGTTCACCGTGGTGACACAGAACGCCATTTCTATGTGTACATGTAGCTAGGTACCTTTACGCTGCCGTCTCAGTGGGGGTACTTTGAGGGGTACTTCGTAAAACTATACGATACGGTCTACGCTGAGTGCATTACTTTTTACCAAGGGAAACACAACGTGCAAAATCAATTATATCACATTCATATTGTTATTAACTTTACCATAATCACCGTCATCATATCTCTATTTCCTTGCCCATAAACAAGCATACTTACCAAAAATGCTTAAGTTTGCATGCCTTACGTTATTTATACACATGCCTGCATACCTTTTTATTGGTGATTATATATATTGATTATTATGTAAAAATTAGGATCACTCCTATGAAAAAGCAGGGCATTAATACTCATCATACATACTAGCTCGGAGTCTTTATCACCGTCAGATATTCAAAACATGAATGTAGTTGCAGATAGAAGACATTTCAGCATTGATAAACTGCTGGGACCCTATGGCCCAACGAAACTGTGTACACAGAAAGGGGCTCTGCAGGTAATATAAAAATGCACTAATTATATATTTTAGATACAGCTCTTAAGCATAGTTTTATGCATCTTTGACTTAGTCGTCAAACCTGGCTGTGACACTGTGCATGTATAAACATCCAAAAAGTGTCACTTTTGCCGCGAAGCCATCCGCGTTGCCTTTTAAATTTTTCCTTGGATATGTGTACGCAAGTGTGTACGCGCAGTTGGGTGTATACCGGCTGTGCCGTATAGTACGACACCAACTATGACTGCATTTTAACACAGGATAGGTTTCATCAGCCTATTTTCATGGAGTTGTCTAACGTTTGGGTGTTACAAAAAACCGAAAAGCAGTACATTTATAGGAAACCAAATAAAAAGAGCAGTCACCCGGCAGGATTCGAACTCACAGCCTTGAGATTGTGAACCAGGTGCTTCGCCGACTAAATTATACAAACTAAAAGGTATTTTTCTTTAAATTGATTTCGGAAGGGTTGGTAATCGGTCGGAGCAGGCAAAAGCGAACGCAATCACGCAGCGCGTGAAGGTGCGGTCGCGTGCTTCGCGGCTTTTCCTCTCAGGTTGCGCAATGTCATGGCGTGTTTCAGAAATGAGAGCCAATCTTCGGTAGGCGGTGCCATTTAGACGCCCTTCTCTTCTTCCCTGGGAGGCCTATCACACATTCTGTACTCACCAGTTTTTGTCAGCATGATCATGCTTGCATACTTTTTTCTATAGTTTTCTTCTAGAAAGCGCTAAAGTATTTTTGCTTTCTAGAAGCAAAAATACTTTAATAACATATTCTTATTATAATTCTGCCGCTATAATAAGAATACCTTAATATTATAACGGCAGAAACGCCCTACATTCATCCACGTTTAGTTTATCTATTGTGCAACTTGTTTATCTCATCTTACACCGTATTATTAAGGTCAATCCTGCACTTGGTTTAGAAGTTAACGCTGCAACAGCGACCACTTAAATCCTTCAGTTATCATTCAGCAGGGTAAATTTTATGTACGACAACATATCGCAATAGCGGCAACCTATTTTTATTTTATTGAGCGCGCTTACGCGCGGCATTTCTGAGCCTCAGCGTATATTCCATCGTATTGGTTTAAAAATGGCGAGTTACCAGCAGGATGAGAATTACTCAGGGCGTCTTTTTCAGATGGCCATGCCTGCAGCACACGCGTGTCGCCTTCCGTCGTGCTTTGAGCGCTCGTGCACGCTAGAGGCTCACGTGACGCCGAGCGTTATGGAAGGTAGGAAGCTCGCAACTGGGACACGACAACTAAAGAAACACCCTGACGTTCCAATTTGTTTCAGTGGTCATAATTGGTATAAGCCACGAAGACCTCTTAAATTAAAAAAGAAATACCGTTTCATTGTTCTTTAGTCCGGGCACTCCGTGCTTCGTCCTGTAGTAGTCATGGCGCTGGCGGCACTCATCGCTGTAGACAGAGGGATCCTGGGAGGCCTGCGGGTTGTCGAGTTGCGGAAAGTAGCCCGAAGAACATGATGTTAGCTCAATCGAGCATTCCTATTTTAAATTTGATAGCATATATAGGGCTAGCCTCGGTGATTTTTGTGTTGTGCGTGGCGTGTAGGCTCTACGATGTTGAAGTGTCTCGTGTCATCATGACTTCACGTGAAACTATGACGTCACGTGACTCAGAGTGTCACTATAAAGCCACGTCACAATGTGACGTCACGTGGCACTGACGTCACGACACCTCACATTGCCACATAACATGACGCCACGAGACAGAATGACGTCGTTTGACAGCATGATGCAGCGTGACATGACACTACGACGTCACGTTGTACTTTGACGTCATGCGACACCATGACATCACGCTACTTTAACACGTCACGTGACATCGTGGTGTCTTGTGGCTCCGTGACGTCACGTGACGTGTCTCGTGACACTCCGTGACTGCCTTATACATTAAAAAAAATGAAATACGTTTACAATTTTCTATAATGCCGAATTAGAGCGCAGCTCTTGAGGAGGAGGAGGGAAGGGTACGGAGGGGAGGGTATGCCCCTCCTCCTTCTCTGTACCCTCCCATCCTCCTCTCTCTTTCCTCCCGTGCTCCTCCTATTCCCTCGTCCTCCTCCCCTGCTCCTCCTTTCCTCCTCCTCCTCCTTGCCTCCTTTTCTCCTACTCCCGTTAGATTTCCCCGCTAAATATTCCTCTAAATTTAGCGGGGAAAGTTTCCAGATGAATTTAGCGGGAAATTTAGAGAAACTTTCCCCGCTAAATTTAGCGGGGAAATTTATGTCACGTGACCTCAACACCAATTCAGTTTCCCCGCTAAATTTAGTGGAGAAAATGACGTCCCATGACTTCGTGTCACGTAACCCATGAACAAATTCAGCTTCTCCGCTAGATTTAGCGGTAAAATTTACGTCATGGGACCTCAAGACCAATTCAATTTCCCGCTAAATTTAGCGGAGCGGTTACGCCGACGGCGACGCCAACGCCGACGCCGCGAAACGCGAGAATGGCCGCCTAATGGCGCATTCACACTGGAAGCGGATGCGCGTTCGCGAAGCGGCTGCGGATGCGGTTCGCAAAAGACCCCGTTCAGACACACCAAGAGGTGGTTGGCGGTTTCTCGGCGATCACGCGTGATCTTTTGAGACTTGCATTTGGCAATCCTGTTTTACAATCCACAATCCACTTTAATCGACGATCCAAAGCCAAAATGTTGCTATTTTGGAACTCTGAAGATTTTTCTCCGGGACGTTCGCACGCATCACGAGTTCAGGCAGCGAAAAAAAGAAGCATGGACCCGCGAACCTCGCCTGTGATTCCCTTGACTTCACCCACAAGCAAAGCCCAGCTAGGCGTGCCTTGCTGACTCAGAACAGGATGCCCCCGACCTTTGCTTGGAAGTGGACCCTTCCCTCATGAATAGCTGACCTTGTTTTCGGGATAGAGGGCCAGTTTTCCGCCCTCGTTCGCTCTTATCATTTTCGAAGTTGTGAGAGGTGGGGTGGACCGTGGTGCGGGGCAATGTGTTCGGTGCTAGCCGGTCATGGCTTCGCTGGTGGCGGACTCTCCTCTCGTGACTCGCGCGTCGATCGAGTCTACTATTTGTTTGACATTAAGTTCAAATAAACGACGTATGGATTACCCCTGCATTGTCTGGTACGCCCACTTTATTCCTTGAGTAGGTTCCCCTTATTTCTTTTGTTAGTAGTAAACATTACAGGTCGAGCTAGCGCAGGTACCCTGCCCGCTCCGCGGTAGTGAGTTGGCTACGCAATCATGCTCACGACGTCCCTATTGGCCTTCGTGGTGGTCATGCATGGTGTCGAAAGCTTTCAATAGTTCACGCGACTATCTTAGTGGGTTCAAAAGCTGACATTTTGGTCGATCAGGGGCGGGTTCTGACGTTGTACGGGCAGAGAGTAACAAGGCAGCGAGCTTCGGGCTGTGGCACCCGGAATAATAAACAAACTCTTACCCGAATCAAATCACCGGTACGAAGCCCGTTAAGATTACGAGTGAATTCTTTTCGCGGCGGATTCAAGTCACGGACGTGAACATCGCGTTTCTCCGTGTATTTGTCTGCTGTTACGCTAGGACTACAGCGCCTTGACGCCTCACCAACGACAGGTGCCATCTTGTTTCGAAAGTCACTAAAGTCACGTCAGCGTCGCGTTGTGATTGGTTGCCGCTTTGCGGTTCGTGAAAGCGGTTGGGAGAAATCGGTCCCGAAGCGGTTGGCAAAAACGCGCTCCAACCGCTCGATCCTAGTCGCTTTGCGGTTGAGAACGCGCGGATCCGCTTCGCGTTTGCGGATCCGCTTCCAGTGTGAACGCGACATAAGTGATGCTCTCTAAAAATAGCAACCCGTATTTGAGTGGCTTCCTAAAGTCGTATTCGCACGGGGTAGAAATACCCATCTTTGCTCGCCGGGATAAGCATCACGTGGTAACAACGTCACGGTTTTCCGCGGAGCCACGCTGACGCAGACATCCCCGGGGCATGGGGGAGCTTTTGCTCGGGGCTGTTAAGAATGGAACCTTCGGCAACCTTCTTCCGAGTTTCAACGCTGCGGAAGCGAGTCCCAAAACGAGTCCCGACGTGTTCAGGACTGACGCCCACCTGTCGAAGGCTGCCCAAAACGTGTCTCAACGCGTCCGTGACGTCAACGGGACGTGTGTGTGTGTGCGTGTGGGTTCGTGCGCTCCGGAAGGGGAGAGAGGCCTGGCCTAACTGCGGAGAACCTTGGCTATGACTCATTTCTGACTGCGACGCGGCGGACCCAGCTGCAAGGCACGTGGCTGTCGCACCTGCTGCCCTGGCGGAGAGAGAGGGAGAAAACGGACCCCTATATAAGGCGGGGCGTGAGAGCTCCATTTGTTCTCTTGGATTTGACGACTGTATCGCTACCATGTAATTAAACCGTTCGTTACGTTACCAATTCTCCCACCTCCACTGGACCCCTGGGTTCTTCTCTTCGGGGAATGGTCGTCGTCACGAGCCAGGAAGCTCCCGGACGTGCGGCCTAAACCCCGCCTCGAACAACTGGTTGGCAGCGGTTGGGATCGGACCATGCGACATCGTGCTACATCTGCGGGTGAGCGTTTGGACTTTGCTTTGAGATTCGCCAGGCTTCAGATTATGGGTAATTAATTTTGAACTGCTGGGAATCCTTAGTGTTTGACTCGTGCGCTAGGTTTGTGTACAACCTCGCGACAAGTTTTATAGCAAAGCCAAAGCTAAAGAGCAGCGATCATGGATCTGATGAGGTTACTGAGAACAGATTTACTCTGTTTATGTGAAGAATTGGGTGTGGAGGTGGAGCAAAAGATGAAGAAATCTGAGATCAGTAAAGCGATTTCAGAGAGCGCGGAAGCAGAGGAAATTAAAAATACGTGGGAACTGCTTCAGAACGCTAAGAGTGAAGCTGCAGCAAAAGAGGAACGAGAGCGAGAACAGGCTGCAGCGAAAGAGGAACAGGCTGCAGCTAGAGAGGAACGAGAACAGGCTGCAGCGAAAGAGGAACAGGCTGCAGCTAGAGAGGAACGAGCACAGACTGCAGCGAAAGAGGAACGAGACCAGGAGCGAGCGCTGAAAAGGCTAGAGCTCGAAATTGAACAACAGCGATTAAACTCGCAGAACAGTAGAGTTGGGGCTCCGGTACGAGCAAGTGAGACCGAGTCGTATCAAATGAAGAAGCTCATGCAGCCGTTTAAAGTTGGGGAAGACGTGGGCCTATTCTTAGTTAACTTTGAGAGGACATGTGAGAAGTTGAGCTTCGCCCCAGAAACGTGGCCGCAACGGCTTTTGACTCTGTTGCCCTGTGAGGCTGCAGAGGTTGTCGCGCGCCTTAGTGCTGGAGACGCGGACGACTACGACAAGGTGAAGTCCAGCCTTTTGAAGCGGTACCGCCTTTCTGCCGAGGCGTTCCGTCAAAGGTTTAGAAACGCATCCAAAAAGAGCAGCGAGGGCTACTCGGAATTCGCGTACGGGCTTAAAACCAACCTGATAGAATGGTTGAAGAGCGAGGAAGTGTACGAAAGCCGAGACAAGGTAGTCGAGTGTGTGTGCCTCGAACAGTTCTTTCGTAGCATTCCGCAGTCAGTCAAGCTCTGGGTGCAGGACAGGGTGGGAGTCGACTCTGTCGAAAGGGCCGCTGAGCTAGCCGAAGAGTACGCAACGCGTAGAAAGCTGAGCGGAGAGGAAAGCGAATCCGGCCGAAGCGATCAGCGCAAGACCTTCCGACAGGGTAACGGCTCGCGAGAAAACGGGCCCGAGAAGCCCGAAGCAGGACAAAAGGTCCCAGAAAAGAGCGCAGAACACTCGAACGGAGACGAGGCGCGGAAAAGCCCAACAGGGCAGTTCGAGGCAAGGAAGCCGTTCCTGTGCTACAACTGTCAGGAGCCGGGACACACAGCGGCCAGATGTAAGAAACCGCGGGTGGTGTTCTCGTACGTGAACGGTAGTGACGAGGACCTGAAGCTCCTTCGTCCCTATCTTCACGAGCTCCAGGTAAACGGAAAGCCGTGCAGGGTGCTTCGTGACAGTGCAGCGACGATGGACGTTGTCCATCCGTCGTATGTAACGACATCCGATTTTACCGGAAAGGTAGTTTGGATCAAGCAGCTGCTCGAAAAGCACAGTGTCTGTCTGCCTATGGCGACAGTAAAGATAACTGGCCCGTTCGGAGAGCTAGTGACAGAGGCGGCTGTCTCGCAAACAGTCCCGTTGGAGTATCCTTATTTGTTTTCTAACCGGTCAGATTTCCTGCTGCGCGAAAGGGGTCAACAACTGGGAGAAGGGCTAGTTCAGTCGTGTACGAGGTCCAAATCGCGTCAGGTCGCCCCTTTGTTGACGAGTGATCCAGAGCCAGAGGCAGCTGACGGGGAGCAAGCACTCCCAGAGTTGGAGGCAGAAAACCGGGATGAGAGGGACCAGGTTGTAGAACAGCCTGACCTCGCAGCGCTAGAAAGCGTACGCCGTCCCAACGAGCCCGCGAAAAAGGCGGAGGAAGACGGGATCATTAAAGGATCTCTCGTAGCTCCGATGTCACGTAACTTTGGTCCTCTGCTACGAGTAGACAGAGTGTCTTTGACAGTCGAGCAGAAGAGCGACCCTAGTGTGTCAGGGTTTCGCTGTACAGCTCAGGAGATTGCTAGGACCAATTTGACGGGGAATGAAAGAGGCGGATTATTTTATCGGCGCTATAAGGACCGCATTTTCACGTCTAGAAATCACGTGAAAATCGATCACTATGACTTCAGCGTAAGAAAAAGGAAAGGCAAATTTAACGGCAATACCGATGGGTTGAGCAGATTTTTCTGACATCACGAAAAATAGTAGGGATGATCTCAGAGGTCTTCGTCATCCACGGGAATGAGGATCTAAGTGGGGGCACTTCGTTGAAACCCCAAAAGGACCTCACAAATTGCGAAGAGTTTTTGTCTTTTGTATTTTGTTCTTAGATACCTCGTTGGAAAAGTGAGTTTTTTTTGGCGACAGGGGGTCTCGATACCCGGAATTGTACCAAATTTTGGTAATCCGTAATCCAGTCTGGCGGGTCTTTGGCGAATTCCGAGCGTTTGACTGCGGTGTGGCGTGGTGTTGTGGGGGACGTTTCCGCTGATGCCTCCGTTGTGAGAGGTTTGGGAGTTTGTTTGGTGCTTGCAGCGTCTTCTCAAGGCCTACTCCAAGCCCACCTCTTCAGGCCAGCGATTGTACCACCGGCCATTCGAGGTTTCCCTGGCCCCGGAGGGGCTGTTAAGAATGGAACCTTCGGCAACCTTCTTCCGAGTTTCAACGCTGCGGAAGCGAGTCCCAAAACGAGTCCCGACGTGTTCAGGACTGACGCCCACCTGTCGAAGGCTGCCCAAAACGTGTCTCAACGCGTCCGTGACGTCAACGGGACGTGTGTGTGTGTGCGTGTGGGTTCGTGCGCTCCGGAAGGGGAGAGAGGCCTGGCCTAACTGCGGAGAACCTTGGCTATGACTCATTTCTGACTGCGACGCGGCGGACCCAGCTGCAAGGCACGTGGCTGTCGCACCTGCTGCCCTGGCGGAGAGAGAGGGAGAAAACGGACCCCTATATAAGGCGGGGCGTGAGAGCTCCATTTGTTCTCTTGGATTTGACGACTGTATCGCTACCATGTAATTAAACCGTTCGTTACGTTACCAATTCTCCCACCTCCACTGGACCCCTGGGTTCTTCTCTTCGGGGAATGGTCGTCGTCACGAGCCAGGAAGCTCCCGGACGTGCGGCCTAAACCCCGCCTCGAACAGGGTGCACAAACGCTCCCGGCCATGGCGTGGGATCTCTTTGCAAATGGCGCTACGTGAATCGCGTGTCTGGCAACTTTACAGATTTTGCTCAGCGAGACGCCGGCGGTGGCCGCGTAACTTGTTGTGGCTTGCGCTGTAGCGCATGGCGTCCGAGGTAGAGCCACTAAATGAGCTACGATAACACCCTGGTTCCACGGGCACACTTAACTGCAGACACGTTAAGCCCCAGTTAGCACGCAATACATGCAGACATTTTGTCTCTAAGCAGTCGAAGCTACGGGCGCACGTGCGCTTGCACATCGTGAATACCCATCCATAGCCTCCTCTATACTGACGAAACCTGGCAGATAGCCACGAGACGCGGCAGCGGAAATTGAAAAGGTAGAGCGGCAGACAACGGATGAGAGGAGAGCCACGTGACGGGCGCCCCGCTGCGGCGAGACGCCGAGACACACTTCTCCCGAGCGATGGAATGCCCGCTCGTGCTCCTCGCATTCCCCGCGCTACCGCTTCCTTTCTCGTCGGGTTTGAAAACCATGTTTCGGGTCCTCGCCGCTGCAAAAGTTGTGCGCTAACGACGAGGTTCCCCGAGAAATTATCTTTGCTACCTGATTCTCGCACTCCAAATCAGCGACCGAGCACTCTATGGCCCTGTCGTCAAACTGCCAGGCTTTGTGAGTTTTCAGGAGGCTATATATGGCCAATCAGAAGACCTCAGCGGGCCGTATTCGGCCCGTGGGCCGGCTATGGGAGACCCCTGGACTAAACGAATCAAGCATATGGTAAATGCGCCCGAACGTGGGCTTTTTTTTTTTCTTTCCACGCGTGGTTGTTTAAGCCGCGGCGATGGTAAACGCGCAAAGATGACGAGGGCCATGACGTGGCACTTTTCGCACTGCTCGATTGGCTGTGTCCTATCGTAGCGACGGTCGCGGTCGGACATAAAGTGAAAGGGGGTATTATAGGCAAGGTTTCTTCATTCCACGGATGACCATAAAACAAATGACCGCATCTCCACGTGGTGAATGATGTTGATTGGGGCGAAGCTCTGGTGGTGCTGATGATACTGATTTTATTGTTCATAGGTAGTGCTGATGGTGCTGATTTTTTTTTTATTGCTCGTAGGTAGTGCTGAGTTCCGGGTTGCGTTTCGACTTCATCATTACTGCTTTATGGTCGGTGAAATGCAGAGCAAGTGGTTCTTCTAGCGAATCAGCTTGGATCCGCTAGAAGCCGTGGGAACGCATCTCCACCGCTTAAGTCAACGGTCCATGTCAGAAAGAGAATCTATGGTATGAAACGTGGTTATATACGCATTTGAGCATTTGACCGCAGCGCCCTCTCGTCTATAAACGTTGAACCAATGAATGCAAAGTTTAACGCGATTATATACGCATTTGACCGCAGCGCCCTCTCCTGTATAAACGTTGAGCGGCTACATGCAACGTTTCATCCACGACATCCCCAGCTCTTGAGTTACTACCACATCTCAGAGCCCCCTACTCGTCCCGAAGTCGTGGCCGAGTGGTTAAGGCGATGGACTAGAAATTCATTGGGGTCTCCCCGCACAGGTTCGAATCCTGTAGACTGCGCAATTTTTTTTTCTTTTTTTGTGAGCACGGACGCCTGACGGATGGACGGACGGACAAGGCTAGACCCTAAGGAGCTTCGCCCCTAAAACGCCCTCCCCGTGGCCACCAACGCAGCTATATAGCACAGTTTGTGACATTTTGAAAGGCTCGAAATGAGGCAACCTTACCCCGACCTTACGTTCCTCGCGACTTTGGTATAGCTCTGCGTTCCGGCCTGAAAAGCAAAAAGGAGAAGGTAATTAAAGCACTTAGTCACCCGATGCGCACGAGCCCTATTATCTTTCAGTTCATCAAATAGGCCGAAACTGTGGAACTTCAAACCCCCAATCCATTCATCGTTCGGATCCAGTGTCGTACGCAGAACGCCGTTCCAAGGAACGACGTTTCTGAAACGCGTTCCCTTTCGGGAAGAACGGAGGAACGCCGCCGTTCCTTCTTGCATCGCTGGAACCGGAACTCGGTTCGTGGGGGGAACAGCAGGTAAAACGGCGTTCCTTTTTTTTTCTGTTCATATATTTACAGTTTTACCCGAATTTACCTGAGATTTACGCGCTTCGTATTATTGCCTATTTCAACTTACGACTTCCAGGGATGGAGAAGTATCCGAGAGATAGTAGGAAACAAAGCACCTCAACAAATATGATCGTGAAGATACGACACGTATGGTTCGATGTGGATATTTTCGCTTCCGGTTTTGGAGGATCGTCTATACAACACTGTTCACACTACACACTTCTCTCGAAAACTGGCCCGTGCGCAAAAAAAGCATGAAGGATTGTCCGCGACAGTATACACTGGATAGCACTATATTCTATTGGCGACGTGCGCGATCAAAAACATCGCTGTGATCGGCCTTCCACGATTGGCCAAATGCTGAAAAAATGACGTCAGCAAAGGAGTTATCATTGACGGAAATAAGACAAATGTAAGAACTTCAAGTTCGACGGTGTTGTCAGTGTTGGTTTCAGAGCTCAATGATTTCAAGCTTCCACCATGCTCATTACAAACACCGTGGAACTTGTGGTTCGTAAGGTAATAACGTCAGCAGAGGGAACCATGAGAGAGCGCCACCGAAACATCTCGCCGCATATAAGTTATCACAATAGGGTTCCGTGTTTTCGGTATCTATTTTTCTTAAAATGGGGGGGGGGGGGGGGGATTATTTATCGGTGTTTATTTTTTTCATTTGAATTGGTGTTTCACTGTGTCTAATGTCAATGCCGGAGAGAAATCGGTGTTTATCGGGCTTGTGTCGTATAGCGACTGTGTTATTACTGAAGAAAATAATCTAATTTATATCTTATAAATTGTAATATTTTCTCCAGCAAAGCTGGTAAAGATAAGTAAAGACAAGAAATGTGGGTTCGTTAGAAATAAACAACCACAAGGGCAGTTCAGTGCAGCTGTGTTCCGTGTAAGCGAGAAAACAAAATAGGGTAAAATAATGAACCTTGAACCTTGAACCGCATACGCGCTTGTGTATGCGGTTCAAGGCAGCGTTATTGAATGGAGGGGGGGGGGGGGCACCAACACTTGCGTTCCTGCGAGCAGCCGTGGGGTGTCACATTGAACATGCGCTCAAGTTCTGAGCACGCTACGTGCGAAATGGTTTACAAGACCGAGGACACGAATCAAACATTTGATTTCTAGCCTAGATGGCGCTAGCTACCGGCTGTTATAAAAGGTACAGCCATCACCATCCATCCTCCCGCCCACCTAAAACTTTCCAAAAATTGTTACATTCGGCTTAGCGTACTTTTACTCTAAACTAAACATATATCTTTTTTTTTCTTCGTTCCATTGTTCCTCGTAAGTCGTAACAATAGTTTTCAGCGCTACATGAAATACTTTAGTTTGTTCAACAATTAGAAACAAAAACAAAAGAAACAAACAATACTCAGCTTAGAACCTCCGATGCTATTTCGGGGAAATTATAAAAAAAAAGAAGAAAAAACGCTAAAAACACTTTTACGATTATATATACCCCGTTCCACGTTCAGTCCGACTGCGCTGCCATCGTCGCCTTGATCCGACTCAGGCAATCAAAGAGCCTCAAGAGTGCAACGGCATGGCGCTCATTATTTTTTGGGCGTTTGGTGCCGCCAACTAAACCGATCACGCGCAGAAAAAAAAAAAATAAAAAAAAGCTGGATCACACCGCATTTCATTGTGCGTGATTGATCTAGCCCATGATGGCAAACGCACAAAAGCGACGGCCGCCGTGACGATGTACTTTTAGCGCCGCTTAATTGGCCCTGTCGGTTCGTATAGCGCCAGCTGCGTGGTCAGGACTCGATGGAGAGTTTTAGCAGATCGTTACGGTATACCTCCCTTTGATAATGATACTCCATAACAAAAAAGGTCGACGCGTTTGCAAAAGGCGTCGCTGCCGGGGTATGCGGGGTGTCGTTATCGGAACGGTCTACTAAATCTCTCTAACCTAAAACGGACTAAAGTAGCTTGCATATTTTTTTTTCTTTTTTTCCGGACTCAAACTTTCGCGCAGCACCTACCGGGTTCCGCAACAGCAGCCGCCAGGTAAAGCGTCGAAAGAGCCGCAGTCAGCAGGAAGTTGTTCATGGTGATGATTCCTCGGAGCAGGCCGTTGCAGTACATCCCGGCTTAAGAACAGGTGAGCTATTTATACCCTTACCGTGGCTTCCCGGAACGGAAGTCGACACTGAAAGGGGGGGGGGGGGGGGGGGGGTGCAATTAGAAGGCCCCGCATCAGTCGTAAAACGTTTGCATCATGTGTAGCAATGGCGTCGCAGCGTGTGCACGACTCATCGCCAGAGCGTAGGTAGATATCAAAGGCAAAACTAGGACGCCTCTGTATCCCATCTTGCCGTAACTTGGCACACGCTGAAGGCTATGGTCCCGGTGAGCCAATGAGCGCGTAGTAGGGAGACACGTGGCTTACTTTATAGTACCACTATAGTGGATGACAGGGAGGCCGGGACAAGCCCATCCCGTGAAGCCCTCCCACTCTCTCCACCTCAACAGAGTGAACGCTGTAGAGGAAACGAGATTCTTCTTGCTTCCTCTTCAGCGTTCTCTCTGCATACGCGGGAGACACTTGTCCCGGTTAGTTGCGCGCAGTGCTGCCGAAGCCACGCGCGGCAGAAAGACCAAAGCCGCCTTTCTGAGTAGTTATGATTAGGAGGCTAATCTCCGAAAGGGACAAAAGCGACGTCTGGGACACGCAAAGGATGGCCGGGGTAAGAGTTGAGTTTCGCCTTCCCCTCTTCTCCAAGCGCTTAGGTGACGCCCTCGCCTGTGTACCTCTGCTAAGGCCTGTCACGTGATTCCCATTTGTCGCTCTGATTGGCTCGTGGTGGAAGGGTTCGCATTTTAGCCAAGATTTGGTGAAACGAGAGCTGCCCTTAGCTTACGCAATAAAAAAAAATAAAGAAACGCGCAAAACAACATGTTTACGTTGGTTTTGGAAGATGAAGGACATGTATACCTCCGTTTTTCAAGTAGCGAACAACTGTTGTTTCAAGGTTCAGTTTTGCGCACATGTGTGGAAAGATAACCTAAATAAGCGGAAGTTCCAAATGGGGCACAACGCGATGAATGCTAAATTAGAAAGAAATAAAGCAGAACAGATGTATTATTATTTACTTAGTTAGTTTAAATACCATATCACAGCCACGAGGGAAGTACAGAGGGAAGTTACAGGTACAAGGACTGTTAATTTTTTCATTTCTGATAAAACAAATTTTGGGTAAACAAACAACACGATCGTTAGTCGCCACATACGTTCTTCTCCTAGCAACATCATCAAGGACGTCCGTTCGTGTTTTCCAAAATTTCATGCAGTTTCCTCCATACATATGACGTCTGTGTCGAGTGATGACATTGTCGCATGATGGCATGACTGAGAACGTGCAGGCGGCCACCTACATTTGTGGAGAGCATCCAAAAGCTTGTCCTACGTCATAACTGCCTAAACCGGTACGTTGAATATGTGGAGAAGTATAAGTACGTATATACAGAGCATTCCGTGCATATTAAAAACGTTTTCTTCCGTTTTGCCTTTTGTTTCCCTCAATTTATCTGGAGTTAAAAAGAACAAACAGCCTTTGTAACGAACAAAAACAATTCCTGTTTGGAAAACTTCAAGATTCGGTAAAAAATAAAAAAAAGAAGATACACCAAACACGGAGTCTAAAACACAGCTACGGCTTAATTGCCAGCCACACAGGTATGCGAGACCTAAAAGTGAAATTTAAAACATCATGCCCGAGCGAGATTCCGGGTCGGTACAGTACCGAAATATGCGATACATACAGCTAGATGATGTCCGGATTATTGTGTTTCTTTGAACGAAGTTCTCTGATGCCGCCGATCGGGCGAACCGTTAGCCGTTAACAGATGGCGCGAGCTAGGCCTTCTGCGAGTAGCTGTGGCGGAGCTGAATGACGTATGCTTGATTGCTCTCTCTCTCTTTGTCTCGTTCTTCGTTCTCACAAGACGACACAGCTCCCATTTATCGTCTTCCAAGAACAAACATGCTGATTGTGTTGAACGGACATTGAACGTGCACGCAGACAGTAAAGCGTTGGCTTTACTGTCTACCTGCATTCCTCGCAGACACTAAAGCCAAAGCTTTGGGTACGGCTCTACCATACTTCATCCCAAGTCACTTCGTCCCAGGACACCTCATCCCAGACACATAATACCCAAGCTGATTCATCCCCCGACAGTTTATCCCATGAACATTCCATACCACGACATTTCATGCCAGAATATTTCATGCAGAATCTAGAGCCTTTCAGGTGCCTTTCAAGGGCCACTCACTTTATCTGTTGTCATTTCATCCAAAGACACTTCATCCCAGATACTTTCTGCTAAAGACGTTTTATCCCGAGACGTCTCATTCCAAGACGGTTCCTGCCAAGGACGTTCCATACGTGGATATTCCATATCAGAAAGACTCCTGCCTAGAAGATGCAGTTCATCCCAAGACACTTCATCACAGATACTTGATGCCAAAGATGTTCAATCTTGACACGCGTCATCCCAAGACGCTTCATACCAAGGACATTCCACACCTTGATATTTCGTACCTCAAACTCTCCTGCCTAGAAGTTGAAGTTACAAAATAGGCTTGTCACGTGTGGAGCCCGCATACGCCCTTCGTCTTTGCCAAGGCCTTCCCGCACTTGCCATCAATAACCTATCTGTCGAACAGCACAGCTTCAGCCTGACTCATTAGATGGCATTGGGTTGTTTATAGAACATGGCTACCTTTTTGGCCTCTCATCGAGGTTCGCCGAAGCTCTGCTTCGAAGGTTACATTTAAACAAAGCACAGGGGCGACGACGAGAACACAACATGGAGATGCAAGAAATTCCATGAGAGTCACCGGGGACGTGCTGTTAGAGCAGGTGAGACGACCACTGTGATTCAGGGCCACACGTGATATTTACTGAGTCCCGAAAATGTCGCTGCGGCACGTTTACGACGTCAAACCAAAACCACGACAACACTCGGAGCGTAGTACCCGCCTGCCATCAAGGGGCAAGACCGGCGACTATTGTGAAACTCCCCAAGCTATTTTCACTAGAAAGGACAGTGAACACAGTTCAACGCAATACATATGGCGCTGTTGAAGTCCCCCACAAAATCGGAGACGTAGTTATAGCGGAACACTGGCGTTTGACCAGAACAGCGTCTCCTTATGAACTTGTCGCAGGGAAGAAAGGTTCCAACGACTCGGAAAGAATAATCATTTTCGCCTCTAAGACGGATCTGTGCCGCTGAAATGCCTGATATACCTGGTTGTGCGCCGGCACATTTAAAGTAGCACCAGAGATGCTTGCCAGCTCTGGGTTGTTCATGGCCTATACAAAGGCAGGGTGATCCCCCTTGCTTACTGCCTTCTGGCGAACAAGCGCGAAACGATATATAAAAGAAGCAACGAGCAGACTACTTGAGGCTATTGACGATGCCCCTTGAAGCCCACGACAACTGCGTATAGTAGCCATGGACTTTGCAAAGGCGAAAGAAAATGCGTTTCGGGATTGTCTGCCTGACGTAGAAATGAATCCTCCTGACAGACTGACCGCTAAAACTCCTTTAGGAGAAAGGATGATGTCATTAAACGGGAAGGAGTTCGTGCCACACGGCACCGCAAATGGTCCGTCCCCATAAGCGTCACTTAAAGGAGCTCGGTAGCGTCCTTTAGTACAAAGGAAGTACTCTCGACAGCAGGCGCTACCGGCTTTGGAGGTGGGCTGGTGCATAATTTCGTCTTTCTGAAGTTAGAACTTTGAAGGACTGACCTCGACATGGGGTTTTCAAGTATTGGCTGAGGGCATTCTGCCAATGAAAAGCTTTCGTTGCCAATTAGAATCTTAGTTGTGTCAGAGACGATCTGTGTCATCTTCCTCCCCACGCTTAGACTCACCGCGCTCACCCTTCTTTCAGGTACTGCATTTTCAAATTATTGACTGCTAACCGAAACCGCGAACTAATTGCAAATAGTGTCTTTCAGGTACTGCTGCTTTAAAGCATTAAACACAGCTGTAAATACTGCTCGGAGTTTACCTATGGAAAGGCAGAATTTTCACGTAGTTCTTGGTTTCGATAAGCAGGCAATAATTTAACACACTATCGATTTAGTATGCTCTCGAGGTTGTTAATCTCTGGCTATAACACGAAAGCTTCTCGTGATTGTTTTTTAGTATTTCAATTATTTCCAATTAAAAATTATTCGTTAAATAATCATTAACTTGCAATGATATAAACTTCAGATTGATAACTTTAGTTTCGGTTCCAACTCCCTGTCGTTAGCACCAAAGCCATCAATATTGGTGGTAAATTGAATTTTGCCGGTTGTGTAACAGCCGCTCCGTTAGCAGAATATCCTTTAGCAAAAAAAATATTTATTCACAAGGAGCTTTAGGGCATCGTCTGACAGGAGTATTATTCCATTTCGCGTAGAGCATCCGGCGCCGAATTTAAAAGCTCGGAATGCATCCGCGATTCATCGAGGAATCCAGCTACCACCTCATGCTGAAGAAAGTCATCGCATTGTGCTTCTGCCATAGTTTAGATGTCGGCAACAAATATTTTCACGAATGACAATTGAAGAGGCGACGAAAATTGAGGCAAACTAAAGCTTTAATGGGACAAACTTGTGCCCCCCTCCCTCCGCTCTCCCCCCCCCCCAAAAAAAAAAAAAAGAAAAATGCTAGCGTCGCAGGCGTCGATGGCGGCGTAACAGCAGGATCGAGCCCTGAAGCGATACTGACCAGGCTCGCCATGCGGAGCCCCTTATGTACCCTCGTGTGGTATTCTGGAACCGTCGGCGTGGAACGTTCGGCGCGTAGAACATTCGTACCTTGATCGTACGACAAGGTTCTCGAACTTACGGGAACACTAAATAGAAAGAACAAATAAAAGACGCGTCGCAACCTGGAATTGAAAACGGGGCCACGGTTGCCAAGCACGGTAACCACTCGGCTTCGCACCCACACACTCGGCGTAGCCCTAGGCATTACTCCCCCATGAAAAAGAGCATCGTCTCCATGCAACTTGCCGGGAAATGAAGCAGAAAAACAAAAACAAACAATGGCTAACCACGGAGGCTAGTAAAACGCAGTCCGATCAAGCGTAGTACAAAAACGAAGTTCACAGTCCTATCGATCGTAGTTCGGCTTCAGGCGCACGACGTGGACGACTTCCGGCCGTGGAGGGCGGCGTGATGAAGTCCATATTCCGTCCGGCATCACCTCGTAGTTCAGATCTCCAAGTCGATGAAGCGCTTTGTAAGGTCCAATGTAGCGCTTCAGGACGTTTCTCGCTGAGACCGCGTCATCGTATCGGGGTCCTGACCCACACACGGTCTCCGGGCTTGGAGCGACCGTCGATACGACAAAGGTTGTACCGGGTTACGTCGGCACGTTGTTGTTCCTGAATCCGAGTCGGGCGAACTGACGAACTTCTTCAGCTAATTCAGCAACCACCTTGGCGTCATGGCTCCCATCGCCAGCTAGTTCGTGGGGCAGCATCGCGTCGAGTAGCCTCGATACTTTTCAGCCATGCGCAAGCTCAAACGGTGTTACTCCTGTGGTCTCTTGCACCACCGTGTTTTAAGCAAACGTGACGTAGGGTAACATTTCGTCTCACGTCTTGTGCTCTACGTCGACATACATGGCGATAATGTGGGCGATAGTTTTGTTTAGCCTTTCCGTTAGTTCATTTGTTTGCGGATGGTACGCGGTGGTTCGACGGTGTCTGGTGCTCCTGAGACGAAGGAATTTTTCGCGTCAGCTGAGCATTGAACGATGATCCAAGGTCTGTAACGAGGACTTTGGGGGCGCCGTGCCGGAAGACAATGAACTCGATGAAAATCTTGGCGACTTCAACAGCCGTATTAGATGGAAAGGCTTTCGTCTCAGACTACCGTGTGAGATAATCGGACGCGATGATTATCTATCGGTTTCCTTGATTGTGGGAACAGTCCCAGTAAATTTATTTTGATTTGCTGGAATGGAGCAGACGGCGGCACAATAGGCTGAAGAAGTTCCTGCCGGTCTCGTCGGTTGTTTCTCTTGTTGACACTCGTGGCAATATCGGGTGTCGTGATGGAGTGTCTTCGCAAGCTTGGGCCAGTAGTACTTTTCGCTTATCCTGGCAAGAGTCCTGCTGTAGCCAAGGTCTCCCGCCGTCGGGTCATCGTGGCAGGCTTGAAATATTTGTTCTCAAAGTCAGGAGGGAATCACCAACAGCCGCTCCGTGTCGTTGTCGCTGAAGTTCCCCTAGTACAGCACAGCTTGTCGGATAGAGAAGGTTGGCAATGTTCGTATGAGACACGGGGAACAGCGCTTCCTTGTCCCTCTAGGTGCTCAATGAGTCCTCGCAGTTCAGAATCATCTCTTTGGAGGGCTGCCATGTCACTGACATCTAGTGTGCTGACGAAACACTCGTCGTCGTCGTCTTCAGTGCAGGCAGGACTGGCCTCAACGGGGGTCCTTGACAGACAATCACATCACTGTGCTTTCGGCCGAACTTGTACACCATGGTCATGTCAGACTCCTGCAGTCACAAAATCAACCGAGCGAGGCGTCCTAATGGGTCCTTCAGATTTGCGAGCCAGCAGAGCGAGTGGTAGTCTGTAACGACTCGCAACCGACTTCCGTACTTGTACGGGAGAAACTTGGTGATGACCGAGACGACGTCGAGGCATTCTTTCTCCGTCGTAGAGTAATTATCCTCCGCCTTGGAGATTGTCCACCTTGCATAGGCGATTACCCGCTCTCTTCCCTCTGTTATCTGAACCAGCACTGCGCCAAGCACCGTGTGACTTGCGTGTATGTGATTTTCGGTTTGTGCATTCTGCACAAACAAGGTGCTTGGAGTCTTCGTTTGAGCTCGTCGGATACCTGCTGGTGCTCTTCTGTCCACTGAAACTTTACTGCGTCTTTTTTAAGGAATGTCAGTGGCGCAGAACGCTTTGCAAAATCTCGAACGAAGCGAATGTAGCAGGCACAAAAACCTAGAATCCTTCTTACTGCACTTCTGTCCGTCGGCGGTGAAAATGCGGCGACGGCGCGCGTCTTCTTGAGATAAGGACGAACAGCCGCGCTGCTCACGACGTGGCCTAGGAACTTGATCTCCCCATAAGCGATCCAGCATTTCGTTGGCTTGGGAGTTAGTCCAGCGACCTTGATGGCTTGAAGTACGGCACGAAGTCGTCGTAAGTGCTCGTCGAAGTCGCTGGCGAACACTACAACCTCGTCGAGGTAGACGAGACAGCTCTGCCATTTTAAGCCTGATAGCACGGTGTCCATTACACGCTGGAAAGTCGCCGGCGTTGTGCATAGTCTAAAAGGCATTACTTTAAACTCGTACAGTCTATCGGGCGTGACGAAACAGTTTTTTCCCGACACCGTTTGTCAACCTTGATCTGACGGTAGCCACTCTTTACGTCCATCGGCGTAACGTATCGGGAGCGGAGCAGACGATCTAGAGTATCGTCGATTCGGGGCTGCGGGTAGACGTCTTTTTTTGTCACGGCATTGAGTCGACGATAGTCACGCAGAATCTCAGGGTTCCGTTCTTCTTCTTTACGAGCACGACAGATGCAGCCCATGGACTGCTTGACAGCTGGATGATGTCATGATCGAGTATTTCCTTAACCTGTTCTTGGATGACTTCCCTCTCTTTCAAAGCGACATTGTACGGTGACTAGTGGACTGGGTGCACGTCGCTGTTGGTAAGAATGTCAAGTTTCGCCACTGGTGTTTGGCGAACTTCCAACGACGTGGCACAACAGTCACAGGTATTCAGCGAGGAGGTAAATCAGTTTCCGGCGCTTTGGAGCTGAGAGCTCGGGGTGCATCTCGAGCTGCGGTGGCGACGTGCTCTTGCACTGTGACGACGACGTTTCATATGCGATTGCAGTAACCATGGCTGGGGCTTGAAGTTGCTCAACGTAGCCCACGATTGTACACTTTTTCAGGTGCTGCGGCTGCTCTCGAACGTTCGTCCCGAGAACAGTTGTACGTCCTTCTTGAATGTCCGTTACGCCTCGCGCAATCCAGATTCCTTTTTCAAGAAGCAGTAGGACGCTGCGTTTCAGAAGAGCTTCACCGCATACGGCTGCGTCGGTTATGACGGTTACGAAAACACTCGACCGCGGCGGTAGGTTTACATGGTCGGCAGTAACTCGGATCGCCGATGACGTCGTGTTTCACTCTCTCAGCGGCATAACAGGCTTTCGCAGCTTCAACTGGTTTGCCCCGAGGTCGATGACGGCGCCATACTCGCAGAGAAAGTTTATTCTGAGGATAGCGTCCCTCGCACAGTCTTGCAGAACGACGAATTCACAAGGCTCGTTTCCCTGTGGATCTAGACCCGAGCGGTGCATCTCTCAACTGGTGTGATGAAGTATCGTCCGGCGGTTTGTATTTTAGATCCATTCCACGTCGTTGTCACTTTTCGCAGGCGGCGAGAGAGCCTCCCACTCGAGACTGAGTAGTCTGCTCCGGTGTCCACGAGTGTTCATGCGTTGTGGCCATCGATAACAACTTTTAGGCTGTTGGGCACCGTTGGAGGGGCGTCGTTGCGATACGTGTTGTCGGGGGAGTGGGAGCACTCCGATGTGCTTGGAAGCTCTAAACTTCGGTCGTCTTCGGCAACGCCGCCTCCAGGCGTTGCGGCACTTCGTTTTCCCAACGAGATAGGGAGGACAGGCCGTCCCGCCGGGAGCGGCCGAAGGAAGAAAGCGCACGTCGAGGCGAAGGCAAACGGGAACATCGTGGTAGAGTCGGCACCAGGAACAGGGGTCGTCGGAGGTACTCCTCGATGTCCCTTGGTGGCTCCCCAAGGCGGGGTCGCGGGTCGCTCGGCGCAAAACCTCGCAGGCCAATTTGTTAGTATGGGCACCTCTGGTAGATGTGGTCGACCTCACCGCAGTGATAAAACAGCGTTCGTCGATCGGCTGAGTGCTACACATACGTCTTCCTAGAGGATGGTTATTCGGTGCGGACGAGCTGGGGCTGCCCTTCCCGACTTCGGAAAGTCTGCGGTGCTTGTAGGTCACGTCGAGGTGGCGTCGGCTACTGCCGGGCAGCTGTCACCGGATTCAGAGCTACCGCGGCATAGGACAGAGAGGGCTCCTCGGGTGCTGCTACGCTGGCTGGAGCCTCCGGTCGGAATGTCCACTGAACTTCCTCGCGGACAACTTCGGCTATCGACGGCAAAGCAGGCTGGTGGGCAGCAGGCAGGATCTTCTTGATTTCCTCAAGGGCGACTTCCCGGATGATCAGCGGATGTCCGGTGTCTTGCACTGCACGGCGAGAGGCCAGCGAAGCTGGGAATTCTGGAAGGCCCGTGCTTGAAGGGCACGTTCAATGTTTGCGGAGTCAGCGATAAAACTTTCGACGGTGGTAGGCGGGTTCCACTCAAGGCCCTCGAAGATATTTTCTTTCACCCCCTGCAGCTTGTTTTCTTCGGGAGCGTTTGTGTCGGCGCCATTCATGAGGCGGAGAACATCTTCGACGAAGTTTGTGACGCTCTCGTTTTGCCTTTGGCATCTTGCTTGGAGCCGTTCTTCGGCCCACTGACATCGCTACTGGCTCAAAAAGGCGCATCGAAGCTTGGCCCGGAAGTCTTCCCAAGACGAAATTGACGCTTCATGCTCTTCGAACCAAGTGCGTACCATGCCTTCCAGAGCAAAGTAGATATTCCGTAGGCTCTGCTGAGGCCCCCATTCGTTGAACCGGGCGACGCGCTCGTACTGGCTCAACCACTTGTCCCCATCTTCATAAATATCTCCACTGAAATTCGGCCGTGTCTGGGGTGGGGCCTGCATGTAGACGACGGACGTTGGTGGCGTTTCGTCTTGCCGTGACGTGGTGTTCACCGCCTGTGTCGTCTTCTTCCTCGGCTGCTGACGTAGTTGACCGAACTCCGGAGGCTGTTTTTGGTTTCTGCAGCTAGTTCGGGTCTCGGGTTCGTCGACGGGGATTAGTTTTCCAGGACATTCAAAGGATCGGGCCCAACATATCCTCTTAGGGGCACGTTTCACGGGCATGGAATGCGGTACCCAGCATTTCCACCAAAATCTCACGAATGACAATTGATGAGGCGACAAAAACTGAAGCTAAATAAACATTTAATGGGGGTGAACTTGTGCCCGAAAGGAAATAGTAAATTGCTAGCGTCGCAAGCGTCGATGAACAGAAGGATTGAGCGCTGGGCGAGACTGATCGGGTTCGCCATGCGGGGTCCCTTATGTACCCTCGCGTGGGTTTGTCGAACTTTCGACGGAACACATTCAGTGCGTAGAACACTCGTACCTCGATCGTACGACAAAGTTCTCGAAGGTACAAGAATATTAATTTTAAAGATGAAATAAAAGACGCGTCGCCCCTAGGAATCGAACCCGAGGCCTCCGCACGATAGCCAAGCATCGTAACGACTGAGCCACGCACACGCTCGCTCGAGCGACTCGCGTGGCAATATCGCATGCTGGCAAGACAGCTGCTGGAGCTGCCTGGACGAACGGAAGGGCACCAAGACTTTCTAATCTACTTCGAGACTACCTGAGTCGGTGGACCCCATAAGGACTCCAGATTCTCAATATCCATGTGGAATTGTAAGCGGCTGACTGAAGTCGGCCTTCCAGAATGAGCAACATCGTAGAAAGCTGGCACTGGGTATTCCAAGGCTATATCGGTGCATCCCATCCTATAGTATTTATGTTGCTGGATGCGCTTCTGTCTGAGCAAGTCTGTGATAACGTGATGGCAATCCAGCTCGACGTTGGTCATGAGCCATTGTTGAACACGAAGAAAGAGTACGATAGTTCAAACAACCGCCGCATCCTGGAGAGCCTAAAGCAATCAAGACGCACACAGCTCTCTCAAGGAGTGCTCGTGCTATGTATTTAGGGATTGTTAATTGGGTGTATTATCCCGAATTGTCTGCTATGAATAGTGTATCAGCCTGAATTGGTGAGCTGTAAAGGTGTGTTAAGTTCTTGCGTTTATGGGTGGGTAACTGTAAAATAGACATTTCAATTTTTGTCGTTTCTTGTGAATTTTGTCTTGGCACGATGCTTTTCGGAAGTGTTTCACGTGACATCGATTCCCGGTTTGTGGGTCTTTGTGGTTAGCAGCTTTGAGAATAAGTAAATCGTTCCTTACAGCACCACTTTGAAGCAGCAC
Source organism: Ixodes persulcatus (assembly GCA_013358835.2). Taxonomy (NCBI): domain Eukaryota; kingdom Metazoa; phylum Arthropoda; class Arachnida; order Ixodida; family Ixodidae; genus Ixodes; species Ixodes persulcatus. The sequence goes on along the minus strand of JABSTQ010010752.1, from coordinate 1,214,181 downwards.
TCCAAATAGGGTTTGGCGAACGAGAGGAGATATATAAAGAGGGATAGTAACGACCCTAAGCGGAATGGACAGACTTTCTCTAGTTTAATACGGAGCCGTTTATACAAAAAGCAAAATGACGTTAATTTAAATAAAATGGCTTATTATCATGGTTTAATAAGGGCCCGTATCGGATACCAACAAGTTACCACTGATTAAATTTTTCTGTTTTGCATGAACGCGACCAGGGGCGGTGCAGATATTCCCAACAGGGCAGAGGGGGGGGGGGGGGGGAGTGAGCATATCAGATGTTTAAGAAAACAAATGCCCCCCCTCCCCCCTCGCTTTCCCCACCGTAAAAGTTTGCATATGTGGAAATCAAAAAGTGGGTCAGGACATCCGGAACCCTCTGTGAATCCGGCACAGAACGTGACGCAGGCACGAACCCAGGATTTTATTTGGGGAAGGGAGGAGGGGGGGACCCTATGTGCCAGCGCTGCAAGGACCCGGAGTCCTTAACCGAGCTTCATCATTTAATTTGGGGCTGCGCAGCATTGGCAGCGCACTGCATCGCAGCCTGGTCCCGTTTGCCCGACGACGAACGACCGACCTATTACGTTGACTTGGCACACGGCGAAGGCTATGTTCCCAGTTCGCCATTGAGCGCGTCGTAGGGTGATTCGTAGCTTACTCCCTCTCAATATAGTGGATGACAGGGGGTCCAGGACAGGATCCTCCCTTGAGGCCCTCCCACTCTCTCCACCTTAGCAGAGTGAACGCTGTAGAGGAGGCGAGATTATTCTTGCTTCCTCTCCAGCATTCGCTCTGCATACGAAAGGGGAAAGAGTGGACGGCTTTGCGGGAGACGCTTGTCCCGCTTAGTTTCGCGAAGTGCTACCCGAGCCACGGGCGGGAGAAACAGGAAAGCCGCCCTTCTGAGAGCTTTTAGTGAGAGGATAATCTCCGAAGAGGGCAAAAGCGACGTCTGGGACACGCAAAAGATGGCCCGGGTAAGAGGGGAGTCTCTTCTTCCCCTCTTCTCCGAGCGCTTAGGTGGCACTCTCGCCCGTGTACCTTTATTAAGGGTTTTCACGTGATTCACATTCGTTGCTCTGATTGACTCGTAATGGTTGAAGGGTTCGCTCTTTGTCAAGCTTTGGTGAAACGAGGTCTGGCGTTAGCTTAAGGGCCAGGGTCTCTCAATCGCGCAAACAAAAGTGTTTGCGTTGGTTTTGGAAGGTGGAGGACATGTACACCTCCGTTTTCCTAGCAACGAACAACTGTTGTTTCAAGGTTTAGTTTCGCGCACACGTGTTAAAAGATAACCTAAATAAGCGAAAGTTCCGATTCGGGCACAACACGATGAATGCTAAATTAGAAAGAAAGAAAGCAGTACGGGCGCATTATTATTTATTTGTTTATTTATTTGAAATACCATATCGCGGCCGCGAGGGAATTGCATATGCAAGTCAGATGTACGAGGACTGTTTTTTTTATTTGTGATAAAACAAATTTTGAATAAGCAAACAACAAGATCGTCAGTCCTTGCATACGTTCTTCCCTGAGCCCCTCATCAATGACGTCGGCTCGTCTTTTCCGAACCGTCATGCAGTTTCCTCCATACAATGACGTCTGTAGAGAATGATGGCCTTGTCGCATAATGGCATGACTGAGAGCGCACAGGCGGAAATTTACTTTTGTGGAGAGCATCAAAAGCCTTGTCCTACGTCATAACTGCCTTAACCTGTACGTTGAATGCGTGGAGAAGTATAAGTATGTATGGACACATCGCGACATTGTTAGCGCAAGCACGAAATTGTATCTCTTACATTATAGAACTAAATGAGCTCTTTCCGTAGCGATAAAAACTTGGATGACATCCCGTGGTTTCAAAAAGAAAAGCTGGAAAAACCGGTGATCGCTTGTTCGCGCTAACACTGTCGCGCTCTGTACACTACATTTTGTGCATATTAAAATTGTTTCATCGGTCTTGTTATTTCCCTCAGTTTATCGGGAGTTAAAAGAAAAAAAAAAACAGGCCCTTGTAACGAACAAAAACCATATCCTATTTGAAAAACTTTGAGACTCGGAAAAACGGAAAAAATGAGACGCATCACACACAGAGCCTCAAACAGAGCTACGGTGTATTTGCCAGCCAGACAGGTATGCTGAACCACAATGTGAAGTTTAAAAAGTATGCCCGAGCAAGCTTCCGGGTTGGTACAGTACCGAAATATTCGATTCATAGTGGGTGATGATCGGAATATTGTGTTTCTATGAACGACGTTTTCTGATCGCGCCAATCGGGCCAACCGTTAGGCTTAAGAGGGCGCGGTGCCTCTATTTATTCGTCTGTTTCAGACACCAGATGGCGCGCGGCTCGTTACGTGGCTGAACGCTCGACTTCTAAATGGCGCCAGAATCGAAGTGTGAAAAGGCCCGCGTTATCCGCTGCGTGAAATAGATCCCTGAAATGTGCCGTGTTCTCCCGGCGGAGGAAGTTTCTCCCTTCCTTGCGCGCGCTTGGTATGTCTGTGGTCAGTCAGCTCAGCGTGCATTGCATCGGACGTCAGTGATAATACGCGCGGTGGCCGAGTCCGGCCTCTGCGCTGTGTAATGCAGTGAGTGGCGCTCGTTTCTGTTCGGAGGTAGGAATAAAAATGTCGGTCCCCTTTTTTACGACGCTCGTTTTATAGCTTGGCTTTTTATCTCAAGTGATGTACAGTACCGGCTTTTCGAAATCGTACTTTGCGGCAAGCTATTGAGGGTCAGGTTAGCATTTTATTTTGGTCAGCACTACACGTTCAATAAAAACCTCGGGCGGTGATGTAAATATGTGTTGCTCCCCAAAGTGTGTCCAAGGAGTGCGAGCGTCGGTTGGTAAAATACATGCGTTAGATTAACTTATTCAGACTAATCATTTTGCCAACGTCTTTGATCGGTTTCGACAAATGGCATGGTCATTGGTCAAGTCTATTGATAACCTTAGCTAGACTGAACGTACGGAGTGTCCGGGCTTTAAATAAATTTGCTTCGTTTATGTGAATTAATAACTGTTATTTTCTTTTCTGTAGTCGGTACTATGCAAAACTTGCTTAGATCTTATGGTAGCGTTGTGTGGCGACGTTTTGCACGATGACTCGCTATTGCATCCACTGTGCACAGTATGTCTTCAGATGGAATGTGTCAAATCGTATTTCCGATCGATATGGAAAATTTACTAAACTGGTCCGTCCCTGATTTGAGCCTAAGTTGAAATTCGATAATGCAGACGGACTCAGCGTCGTAACAGCCGTAATGCGCAGAAACAAATTAGTACCATGTAAGAAAAACAAAAGGATACGAGGCGGCTCGGTGTTATAGAAGTAATGAGTGTACGAAGGATGCCATCGTACGTTTTTTTTTTTCTTGGAGGCGCCACATCGCTGGGAAACGCTCAAGGTACCAGCGAAGACAACGAGCTGGCGTGAAACGTCCATCGGGCGGAAAACGAGCGTCACTTTCGTCATGCGCTTTCATTTCGATATGGCGAAAAATGCGCGCGAAATAGTAACAGGTGAGGCAACAAAATTTAGATGTTAGGTCTGGAACACCGCCAGACTCAGCCGTGTTGAGGGCATCTCTCGCGATTCAATACGTCAAAGGTATTGCGCGTCGAACTTTACGTGCGAGTTATCCATTTGAGCAAAACCTTGATTTCGCAAATCCATTGTGCGTTAGAAATATGCATCGTGTTTATCAGCTAAAACTATACCCTATCTCACTAGTTGCACGCAGTACTTTGAAGCTACGAGCGAGGAATAAATGAAAGTTGATTTTGTAGGACAATCGCGACGTGAAGACCAATAAACGAGAGCCCCGATAAGAAGTGAGCTCCCCCTTCCCCTTCTCTTCAAGCGCTTCGGTTACGCTCTCAATCCTGCACCTTTGGTAACACTGCACGCACCTAAAATCGCCTTCTTCCCTGAAAAACACGAACTTCTGGGAGCAGCCTTGGCCGAGCGCACTGACATATGCTTACTTCCTAGCTCTTTGTCTCTCTATCTCTCTCTCTCTCTCTTTCTCGTTCTTTGTTTTCTCGTAAAGACATATTATATATTGGACGCCATACTGTTGAACCTTGTTCGCAGTGCATGCTCACAATTGGCTCCCATTTATCGTCTCCCAAGTACAAAGATTCTGATTCTGTGGTAGGACGTTGAACGTGAATTCGCGTGCATTACACACAGGCAGTGAAGCCAAAGCTATGGGTACGACTCTACCATATTTCATATCAAGCCACTTCGTCCCAGGACACTTCATCTCAGACATTTCATAACCAAGTCCATTCTTCCCAAAGTGTTTCATTTCCCGACGGTTTATCCCATGAACATGCCTTACGACGAGATTTCATGCCAGAATAGTTCATGCAGCATCCAGGGCCCTTCAGGTGCTTTTCAAAGGCCACCAATTTGATCGGATGTCTATTCATCCCAAGACACTTCATCCTAGACACTTCATGCCAAAGTCGCTTTATCCCGAGACGTCTCATCCCAAGACGCTTCATACCAAGGACATTCCATACCTGGATATTTCATACCAGAAAGTATCTTGCCTTGGAGATTAAGTACATCCCAAGACACTACATCCCAGACACTTTATGCCAAAGACGTTTTATCTCGGCACGCGTCATCCCAAGATGCGTGATACCAAGGACATTCCATACCACGATATTTCGTACCTAAAGGTCTCCTGACTACAATAGGAAGTTATAAAATCGGCTTTTCACGTGCAGAGCCTGCATACGCACTTCGTCTTTCCCGAGCCCTTCCCGGACTTGGCATTGAAACCCTATCAGTCGAACAGCACAGCTGCAGCCCGACTCATTGGTTGGCATGAAGTTGTTTATAAAACATGGCTACCTTTGGGGCCTCTCATCCAGGTTCGCCGAAGCTCTGCTTCGAAGGTTACATCTACACGAAGCTCAGGAGCGACGGCGAGAAGAAGACATGAAGATGCAACAAATTCCGAGAGGGTTGCCGAGGACGTGCTCTAACAGCAGGTGAGACGACCACTGTGACGTAGGGCCATACATGTCATCTACCGAGTCTGAGAAATGTCGCTGCGGCACGTTTACGAGATCAAATCAAAACTGCGGTCAATCGTTCCCACGACAACCCTCAGAACGCCATTACAACCTGCCTTCAAGGGTTAAGACCGCCGACTGTTGCGAAGCTCCTCGGGCTATCATTAGTAGAAAGGACAGTGAACAGAGTTCAACGCGATACATATGGCACTGTTAAAGTTTCTCACATAATCGAAGACTTAGTTATACCGGAACACTTGTGTTTGACAAGAACAGCCTCTCCTAGAACATTTGTCGCAGGGGACACAGACTTTAATGACTCGGAAAGAATAATCAATTTCGCCTTTAAAATGGACCTGTGGCGCTGAAAAGCCTGCAACACCTGGCCGTGCGACGACACATTTAAAGTAGCACTAGAGATGTTTTACAAGATCTAGGTTGTTCAGGCTTTTACAAAGGAAGGGTGCTCCCCTTGCTTACTGCCTTTTGGCAAACAAGGTCAAAACTGCGTATAAAAAAGCAACACGCATGCTACTTGAGGTTATTGACGATGACAGCTGAAGCCCACAACATTTGCGTACAGTAGCCATGGACATTGAAAAGGCGGAAGAAAATGCGTTTCGGGATTGTCTGTCTCACGTCAAGGTGCATACTCCTGTCAGACTGACCGCAAAAGCTCCTTTATCAGAAAGGATGATCTCCTAAAACGAAAAGAGTTCGTGCCACACGGCACCGAAAAGGCTATTTCCACTAAAGCGTCATTTTCGGGAAATGAACTCGCTGGCCTCCGTTAGTACAAAAGAAGTACTCTCGACAGCAGGCGCTAACGGTATTGGAGGTGGGATGGTGCATCATTTCGTCTTTCTGAAGTTAGAGCCTTGAAAGACTGACCTCGACATAGATTTTTTAAGTGTTGGCTGAGGACATTCTACAAATGAAAGGCTTTCGCGGCCAATTAGAATCTTAGATGTGTCAAAGACAATCTGTTTCGTCCACCTCCTCACGCTTAGACTCACCACACTCAGTCTTCTTTCAGGTGCTGCTGGTAAACAGCGTTAAACTCAGGTCTGAATAATACTCAGACTTTACTTGGAATGACACATTCTTTATTTAGTTCTTGGTTTCGGTAAGCATGGAATAACTTAGCACTCTATCGATTCAGTGTACTCTCCTTTTTGCCAATTTCTGGCTATGACACAAAACCTCTTTGCAATTGTGTTTTTATTAACTAAATCATTTCCAATAAAATATTGTTTGTAAAATAAACATTTATTTGCAGTGATTATAAAATTTAGAATAATCATTTTAGCTTCGATTTCAACTCCGTGTGGCCGGCCCAAAGCCATCAATATCGGTGGTAAATAGTATTTTGCCGGTCGTTTGACCACAACTTCTTTGGCAGAATAACCTTTAACGGTATGGATATTTATTCAAAAGGAGTTTAGGGCGTCGTCTGATAGAGGTAATATTTCATTACGGGAAGAGCATCTGGCGCCAAATATAAGAGCTTGGCATACACCCGCGATCCATCGATGAATCCAGCTACCACCCAGACTTGTACGTAATCCGTTACAAGTAACGAGATTACTTGTAATCTCTTACATTTACCTATAATGTATAAACGAAATAATTACATACTTGCGAGAGTAATTATAAAGTAATTCCCTTACATATTTACGTAAGAGATTCGTTGTGATCCCTTACATTTTGTTTCATCTTGTTTTAAAAAAAAGTTTGTTTTTATTTTGGTGAAGTCGAGCGCAGTCACACTGTCACGCGCATTGTTCAGCGCGAAGAGAGGCTTGGCACTCTTCTGTTTCCCAAAGCCTTTCTTTACAACACCAAGGCCTTGAATTTATTTGAATCTTTGTTTAGACCCTAACAGCAATGTCATATGATCCAAATGGGTATTTCTACAAACAAAAAAGAAGTGGGGGCAACCTATATCGGCTTTTTGTAGTTCCTTCGTATTTTCTTTGCGACCGAAAACGGGGAGGGAAGGACACCAAGTTATTGTGTGCCTCTACGAGAAGCTCCATACAGTAAGTGCACAGACAATATTTAACAATGTCCTTCTCGGTTATCATGACTACGACAATTTGTATAATGCCACAACAGAAAAGAACGCTTCGTCTACCCTAAAATACACTAAAAGAGACGTGATAATATGTGAAGGTGGTATTGCCACAAACATTCCCGTTCGTTGGCGCACACTTCTCATCTTCTCTTAAAAAACAGGATGCTTTTTTTCACCTTATTTGATCCTGCTTTTAAAATTTACTTGTTTTTTGTGGACCTACTTCAAGGGTTGGCCCAGTTTATTTGTGAATTCCAGCCAGAATATCTGCATCCCAGACACCCTTTTTGTGAGTCAGCGTATTGGGAGCACTTCAAAAATGGCAAAAGTCTTCCTTTTTTTCTTCCTGTTTTTACCCCAGCCGGACGCATATCATCTTTAGCAGAGATTTTTACATCGTAAACAAAATGTTTGCTGACGTAGACTCGATATTCTGGGTTCGAGGAGAGTGTGAAACTTGTGAGTGGTGCCATAGTGCGGCTTAGTTCTCTGCCCTTCGCTGCCCGTGGCATCAGCGAACGTCTATCTGTAGAATACCGGAGTAAACTGAAGTCGGTCCGTGCTCCGTGCGTTCTTGGACGGCATCAAGAAAGGTGCACACGGCAAACGTGCATTTACATTTCCTTGTTTTAACCGACGTTTTAATTAATTGTTGTTACGACTGTCCCGGTGTTTTTTTTATTAATACTTGTATTTATATATTGAAAATGTTTTCTTAAAAAAGAATATTGATCCTAGCCTGTTTTGTTTTAATTATCACCTTACTGTTACCAACAATATTTTACTTTTGTCCGGCCAGTATAGTACGAAGTACATAAATCAATTCTAATTTCAGTTTTGGCTAGTTATATGACGGCCTCTACAGCTTCGCGATTTTGACAATAGAAAAGTTTTGTAGGTCGTTCCGATGACTCCGATAACGATACCCGATACTCCGCCGCCGCCTTTTTGCATGCATCATATTGTTATCGGAAATATCGGAGGTACCTGAACGATCAACTAAAACTCTCAAATATCCGGCAACGGCTGCAACGACGAAGCTTTGCTCTATCTTCGAGGTAAATAGTACTTCCATTGCTTCGCTAAGAGGCTCACTGCAGAGCATGAAGCATTCGCGAGGCACAAAATGGCACTCCCATCCAGTGCCTTAAATCAAAGAGTGTTCAGCGTAGCAGTCGACATCTTCAGTAAGAAATGGCGCAAAATCTATGACGAAACTTTCTAGAGCCAGCTGTTGCCCAAAATAGTCAAGACCAATAAATGAAAAAGGTGGCGACAATAAGAACTTGAATAACCCTTTTCCCTTTGTTTCTTACTTAAGGGCGATATAGTTGAAAGTAACGCCACGAAAGTAAAGGATTACTTTTTGGGGTTGCGGTCACTTACCTTTATAGGAAGGTAATTGGAATTGGAATTAATTATAATTGAGCCTTAAGTAATTCTAAATGTAATTCCTTACTAAGTTTCGGTAATGTCTCACCTCAAGCTCTAGAAATTCATAGCAATGTGCTTCTGCGATATTTTGGACGTCTGCGACAAAGACCGCGTGCTGGCAAAACAGCTGCTCAAGTTGTTTGGACGAACGGAACAGCACCAAGACTTCCTGTCTACTTCGAGACTACCTGGGTCGGTCGACCCCATAAGGATCCCAGATTCGCAATATCAATGTGGAATTGCAAGCGCGTGACAGAAGTCAGCCTTCCCAAGACGTGCAACAGCGTAGAAACCTGCACTGGGTATTCAAAAGTTATATCGGTGCATGCCATCCACAGTATTTAAGTTGCTGGATGCGCTTCTCTCTGAGCAAGTCTGTGCGAATGCGATTGCAGTCCATCTCGACGTTGGTCATGAACCACCGTTGTACACGAAGAAAGAGTACGATAGTTCAAACAAGCGTCTATGCCGGATCCTGGAGAATAAAAACAACGCAAACAAGACACGGACAGAGAAGGTGTCCACACACAGAGCGCTGTGTGTGTACGCCTTCTCTGTCGGTGTCTTTTTTGCGCTGTTTTTACTTTTTTTAAAATGCAGCACCAACTAGCCCAACTCACTACTGTGCTAGGATCCTGGAGGACTACAGCAATCAAGACGCATACAACGTTTTCAACGCGTGCTCGTGCTATGTACTTAGCGATTGTTAATTGAGTGTATTATCTGAAATTGCGTGCTATGAAGAGTTTATTAGCCTAAATTGGTGTGCTGTGAAGGTATGTTAAGTTTTTGCATTTATGGGTGGGTAACTGTAAGATGAACATTTCAATTTTTGTTATTTCTGGTGAATGTTTTTTTGGCACGATGCTCTTCGGAAGGGATTCACGTGACATCAATCCCCGGTATTGTCGTTCTTTGTGGTTTAAAGCTTTGAGAATCAGTAAATCGAACTATTGAAATCGCACTTTGAAGCAGCACTCCAAATAGGGTTCGAAAAACGAGAGGTAATATATAAAGAATGAAAGTAATTACTCTGAGCGCAATCGTCCTACTTTTGCTCAAGTCCAATACGGAGCCGTTTGTGGTCACTGCGATGCAAAACCCAAAATGACGTTAACTTAAATAAAAGGGCTTATTTTCGTGGTTTAATATGTGATCGTATCGGGTAGCAAGAATTTACAACTGGTGAAATTTGCCTATTTTGCATGAACGTGACCAGGGGCGGATGCATTTATTTCTAGAGAGGGCGGTTAGGGGGGGGGGGGGGAGGGGGGGGAGGCATATTTGATGTTTTAGGAAACATACTCCCCCCCCCCCTTCTTTTTCCCACCCTAAAAGTTGCACTTGCGGAAATTAAAATGGGGGTTAGGACGTTCGGACCGCCCATTCGAATCTTCCATTGAACGTGACGCAGGCTCGTAGCCAGGATTTTATTTCGGGAGGGGGGGGGGGGGGAAGGGGGGGCATTTATGGCAAAATGCTATTGATGGGGAAGGTAAGAGAGGAGATCCCTGCAAAACAAAGGATTTCGGGGGGGAGAGGCTGGACCCCCCCCCCCCCTGGCTACGTGCATGACGTGACAGCTATGATATGGTCCGTCAAGAATAGCCTGGAAGATCTCTCCTTGCACGAGCTCAGCAAGTCGTGGGTGCACCAAATTAATGTGGTTCCAAATGTCTGGGTATTAGACGCCACTGGCATAAAACGTCCTGGTAAGAATTGTCTTGGGATGAAATGTCTTTGGTATAAAGTGTCTGTGATTAACTGCCCTGGAATGAAGTGAGCGAGAGCCAATCCAAAGTGTGAACCTTCGTGGCATGTAATGCCCATGGAATGACACGCCTTGGGATGAAACTTCTGGGAATGAAACAATCTTGGGCTGAAGTGTCGGTATGAAGTGTGGCAGAGCCAATTCAAGGTATGAGCCATCCTGGTGTGTAATGTCCATGGGATGAAACGCCTTGAGATCAAACACTTTGGGATGAAACGTCCTCGAATGAAACGATTTTGGGATTGAGTGTTGGATGAAGTGTCTTGGCATGACGTATCCTGGGATGAAGAGAGTGTGTCCCATGGTTGCCCGTGTGCTGGCGGACCTTAAGCACCAATGATTGCTGCGCGCGCGCGCGGTGTTCGCTTCTTCTGAAATGCCAGAAACAACTGTCCAGTATCGTTGTTCTGAGCAAGCGAAGCGACGACAACGACGACCCGTACGGGTCGCAGGTAAAAACTCTTCTTGATGTGTTGACGTTTGTCTTGCAAGTAGCGTCAAATCCGCCAGTGGACGAGGCCCGCTTCTCGAACAACCATTGGAAGCAAATGGTGGCGCACCGCTGAAACAAGTGGACCTTGCAGGGCCATAGGAACCGAATATTGGCGGAGCGCCTGCTCGTGGTGTTACGACCACCAATATTTACCCGAAATATCGGTCCAGTATCCCTTTAAATAGCTTTCCCTCCTTACCACCTGTGTACACCACTTCTTCCAGAGAGAGGTTTTTCAGAGAAGAATTCTTACCAGCTCGCCTGTTGTTTCAGTATCTTGACAGTTCCTGTGGACATATTTCGTTATACTTTCCAGGCGCGTAGATATAAAGCTTTGCACCTCGCAGTATACTGCTAATCGTATACACATGCAATTTCTGAATTAAGTTCTCGAGTTGTAAACAAATGGAAAGGCACAATTAAGTTGAAGACATGTGCACAACGGTGTCCGAATGGAAGTGGACGAACTTCGGCATGTGTTGAACTGCATTGTTCATTATTGGCTGTCTTTTAACATACTCGGTGGGGTTGACCTTTTTTGAAATGGATTTAACATATAGTTTTTGTACGCCACCAGAAAACTATCCCGCTTGCTTGGGGATATCGACGACGACATCCCTATGAGGGCCCATTTGAGTCTTTAGCAACCGTGCACGGAATGTGTCTCCGACTGGTCTGTTTACAGCAGCCTAAAGAGTGGTTCCTGAATATTCACCTGGTGACGTCATAGGAGTGACATGTTGTCGCTGGCCGCGATCCTGGCGGTGTCACAGCAGCAGTGGTGGACGTGGCAGATGTCTGCTTTGCTGCAGGTCGCTCTCCAGCTTGACAATCCATGCAGACTTCGAAAGTAATCCGTTACAAGTAACTTATTACTTGTAATCCGTTACTTTTTCAAGCAATTTTGTAATTGCCACGTTACTTTTTTTTTTCGGAAGTATTTTGTAATGTAATTTCGTTACAAACTATTGGTAACGGATTACTTTAATTACTCGTTACTTTCTAAAATATGAGCATATAATACACTAGCTGAATCAATTCAAGCAGAACGTTTAGCAGCATAAGGAGAGCAAGTTCAACAAAATAGGAAACGTCAGGAAGGGGAGAATTGCCGAAAAGAAAAGACGATTTTTTTGCATGACGAATCACTAGAACCACTAGAAAAACGGGCAAGGCATGTACATACAAATATACGAAAGACAAAGATTAAGTAAGACAACGCCGAGTAGGATTTCCGTCGCCTTCCATCGGATTTTTCTTTTTCTCCTCGCCAGGAGAAAGCTCTTCGTGTTTATTTGTTTTTGTCTTTTACACCAATTCACTCTTTCCAACTTCTTCGACTTCTCCCGCCACCTGCACAGACATCAAACGTGGGTCCGTACCCCTTCGATTCGCGGGTTCACAACTCGCGTAACAGACGATGTAGCCTCGCGCGAGGGGGTCGAATTCTCTTTGTCTTTGATGTGCGCTACTGTATTCTAGCACGCCCTTAAAGGGGCACTGACACACCAAAATCATATTTTTTTTTATTATCCGAAACGATTGAAAACGATGCCGGGACATTACCCTCAAAATTTGAAACTTTAAAATTCAGTATTTGTGAATTAAAAAAACAATTTCCAAATGCCGAATTTGAAGTTCCCGCGCGATCCGCGCCAGTGCAGTGAGTCAGATTTTGCGGTCTCCTGCGACTCGACTTGCTTTCGGACCTCCGCCGTTGTCACGGTGACCCCAACCGAGGAGGAGGTGAGGCATAGAAAGGCGCCGGCGGGAAAAAAAACCGGTCTTTCTCCGACTCGCCAACGGGCGCTGCCAAGTTTTCCGAGGGAGGGTACAAATCTAGGAAGCAACATCACACCGAACTCTGAATTTTGGTATTTCAAAAAGAGGAGCCGTAGTGCGTTCGCAATTGCGTTAAAAAACATGTTTTACGATTGCCGTTATTAAATGTTATAGAAATGTCACCTACAAAGCTTCTAAATTTCCTGATTTTTGACGTCACCGATCAAAAGAAGCGAGGAGGTGAACGCGGGAAATACAAAAGCCAAAACTAAAAAGGCGCGCGCGCGCGCGGGAAAATTTTTTTTCGCGATGCGGTTTTTTTTGCGTGTCTCTACAAGTTGCATCGTTTTAGACAATAAAAAAAAATACGACCTTTGGGTTGTCAGTGCCCCTTTAAGGCACGCCTGAAAAGCGTCCCGCGCGAGGCTAAGAGCGTCGTCTTCGAGGGTATACAGACGGTACTTTTTTTTGGTTTACTTGTCTGGGCATGGTGGTCGAGTCCACTCCTCACTTTACAGTCAACTGTCAACATAAAGAGGGGGGGGGGCGGGTTCGGCTATCTAAGGAGTGCTGAGAGAGAGAGAGAGAGAGAGAAAACGCGTAAACGTGGTGTGATCCTCTATTGTTTTGTGAGATCGATGGCCACCACCACTCCCACTCTCTACGCCCTCCCCTCCCCTGGCCTCCACGAATATTGGTTTGCAAGTGAGAACCGATGAACGATCGATAACCCGTAACCGCCACGATTTCTCTGACTGGTCGAGATTTCGGTCATGGATTGTCCGTCGTCTCTTTGGCCATCTCTCAATGAGATCTTCAAAATTCAGGGCATTAAGGAAAACGGAAACCTAGAGTTTCTGTGCATACTTTGCTTGCCAAAAAAAAAAACACACATTATCATCAGCAAGAAAAATAAACTCTAATCTACGGAAACACATCAAGGTAAGCTGGGACACCTGCATTCTGCATTGGCTATGCATTGTAACGTTAGTATCAAGTTTTCTTTTCTTGTGAATAACAAGCGAAACACCCGAGCCAAAACGGAGGTTTCATAAATCGCATCTCTAGCTCCGAATTTCTTAGCGGAGGTAGACACTGCTACGGAACGTGCGCACCGCTAGCTTTTTCTGCACAATTCCTGGGATAATTTGCGGAGGCAGTAAGCTAGCGGGATGGCGGGTGTGGTTGCTGCTTTCAGTGCCTTGTCAGCTTGCAGGTGAACGGAGTGCACCTACACACTTTCTCTTAAATACAATATTTTATTTTTACAAGGACTACCATAATACGTGCGGGCGTATGAGAAATGAAAGTAGTGTTGCAAAACGTTTTCGAAAAATATCAAAATTACTTCTATTGTTTTCTGGAAAAGTGTACGAAAAAAGTAACGTGAAAAGTATTTGTAACGTAACCAGTAAAGTAATTCGTTACTTTTCACCGAAAGTAATTTGTAACGGTAATCCATTACATTTGATGCTCGGTATTTTGTAATTGTGATCCATTATATTTTTCAACTAACGAGCACAAGTCTGAGTTCATGCATAGAAGCTTCAGTAGCCATGGGTTTGCACTCCGCGACGGCA